>VZSV01000001.1:3251674-3353423 GCA_013398735.1 Nothocercus julius | reverse complement strand
TGGAGAGAAGGACGCGCTTTCCGTCTGCTTTTCTCTCTCATTCCACTGAGGAGAGATCTGGATAGCTACCGTTAACGTTTTCTGACATCAAGGCAAACTGTTGCCCTTTAGAGCTTAAGGCAATTATATTTTCAGAGAACGTTATTTTAGCGCAGCTGATCTAGTTGAAAATAGACTAGCATTTGGTTTCAGCATCTCTTCTTCAATGCACACATCTTTGTGTTCTTTAGCTGTAATATTCTGGTGAGAAGTTAGGCTCCACAACATAGACTGCCTAGTAACTGCATAGAAAATGGTACTTTCAGACTCTGCTCAGTACGGGGTAACTGAATGCTTAGAAAATCAAGTATGTTCTGTAAGACATTCCTGACACTTAAAGAGATTGAGTTCTTGTAAGAATATATTTGAGGGTGCATTTGAGCTGAAGTGGAAGTATTTGTTATGCTTGGGGCATACAGATCGGGTACAGGTCGGGTACTGTATTTAACGTACTGAATCTCTGCAAATCGTGTCAGCCCTGTAAGACAGCAACTGGATGGTCTGTTTGGAGATGAAGGACTGGAACTTCCAGTTCTCTTGCTCTGCTGGTTGAGTTGTTCTTTGCTTGTACAGACAGATAATTAATTTTGGTGGCTGTTTGAAACGGAGATCTGAGTGCCATTCATACAGTGCTACTGCTTGAGATGGTATTGCCTGAGTGTTCTTGTGGGCATCTAGCTAATTGTGACAGTGATATGTGCAGTTGGACATGACTTAAATTCATTTTTGAAGTGGTAGTGTATTGAAAAATGTTGCTGAATGGATTTGTGAATAGTCCTTGGCAATGTTAAAAGCTTTTCAAGAGTCTTATCTTGACAGCTGACCCTCAGACTAGGGATGGGGGCTATCAGCTACAGTGAACCTGCATGGCAGGAGTGATGTGTTCAGCGCTCTCAGCTTTATAAGGCCTTGTATTTAGTCTGTGTTGCAAATTTTAACCTAGAGTTACCTTCAAAGCTTGGTGGGATGTTAGGCTGCTGTCTGCTTGACAGTATTTAAAAGTATTGATCATTTTGGTGTGTGGTGGAAGGTACTTATATTTGGATGGGTCTTGAAATCAATGAACTGTTTCATTACTGTATTTCAAAGGTATAAAGATGCTATCGTTTCTGTTAAAGACACGAAGAAAAAATGTGAAGTCCCCGTTTTGTCTTGATACCTCCATTTACTTCAGTAGCGATAAGAGTCTGCAATATACTGGATCATTTTAGCACTTCAGCACCTGAAATTTGGTCTTTTAAAAAAAAACAGCTTGGGCTACATCCCTATAGAAATAAAAGTTTTGGTTCAAGTGCTTCAGTTGATGCTTGTCTTTCAGACAATATCTGCAAACAAGGAACCTTTCTGTTTTGTTATGTATGAAGATCTCTTTAAGTAAATAGCAGAAAAAAAGAAATAGGTTGGTTTTAAAGAGTAATAAGAAAACAGCACCATAGCATTGAGTTGAGATGTTAAGGATGAATTATTCAAAATAAGTTATTGTCGACCTTTATTAAATCACCTGCAACTTGGTCTCTCAACTGCTTAATCTTAAAACCTTGCTCCTACAAAGCGATCTTTAGCAGAAAATTCAAGCTTCTAAATGGAGGGGAAAAAAGAAAAGAAAAACTGGGAAATATGTGCCTTTTGAGCACAGCCTCAGGTGCTTCCGAGAAAAGTTTTGTCTTGTTTCAGTACTGCCATGTAGTTACGGATAAGAGATGAGGCTCGGTGTAAATTTATGCACTGTGATATCTTCCTGAGCTCTCGATGCCAGTGATGATGTTAGGAGCGAGTCTGCACGAGGTCTGCTGTGCAGCCGCCTCTCTAGCTTCTGTGTGGCAAGCATATTGCCAAGTATGTTGTTTGTCTCTTCAGACTGCATAGAAACTGCTCCAGACTGTTTTAAAATTGATTACGTGAGCCACGTGCTTCATTTTTGGAATTTCTTGGGATTAAGTAACAAACTCAGAGGGGTTGCCATCCCTGAAACATAGTTCAGTACTAGATTTGACCACATGACAAGTTTTGATGTCAGAGATTTCAGTTCTTCTGCTTCTGTTGCTTGTGTTTAAATGTGACTCTTACCATCTTAATTTTGGAGCTTAAAAGGGAAAGTTTCTTCTTACTGGTAGTAGCAAGTCATTCTGTGTTTGGGCTTGCTTTCCTATAATCCTGTATTTAATTTTCTGTAAATCTGTACTTAAGAATGTTTATTCTATGCAAGTGATTTGTTTTCTGTTACTTCTACCTTCAGTGCTCTTTTAGTATTTTCCAGTAAACCAGGGTTACAGTGGTGACAGGAGGTCAGGAGAAGGCATGTGGCTTTGAGATTATTTGTTGGTTAGTGTTCTATCTTTGAAAGACTAGGGGATTTCGTATGTGGAAATGGGGAAAATATTCCTTTGTTCCTTCTGGTAGAATAAATGAAAGGGGGAAAAGAGGAATTGCGAATGCTGAGACACCCGAGTTAACTTCTTTATTTTGCTGGCTACCTCATGTACTGTGTATCCTTTCCAGTCTTGTTTAGGTGTTGGTGGGGAAACCAGCAGCCTGAGCTCTAGCAGTAGTAACTGTTGCCAAGGTGGACTCTTGCTGTGGTACCGAGAAGCATCTTGGTGCTCCTGTGTGCAGAGAATCGGTTCCTGAAAAATGTTCTCCTGAAATTTGGGCTGAAATAACAACGTTCTTGCAGGGAGGCAGAGTGAGAAAAACAGCGTAGTGGGGGTCATGTCATATAATGGAAGTTGTTTTACAGACTGGGCTTAGCATCTGTGTGCTAATTACCGCATTGTACTAAGAATGGTTCAAGAAATGTAACTATCCATTTGTGTTTAATTGCTTGTGACCTTGTGTTCCCCTTTCAGAAGTTCATCTTACAACTTGGGGAAATTTTAGACCACCAATTGATAGATCAAAGCTTCAGCGGTTAAATGACTAGTGTGTTCTGCCTCCCAGAATCCATCCTCGGAGGAGATGAGTGGAGCCTGGTGCTGATGTTGGTGGGCCAGGATTGCATCCTGGAAATTTTATAATCATTTCCTTTAAATCAGGATGTGATATATGAACTTACTGCCGAGCAGTCTGTGCACTGTTAAGACAGGAAGTGAAGAAGCTCTAATTGTGATAAATAATCCCATCTACTCATCTCTACAACTATAAACTTGAAGTAAGCAACAGTGACTTGTAGCTGAACTTTATACCACAGTCATTTAAAATCTGTGAATGCTGGAGCTAAGCATTCCTTTTCCTATTAAAAATAAATAATGTATCCCAAAAGAGAGGCAGAAAGCTTTTAAAGTATCTAGCAGCCAGCGACGTGGCCCCTTGGTGGGCTGCAGGAGCTGGGCGCCTGAGCTGTCGCGAGCACACAGCTGTTGCCACAATAGCCTTTCTCCAGCTGTCGTGCAGAGGTCCCTCACAAAATACCCCACATTCCTGTCTAACTCAGCCCTTTGTAACGTTCAGGTTTCCTTGCTCAAAGGGAGCGCAGCCTAGCAAATACTTAATCACCCTCTGTGGTTTTTTAACTCGCAGTTGCTATTTACTTCATGCATTTTTCTGTTAAACTGAACAATGCAGAGTTAGTTTTAGCAGTATACTGTAAGTGTGCCGCTAATGCTTCAAATAGCTGCTTTGCAAAATAGGGGATACTTTTGGTCAGAAATCCTTTTCCACAGATGGGATATTCAGCCTCTCTGAAGAACGTTACAATACTCTTTTGCCTCTGTGTAGAGCCACAGATTATGTTGTGTGACAGATACATGTATTATTTTGCGTACTGAATAGACTCCAGTGACTTCCAAGAGTGTACTCGTTGGAGGACCACCAGGGGACCCTTGAGGTGGTACTGATTGGATGTAATTCAATGCAGCCAAGTTGAGCATAGTTTGTCAATCAACTACATGTTAAATATGGTAAACCGACAGTGTTCAGACTATTTAAAATGCTTAATGTAAATATAAAATGCATGCCTGGTTCTGTTTTATTTTATGTACTGATATCATGCTCTTAAGTCTTCCCCCCCCCACCCCCGCTGGGGTTGCAAAGTAAAGAACTTCTGTTGCCTTTAAAATTGTCAATTAAAAATTCCCATTGCAGGTGAGCTGATCATATTATCAATAACCAGTGAGAAAAATGAACAGGATGGCGTTTTGTTGGCTCTTTAATGCTGGCTTAGACTTGTGGCTAAAAAAAAAATGTATGATGTGCACATGGGTCATGAGGGGTGTTCGTATATATGCTTTTTCTTCCTTTTTTCTAAGTCGCTACTTCCAGAAGAATGCTAATTCTCATTGATTAGAAATTAAGTTAAAGGTGGATTATTTGGAAATTTCTTTTATCTGGGGAATAAAAGTATTTCTGGGCAAGAAAATGGGCTGTCCTCAGTTTTGTGGTGGAATTGTTAAGTGGAACAGTAAAGCAGATTGAAGAGCAACAACTGAAAATGCAGCTGGTCTGGAGGGTGACGTGCTGGACGTTTGACTGACCCCGATGCCTGTGGTCTTTACCATTTAGTATGCTGTACTTGGTGGATGTGTAAATCTCTCTGCTGTTTCTAAGTACTCTTGACCAAACATTGCTGACCATCAAGAAAATGTTCTTCAAATAAGTCCATAAAACTCGAAGGAATAAAATGCCATGAATTCCAGGCTGCAGATTCACGTGGGGCTATGCCAGGGCTGGCCTGCTTACATGCTGATAAAGAGCGGCGCCTTTTTACTCTGAGGAGTACATTGCAACCCCAGGTGGCAAAATACAGTTTGGGAGAATGACCAGCTTAGTGTTGGCATCTGTGGAGTGTAAAGGTAGTGGTGTGTCGGGAGGAGGGGGAAGATAGGAAATAGAAATCCCGGTGAGCTCAAAGCCCCTGTGATGCAGTGACCTGGGATAAGAAGGGCCGGTTGTTCCATGTTGTGTGAAACTTGAACTGCGTGGCTCCTTGCTTCCTGCAGTACTGCGACCAAAAAAAGCGCTCTTGTTCGGCTGAGCTGCAGATCGCAGCCTGTCTGACAAATGTAGCAGATAACTTCTGGCTTAACTTGCAGGCAAGAAGGAGGCACTGGATTGTGCCTTAGCGTTTTGGTGTCACTAACATTCAGAGTTGAAAACACGCGAAGAGTTGCCAAGCGCTGCGTGTGACCCCTCAGTGTGGCACATCCATGACAGCTTGTTTGGGGGCCTGGGCGGCGCGGCCGCCCCGGGGAGCTGCTCGGTGCCCGGGGAGCTGCTCGGCGCCGCAGAGAGCGGCGGCGGCACGCACAGGGGCTGCCCGCCCGCCCGCCTGGGCTCCGCGGGGAGCGCGGAGGCAGCGCCAAGCAGAGCTGCACAGGGTATCGAGCCACGGAGCAGAGCTGCTGCGCGTTCACGTACGCCTCGGGCACAACTGAGCGGTGTTCTAAGGCCAGCGTAAGTTCTGAATAGGGCTTTAATTTTTAGATACCAGGCGTTCCTATTTTGAGGAATTCACAGCGGTTTCCCGAAGTGTGCTTCCTTTTAGGTGTTTTAGACGAACCTTTTGTGTGGGCAGGTAGCCCCTTTCCGCACATCAACCCCTCGTTGCCGTTGCTTGCGTGGTAGGTCAATATTGACATACGTTTTGGTCCTTGCACAAGGAGTGCTGGCGGCGCTTCCGCGATGACGCGCTGCTGTGCCCTTTGCGCCTCCAGGGATGAATAGGCCGCTGCTGGCGCGCGGGACTGCTCCTCCTCTCCGCGCTGGAGGAGAGGCTCCCGGCTCCAGTTGTGTTGGGGGGGCAGCGCGAGCTCCACTTTGCAGTGCTGGGAGCCGGAGGTGGCCTGGCCCCATCCAGCTCTCGTACTGTGGGGGAGCTTTGAAGGAGCTAAATGGTTTATATTTGCATAGTTTAAAGATGTTTAACTTGTGTGGGTTTTCCAGAAAGATTACTAGTACTAAAAATGTTGCAACATAACTCCTTGAAGTACTAAGTACTCTGAAGTAAATACTAGCTTAATTAAGTAAAATGTAGTGGTAGCCTGACCAGTTAGGAAGGCCTGCAGAGAGCCTAGCTGCCTACTAAGTTATTCACTTTCCAGGACTAGCCTATTATAACCCCAGTGGGTAACATCTCAGTTATTTCTAGCAGCTGTTGCAGTGGTTCAGACCGCTTAACTGCCCTGATTTGGGGTCCTTATGTTCTGTTATGACCGTAAGTACCCAGTAAAATGTAATATTATAAGTAAATGCAGCATTTATTGTTATCTTTTTAAGGTGCTTATAAAATGAATATTAAAACTGCAATGACAACTGTAATTGCTCTTCATTTTTTGACTTTTCCTAATTGCATATAAGTGTCCCAGTCTAACCTAGATAGATTTTTACTGAAGGACATAGAGTGAGCGGGGTTCAGATTAAAGAGTTCAGTCACAAATGGTGTTAGCAGTAAGCAGTGTTTACCAGACAAAGTTGCTGGAACCCTGTTTTAAAAAGCTGACAGATGCATAGTGGTAACCTGTCATTGCATATTTGGTGAAGTGAACTGGATCCAAATGGGGGGTTGCTCATATATGAGCAGTGAGTGAAGCTCTGTCTACTTGCTTTGAACTGCATCTTTCTGACTTTGAGAGACATACACCCTGTGATCTTGAACAAATTCTTTTTCTCAGCTCCCTTTTTATGTTCTTTGTTGTTTTGACCTTGTCTGGTTCACTGTGCAGCTTAAGTTTAGTTGCAGCTTGAGTCTCAAATACCCTGTAAACTGCTTTGGGTGAATGGGTAATAGGAAAGAAAATCCTACTTTCCTCTGTTTTGTAACATAACCACTTGACGTAGGTAGCAGATGAAAAGGAAGTTAGCACTGTTTGCTTTGCCTTGTCTTGCTCTTCTCCAGGGACACACCATATGTGTGCTTAAACTAGTCACATAGCCTACACGTTTGACTTTGGCACTTAGGTATTTGATGCTTATTGCTGCTTTTAGATAGAACTACCATAAGATTAAAATTACTGTTTTTGTAGGTTGCTTGCTTTTACTGGGTAGCTTCTAAAAGGATTGGGGTAGAATGCAATGCACAGAGTATTTACAGTTAAGTTTAAGAAGGGTAATGCGTTCATGTTTTTAAGTACTTGATTTCGCAAGTCATCAAGTGCTGTGTGCAGCACTGCTGCTCATTAAAGCGAGATTATGGTTTCTTATCAGTCTCTGATAAAAGGCTACAGAACTTGCATTTTAGCTGCCTTGAAGTATATACAGGGCCTCAAGCTGAAGCTGAATGAGGGCTACTGAGGACGGTTTTAATGCATTTCTCTAGTTAGGTCCGGAAGTGCCTTAAGTTCCAGGTTTGGATGGAGATGCTGTTGGATGGCGAGTTTTGCATAAGATGCAACTGCATCCATATGGCAGGAGACAGTAGGGCCGCTTGGGCAGCACAAGCAGGGGTCTAGCTCAGTAACTCCTTATCTTCGTGTTGCTTGTAGCAATGGGGAAAGTCATAAAGAAAGATGTTGAGAGTGCATTTCCAGAGCCTTACGTAGAAGCCATCGAACACACAAAGGAGAGCGAGCGCCGTGTGTGACGGCACGAGAAACATCTTGAACTGGTTGGCAGGTAGGAGCAGCACAGTGGAGAAATTCCAGTGGCTTGAAAGTGAGGCCAAGTTGATAATTTCTTTCCCCCTTAATAAAGGGGTCAGCCAATGGGGAGGGAGCTGCAAGGCAAGGGAAATGATATTTTTATATTTCAAAACAGAAGAACAGAATTATGCTGCAATTGAGGGTTTAATTTTATAAGCTAATATTGCCAGTAAGGAAGAATACTCCGCAGGTCCCTGAACTGCCACAGCAATTGTACCAATATAGCTATTTACTCCATCTAGTTCACTGAAGCTCTGAAGTGCTTAAGTTAAAAATAACCATGGAATGTTTTTACCCAGGATGAGTTACCCTGTATGGTTCACTGCGCAACTCTGCAAACGGCTTCATCTGTTGGTAGTGCTACTTTAACCAAACCTGCACCAAGTTCTCTGCTGTATCAAGAAGCTGTGTTCAAACTACAGCATGTGGTGAAACTAGCTGGTAGGTAGCACTTTAGGTGATAACAATCTGTGCAGATTTACTCTATTAAAGACATAAAGACTCTATGTGCATTAGTAATCAGCTGGATGTTAGTGCATAAAAATGCTACAGTTCAAGCAAAAATATGAATGCAACAGTGACTGAAATGTTCTACAGCATTCTTAATGCAAAAGATCTATAAGAAGTTTTATTTCTCAACAGAGTTACCTTAGATATGTGTTCTTAACTGCCGTGTGTGTTGTTTTCCTCAAGGTTTTTAAGACAGAAAATAAACTTGATTCCTCCCCTAAATGGGTAAGGGAATTATTTTTCCAGTACTGAGTACTTTGCAACTGTAGGCATTAAAAATGTTGAGTCACTGGTTATGTTTGTTAGGAAAAGGTGAAATTTTTAAATCACTGCTGTTTTAATATGTTCAGTTTCAGCCCTTCTAGCAAAACTAACCTGCTCAGCTCAAACCACAGAGCATCTTCGGATTTCCCAATTTAAGCAGGTACAAATCCATAAGCCTGCATATAAATCTGAGTATTATTTCTTACATGGCAAAGAGAGTGAGAAAAGGTAGGATGCTGGTGATAAATTCATGTGAAGAATCTAGAGTCTTTGCATGGAGGACATCTCCTAATAGAAGATATTTAACATTTCCTATGTAAGGAATTGAAATGGGATTACAGTATGTACTGTAGGTATGGGTGTTTCAAAATTGTACATTCGGAGGAGTGCTTCTGCATGTTCCTTTCCTTTTAAGAAAGTTCTTGGTAATCAAGGGGAAGGAGTAATTTTTGACAGTATGCTTGTATACGTGCTGCCAGCCCTACTACTAAAAAATATGTACAAGATCTTCATCTACTAGCTTGCACTAGCAAGTCCTTGTTAGCAAAACCTAGTAAATAAGCAAGTGACGTTTACAGGATTTTGGCCTTGCAAGCTCAAGCCCAGTGCTACTAAGAACACAATTATCAGTTTGTTTTTAATTGTCTTGTAATCTCAGTTGTTCCTTAAGATTTCTTCTAGCTTGTCTGCGAAGCCCTCCAGAAACTTACTATCCTTACATGTTATTCTCCTGCCTTTCCCCCCATACCTCTTGGAAACTTGACCGTGTTTCCCGACATGTCCAAGACACAAATGTACATAATGTACGTGTTATGCTTTTGCTTTTCCATACTCTGACTTTCCTTTACTGATGCTCCTCGGTAATGTGAGTCAAGTTCTCACCTTGCTGGGAGTTCTCAGGCTGAGGCTCTGTTTGGGATGGTCAGTGTTGTGGGTGGAGTGTCAAGGGTCTTGGTGCTCCAGGCCGAGAGCATAGGCTTTCCATGTTGCCTGAGGAGCGTGCTGTTTCCAGGTGCTGGGTTGGTCAGTGATCATCTAGTAGTCATTTGCAGTGCCGTTATTTCAGCTTTCACGTGCTCAGTGTTTGACAAAATAATGATAGGTTATGCAATGGCTCTTAAAATCACTTCTGTCTGCTAGCTTCTGTAAGGTTTGTCTTCTGAGTAGTGAAAAGACAGCATTAAAGTACAATTTGTTTTTCTGATCCTTGAGAGTTTCTGAGGATCCTTGGGAATTGCAAGATTTTGTGGTGCAAACTGCATTTATTGACTTTTTTTTGAGGGAGAGACTGAATTGAAGCTTATTCTTTCCTTACAGCTGTGTATACCTGGGTAAGTGCAAAGTCAACAGGCAAATTGGAGCCTCAAAGGCCATCCTCAGGTGTCTGCATTGCGAGCCACTCAAAGCGAATAAAGAGCAGAGTATTCCCAGTCTTGTTTCTGTGCATTTGTGCTTACTAACTGACCTTTTTTGCATGTAGGTTTCAATTCGATATTAGAAATACGTGGTAGTGAGCTACTAAAAACTGTGATTCGAAGGTCACCTATATCAAAAATAACAGGTATTTGGCTGATCAGTTGCAGTAATCCTATGAAGTAATTGCTATAGCTGCTCTTATTTTTATAAAGAAATTCTGAAAAGCCTGTCCTGTGAACTAAAATATGAAATCTTAAAATTGGTAATGTTAAGGGTGACTCAGCAACACTCAGTGCTTCCGTGAATTCAGAAAACTTAGCAATGGATTATTGCTTGAAGCAATGTTCAGACCCTCGTGTTGGGAAGTATTGCAAACAAGATCAGAATTCTTTGCAGCCCTAGGTTTGATTGGTTAGACTTGTGTGTGCAAAATAAAGCATTTCTGTAGGAGTGACTGTGTCTTGTCCTGTAGTGTGAGCATATGGAAATGAGAAGTCTTGAACTACAGAAATAGCACTTCTGCCTCTGGAGAGTGGGTTTCTCTGCGCCAAGAGGTGGTGTTTGTGGCAGTGCAGGTGAAGCCGAGGGATCCCATCCTGCCTTGCTGCTTTAAGCTCTCTCTTACGAGAGTGTCACCACGTGGCCGTGCTGCTGCCTCACCCACTGGTGCAGGTGCCTGTGCTTCCAGGTGCTTTAGGTCTAACAGTCCCTTCTCACAAACTAAGGAGCAAGGCTCGTTAAACCTTTTAAGGAGCAAGGCTCGTTAAACCTAAGCAACCCTGCATGTTGCTTAACTGCTTCACTGACTCTTGGTGCCATGTTGTTTTGGACTGTGCCAATGCTGGTACCGAACTGCCAAAGTACAGAACCTGAGAGCTCTCATCTTATGGCTTGACTGCTGTAGTGACTAACCTTTAACCTGTTTTCCATGCTTGGACTGTTGGAGGAGTGATCATCTACAGGCATTCTACTAAAGAAATCATCAAAAGGGAGTTGTGCTGCTTAGTGTGCTTGACGTGGTGCAGCATTAAATGTTGTATTAAAGCAGGTCCTCAGCAGCAAGGACGGTATAGGAGGCTTCTGCTTGTAGCAGCTGCCCAGTTCTTAACGTCCTGAGTTGCCTCAGTGTGGCTGCCTGGAGGGCCGTGCTGTAAATGAGATCCCCACGCCCCAGGCAAGACCCTTCCTTGTCCGAGCTCATGCAGCAACGGGGCCACCCTGCTGCCCTGCGCCGCTCAAGGTGCCCAGCGAGCCTGGAGAGCGCGCAGAGCGGGCGCAAGGCCACTTGCAAAACGTCTCCCGCGCGTAAGCGATGTGCAAGTCCTGCTCTCTGGTACGGGGGCGCGCAGCCGAGGCCTGTCTTCTTCCTGGCTGCCTAGGGCCAGCTCCCGGAACAGGAGGGCTGCTTTCGTGCGGGTTGAGCTGCGAAGGTCACGGCTGCTGCGCAGCGTCAAGCACCTGTGGTCTTGTGGCCAGCGCGAGCGGAGCGAGTGCGCACGCTGCCAGCACCGCGAGCCTGGGGACGGCTTCAGCGCCCTCGGCGGGGAGGCTGGCAGGCTCCCCAGGGCACTGCTGCCCAGAGCATCCCTGCACAGGGGCACGGAGGCATCTGTAAACTCTTAGTGCTCAGAATTTCAAGGGAATATTTAAAAGCTGAAAAAATTCTGAATCCCTGTAGCTCTGGGGTAACTATAGAATGCATTTTATCACCTTCGGAGGTGCTGTTTTCTTTTGCTGCCCAGAAGTTTTTGCACTTACCAGGGTGGATACGGTGTGTGTCATGTTATCAGACTTGATCACTTTTTTTTTTTTCTTGTCTGTGAAACTACTTTGAAGTCATGTGTTTTATAAATGTTCGTGAACTTAACTATGTTAGTGAAAAATCAAGTATCTGAAATTGCTTGAATGGAAAAACAACACTTACAACTGAAGTAGTCTCCATCCTTGTCCTATATTATCTGCTTTCCTCCAAGCAGGTTACATTCCACACATTTTTAATAGTGACTTCCCCTCCTCCATAGCTGCTTTAACGTGTTTTGTGGGAGGACTTGAATATTTAGAGTGACACTCCAGAGGTCTTCTCCCAAAAAAGAAATTGATTAGGATAATAGAATTTTTTTTTTCTCCCCTCCCCCCCCATATGTTTATGTAATACCCAGACTCAAGTTATGGGCAAAACTTAAAAATAATCCTATAGTAACTTGAGGTCTGTATAAGTATGACCTGTGATCTTAAAATCCAGCTGAGCTTGTGTAGCTGAAACTTGGGAATTTTACTTAAGATTTAGGGCTTTAGAAGTGTGGGATTTTTTGTTTGTTTTCCTCCAAAGAGCTAAAATTGAATGTTGAAACTTTGTGTTCTATGCGTTTCATCAATTACAAATATTCTTAAGTTTAAAAACTTACAGAAATAATTAATAGCCTTGCAATTTTTGAAAAGAACTCCCCTCAGAGATGCTGGCTGCCTTTCTGGGTAAGGGAAAGGATGGTGATTTTAAAGAATTTGTTCAGTCTGGTTGCAGAAGATGAACAATTTAAGCTACAGTCACCTGCTTAAGATTTAGATGATTGGGAATTAGCTTTTTAAGTTAAATAGCTTTTGCTAAAAATTGAATGTAGTGTGGTGCATAAGCTTCCGCTGTTTTGTACATGTGAGTACTTTTATGCTAGTTGAATGGTTTGAGAAATATAAAGCAGTGTTAGTGGTTATTATGAGATGCTGATGAAATTGCTTAATGCTGTTCAACCAGACATTTACAATTCGTTGTCACTTCTTTCTTGCATGTTTTTTGATACTTCTCTTTAGTGAAGAAAATTATATAAAATGTATGTAGTGAAGGGGACTCAAGACGCTTTTCTGGGTGAATTCCCGTGGGTGTCCCCCTGTCTTGTGAACTGGACATCTTGAGGTTGGAGAGGTATCTTTTTGTCAGTACCTTGTGTGGACTGATGCAAACCAGTGACAACCTGCTATCCTAGCAATTGGCAACTGCAGAGATTCATAGGAAGATATTCCTAGATTTGCTTTTATGTCATGTCTTCAAGAGTCTGATGATCATTTCCAAAACCTGAAGCAGGTAGTTCCACAAGTTTGAAATGCATGCAACCCATTTAATTGTTTTTGATAACTATGAAAGGTTGCTTTTAATATGCAGAAAATAAGTCAGGAAAACTTAGACTTAAATGAAAACACTCTATAATGTTGGAAGAGAGCTCAAAAGAAAAGAAGTCACTTGCATTGAATTGGTAGCATCCATTTGGCTCCTACAAGTATTTAAAATTAGCTCTGCGCATTAAAAGCTGACAAAAGTCTGTAGCAGAAACGTGTTATTTAGAGATGTTCAGACATGGCTAAGTAAGAGTTAAATAACAAAAAGATCAGGTGTCCCAAAGGCTTTCTTCTTGTCTTAGTGATGTACTGGCTGTCCTGGGACTTCACCTGTGATTACTGGAAGTCTGAATCACACTGAATAGTCTACTATTCTAAGTATGATGAAGTTGAAGAACCTGTTTCTAATCTATAAAAATGAGAGAAACTAGCGTGCTTTCCTGTGGTTTCAGTGCAGAAGGCTGGTTGCTTGTGCATTCCACGCTCTGTTTTCTCTTCACTGAATGCCTTTACCACAAGATCACTACTCGGCAGAATAGGGGAGCGGAAATAGCAGTAGGTTTTTAAAAAAAACAACACAAAAACCCTCAGCTGAACCTTCGTGCATTCTAAAACCTTCTTCTGAAAGTAAACAAATCGATGGTCTTTGCCCACCGCTCAGACATTTTAAGGCAGCATTTATTGTGTTGCTGCCTCTTCACACCTTTTAACTGAATTTGCTCGAGAGGGCTAGGAGGTGATGGCGTTTGCTGTTCACTGGGAGCTGTGCTTTGTTGCATAGGCCCATCTGATTAGGGAAGAGTACCGCGCAGTACAATTTACATTCAGAATTTCACGTACGGGGGAGAATATGCTTTCCTTTGAGGCACCTAGATATATAATCAATGTATTTTCCCAAGTACAGCTAACTTATAACTAGAGCACTGCAGCGTGTATCCTATATACATTTCATGAATTGAGCTCAGGTAGTTTATTTATCAGTTTGCGCACTTTTGATGGATATTAACTTGCTTGGGGAGGTGAGAGCTGAATTTGTTTCATTTCTAATACTATTTCTTTGGGATTATTGTATGCTGCAAAGCTCTTGTGTTCCTTTTCCTTCTCACCCCTTGTATGGGACAGCTGATTCCCCAGTTGCTGTATCTTCTGCAGTGCAGCACCAAGCGCGGCTCACATTATGCTCAGCAGGAGTGCCGTGGGCACCGTACGAGCCGCTCGACAGTGGCGTGGAAGAGCAGCAGGGTTGTCTCCAGAGAGTAGCCGCTTCCCTCCTGGCAAATCTTATGGGACCAAACAAATGTTGTAAACTAACATCTTAAAATTGATCGTGGCACTTGATAGCCCATTTAATTTGATGTCTTAAGGCTGTAAACAACGTGGGACTTCCTGGTAAGTTCCTCGTAGCCCGTCCTGTTAGTTTGATTCACACCAGTCTAAGCTTCTTCTCTGCTTGGAGTTAGATGAGAATATTGGTGTAAGCACCATAGAAGTTTTTTTTGATGGCACAGTATCTCAATAATGAAGAAACTGCCAGGTTTGAACAGTGGCTGTTCACTGGATCTCTCCTGAGAGAGGTAGCTTATTTCCTTCGAGTTTTGTTTCGACTTAATAATTGTAAAATCAGATATCAGAATGGCAAGTAGTGTCACTGACTGGTTTTAAGTGAAGAAATAGGACTAGCATGAACAGATTATTTTTCATGAACCCTTGTCTTTTCTCAATTTAATCATCATGAAATATCTGCACCTTTGTGATTTAGCTTATGTGTTTGCTGATGCTTTCATGACCTGTGTTGATAAGACTTGCTCCTGTGTTTTCCAGAGAGCGATGCTCTCCTCTGCTGATGTCTGTAAAGGAATATTATGTAGGGAACTCATCCTGTATCCTCTGATGTAAATTAAGTAAATCAGGTGATCTGTCTGTTCTATTTGGGTGAGGAGCAGCTCATAAGTTTAGAAAACAAGTTTATTTGAGAAGTTATGTAAATTTTGGTAAGAATGAGAGCACATGGGGACAGAAGGGAAATCACCTTGCTGGAAACTCCCTGAACAAATTGTTTTACTAACTAACCATACAATATTGTAAAACCCAAGTGTCTGAGTGTACATTTTAACTTATAATATTTGAATTTCTGGCTTTTATGAGGCCTAAAAATAGCTTTTGAACCGGTCTTGAAGCTGGGCGGACCTGGTCAACATGGGTGGGATAGTGCGAAATGTTTTAATCTTTCACTGATCTATATCTCTTATTTTCCTTTAAAACTTGAAAACTGGTTAGTCTGTTGAAATATAGCTTGTGTTTTATTCAAAACGATATTTATACATCTTTCTTGCACAGAAAGTCCGCCATCAACTTTCTATGCGAGGTTTTACCATGGGCAAGGGAAAAATGGAAGAAAGAAACAGGAAGAAGATTCATTTCTCAACATTTTTTTGGGGGGAGGGCGAGTGGTTAACTTGATTGTTTTGAGTTCTGTGGGTTCATTCATTAGGCTCCGGAGCACTCGCTTCAGTCCGCAAGAGCAGCAGCACTTTGGCACTGAAGCCCAGCTTGCTTAACCAGGCACTTGCTTAGAGCAAGCAGCACTGACAAGCGAGAGATGGAAGCAGTGGCACAGGAGGACGCCTCTCACCCTTGTGCTGTCACACCATCTGGGGCTGCCTTGGTGTCTGAAGCGCTTGTGCTTTGAAAAGCAAAATCCAGCACCCATAGTACCAGGAGAAATCTCTTCACTGGAGAGAGCGCATTTTGCCTGAGCATCTGGCTCTTGGTTGAATAAAGCACTGTTGCCTTTTTAATACCTTATGTGCACTTCTGAATAACACAGTCCAACCTTGTCTAAATTAGTCTAAATTTGATCTTTAAGCTGCCCTTCCCCTTGGAGCAACCTCAGCAACAAGCTGTGGGTAGAGAGCTATTTTGGAACTTGCTTTAACATACTCTGAAGCAGAACGTACAAGATACTAGTCCTCAGTTTTCAGTGACCCTGAGCTCTGCATGACTTGTCAGCTAAGGCCTGTGAAACGTGCAAGCACTTCTGCCTCAAATTCTGAATTCCCTGAAGAATTGAGGGTTAGTCTGCAATGTAGTGTTTTAGGTAAATTATGTTTATATCTGTTGCTTAAAATCAGCTCCATCGTGGGAAGTGATGCTGCGCAGTGTAAAACTACTCCAATCTTTTATTTGCTGCCTTTACTGCTACCATAAATGGCTGTACTGTAAAAACATTTGTTGAGAGCTTATGGTGTTGGCTGATGTAGAGCCTCAGCTGAATGTTTACTCGCAGCTTCTTGATGTGGTTCGCAATAGATGTGGCTTTTCATGGTGTGAAAGTAGGTATTTGCAGATAGAACGGCATAGTTTGTGGCGAAGCATAGTGTTTGGAAGATGTTAATATGAGAGCAAGGCTGCTAACTCCTCTCTTTGCATATTGTGTTTCTGGTTTCTGTTAATTGAATGGTGATGATGCCTTACAGGAGGTGCAGTTGCCTGAGTTATAACAATACTTGGATTTGTGGATAATTTGTTTTCACTAAGGTAAAACAGTTCTTGCTGTTAAGATCCTTTATTTTCTAAGGCTAGAAAAGCCAATAGCTTAGGTCCTCCAGCTCCGAAGATCACATAAAATGTTAATGTAAATGTTGTTAATGTTGCAAATGTTAAGTATGTTGATTATCTGTATATTTTTTTTTTTCCATTTCACACAATGGCTGTGGTAGTTCAGAGCAAAAAATAAGCTCCCTCTGAGTTTCTTATGCTCACTGCAATTTGGGGTGATGCTGACTAAGAGTGGTACAGCTGCTGCAGGTGCAGAGATGAGGGGGAAGAAGCATTGCGGTTGGTTTTGTTATAAGCAAATGTTTTGCTGGTAAATATTTTTTTTTTTTTTAATGAAAAGTAATAGTTGCTTAAATACATAGACTGAATTCTGAAGGCAAAAGCTTTTTATTAAAACTTGAGAACATAAGCATGCTTCCGATTGATGTTGTCTCTTTTGACTTCAAAATCCAAAGTTGTTATGGCTGGAATTTCTGTTGGTGCTTAAACGAATTTAAATTGTGCTTAACGTTGCTTGAGGATCTCTTCCTTTTCCCTCTAGGTGGTCTAGGAAGCTGCTGTTAGCAGGTTGGTGCCTGTAAGCACTTCTGCACTATGAAATCTTGCTCGTGTGTCAAGATCAGAAACGGTAAAGCCACTTGGGTAGCTTCTGGTTCCCGGAACTTGAGTCTGTACATATTGCATCATGTATAAGTTGTGGCAATATAGGTTATTTCTTCACGTTGTGCTTTTAAAGCCCTCTTACTTGGGAAGATAATTCCACTCAAGAACTGGCTGCAGTCAGCGTGCCTAGTGCCTAGATTTTTTGCTTCGTGATAGCCCCGCTGCTAGAGGTGGGTGCAGGTTGGGGGAGCAGCGGGAGCGCCCACAACTGCTTGGCGAGGCTAAAGGAAGGACCAGCCCTGCGTGCTTCTGCAGAGACCTGTGTCTGTCCCGCTCTTGTCACGTGCCACGTGGTTCTGGCGCTGACCAGAGCTTGCACACCCTTCAAAAATAACTTGGGTAAAATAAATGCTGCCCGTTTGGGGTAAGCATGAGCAATACATTTGGGTGGACGCGGCAGAGTGTGCTAGGTTCTAAGGTAAGCTTCAGGGGGTGATCTACAAATTGATGAGCTAAAAACAACGGAGTACCTTCGTGCCACTGAGGTGTGCTGGGTCTGAGAGCAGCGTAGGCATGCCTGTGGTCTTCTAAAAGGAATAAATCTTAGAATAACCTTCAGATTTGTTTGTGAGACACTTAGTCATATATACAAAACAATAACCTTCAAGACTTCATAACCAAGAGCTGTGGTGGTGTTTTATCTTTTTGGTTTTTTTTTTTTTTTTTTCTCCCCGCTTTCTTCTCCCTAGCTACTTAGGAAAAATTTTGCTTACTCTCCCCAATAGGAGATATAATTCCCTTGTTGGTAAGTATTTCTCTACTATTTCTGCTATGAACTTTATCTAGTGTTTCTAATTCAAAAGTTATAATACACTCAGCTTTACTTCTAAAAGATTGGAAAAGAAATACTATGTTTTCTATTATATATCTGCAAGTAAACAGCCCTAGTGCGCTGTCCTCCTGCAGCTTATTTGTGATGAGAAAAACAGTATGAATTATACTGTTGTCAGATGTGAAGAAGTAATAAGTTAAATTTACAAATCAGCTGTTTATGGCAGTAAGAGAGTAAGTCCCATAATGACTATGAAGGCACTTTCCAGAGATCAGCTTCACTGCAAGCACTGATTACACTGGAAAGAAAAGTATTGCACTCTACTGGGACCTAAGATGGAAAATATTATTTTTTAAGAACAGCTTGTCTGGTTGAAGTTTCATTTCAGTTACACAAGTCCATGCTGTAGACCCCTTGAACTCTGTATTTTAGATTTTTGTTTTATTAAAAAAAAAAAGGCAGTGATATTAGTTTGAACTTTTTTTTTAATGAAGTAGTAATGTCTGCATCTGTGGAACTAATCGGTTTTAGTGATTTAGACTTTTCCGCAAGCATCATCCACTGTCATGTTTTTATGTCAGCTTGTAGCTCTGAGATGTGCCTACGTCAGACATCTCAGCTGAGCTGGGGTAGGATTTCCCAGTTCGTGCTTCTAGGTGTGTTCACACCTGTTCACACCAAGCAACACATTGTTTGCTTTGGTTTGTTTGACAGTGATCAAGCTCAGCCTGTTTTTTTTTCCCTGTGTCCGAATCCGATGTGTGTAAATCCCAGTTCTAACAGCCCTGTAAAGCAGAGGGGCTGCTCGTGTGCCTCGAAGCTTCCTGATGCACGGTCTCTGCTGCTCAAGTGCCTGCACGGCCTGTCGGACCTGAAGAGATCCCCTTCCTTCCTTTTCAGTTTCACAGTGGGGTAGGTTGACCTGATGCCTTAAGTTAGAGACAAGGCAAAAAGAAAAACAACCCAAAGCTCTTTAAGGTTTTGTTGTTTGGGTCCCTAAATACAAAATGAGATTATGAATACCTCTGCATTTGTCTGGGTTAAAAACTGCCACAAACTTTTCTTTGTAGAGAGGACACTGATTTCGTGGAGCTTATTGCTGGACTCTAGGAGCTACTGGAATTTAGGTGCTGTCGTCTCCTTTTCATTAACTGCAATTGCCTTTGTGCACGCTCAACAGATAAATACCTCTTCTGAAAGCAAAGGTCGCGTGGAAACGGTATTTCAGTCAACCAGTATTTCTCCCTCCACCAGAGGTTTTGCTGCGTAGCCACGAACTTCTGAGGACCCATTTCAGGATGCAGAAAACACATGTGTGTGTCAAAGCACAGTGTGCTGGCTGATGCGGTGGCGTGAATTGCTGGGGCTGGAGAGAGACGGGTGCTCCAAGCTGCTGCACCGCCCTGGCAGTGCCCATTCCATCCCCACCTCGTCTGGGGGAGTTGCTGTGCCCTGCCTCTTCCTGGGGGAAGCAGGTTAGGAAACTGCCGCGTCCTTCAACACGTTATCGCTGCCCTCGCTTCTCCATTGTGAATCTGGTGGCATTTGGGGAAAAGATATTTCAGCATAACTAACTTAGCTGAGGAATTCTAGTAAAAGTAGATGAGCAAATAGCACTAACAGCTAAGTTGCCATTTCAGCACCGTAGCATTTTTTGGCGTTTTCAAAGCTCGAAGTTTATAATAATTGTCTGTAGGCTGTGAAACTCATCTAAACAGTCCAGTGTCAGGCCAGAAGACTGGAGCTGAATAAATACGTAATTTGAGCAAATAAAGCTGTTAGAGCTGTGCTTGTCTTCTGACGCAATCGTTTGTATTAGATTTAAATGCTATTTTATGCCTTCTTCCTAAATAATGAGCTTCTAATGATTAGTCAATAAATCTGGAAAAAAAATGCTCCAGACTTTGCTGAGGAAGTTGAATCCTCCCACGCCTTCATGTTGGATGTCGTCCAAGCTGATGTTTAAAAATTCCATGGGGTTAACTGTGGTAGTAAGAGAAGAAATTGCAGGACAGGACCGAGAGGATGGCTAGCTGTGAATCCAGCCATCTCACAGTACAAGTGAGGTGCGTTACTGTCTCTTAATGTGCCTCCTCAACTTGTAATTACACCTGCACTGTGAAGAGTTCTGGAAACTTTGATTTCTTGGTTTAATCCTTGTTTGGCACTTTATCTTGTGAGGGTTTGTTTTTGGTTTTTAAATATACGCCTAATAATTTAGAGGGAACAGGAGACCTTTCAGTGATGCACTGTAAAATCCCCTCAAGTATCCTCACATCTAAAGGCAGATTTGAGGTGACTAGTATTGGGTGGAGATGGTGTGTTTTTGTTTGTTTAATTTTAGATAGTCTTTTAAACTGTTTCATCTTCTGATCATACTGCAGGCAGCAGGAGGAGACAGGCTAGGAGGTAGTGACAAAACTTCTTTCTTCCGCTGGTAGCAAGTTGCTAATGTGGTTCAATTGTATTGCAAAATATTAGTTTAGTAATATTTAACTCTACTTTGAATCCTTTTAGAAAGCTGTAATCTGCATCAAACTATCTTTAAACACACCAGCTGTGGTTCCCTGCAATGAGCTTCTGCCTTCCTCCTTGTTTCCAGTTTTAGTGTGATCCTATAAAGCCTGATCAGGGATTGACTCATTAGGTCACCTGTAAGGTGAGGTTTTGGCCAGTCTAACTCTGTAAACCAACTTGTCCAGGTTTGGACAAATATCTGCTAGCCTGGGAGAAGGAGGTGTTTTGAGAAAGTGCTTTTAGTTGCTTAGCGTACACGTTACTTAAGGCACATATTTAAGTTTGTACTGTAACATTCAGTTATAGTGACTTGATTCTGAACTATAAAGTGATCTGAGATAAATTGGTCTACGCAGATATCTCTGCAGTGGTGATTAGTCTGGCTGTGCTAATTATTTGAAGCGTCAGCTGTCATGGCCTAAAGATATAAGTAAGGCATGGTATTTTTATTACCTGGTGCTGTTGTGGAAAATATCTTTCTTAACAGACTGTACATACCCTAAATGTAGATGTCTTCGTAGCTCTAATCTGAAGTCTGTTGCAGACTGTAACTTAAATAGATTTAGGTTACTGAAGTGAATAGCTATTTTAAATTGATTCTGTGTCTTTCCCCCTTGCTGTACTTCAATGTCTAAATCAAAGCCACTTATCTTACACAGTATTGTATCCTAAGGTATTCTAATGATGCCATATATATATGATAAAAGGTATTCCAGTAATTTGTCTTTTTTTCCTAAAAGGAAATTTTATAGTAACCTTATTTTCATTTCGTTTGTGGCTCTGTTCCCTCTGTATGGTCTTAATTGTCTTAAAATTAGTTATTTGTTTTGGAAAAGCTTTCTTGAGGTAAAAACTGAGGTTGACAAGCAGAGCTTGCATAGTCCACTGTGTTGAAAACTGCTCCTGACAAAATTCCATAGGGAAAATAATACTTGTAGTTCATATTTTTAGCATTCTTTGAATTGCGAGTGGCCAAGATTAGGAAGACTAAGTACTTAACGTGCTCATAGCTCTTGCAAATGTTTGTTTTGAAGCAAAAATGAAATTAAGTGAAATCAAGATTCATCATTGCTTGCAGGATGAAACATATTTTATAGTCAGACATGTTTAGACTTGGGGAGTTGCGCAGTCTCAAAGACTAGGTGTAGGTGTTACTGGCATTAAGTGCACTAATTAAAAGCATTGCAAAGAAGTCTTAACAGGCAGTGAAAGCCTTTGTTTCTCCAGTCTTGAGTAATCAAAAGTGTATGTGCCATGAATAGTTCAGGCCTGAAGGGTATATTGCTAATAACAAGCCTTTGGGTTAGTGTACCCCGTGTTAGGTGTTGCCTGATTCTTAGAAATTGGATGGCAATTACAATTGAGAGGTGAATGTCCACAGTAGGATAAGGAGCGGATGTAGCTGAGCGGATGTATGGTGTGGATGGTTGTAACTGAACAAATGCAAGCACAGTGCAAAATTGGTTTGAATTGAAGTTTTGAAAGCTATTTTAAAAAAACAGTGCTGAACTGCTGTTTTCTAAGGACACTAGTGTTTTAAAAAGATGTTTACAGGCATTTCAGCTCTTAGTTGAAAGAATGCATACAGTGTGAGATAAAAGCTGTGTCTGTTACTGAGAGAGGAGCGTGAGTATCAGAGACGATGCTCTATTATAACTGATGGTCACCTAACCTACAACTTGTGTGCAGCTTGTTTACAACTCATGCCGCTCTCTTTCACACCTCAGAGCAGCAGGAAGCACTACAAACTGAGGAAAACTTTCGTGGTCGCTTAGAACACTGACTGTCTTCAGGTTTTTCAGAAGAAAGGAACAGATGCTATTACTGTTTCTAAAACAAAAAGAAAATTATCCTTAGGGGCTTGTATGAATGTGGAATAATTGGAAGGTATACATGTTCTTCCATAGCATAATCTGAACTTTCTGTCAGTGTTCAGCATGAAAATACTTGTTATAGGTTCTGCAAAGTGGCTGTGTGCCATCTAAAATGCTTCTTTTTAAGCGTATGTTGGGTAGGTGCGTGCACCTTTTGGGTCTTTTTAGTATTCCTGTGCCCGTGCCAGCCGTCCGCGGTGACGACGCTCCCCCTGCCCCTGACCCCAGCAGGCCTGGGGCTCCCGGGGGATCTCTTCAGGTGCTGGGGCCCTGCGAGTTGCTTTAGCTACCAGTGCTCCCCAGCAGAATAGCTCTAGGTCAGAGGCAAACTGAGCGAGCTGGACGCGTGTTGCCGCTTGTCCCGTGACAGCATGTTGGTGGTGGAGACTTTGAACTTGTCTGTGCTCCTCTAGGGATAGGAAGGGAAGTGTAGATTACACTTGAAATGATCTCTAACCTCTTTTGCACTGTGGAATAGGGTAAAGTATGACAGATTTATATAGTTAGTCATTTAGATATTCATGCATAGTCCTTTGTTGTTGTTGTTGTTTTGCTGTAGTTTAGCAGCTCAGGCAGAGAGCTGGCCACTCATCTCCCTACTGGCTGGCCAGGCCACTTTAATCCTTGTCTTAAACTGTGGTTTTGACTTAGTCTACGACCTAGCACATTCTCTGAAATGAAGATGGTTAGAAAATAAATTGGGCAGATTTCGTCCTTTTTCTGGTATTTCTGATCAATGTGTCATGTGGTGTACATAGAGCTGGTGGTGTTACGTTATGCCCATGGCACGAAAATGTATCACTGCATCCTTCAAGTGAATGTTAGAGTTGACAGAGAAGCTTCCCTAAGAAAGTATTGTCATCGCCAGTACTTAGCCTGGGAGGTGTCTTAGCATCATGTGTTTCAGATGTTGGGGAATCAACTCAAGTTACAAGCTGAAGCTTTGGTGTATAGCATTCACTAACTTGTTTGTTTTAAGCTATAACATGTAATTTATAGCTGGGAAGGATTTCTGGGCTATTCACAATGCTGAAATTGTAGATGTTGTTTAAATCTAAAACTGGCCTGTAACTTCAGCTGGAGGGTGGAAACCCTTCTATTTCCTTGCCTTTACTGTTCACTGGCTTGGAACCAAGAACACATTTGAACATGTGGAAAAAATTTAAATAAGCAACTAGTTACTCTTTGAAACATAAAGCATATATTTAGTAAATACAAATGGAGATTATAGATGTAGCAAGGATGAATATATATTTTGGCATGTACCACTCCTTTAACTTAGTCATAGTGGTATGCTTTCCCTGTGCTGTGCTGGACTGCCTTTTCTCTCATGCTCTTGAAGTTTTATGTAAAGATATAAAGCAACAGATGATGCAA
Source organism: Nothocercus julius (assembly GCA_013398735.1). Taxonomy (NCBI): domain Eukaryota; kingdom Metazoa; phylum Chordata; class Aves; order Tinamiformes; family Tinamidae; genus Nothocercus; species Nothocercus julius. The sequence goes on along the minus strand of VZSV01000001.1, from coordinate 3,329,754 downwards.
CCAGGCTGTGGACTGTAGCGTGCAGTACTGTGATATAATGTATGATTTCTCCCTCTCCTTCTCCTTAGAAGTTAAATTCAGAGCAAAACAAAGTAACCTTTTTTTTTTTTTTTTTTTTCTTCTTCAGTCTACTGACTACTGCCAGCACTATGAATAGTTTTTAAAAAAAAAAAAAAAAAAAAAAACCTGCACAGGAAGCTGCAGTATCAGTTCAGCGAGAGGGAATCCCGGGATGGCACATGAGCTGATCTGACAGAGAAATTCCTCTACGTCTAGTAAAGGCAAAATCACTGAATGGGGAAGATGGTAAGCTGAAAGCAGACTTTCACAGGCTCTCGCTGCCAAAAGGCTTCAGTGTTTAGAGCAGTGAGTTAGAGCAGTAGGACTGTTAGAGTAGTATCCAATATAGCAATCTCATCATTGCAGAACATTTCTTGTAGGAACCCCTTGGGAAGGAGAGAAAATCAGCATTGAGACACACTTAAAGATGACAAGTGTGACTATAGGAAGAGTTGTTGGTGGGTTGCCCAGCTGCAAGTTTGTTTGAATTACTTGGTCTGGACAAATGTGATATAAAACAAATGGAGCTGTTTCTTACCCAGAAATGGGCAGCTGGACTTAGGGTAAATGCTGAGCAATGTGCAGTTGGGTTTCATGCTTCATGCCATTATCTCTGGTGGGACAGATCATTAGGATTACCCTTTTCACAAGAGCATGGTGGGTTTAGATTTGTTGATACTAATAGGTGGTCACCGAGGCAAAGCTCCTGGGAATACTGGGTAGGTGTGTCCTAAGAGGCAGGTTTTGATCTCTGTGCTCCAGGAGTCAGCCCTTCATGCATTTTCTCATTTTGTGCCTTACTGCAAGAGACCGACGGCATCCTGTACCTACTTGTGCTGTTGCCCACTGCAGGATGGCTGGGTTGTGGTGTGTGCTTGGGCAGAGGGGTGTGCGCAGCCAGGAAGTGCACGGCGAGCAGGGAGGAGTTCTTTGCCACTAAGGCAGCCACGGCTCTGCTACCCAGCTCTGCTGGGGCCTCGGTGTCCACGCGCTTCAACCAGGAGCCTGGGGTGCACGTGGCCAAACGGCAGGCGCCAGCCGGGTGCCGTCAGGTTGACGTCCTCGTCGTGTATAGCTTTGGCAGGAGGACGGGGAAGTTCAGTAGCCGGTCCTCATGGGCAGGCCCAAGGTGAGACCAAGCAAGAATAAATACACTTACATTTGTAAGAACAGGCTTGTCTGGATTCTATACTGACAGGGATGCTTCTGGAGAAAGAGGGCTTGTACTGCAGTTTTAGGATTTCTTCTTTTTTTTTTTCTCCCCTTCCCATGGTGACATCTGTCAGTGTGACTTTAGAGGATGGATGCTGATGACTTGTTGTCAGAGTGATGGCTTGTTGATATCTTTGTATTTGTTTAGTTGGGAAGATGATTCGGTGAGAACTTCTAATTTTGACATAAATAAGGAGATGCTCCCTGTTTTGGGTGATAGGCATAGCTTTTTTCATACAAGAACAACTCATCCTGCTTTTTTGCTTCCCACAAGACTATGTGTAGATTTAAAGCATTCTTATTTGTCTGTTGACTTAGAGGCTGACTAACATAGGTAGGCAGTACTTCCTCAGCTGCTGTAATGTTTAGCTGGATACATACACACCTGGATGTTCTTGATCTCTAAATAATCAGAGTATTACACATTGCCAGTCCAGAATCAATGCACTACTGTAAAGATAATACCCTGGGACTGCATACAAACTAAAAGTTCCCATTGAGAAATCTACATTTGCATGTTTCTTTGGACAGTATTGCTAGCCACAGTATTCAGTGTCTGGTTTCCCAACCTACAGAAAAAGGTACTTCATTCTGTGGTTCGCGTTATAGGTAACAAATGTCATAGTGTCTGGTTGGAACCTCAGGTTTAGGCACCTGGAGAAGCAGATGTTTTATGACTTCTGCTTTCAAAAATTGTCTTGGGAGGAGCACTGCTTAAAGATATTAAAAACAGAAGATAAATTCTAGGAACAAGGATAATCTACTAAATTTCATCTAGTTTAAAAACTTAGATGTCATTTGTTCTGCATGGACTTACTGCAAGAAATAGTAACTTCTAGAGAATTCCAGAAATTGATGGGAATAACTCAGCGCTTCCTAGAAAAGGAGGGAGGGTTCTGGAAATTCTGATGAATTGCCAGTAAATTCTAAGCCCTACCAGAAGTGGACAGTTCCCTAGCAATATTGACTTAAACATTGTAGTTTCTGGGACTTCCTGCTGGGAGGTGCTAGGGATTGTTGGAAATTTCTAGGAAAATGCTAGAAATTCACTAGAAGTCCAATAAACTCTGGTAATCTGCTATTAATTTCTAGAATTTATTAACATTTACCAGAAATAGAAAAGTTATTTCCTGTCCTCTCAGATAGTGACAACTGTTGAATGGGAGTAATGACCTGCTCATCTTTACCAGGCATGAAGGTTACAGTTTTAGCTATGTTGCTCGATGAGTCTCCTATATATACTTGTCTTACAACTGAAATTTTCTTCTGCAGTCCTATTTTGTTACGGATTATGATCCCACAATTGAAGACTCCTACACCAAACAGTGTGTGATAGATGAAAGAGCAGCGCGCTTGGACAGTAAGTAGCCAAACTAAAACCTCGTCTGAAGTGGTCTGTAGCTGTCAGGGCCTGCGTTCGTAGTTGTACGTGTAAAATGTACAGCTGAATAATTTTGCAGTAAGTGATTTTACACAAGCTGGCAGCTGATAAAAGCTAATACTGTCATTTTATTACTAAGATATCAATTATTTGAAATGTTTAGACTTTACACATATTTAAATGTCTTTGTTTACCATACATTGAACACTTTTTTAAACAGATTTATTCCTGGAACTTTAATGCCTACAAAACTAGGAGAATATAACAATTCCTGACAGTTACTTGTGTGACACGACAGAATGAAAAGCACGTCACCCAGCCCTCGTGTTTTGCCTCTCCCAAATAAAATATAAATGTTTGCCCTAAGAGTTTCAGTTCCCGTTTGTGAATAATTTAGTTCAAGAGAAAACAACATCTCTGCCTCAGTCCCTCTGTACCTTTTCCAGCTATTTCAGCTGGTCTTGCATTAGTGAAAATACACCCAGACTTTGTCTTTCAGTTTGCTTTGTAGGTCCTGAATTGTTGAATTTGTCCAGTAAATTGTTGGAAGACTCATTAAAAAATCCTACAGTGTCTATGTGAAGTGATTTCCACATAACTTCTGATATATAGTAAAGGCTATCACACTATTCTCTTAGGAAGTATTCTAAGAAGATAAATTCTAGTAATTAACATTTTGTGTATGTTCAGTTCTGGATACAGCAGGACAAGAAGAATTTGGAGCCATGCGTGAACAGTACATGAGGACAGGGGAAGGTTTTCTGCTTGTTTTCTCAGTCACCGACAGAGGAAGGTAAGCTTGATATTCTCTTATTTAAAACAAACAGAAGCAATCCACCTTTGAATCTTAATTAATCTTAATTTGTTGTTCTAATATTACTGAAATTATCTCTAACAGAAGTTGTAAGAGATATATTCATCCATATGTTCTGAGGCATTAGTGTTCTTTCAGTCCTGATGGAAACCCATTTTAAATCACTGTTTAAGATGGCTAGCATCTGTCTTTTTACAATATGTTATTTTAAAGCATTAACAAAAAATTGTGACTCTCTTCTGGTATTTCCCTACAGTTAAAATTTGCCCAGAATACTAGCTTCCTGCAAGTGAATGAGGTATAAAGCAAGCGCAACATACTGTGATATCCGATCAGCTCTTGAGAAATATCCCCTTGGCCCGTGCTTGCTGGTGTCCAGTGGCTGGCTCTGTGCACATTTCTAAGTGTTACATTCAATCCAGGAATATATGTTTATGCCTTCATTTAGGCAGATATTCACTCTGCTTATTCCCACAGATTGATTAGAACCTGCATAACTGATTGACTGTAGTTTTGGGATGAAACATAATTTTTTGCAGACCACAGAGTTTGGTTATTTAGCTCCTGAGCACATTAAGAGTAGGAAATTTCTGTGTGTGTGTGTATATACACACACACACACACACACACACACACACACACACACAAGTGACACAGTCACTTAAGATTCTGAGTATGATCTTCTGTTGACATTATCAAATATGTAGTTGTAGAGCAGAAGCTGTCAGGGGAGCTCTCCTTGTTTTGAGTTGCAGTAGAAGAGCTATAGGATGACTAAACCACTGTACTCAAAGGTTTGGTCTGTAGTTCTTCAGGTTTTTCTTTTCCCCTTACAGATTCAGTCTGGGATCTGAAAAGTGACTGCTGAGTTTCTTATTGGTAGCACTTTGTAATCAGAATTAAAATACATAATCCATGGAGCATGCGTATATTTCCTTCGGATCTGTGTCTTGCACTTAAGAATGTTGCTAAATGCAACAATCATCTCGAAGTACTGACCGGAAGAAAGGCTCATGCTTTTGCCAGGAAATCTGAGTTTGTGGATATAAGATGTATTGAGCAATTTGTTTTAGCATAAATGTTTTTGCTGCAAAGAATTGTAGTTTCTAAAAATCATTATGTGAACTCTTTTACTTGACTGAAAACTTTAAGCTTTTGTTTGCTTTCCTCTCAAAGGGTCTGTCTTAATTTTAAGCAGATCATGGTATGTTAAACTCGCATATCACTTTCTTTTCTGAAATCCTTAAGCTTCAGGTGAAGAGCAGTGTTTTCAGTTTTGTTCTCATATTTGTTTAATTCAAGATTTACTTTATGTGTCTGTTAAATACCTGATAGTGGCATCTGTTCTCCTGTGTTCGCAGAAAGTAATTCTGACAAAAGATGAAATATATATGAGTTAGTTGGTAGCTTTTAACTCTGGTTAGGACAACACCTAGTTCCTCCTCCTTTCATTCAATTGCTACAGACTTCTGTGTTAAAACACCACATAAGTGAAGGTGCGGGTATGCTTGGCAGTATACCTTCCTTCTAACTCATCCTTGTGCTTTGTGTGGACGAGGTGGGTTGGCAGTGTCATGTCTGGCCCCATAACTTTTTTTTTAATGAAACTTCTTAATCATGATCTGGCTTTCGAATTTTAGTTTACAAATTAAATGTAAATGCAGTGTTCAAGAAACGCATAGATGAGGCGCTTAGGGACATGGTTTAGCAGCCCTGGTGGTGACGGGTTTATGGTTGGGCTTGATGATTTTGAAGGTCTTTTCCCATTCTAAAGATTCTGTGCCTTCAGGCTCTGTGCCTGAGGTTAAACATGATATTTGGGAGGCCTCTGATACAGAGGATGTGTACTTGTCTCTAACTTTTTTAGTGATCTCTGTGTAGTGATATGGCTCTAACAGTGTTCTCTAAAAGTGGCGGGGTTGGTTTGTTTGTTTTTGTTTTTTGTGCAGTAGTACCTGTTTAGACCAGTGTTACCTTATTTTATGTACTCACTTTGGGGAAGCTTCTGCTTTTCTCACCTTCCATCCTTACTGCCTAAATATCTCCAGTACCTGAAACAACTTGGTTGGCCATCCCAAGTATGTATGCAGGAAACTGGAAAGCTTTCTGCTCATTTAGCCCCATCATTTTTCTGTTCTTCAAGTAATGTAAAGCTTCATAACTTTCCCAGAAATTCCTGGGAGTAGCTGTAGAAGCCTTGGGGATACCAGGTATTCATCATCAGTATCTGTAGACTGAAGTTTGAACGTACTACGCAGAGCTGATCTCCAAAAATCAACATTTGACAAATGAAGTGTTCGCTCGGTTCTCTCTCAGCCCAGGGGAATCCCGGTGCCTCTCGAATGGGACACACCGAATGTTCTGCTTGTCTTGCAGTGCAGACCAAGTCCGAAGTGTGTAGTGCAGTGCCACCTTGAATCAGGATTTTTTTTCCAGTTTGGGCATTGACTGGTTCTTCAGCTGGTCATGCAGCGACAGTGGACTCTTTGAGGGAACATCTGCAGCTGTCAGTGCCTGTGTGACGGGGCAGGGCAAGGCCTATTCGATGATTCATCATTCCTGAACTTCTGCAGAGCTTGAGAATCTACAAATTAGTACACTGACAATCTACTTTGTTCTTTTACAGTTTTGAAGAAATCTATAAATTTCAGCGGCAAATTCTTAGAGTGAAAGACCGTGATGAATTTCCTATGATTCTAGTTGGTAATAAAGCAGATCTGGACCATCAAAGACAGGTGAGCAATTTGGTATTGATTACTGCGTGCTTTTTTTCCAGACACTTTACATGCTTCCCCTCAAAAATGGGGGATACGAATAAGTTAAAAATGAGTAAATGGTATTATCACAGTGCAAGAAACACAGCTAATGCTCACTTTCTATTCCTGAATGATCGTAGAAGTATAATGGCATTCCACATACCGCAGATCTTCTCTCTGACTCACTGGGGTGATGTTGAGACCAAATCTGTTCACGTACGGAGTTGAGAGCTTTCTGTCATGACTTGATTACTCAGGCATGAACGTGTCTAATTCCTCTGTTGTGTTACTCACCACAGCGCGCTGTGCCGAGCAGAGCACATTCCAGCACTAGCTCGGGTGATTATGGGACTGCACTGATGTTGCTTTTATTGTTCCCTGCTGTTATGTGTAAATGAGTAGTCGTTCGTTTTTTCCTTCTCTCTTTGGCTATTTAATTTCTGCATAATTGGCTTACATCTTTTGAAGCTCGAGGTACAATGACAGCATTTAATACTTATCTAAGTGACTTAAAATTAAGACTTTGAAAGTAATAGATTCCAGCCTTGCACCTAGTTGTAAGAGTACTCAGGGTTTGCTTTAGAAAGGTTTAAAGGAGGAACTTAAATTTATTTTCCCTATCTACACTTTCAGTTTTCATGCACCAAATTGCTGAAATGAAAATAACCTTAATATGTCTGCAGGAAAGGATCAGTTGTCAAACTGTATATATATTTTTAATGAAAGCAGACCAAGAGTTACTAAAAATGTAATTATTCTGAGAGTTTCACATAGAAAACAAGGCTTTGAATAGTAAGAAATTCCCAGATTTGATCACTGAAAAAAAGTGACTTTGTTTCTGTCCACAAGCATGAGGCCTGAAATAAACATTAGCAGATTGATGGTTTTAGTACCTTTTTTTTTCCTTTTTTGTAATTTAAAGAGTTTTTTGAGAGTCTTCAGTGTGAGAAAAAATTCCATGATTCTTTGATTGTCACTGTCACAACCTCTTAATCTGGAAGTAGAAAGGTCATTAAAACACTAAGACCTGTGTTGAAAGATACAACGTATTGACAAATTTTCACATTTCCTTCACTACATTTATCAGATGTAAGTTCAGATGGTCAGGTATACACAGAACTCTCTAGCCTGTCCCTGAGAAAAAAGTGAAACTTGCATGTTCCAAAGCGGACTAGCTGATGAAGGACAAATGCTCAAATAGCGGGAGGGAGATAGCATCATCTCTGTCAATCCTTGTTGCTCAGAGGATACTTGGGAATGTCGGTTGTAATTGTGTAGATCCATTTCTAGAAATAGCTATGGATTGTGTTCTTTTTTCCTCCATCTTCCTAACACTATTATACACGTTATAACTTACCTGTTTCTCCCTTAAAGAAAGAGATGCCTATCACTTCTTTTCCTACCACAGTATCTTCCGTGCTCAATCCCTAGCTGCTGCTTCAGATGATGATGGATTGATTCCAATTTATGCTCAAGCAGCAATATTCGAATTGTTTAACTCTGAAGTTCTACTGTTTAAAACTTATGTTACGTAGAGGTAAAATAGTGCTTCTAGGTTTTCTGGAATAGCTGGATCCGTGTTTTTAACATCTATATGCACACGTGTGTGTGCACACATGTACATGCGCTTCCCTCCTCCACGTGGTGCGCTTCAGCTGGCGTTGCGTCAGTCCGAAGGGATGGCTGTGAGAGGCTGGGCTGACATAAGGTATCTGCAAAAGGGAGAGGTCTCCCCTGCCTTGCCTGGCCTCCCCTCCCTCTTGTCTTCGCCTTCTCACACTTGGCGCTCATCTGAGGCACTTGCCGAGTTGAATCATCTCTGTAGACTAGGAGTGCAAACAAACAAGCTGGGGTGACTTTTCGATACTTGAGTGAGTTAAATCAGCTCTCGGAGAGGCCGAGTGCCGGAGGGGAAGCAAGGGAAGGGGTGGGACTGTGGCCAGGAGCAGAGCAGGGAGGAGCTGGGCTGGGGGAGAGCGAGGCCTCGCCTTTTGGCAGCAACAGCGCTTAGATGTTATCGCAGTGTGAAAAGGCAGCAGAGCCCCTGCTCCCATCGCTGGCTCTGCGCCCGCTCCGTCGCGTGAGCCCCAGGTGCAGGTGGCTGGGCAGCAGGCTGGATCAGCACGCTGGCCTGGTTGGAAACTGCTGCTGCCATCGCACTTCCCCACCTGGGGGAAACTGCAGCCGGGCGGCTCCTGTGTGCCGGGGCGGGCAGGGCAGGCCTGGGGAGCAGCAAGGGCTCCCTCAGCCGGCGTGGGATGGGAGCTCTGTGGGAGCGAGAAGAGCAAAGCGTCTGCAGGCTGTAACTTTTATAGGCAAAAAGAGAAGTGCTAATCTTCTCAGTTTCCCGGTTTCCAGCTTGCTGGTCTATCAGCTCTTGCCTGAGTTACTCTGTAGATCTGATTAGTCAGACTAGAATATAATACCCCAATCCTTTTTGTTTTCTGTTGTTTCTACAAAAAGTCATCATATTCTTTTAAATCTGTGTAATCACAGCTATATGCTCTTCAGCTTCAGAAGGTAAAAGCAGTATTTTCAGAATTCAGGAAGTTGAGTGCAAGTGATGGTTAGAACAAAACTGCCCCCACCAGGCATATACTTTCTGGTTTTGAAAGCTAGGAGGCAGATCAGTGAGCTACCCGCGCAGCACGTGCTGCCTGCGAGAACGCAGAACTAAGTGAAAGTGACTTTCTCTGTGTTTTGATCATAAAATGACACCCAGTAGAACTAACAAGTCTTCCTGGAGCCTGAGAGTTAAATCCGTAAGAATGTGTTTTGGATCCAAGTCTCAAGGGTCTGACTTGTATGTGAGTAACTGTATGTTGCAGTCATACAAACTACAGAGTGCTGTCATTACGCAGCCATAGGTTTGAAAGCAGATTATGTGTAAGGATCATGGTGTGGTGGTGAATGCTTCTCATCACAGACTTTTAACTGCCTCATACAGTTCAAGCAATAGAAAGTAGGTGGAAATCTAATACAGTCTTGATATGCTTGAAGGTTCCCTTGCAACGGGGTGGGGGTGCATGGGGGGTTGTTTGTTTTTGTTGAAGAAGAAAGATGAAATAGGAAGTATAGCACAGACTGGTTGCAGTTCTGTCCCCTGCGTGGTATGGGAAGAAAACTCCTGAATATTTATACTTCTTGAGTTGACACTCAAGATTTGCAAGGGAATGTGCAAGCATTAATCTTCCTCCAAGGGTCAAGGATGCTGGTATTTTCAAAGTTCCCTGATCAGTCACAGTTTGGTGATGGTGAGACTGAGTTTTAGGCATCATATGTTTTGTAGCTCTGCCCTTGAAGTAAACGCAGAGTAGCTGTCAGTCTCTTAAATGAGTTAAGTCAGTACTGGATTTTTCTACACTAGCCCATTCAGTGGAGTACCCGATGTTCCAGCTGTAACCCCTACTACCACAGGGGTAGGCTTGTCAGTGCAGGATATGTATGATTTTTTTTTTTTTTTTTTTCTCCTCAAGATAAGTGCTAATTAAACTGAATTGAGTCTGATCACTCCCCAGATGGCAAGGTTTCAAGGAAAATCCAAGCTGCAACAGGAGAGTGCTTGGATTTGGTTAAAAGCTAGTTTCCCTTTGGCATCACTCCTGAACGAATGCAGTGGCGTAGTGCTGAGATCTTGGCTGTTACTGCATATATTTAACGCAAGATCCTTGTGACTTAGTTTATGCCTCAACAGATGATGAGCACAGCTGACCCCAGGCAAACAGACTTGTGGTTTGACCTTCATCAGCCTCAGCCTAAATGCTCATTCCAGGCGTGGTGGTTGGGTGTAGGGAGCTGGATGGTGGCTTTCCTTAACACATGAGCGTTTTGCTTTGGCTGTTCTCGTCCTTGTGAACTACTCATGACAGTGTGACAATAACTTCATGAGGTACTATTTTTTTTTTAAATCGCTTAATACCTATATTTATAACTGGAAAATCCAGAGCTATTTTCTGTATAGTCTTTTGAATATTTCCTTTAGCATTGCTGAAATGGAGGTCAACAGAACTCTTAATCAAAAATTCCTGAAAAGAATGTTATTGTAGCTAGCATCTCCCCTTTAAGGGTGGGAATGGCCATAAGCAATGATGCTTTTGCTATCACAGATGGAAAAGCTTTTCGTAACTTACCATGGTTCACCTGATTTCTAGAAAACTAGAATTTGAGCTGTGTAGAGAATAAGTGATCAGTCATTTGGTGCAGTATTTGAATAGAGCAAGTCAGTCGGAATACATATCAGTGCTGCATACCTGCAGTTTGTCTGCACTAGTGTGATTTTTTTTTTAAATGAGAATTTTACCAAAATACGATTAATGGGCGAGTAACAACCACTGCAGAAATGTATCACGTTAGCCAACTTTAAACACGAACTAGCAGCATCGGTGTGTGGGCTGGTGCAGAAAAAAAATCAAAGTGACAGCTCTACTTCTTGTGAATGATGGGACTGTCGACAGGAGCAGAAAAGTGTGTCTGGATAGGGGACACTGTAGACGGACCACAAGGAAGGTGAAGCTGGATCCCTGCTGAACGTAAGGAAACTCTCACTTTCTGATGCAAGGACAGCGTGGCCCTTAGCTGTGTAATTATGGAGGCAGAATATGCATGCAGTGATGAAGCTGGGCAGCCTTGGAGAGGCTGTTCTTCAGGTACAGAAATGAATAGCAACTTCAGATATTTCTGACACCTCTCAGATACACTAATGAAGAGGGAGGATCATGTAGCATGCCTAGGGGAGGATGTTCACAGGATTCTTCATATTCCAGTAAGAAGGACTGCTACTTTGCAGTGAGGTTTTCTGTGTTTGTCTTGCTCCTTTGCACCTGTTCTGCTGCTTAGCTTGAGAAACTCTGACCAAATATTGGGTAGCTTAATGAACCGTATCTGAAAGCAGATAATAAATTATATGTAAACAAAGAATAAGAATCATAAGTGATTCCTATTGATGTTCATCCTTAAGCTACTAAAGGGAAGAGTGTTTCACTTCAGGATACATGCACACAGGCACATTGACTTGCCAGAAAATACATAGGAGCATTTCTCAAAACACAGTCTTCACAGGCTTTTTGGAAAAGGACTTTCAACACCAGGGATTGGAGAGCAAGATTGAAATGTGTTTTATCTGGCTGGTGGAGCAAAAGCAAAATTCTTGAGTATTACTCAGTTTTCAGACACTATTGGAGAATTAAGAGATCCCAATCAGTTTTACTTTTTGTGCCCTGCAGCTCCACTAAGATCACAGTATAGTTGACCTCAAGTTGTTGTGTTTTAGTTTATTTGCTTATTTTAAGGCTCCACCAAATGGCAATAGTCCCGAAATAAATGTAGAGTTTAGCAGGTGTTTGAGAGTAGCTGATGTATCCTGACGTGCTCCAGCTCACATCACAAGGTGCCGGGGGCTCCCTGTAGAGCTTCGGGAAGGTTTAGTGGGAGCTGCTCTCGATGCAGCAGCAGAGGATGGGGAGCCTCTAACCGGGGGGCCCTGTGGTGCACGACCGTAGCAAACCGAGGTGCCTTGCTGGAAACTCTCAGGTTGCTTGCATAGCTGTGAGCAGGGTGTTTTGCAAGCTGAACTGTAATCTTACTGTGGTGGATGTTCCCACTAATATTGTGGGGTTTTTGTTTAATTGCCACATGTTCTCTCTGTGCAGCTTCTTAATGGAACTGAATATCTGACAGCCATTTCAAAAAAAACAGAGGAGTTTAGATTTTTGTTCTTATGCTATCAGTCCTGTACGTGCCTCCTTGACACCGCTTTCCTGTGAAGGCAGCACAGTCTTGGACGTTTCCTCCTCCAGCTGCTGTCTTGCCAGGACGTCTTGCCGCTTCCTTTCACGGTGGCGGCTGCCCTTCCCTCCGCCTTCCTATGGATGGCCTTCCCCTTGGAGCTGTGCTCGTGGTGCCGCCGCGCGAGATGCCCGTCTCGTGGCTCTGACGAAGGCAGCAGCTGTGACCGGCCTGCCCCGCTCTCCTCTGGTGTTCCCCTCGGGTCCCGCCTTCCACTCCGTCCTTTCAGATTCTGTACCAAATTCTGCTGTAATGAGAGGATCTTCTGGAAAACATGGCATTCTACATGGCCCTTTCCTCCCTTTTCCAAGGGAGACAAGAGGTAGATAGGATTTCTTCGATGGCTCTAGACCTAGAGGCTTCAGGGGGGTATCTCTTGTAATTCAAGCTGTACTTAAAAGTGTCTGTCAGAATAACTTTTTGCTGTGCTGTGAAGAGATTTCTTATGACTTTTATAAAGACTCAAAGACTAAACGTCATGTTAAGTAATAATCTTTTTTTTTTTTTCTTTAAAATTTTTTTCTCCCTCCAGATTTAGTTGTGACAGGGAGAGGGTGAATTTAGCAGTTAGTATCCACAGCTGTGTTGGTAATCCAGGACATTTTTGACTGAGGCACTTGCTCTGAGCAAGAATGAGGGACTCTTCGCTTCTTTCACAGGAAGATTTGGTGGATTTGTTTTCCATTTTTATTATGTGGATGGTGCAGAAACTATTCTGTGGCCAAATATTGTTTACTGTTTTAGAGTGCAGCACTTAGCATTTCTGTTGGAGGGGAGTAGACTTTTGGTGTGTATTTACAGTGGCTGCTCATCTGAATCTCCCTGCCAGACCCTCGCTTGCACTTAACGGTTGATTTGTGTTGCAGGTGACGCAAGAGGAAGGTCAGCAACTAGCACGACAGCTTAAAGTAACATACATGGAAGCCTCAGCAAAAATCAGATTGAATGTAGACCAAGCTTTTCATGAACTTGTCAGAGTTATAAGGTAGTGTAACTTAAATTTGAAAAGTTAGTGTCCTTTTATTACTGGGTAGCTGCAACAAATGTGTGAAGGAGACAGCTGAAATTCTACACCAGCACTAGGTGTTGCTATGTATTAAGAAAAAATGTTTGTGACTCTTACATGGATTTAAAAGATCACTTTGCATTAATTTCTTGTATTTTATTAATAATACAGTAAGCAAGCCTGATGAATTAAATCAGATTATAGGCCTTCTATAAAAAGAGAGGTCTTTTTATTTAATTATTTATTTAAAAAAAAAAAAAAAAGTAAAGCCAAAAACCTGTTGTTTGTTTAATCAATAGTTTGGATGTGAAAAGTAATTCAATCCTCTAGGGAATGTGCAATGATAACTTTTAATGCAGTTTTTTTTTATTTAACGGAAAATGTTATATTTTTATTAGAATTTAGAATTCTAATTTTTATTCTGATTTTATTCTATCTATATCTGTGTTCTATCTTTATCCTAATTTTATTAGAGTTTAATTAGAAATTTTTATTTTTAGGAAATTTCAAGAGCAAGAGTGCCCTCCATCACCAGAGCCAACACGGAAAGAAAAAGACAAGAAAGGCTGCCATTGTGTTATTTTCTAAGAATCCCAAGAACCAAGCTATCAACTGCCAGATTATTATTTTTCTTTCCATCTTTTTTCATCACTTCTGGTATTGGTCTAGCCTTATATGTGCATGTCCTAAAAGTGGTCACCAGAATAGCCTTAGTCCAAGAAGCTGGCAGAATAGTTCTTAAAGAAGACTCGGTCATCTTGGGGCAGACTTCAAAACAAAACACTAAGGCTGCTTCTTTAATACCACAGTTCCTTCCTTCTCTCCCTTAAGAGCTTGCACCTTGTGGAGTTTTATTCGCAAAGGAGATGGAACAAAACCATGTAGGACAAGGTGTTGAAGTCACGTATAAGTTGTTTCTTGTGAATTAATTTATTTTTACTTCTGACATTTCATTAGCTATTACAAAGATACTGAAGTATAGAGTATACTTTTAAAAAGGGGTGGATTGGCTTTTTGCCCTCACTTAAATTAGACTTGAGTATTCAGCTAGCCTTAAGAAACCTACACTGAATTTCATTGTCAGCAAAAATGTTCATCTCTTGTTTATGCTGCAGTTTTATTTCAGTGGCCAAAACAGTCTACTGTATTTATTTTATGAATCCAGAGCAGCTACAGGATGATTACTACTACTATTAGAATATGGCCAAATACCTGAGCTCATTCTGGATTGAGGCATTTTAGCTTGTTATGAAATTTCACATCGTTGTTTGAGGAGAAAAAAAAAAAGAAAAAAAAGAAAGAAAAAAAAAAAAGGAATTAATGTGTCTTCCTTTGTATTTCTGGGTAAGGGATTGAGGAAAACTTAAAATTGTAGCTGTTTTGTTTTATGTGATATAAAAATGAATTTGATCTTTCCATTGTCAGAGATGATTAAATGTTTTTGCTATATACTTTTATACATTATTTTCTTATCAAACTAGTTAACAAGTATTTTTATATGTTTGTAAGCAAATATGCTTTCACAGCATAACTTGTGTATATGTAAAGATGAGTATTTAATTCTCACAGTTCACTTTTAACTGACAAAATGTGGGATTTGCCAAACTGTGGTAAACTTCTCCTTACTGTTCTGATTATACCCAAGAACGGCCAATGATGTGCCTGCCCAACACACCCATGGAGTAAAATCTAGTGTTGTGTTTTAAGCAATTTCAGTATCCCTTACTAAAGACTGACCATTATGTGAATTATTAAACTGTAAGACTTTTAACTGATTGTTTAGTTAAACTGTGGATGGTTGTTTAATTTGAGTTCTGTGGATTGTGTTTAAACAATTCAAGAATATGTTCCCTGATACTGAAATACGGAGTGGTATTGCACAGTTGTCACCTTACTGAATGTGTCCAACAGTTCTTTGAAACTTGATTATTAAGCAAACCCTTGTATAACTTCAGGTGCTAGAATTAAAGATGATCTAACCATTATCGGGAGGTAAGCATACTGCCTCTTTCTGCCTCTCTCTTCTGAAACCTTAATTTTTGGGGGGTGGTGGGAAGATTGGGTGAAGGAAGCTAGTCAGAGATCTGCAAGTCTGCTTGGCCTTCCTTCATTCTTGAAAGTAGCTTGAGGCTTCCTACTTGAGTGATGACTTGAAGTGCCTCTTTAGTTCTTAAAAAGGGGAAAAAGGGGCAGAGGGAAAAGCAAGCTATGTTAATTCAAATTGTTACAGCTTTAAGAGCTGGTATTTATTTTGATTTGAAATATGTATGCAAAAAAAGGCCCACTTAACAATTCTTTTGTGTTTCAGGCTATGGTGACTGTCAGTTGCTCTGCCATAAACCTATAATTGTCTGCTGAGGAAAGAGTGTTTAAGCAAGTTCCAGTTACCTTCACTGTAGCAAAGCATTAAAGCTAGAAGTAACACTTAACACCAGATGTAGCAGAAGAATGTAAGTTTTTTTTATGTAATTTAGATTAGGTTGTGAAATAGTGTCTATGAGAGGTGAAGTAGCTTCCCCCCCACCTTTTATGCTATTGTTTTGCAAATGGCTAGTTATGATTTGAATAACATGTAGAAAATTTGAAATAGAGGTTACAGTAGAAATGCATTTGGGAGGTGGATTACATTCTTCGAGTCTAACGTAAGAAATTACAGCTTGTAACAAAGATCATGTGTTTCCTTGTCTTAAATATGCAAAGCTCTCTGGAGTTAAGTCGTTTAAATGTGTGGCATTAGAATGAGTTACAGAACTACAGAATGCCCGCTGAGACTAAATTTGTAAGGTGCAGATATGCTTATTATTAATTTGCATCATTTTTTTCAAGTTTTTAACTATTCTCTCCTAATATTTTGATTTTTAAAATAAACGGGTGATGCATAGATTTCTTATGAGGTAACTCTTCCTAGAGGAGGTGGAGAGCACCACACCCTTGCTTTTCTTCTTCCTATGTAAAATGTTACAGCTTTGAGGTGGTTGGTGCTAAGCAACCTACTTCTATCTGCTGAGCCACATTGTAACTTTTAAAACAAATTTAACAGAAATGGGACCTCTGGGTGCTGCTAAGTTTATTGCCCAAGGCAAGATATTTTCAGGCACGTGTTTTTAAGCCTTGTGCTGGAGAGGAATGTGCAGGGGAATCTTCATGTGTAATAAATACTATGCTTTCTTTTTGAGACTGGTTCATACATGCCATTTAAGAAGCTGTTGCAGGGAGGTGCTTCAGTCAGGATGAAGTTCTCTAGTCAAAAAGTGGGGTATGCTGCAATATAGTAGTTAGTCCTACTACTACTCCTATGTAGCAGCAATACACTTTTTTGTAACAAGTAGCCTGTTTTACTGCTGCTTAGCAAAAAAAGGCAAACTGTTTTAGTTGCAGTCACTGAGGTAGAGAACAGATGGATATTGAATTATACAATATGTTTGAGGTAAGTGTTTGGTAAAATAATACCACATTCTGTGGCTCATATTATTGATGATTTAGGCTGTCATGAGCCTAAACCAGCTTAAGACATCTCAACGATCTGCTTTTCTGATTATGGTACCCAAAGACAGTGATGAAAAATGATGCTTTTGTTCTTAGTGCTCAGCTTGCAAAGTATCGTAAGAACCTCGTCAGCCTTCTCGAAAGTAATAGCTCCGATCTATATGCCTTTGACTATTTGGAAGCTCACAATGTTGCCCCCTTGACAGAGGCTTATGTTTTTGCTGACAGAACATATTTGAAGAGTTTCTTGAAACTTTGTCTGGCAAAACAAATGCCTAAAATTTTTCACTTATGTTTGTAGCTACTTCTGTTCAAGGAATTTTGAAGTTCAGGAGTTTGGGGGACTTAGAAAGTATCCATCAATGACCTTTTGCTCCTCCTATAGCATAGAGGAAGTTCTGGATCTTTGTTTCCAAGCACAAAGTCACCTGTCTTTTCCCTGGAATCTCAAGTCCTGAGGCTATTACTCTTCTAGAAGAGCAGAATTAACTTGCTCAACTTGCTCATAGGCAGAGCCTTTCTATACAATTGGTGGACTTTTGTGGGATGCCTGAAAGTAGGGGGAATTCTGCCCTGTAAACACACGCTACTTCCTCACACTTGATGTGATTAATGTATTTGCCCCATTTCCCCCTACCCTTTTCATTAGCATAGGTCTTTTGCATCCTGTACTTGCACACCAATTGACATATGAATGTGAAGATGTGAATTTTGAAGGGGCTCCATAGCCTTCTATAAAATCTGCTTTTTTGGTAAAATGGCCTTTTCAGGTGAAGTCAAAGCCAAAGTTTGTGATGCTAATTATACATTTATTTTTAAAATGTGTGGAAGAAGGGAAGTGGAGGGATGGAATAGACAGGATTGTGTGCTTAGTCTGTGTCCAGGCACTCAGAGCTTAGGATCTTATCTTGGGTACAAGAGCAAATGAGATGCCATGAGGTGAGATGCTGCAAAATAGCTAATAAACAAAATGTAATCGGAAGGAGTTAGCATCCACTAACACGAAAGAAAACTTTGACCTTATGTGTAGCTGTATGGTTAGTCATCATTGATAAAATTTGGCTTGGGTTCGAACAAGATTGTCAGTTAACACTCCTCTGCTGTCGGTTTATGAGGCAACGCTTCACGTACTGTGTGGCTGCAGCATCATTATCTGGCCTTACTGCACAGTCCCTCTGTTACAAAGGGTTAGTGAGCGTATTTCAGACAGAAGACTCTTGATGTCAGTTGCTAGCTAAGCCCTGCTGCAAACCCTCATCTGAATGTATTTTTTAGCAAGTTTGGCTGAAGAGTTTGGGAATCTCCTAAGCAACAGAAGTGAATGCGTGTATTGGCTTTATTTAGGTGTAGCTTTTGGAAGCTCTTTACCTTTGTGTACCAGAATCCCAGTTGAAGAAAAACACAAACTGAATTTAGAGAAAAATGTGAACTAGAATTCCAAAGGCATGATATGGTTTTGTGTGGGTTGACATCCCACTTCACTGAAGCAGTCTTTACCAAAAATTAAAGTCTTAAACATTTTTAAGATTTTAGCACTGTGTTAGCAGCCTTTAGCCAGGAGGGTGAAGAGCTTTAAATGAGATGAGGCAGAAGTGGAAAAGGCAACAGTTTAAACTAAGGAGAGCCTAATAGCCAGAAGCAGCACTCCACAGTTGCATGTTGTGCCTGCTTTGTGTAGAAGCTGGCTACCAGAATGTTGTAGGAAGACAAATGTGGTTTCGGAAAGCTAGAGATACTTTTTTTTTTTTTTTTTTTTTTTTTTTTTTTGTAGAATAAGCATAAAGGGTAAATGTTTGTCCTTCACAAAAACTAAACCGATTTAATGCATGTAGTGTAATGGGCATGGTCCTGAGGCCGTCCGTAAGCAGCATGCAGAGCTGAGCGCGTCTTGCTGACGGAAAAAAACCAGATACTTATCTTCTGAGTTGCCTTTTATAACTGTGTACAGTGCACCAGGTATTTGGTACTCATTGATTTGTAATGACATCTAGCACTTTATAAATTACTACACTTTTTTGAAATGTCTCTCACGTACCAAAGTGTTGTAGGGAGGGAGAGATTGTTGTGGAACAATGTGGGTACCAAACTTTAAATAGAAGCCCTGATAAAGCCTCTTATAGGTCCTAGGCAGGAGTTACTTTTAGGAACAAGAAAAGAAACTAATTTCATTAGAGCATGACTCCTGAAGAGCACTAGTATGGTGTAGTTACATTTCTCCAAGTGTCTGTTTATCTCCTGACAAACATAAAAATGAACTTATTCCTGTGGTATGAATAGCTTCTTTAAAAGTGTTTGGTGACTGTGCTTGGCAGCCTTTAGCAGCTACTCTAAAGGCCAGAGCTGCAGGGTGGCTTCCCCACAGCCTTGGGTGGGCAGAGGGAGATGCTGTCTTGATGCCTATTGCCCTGGAGTGGGGTGATAATAAATTCTGACAGAAAGCTGAAAGGCACATTAAACATTTTTATTGACAACCGCAAGGTGTCAGTGTTGGTAGGCATGTATATGTATTTAAAAGACTGTTAAGTGTTACTTTGGGACCTTTGTTCGGACTTGGAGTGCATATTTGTTCAGACAGTAGGAATGAAAGACACAAAATACAGCAAAGCTGTTGATCTTTTCAAAGCAATGTGTCAGTGCTACTTCAGAGTAATTTGTTTTATGAGCTGTGTAAAATCTGGATGGTCAGTAGCTAGGAAAATGCATGGATTTATAAACAGTGGTTGTGAAAGTTGATGTAAATAGCAGGAAGGATGCTTGCAATCTAAAGCATCAAATACACGTTAAACTGAAATATAGTACAAATTCATAATTTCTCTACAGGTTTCCAAACTTAGTTGTTTGTTTTGACAGGAAGACAAAAACTAGTAATGTTCAGATATAACTAGTAACATGTACGCTTTGTACATAAAGCTATGTATAAACATATGGTGATGAGCTAAATAGATTTAAATAAAGATTACTGTTAGTATGTGATAGATGTCACTCGTCTAGACACTAGTTTGGAAATTTATTCAACAAGCAGGGAAATATTTTGAAACATAGTACTGAGCTTTGAAAGTGGAAACTAAATCATTCTAGTACTTCTTTTCCCTTCTGCAGTAACTTTCAGACAACACCTGATGTGACTTTAAAACAATAAAAGTTCGTATGTGGCAGTGTGTTTCTCGTTCAAGCTGTAAAATCTGCCTATCCCCCGTGCCTGTCCTTCAGGAAGGTGTATTGTGTTTCTTAACTGGTAGCTTTCTAACCCATTTTGAGTGGTTTTCTTTCCTATCTGCTGCATTATGTAACCGAGACATTCTGTTTCTCATTGGGACTTTTATTCATTTGTGAAATGAATAACAACAATATGTTGTGAAATGTCAAGTACCATAATGCAAGTAGAGTTCCATGCTGCCAGTTTTAACTGTTATGCCTTATACTTACAAGCACATCCCTCAGCGGTTCTGATAGCTGCCTTTTCAAGGTTTTAGATAGTACTGGTTTTGTGCAGTAACTTTCTGTTCCTTTCAAAAGAATGCTTTTAAAATATCCATTCATCCATGGGAAGTAAAAGAAGTAGGAACTATTTCTTGAATTCTCTCTCTTTTTTTTTTTGTATTATTTTTAGTCTTGCAGGTTTGGGCAGATTGTACACTGAGGCTGCTCTCTCCTCTAGTCCAATTGTCTTTATAAGCTGCTCTTTAAATTCATGATCTTTCTTTCTGGAATTAAATGGAAGTTAGACCAGTCCCATTTACATGTCTGTGAGCTCATTCAAATCCTCCTTCCAATAGCCATGCTCATGATGCTGTATCGCTGTCTGCCAGAGTCTAGCAGTGCGTTTTGGTTGTGTGTGATGTCTGGGAAGGTATCCATTGCTGTCAGGTTCTGAGATCTGGGCTGTATCATTGCTGGTCGTCTTATGTAGTCTTCCAGGAAGAGCCCTGTGGTGACTTTTTTCCAGTAGTATTAAATTCTGATGTTTTGGAGGGCTCTAGATATGTGTGCAAATAAAAAACAGGCACCTATATTGCACTGTTAGTTCCATCAGCTTCTTCGTATTGCTCAGGCTTCTTAATTCTGACCTACTCCTTCAGACCATTCCATAGCTTTGTTGCAGATGATTCCTGTACGTCTTCTTACCTTTCCAAAGGTGTGTATGACTTCCTGAACAAGGACAACATGGGTCCATTGCTGGAAGGGATGACACTGACAGTGGGCATAGATAAGGCTGAGGTACCAGCCTCTTCCTCAGTCTCAGCCAACAGGGTGTCCCAGGCCTCACTGATGAGCCAAAAGGTACAAGGAGGAGAAGAACCACCAGCAGTGAATGAGGTTGGAGTCTGGGTTACTTAAGAGTTCTCAACATAAACAGGTTCCTGGGGTATCTTGGTGCCAGCCTTACTGGATCATGTTTCTGGGCATATGAATGGGAGATAATGACTAGGAACAGTCAGCAAAGGTACACTGCACCTGACCCACATGATTGCCTTCTCCAATGGAATCACTGGACTTGTGGAGAGCAACAAATGTTATTTACCTGGACTCAGAGGCTTCCACCACCACATTTTTTAATCAAATGTAGGACCTTACAGTTTGTGTGGATGGTTGGATGGCTAGATGGGTTTAAAAAAATGCCTGGACGTGTGGGCTCTGAGGGTAGTGGTTAATGGGTTAGTACAGTAACAAATAGGGATCCAGCCTGCAACCTGTCATGTCAAGTGTCACTATCACTGACCTGGAGGAGATGACAGCAAGTGCTCATCCTGCCTGCAGATGACACCAAGACAGGGGGACCAGCTGATCCGCTCCAGAGCAGGGCTGCCACCCAGAGGACCCAGGCAGGCTGGAGGAAGGGCTCAGCAGCTCCATGGTGACATCCAGCCAAGCCAACCCACCTGGGAAGGAGGAGTCCCCTGCAGCGCTACAGGCTGGGGACTGCCCGGCTGAAAAGGACCAAGGATCTTGCTGGATGGACAGACGAGCAGGAGCTGGCAGTGTGTCCTGGCACCCAAGACAGCCAGCAGCATCTTGGCCATTATGTCTGCAAGGCATATTGCTGGTGTCTGTCATTTTGATACTACTTGGTTTTTGAAGAACTGGTTGAGTAGGTGGAAATACCGTTGTAGTTGATGTCCCGGAGAGGTGCTGTGAGAATGAAAGTTGTTGGCTGTAGTGTATAATGCATTTGTCCTGAACCAAACTGGAATAACCGTAGACACATGTCAGGGTCTAACATACCAAAACACTTTCAGTTGGCATGTGACAAGCAACCCTTGTGTGTTGCTCTTAGTTCTGTGTTACTATACGCTTGAGAACTGGAACAGTAATTGGGCTGTCTTTGTAGCTTGAGCTCCGCAGTACGTGATTCCCTCGCTTGCTCACAGGCATCGCGTGTGATACATCCCTCTCAAGAATTCTGTTGTAGGGTGTAACGAAAGATTCTGCGATTTCTGAAATTATCCCTGCTCTTTTCAGCCAGAGCAGAGTTAAGTTAGCTAGGAACTCCTAGAAAAGAATAAAAAGCTAGAAAGTGTAATTGCAGTAAACATTTTCTAGCATGAAGCCTGTAATTTTGTTTTATTAAAAGAAAAAAAAAAAGTGATAGTACTGACAGATGCGTGCAGTTTTATAGGCACTCTTTGCCATTCTTCCAAAGACTGCATTGCTTGAGGTGTAGAGGTGTGTAGTAGGTAGGTCATCTTTGACTTGTGTCTTTGGGCTGACAGAATCCTCTGGGAGAGAGGAGGCTCTGTGTTTATGTATGTGTGCCAACATCCAATGGATTTTGTGATAAAATCTGAAATGACGTTTTTTCTTGATGTTTTTATGTACTTCAAGTTCAGCTGTTGTATTACATTCTTAAATAATCCTTTTTTTTTTTTTTTTTTTTTAATGAATTAAATCTGGATTGCTGTGGCCATAGTAACTATTTAATCTATGCTGGGGAGGAGCTACCTCTGTTTGAATCTGAAATTCTGTTGCTCAAACTAGGAGCTTAACAAATGTGCAGTTAGAAGCGCAAATACCGGGGTGTGAATGCAGAGGATGAATGTAATATGAAAATTCCCCAGCAGATGGGGTCTGAAATGAAGCTTTGTATGTCTCGACTTCTACCTGCTTTCAGCCTTCTAAAATTCAGAAATGATTTCTTCATAATACATATCTGGAGCTGAAGTCTGAGATGCCTGCTAGACTTCTGTGGTATTTTGACATCTTTCATTTTTTGCCCGGCTTTTCCTTGGTGCTGCCTGATGCAATTACGTATTTTTTTCCTCTTTTCCTGTGTTGTCTATTATATCTTTGATTTGCCCTCCTCCTTCCGGCAAGTGTCACATCATCTTGAGAGCTCCAGTGTGTAGCCTTGTATTTACACATCTGTATTTACCTTGCGCAGTGTCTTTTAGCAAAAAGAGATGTGCATATTTGGGCATCTTGAGCAGTAGGACAGCAGAGCTGTGGCCACACATGGTCGAGCCATCTAGCCCCCACAGCTGACAAGGAAGCTGTACATAACACCCCCCTCCCAATCAATACCAGGTTCTGCACATCTGGGTGATTTTTACATTTTCAGTGAATGGGAATGCAGGCTTTCTTCTCCAAAATACAAGTGGGGAAAAATAAGCCTTTAAAAAAAAAAAAAAAAACTACAATGTGAGTATTAAGGTACTCACATTTTATTAAAAGGATGCTGGTAGGAAATACGGTATGTTTTTATTCCATGTAGGGGGACTGCTTTGTTAACTTGCTTAAACCTGAAGATATCTTTGATCAAAATGTTTTTTATATTTCATATTTCAATTCATATTTATATAAGTAGTCATACTTTGCTGAAAGCCGCTATGGCAATCCACTGGCAGAGTCTGAAGTTAGACATACTGCATTTTTTGTAAATGTGGGGAAACTTGAATATTGTCTCATCCAAATGACCGGATCCAGTCTAAGTCTTTTTTAAAGAAGCATTAGCAGTGTTCAGTGGAGTCTGACTGGAGACTAGAGGACTCCGAATGATTGGCCAAACCATATTCCAAACACAGGCTCATCAGGGCTTGCACAAATGTTGTGGTATAATGAGCTCCTTAGTTGCTAAAGATCCAGATTAAAAACAAAAAGCAATTATCCTGTATTTGTTGAGAGGCACTTTGAAACAAGCATGGGCAAAAAAGAAAAGATGTTTCAAAATGCTCCCAGGGAGGAGGTGTTTAGAGGGTCAGTGTTCTTTTTGCATTCAGGACTTGGAGGCATTGCAATGCTTAGGATGCTGTAGGGCGATTCGGGAGAGTGCCAGTCAGGATGTGCGTTTCCTGGTGGTTGGCATTGGGCTTCAGATTCCTTTTGTGTGATGTAGATAACAATGTCAGCTTCTTTGCAAAGTGTTTGGAGACTGATGGATGAAATTTTTATATCAAAAGCAAACTAAAATTACATTTACTCTTGGAGAGAATATTTAGAAGCTGCATTATCCTTTGTAAGTAAAATTAGGTACAGAAATATGCCCGATGGAATGGTTTGGAGCTCTCAAGCTGTAAATGCTCTATTTTCAGAGAGAATTTTTGAGCCTGATTTTTGAGCTTTATTTTCACATGGCATGTAGAAGGACTGTCAATAGTGTTTCTTCTTCCTCATTTCCCCAGTATAAAATGAAGTATTATTGAAGGCACTGGCTTATTAGTACCTAGCACAGGCATTAGGTGCCATGGAGTCCCCTCTGCTCATGCCACGGGGCGGTGTTGCCTCTCCCGTGGCTACGCACTCTGAGCAGCACAGATGCTCTTACACTGCTCTGCAGTGGGGGTAGAACAGCACGTACCTTGCTGCCTGTCTTCTATTCTTCAGTTGAAGTTGCTCGTGTTTCCTCACAGGCATCTCCTGCCTCCTCTAAGGCAGCAAGCCAATCCCTGGGTGGGCAGGTGCTGCCGTGTTGTTCCCCTACCTGTCACTGTGCACAGAGTGTCTCATATTGCTGCTAGGTCAGGTAACTTCAGTTCCAGTAATACATGATGCATAAAAATGACCGAGGCTTTTAATTCTTAAACGTAATAGGAGAAGTTATTAGTGGCTTTGAGGTTCTGCTTATTTGCTTTATGTACCTGTTTCGGTGATGCATTTAAATGCTGGTAGTATTGGTAGGCACTTAAGCATAAACCCATATATTGTTCTGAAATTAGGCTCGGGATTTTAGTTCTGCTGTGGGAATGCAAGTACACTTGTCTAGGAATTAAAGGGTTAATTACTTTTTCCCTTGAGGTTTTCCTGTTGTTGTCTCAAAACCTCTGTGGTTGCTCAAGGTGAATATTTGCTTTATTTAAGTGAGACTGACTTTCTCTAGAGTTGACATACAAACTCCCTTGCTTTTTCTGATGCAAAGAATCTCCTGCTGTTTATATCTCATAAATGTTGCCTTGACACTATCGCAGTGTTGCAAAGCATGCTGCTGCTGTGACCTGGAAAAAACACCGTTTAAGATGATGCTTTGGAGGCCAGAGCTCCTGTTTCTATTGCTCAAAATCCTCTGTCCTTGCTCCTTGCATGTTTGTGTTGAGATATCCTCAGTGCTTTCCTTCTCTGACGTGTTGCTGTGAAATGGAAGATGCCCAGGCAAGTGGGGCTGCGTAATCGGCTGCTGCTGATGCAGCCCACCTGTGCTTGTGCAGCAGAGGTCGAGCAAGGTCCCAGCACGGGGAGTTGGAAGAGGAGAGCAGGGAGGGCAAGGGGGAGGCCTCCTGTGAAAGGAGGCTGTAGCGTCCTAGCTGGTGTCCCCTTTGGGTCCCGTACTAGCTGGAGCAGGGTGCCCATGCCGTTGTGCTCCCTGGAGTTGGGACCATGTGCCCTCTTGGTCCTTCTGTGTTCAAGTGGCAAATGCTAAGAGCTCTGTTCCTTGGAGGCCTCTCAGCTGAGAGGTTGACCACAGGCAGCCTGCAGGAGAAGTGGAAGAAGTTTTTAGTCAAAGCCTTGAGGAAGGGGCAGCTGCTGCCCTGCTTGCTCTGCCAGGGCCTGCCGAGGAGCGCAATCTTCTCCACGCAGTATCCCCAAAGAAATCCTCACTTGTTCAAACACTAATTAACGTTATTAAAGGAACTAATAATGATAATGAGCTTTAGTGGCTGTGGCTAGAGCATGTTGTGAGCAGTCCTTGAAAGGTGCATTTGGCAGGCTCGTCTGATACAAAGCGAGATCCTAGTAGTTCATGGCTGAGCACAAGTCCCAGTGGAGAGTATTAACAGCAAAGCTTTCGCCTGTCTCCGACAAATAACCAGGGGAATCCCATGGCTCCAGCTGCCGGGTGGATTGGGAGCATGTGCTGGGGCAGGACATGCTCAGAGGGTCCAAGGCTGCGGGGAGCAGCCCCGCTTGGTGCTCCAACACTAGAAAAAAGGGGCAGGGAGAGATTTGTGAAACAGCGATAAGAGAAAAAAGGTTGGGAAGTTGTTGCATACTCACTTTTGGAGACCCTCTCCAGTGTCTCAGAAATAAAGGGGCACTTGTGCGCTACCAGCTGAATCCTACAAGTTCTTCCCTCACACAGTCCTCCTCCCACTAGAGTTCATGTTGTCTTGTTTAAAGCTCCAAGCCAGGATTAATGAGCCTGAGGTGCTGGCGGGCGGTGTTTTCTGTGCAGTGTGCGCACCTGAGAGCTTGCGTTCCTGTAGCTAGATCATGCTCATTATTTTTATTAATGTGTCTTGAAGTTTGGTCTTGATGGAGGCTTTGCTGTCAGACAGTGACTAGTCGAATGTTTTTTAGCTGCTTCATTGCAGAAAATGTTGGTCTGTAGAGCTGGCTATTTAAGTGAGTACTATTAAGTGAGCGAAGTAAATGGTCAATTTTCAGTGGATCTGTTTACAATTTGCTCAGTGTGAACACAGAGAGCAGCAGAGGTTTTTAGGTATAGGTAAGCTATGACTAATTCTGTGCTTTCCAGGCTGTCTTTTCCTTCTGAAACACTTGATGTATCTTGTGAATAAGCCAAATGGAAATATGCTGTGTGTATGTAATAATAATAAGCCAAATAAATGAATAAAATGGAAAAAAAGCCAAATGAATGAATAAGCCAAATGGAAATACACTGTATGTAATATCAACAACAGTGTTTACAAGTAGATATGAAGACTATAAGATTATTGGATATATACAATTGTAAGGAAGGAAACTTGGCCCTAATCCCAAATGGTGAAGATATTAAGAAACAGCAGTGCCTGCCAAGGATGCTGTTTGCGTGGCAGAAGGTCCACGGGATGCCCACCTGCTGCTCTAGCACTGCCGTGTGGTGCTGTCCAAGGATGTGAACGCAGGGTGAAACTGCTCCTTCGCTTTGCTGTTGGAAAATGGGGTGGGGTGAAGGTGAAACGCCTCTGCTGGAGAGAGTGCCTTGAAAACATGAAAGCCCTTGAGTCTTAAGATGTTTTCTGTGAAAGACCTGTACAAATGCTTCCTCTGCGAATGGTATGTAAGTAAAAGAAAGATCTATTGCAAGAGACTGTAAACTTGTGATTCCTTCTTTTTTTTTTTTTCTTTTCTTACTCCCTGCCCCGTAGCACAGGTCCTGTGTCACTTCAGGACCACCTCAGCCCAGGGGCCTTCCGAGTGCCACCCTGGGTGCCTTTAGCCCACTACTAAAATGCACCTGACAAAACAAAAAAAAAAAAACAAAAAAAAAAAGCTTTTTGATACAAATGAATGTGTGCTCCAAGCGGTGACTGCAGCCTTCTCGGAGCATCCGTAGTTCACCGAGCTTGATTTGGCCTTGCTTTGCATGGGTTTTTGCATGGATTTATTTGCAAGGAGCTTCACTAGAGCCTTTGTATCCCTGTGTCAGTAACAGTAACTGGGCAGTATTATGAAAGGTGGCAGGAGGCTGCACAGCTGCACGTGCACATGGGTTTCTCTTGCTTAAGATTTTGAATAGTAATACTGCAGAGCAGCGGCCTTGTTCTCTCCTATATAGGTGGCACATCTGCTGGTGTGTATTTTCAGGGTGTTTGCCTTAGTGTTGTGCCAAACATGAGTTTTGCTCTGTGTCTTTGATAGGTGATGAGAACAGCTCTCTGTTGCCCTGTCTGCAGCGTGTTGGTGTTTCAGAGCAGCTCTGTCACAGCCAGCACCCCAGCTGGGAGTAACTGTCCCTGAGTAGCCTTACAGCAGTACTAGTAGTACGCTGCTGAGGGGCTGGGACTTGTTCTGGTCTCCCTGTGGGGCACCTGCTTGTTTTCTGCACTGTTTCCATCATGCCAAGCTTGAACAACTTTGCTGTGAATTGTTAATAGGTGAACACAGGACATGAAACTGAAATGACTGCCTGGGTCACTGAGTCCTGTCCATTACTTGTAACCCCGTCATATAACTGCAGTCAAGCCGTGGGTTTTAACCCAAAGACCTGTTACATGGTGGGGTGTTGTGGAAGAGAAGCAGTAAGTGGGGTAGGCCCGAGAGCTGCATCTCCACAGCTTACACTTTAAAAGGCAAATAAGACAATACTTTGGCTAAAATGGAAAAATATTGATCCTAGGTCTTGCCAAGTTGGCTACTTAGAGCTGCTGAATAGCTACAGCTTGCTATTTCAGTGTTAGTATTTCCTTAAGGCATACTCTGAAAATGTCATGATTTTCAGGTGTCATCTGAGTGGCAGGTATAATCTCAACATACTATTTTGTTGTCATATGAATACAAGATTTGAATAGTCATGGTCTGAAAGTTACCTAGCTAAAACATCCTCCTGATTTGTGGAAAATGAGAAAAAGCACAAGTATAAAAAGCACAGTCTATGGAAAGCAGGATATTTCTCATGGCATTTTTTTTTCCAGGTATCGTTCTTCGTCATCCAGTGCATCTTTTGTATATTCTTGCATCTTGGTTTCATGGAATGTAATTCTATGTTCAGTTTGTTTGCAGAAGCTATATGGAGTGCTACTTCAACAGATCCTTCTCAAACCTGTATGTATATACATATGTATATTTATATACTTATATGCACACACATGCATGTAGTATTTCATTTATGTTCTTGTATGTTTTCACCTGACAAAATAATGGGTTGAGGGATTTTACCTTCTGAACAATTGCTATTTCTTCAACATATTAAAAATTAAAATCATCAGATTTCTCATGTCTGAGTAGAAAGAGGATGTGGACTTGCTTAAATGAGCAAACCCGTCCCTTCATCCTGTGGCGTGGGCTAAGCGTGTTGCTGGGGAAGGCTGTTGCTCACGGCTGCTGCAGAGGACATGTAGTGGGCAGCTCTACCAAAGGGGCAGGCATGAAGTAGCCATTAGTTTCACAGGAAGGGAGGAAATTACTCTCTTCCTGGTTGTCAGGTAGTTGCACTGTGTCTTTCCAGAGTGGATGTTAATTGGTGAAGTGCTTATTCAGGGAGGACTTGGGAACAGTGAAGGGGAAAAAAAAGAAAAACAAACTGTAAACAGATGAGTGTTCAAAAAAGTAAGTGTTTTCATACGAATTTTTTTCTGTTGCTGGGCTTAAATTAACTGAGAGGGGCAAAAAAACACATAGCTTTCTGTTGACTTTGTTTTCAAATTCATGGTTGATGCATCTTGATTGAATTAATATCTATTGAGTTTAGTCTGAGGTGTTCTTTAGTGCTGCGATTACCTGAGTATCTGTACGTGCTAATAGCGTGATAAGATCCAGCGTTGTCTCTGCCTGCCTGCTCTGGCACAGCCATGCATCTCGATAGCCAGGCTCCGTAAATACGGGGCATTGGGGGCCTGGTAATAAGGATATATGTTAAAGGGAGCGGCTCCTGGGCTGCCGTGCCGGCCGTGGTGAGCCTGGCGCTGCCGGTGAGAGGAGGGGCCGCTACGCAGACCCGTGAGGCCAGCAGGGCCAGCCACCCTCCATGCCTTGCTCTTAACATCCGAGGTGCCGCCGGTCCCCTGCAGTTGGCACCAACGTGCTCGGGCCGGGAGGCCGCTTGGCCTCGCTGGCCTGTGGGCTCCTAGCCACACGCTGCCTGCGCGCTGTCTCTGCGCAGCCCAGCGTGCGCGGCTCCCGATCCCCGCAACGTCGTGGTGAAATGGTCCCATTGAGCCCGCGGGCTTCCACGCAGCCCTGGAAAGCAGCGTGCTTTGAATTCTGGTGCTTGACACCTGAGGTGGTCCCTGTCATTTCCAGATCCTTAGAATAGGCATGGAATACCTAAAGGCCATCTATTCGCTTGACTACTTCTTTCCACTGCCTTAACTACAAAATTACTGTTAATGACAAGCAAAATAATGGTATTCAAACCACGTATAATAGCATGACATATTTATAATGAATGGAATAGATGTTTGAGTTGGGAGAAAACAGCAACAAAAAAGACTAGACCGTAGCAGAGAGCATTTTCAGTTGGGTGCTTCGCGCCGCAGAGCACTGGGACAGACCGTAAGGTAAATGGGTGGCCGCGACTCCCACCTGACACGATGGAGATGGGGGTTTCCCCGTGGTTTGCAGTCACAGACCCAAGGCTTCCTGGTCCCTGTTCCCATTCCTGTAGCTCCCTTTAGCCTCCACGTTAATCAGAGACTCTAGGAGACCCAGGAAGAGCAGCATCTTCCTGCCAGGTGCATCTATCCTGCCTGAACCCGCAGCTGAAATACAGGCTGCAGAGGAGTTCTGCACTGATCCGAGTAACACCGAGGGATCCCTTTTACTCGGTGAGGAGCCTATAAAGCTAATTCTGCCCAGACGCAGCAGATTAGCCAGTACGATTAGGTAGTTAAGGTGGCTGTGCGCTGCCTCAGGGGGTGGGAAGGACCTTTGCTGGGCAGCGGCTTGCGGAGCGTCTCCACACACGGGGGATCCGCTCCTGCGAGGTGAGGATTGGAAGGCGCAGGGACCTGCCGCGGGGTGGGCGAGGGTGATGTCAGCGCCGTGGAACCGTATCTGTGGAAACCAGGATAAATAAAAAAGGAGAGCGTGCCGTGGCAGGAGGCGCTCCCGCCGCTCCCCGCGCGCTCCCGGGCTGCCTCCTAAGCCGCTTAGCATCGCTGCTGCTGCTGCCGCGGGTGACCGGCCCGGGCTCGGGCGTCGCGCGGGGCCCACAGCCGAGAGCCGCGGCCCAGCAGCTCCCGCCGCGGCGGCGCTGGTGCCGGTGCTGCGCGCGGCTGACGCGTTCGGCCGCTCCCCGAGCGTCGCTGCTGCCGTGAGGGCCGCGGGCGTCTCGGCATCCGAGCCGGGGGCTGGCCCTCGGGCGGGTGGTTTGTCTTGAAGCGCTTCTGTCGTCCGCCCAGGCGGTCGGCCGCCCACCGGAGCGAGCGCCGTGAGAGCGCCGCAGCCGAGCCGGAGGATGGAGAGCGTCAGCAGCAACAGGACCATGTCTTACAGCAGATGGAGTTACAACAGGTACTGCGTGTCTTGGCCCCTCTTTCCTTTTTTCTCTTCCTGATACTGTAAATCTATGACTGTTTTCATATAAACTGAGGCTGAGCCCTCTCCAGGGAAGCAGAAACCTTTCCTGATGCTGCTTTTGCCATCTGAAATAGGCTTGAGGAGCATGGGGTTACCAGTTCCTGAAAAGTGATGGTTGCTGCTGTGTGGCAAGCAAGGTGATTTTTCACCTCTCAATTTTAACAAAACGGAGGATTGCTTCAACCACAGAGCAGGAAAGTACAAACATTTCCTGGAGTTTCTTCTCGGAGTAGCTGAATTTCAGTACAGTGATTAACTGAACACTTGCTTAAACTCATGGAGAGGTGATACCTATTCAAAGCTGACGTTAGAAATTTTCTACAAATCTAACTCGAGGCTTAGGAAATGAAGGGACCAGGGCTTCTCGTTAAATAGTGGCATTTTCATAGCAAAGCTAAGAAGGATGATGTACACTGTGCACCATAGAGCTAAAAAGGCTGAATTAGGTCTCTCTTTGAGACAGCTGACATATCCATCTTATATTTTATATTAAGGTGAAACTATATGTGCATATTTTTAATCTTTCATGGAATAAATAATGGAAATTATTGTTCCATTAGTCTGTGATTCACAGTTGTGATTGACAGGTTCTTTAAGCTCAGTTATAAGGTACAAACTTCACACGCTTCTGCCTATATGTGTTGTACACGAAACGGCGTTACAGCATTGTTAGCATCTAACGGAATCACTATCGCAAGCCACTGAAATATTCTGAAGAAATAACCTTTGGGAGTGTTTTGCAGTGCTTCAACATGTATTCAGTGTCACCCACGTTCCCTGGGTGTGTAGGATTGTGTGGCTTATAGGTGCATCTGTAGAGTTTCACTCATTTCTGTATGTTCGTGTGCCTTAGCAGAAAAGAGGTACAAATGCATATTGTGGTGGCAGTTGGAATTGTGTCTTATTTAAAAACAGGTATACATGTATGTATAGGCAAAGATGAATTACCCAGCAAGCCATGTTTTTATGCATATATTCTGCCACACTGATGATGATTTTCATCACTGATGCCATGTCCTAAGTAACAACCCTGTTACTACCCTGTTAGATTATAGGGAATAGAATTGAACATAGGTTTGCAGCTGTTACAATACAGTATCTTAACATATGGTAAAGAAAACAGGAATTTCAAGAACACATCCTAGATGCTTTATCCCAGTGCTATCACCTTTTGATTTTATCTTGTGTATTGCTTGAGATCTATTTCTCTGGTCTACAGTCTTTATTGACATGACAAAGAAGTCTCTAATTATTATTTCTTAGCATTGCAGTCGCTAGGGTTGCTGCACTTGCTTGTCTGCCTATTTTTTATTAATATTATTATTATTATTAGTGACAAATGTAGCATTTTGTGCCCCAAATGTTTTTTTTTGTTTGTTTGTTTTTTTCTGTTTGCTTTTTTGTTTGTTTGTTTTGGTACTCAGTTTCCAGACTATGAAATTCTACATAACAAATCCAAAATACATGAACCAAGCCTGTGTAATTTATTTCTCTTTCCGTTGCTAGTGCTGGAAGGCTAAGGAATGAACTGCTGCTTTTACTAAGTCTTCCCTTTCTGAAATGGTGCAGAGTTGTTCTTGTACACTGAAACTGTCCTCCCACATCCATCTTATGCCCAATCCAATTATACAAGAAAGAATAAATCCTTTTTATCTCACCCCCTTTTTGCTGTCAGTTGTATTTGGAACATGTTTGCTGCCTCATCCTTGATCTTCCTGAGCAATGACACAAAAAGGTTTGGGAGAACTTTCCGTTGGCAGAAATACACTTCAGTATCTGCTCTTTGTGGTTTGATGGCAATAGTATATATGCGGAGAATATCCTTTCTTGTAGATGTTTGTGTTTTTCTCGATGTCTCAAGCATACTAATTTCAGGCTTGACAGATGACATGTAAGGAAATTCTCGGTGTAGATATTTGCAGTTTCCTCGCTGTTCTGACAAGTGTGGAATGCTCCAGCCGAGGGTACAGTCTGCTGAGTGTTTTATACGCGCTTCCCCTCCTTTCATAAACAGAATTTCTCAAGTAAAACAAGCAAGGGAAGAGGGGAATGCTGTTCACTGTGTGTGTTTTAAAACTCACAAGACTGGGAAAAAATGGGACATGCTTTGTCTTCCCTTGAGCACTTAAGGTACAGTCAGGAGCTTGAGGACATGAACTCATCTCTCCTGAAGACTGAGATTTTCATGTAATTACTTATGTGGCTGTTGGGCTTTGACAAAAACATGAACTCATTGTAAGGCTTTGTGAATATTGCTCGCTATTATAGTGGAATAAGGGAGCTTTGCTAATCAAGTTGAATAACATAATTTGCTTTTTCCTCAGTGGGAACTTCTAAAGTTGTGCTTGAAATGTAACTTCTCATAAAACAGCATTAGTGATACTTATCTCATTTATGAAGTACTGTGAAAACAAGTGATACTTATATTATTACTTATCCAAATAAAGTAGAACTGTGGTGACAGCTACCATGGCAGTGCTGTCACCAGGAATCACAAAATGCTACAAGTGCAGGCAGGGTCATTTCTCTATTGTGGCCCCTTTGGGGCCAAGACTCTGCAAACTAACTCCTACCAAAGTTAACGTGACGAGCTCTGATGTTTTGCTGCTCTGCAAGAGGGGTCTTGTCATAAATAGTGAGGAGTATCACAGCCTTTCTGGAGATGGAGCAATACCTGTGCCTGGTGCAAGTTCCAAGAGTACTAGCTTATCTTTAAGATGACTTGTAGGTGCCAAATACTGCTTTGATGCTTTTCATTTCTCGTTTTCCTTCTCAGCTGAATGTTGTGGTTTTGGATGGGGAGGGGGGCTTTTAATTTTGAAAGTGAATATCTTAACAGTTGAAGAAGGAAAAGACCTTTGAAGGCAGACCTGAAAGAATAACACACACTTAAAGTTGCAGGGTTTTACTGACAGGTATTTTAATTGTAGAGATGTTCCTCCTCTGCCCCTCAGCTCTGCAGCTCTGCTGAACTTCTGGCTCACCCTATGGGTTTGCAGGTAGAGGAGCCTCTTTAGGAAGGTGGAAAGAGAGGGCCTTGGAGCTAAGTTTGTAAGTAAGGGATAAGTCAGCCCCTTGCAGCAGGGCTGACAGCAGCTAGATAGGAGAGCCTAACTCATTTTTCTTTGAGTAAATATTTAGATTTCTTGGCTCTGGTGCTCATTACTGGGTGATCTGGATGAGCCACTTGCTTTCTGCCTGTTTCCTCCTCTAATTTCCAATGGCACAAGGCAGGTTTGGACATATAGTTGTCTATATTGAAGTGGTTTGCAGTACTCTGGACAGGCCAAACTCTGTGTTAAAGCTGATGACTACTTCTCCTCCAGCTGCCCATTGAATTTTTTTTTAATCTTGGAGTTAGCCTCCATGAATCAGCATTATAGTTAAATAAGGCTGAAAGAGCAGGCTCTGGCTCCCGTAAATGCTGTAGCATCTATCATTTTTTCAAAAATGTTCATAGTTGATTAAACAGCATGAAGGGTTGGGATGGAGGGAAATGCAGTTATGGAGCCCAGGCTCTGTAAATTGCATGATGATGGAAAGCCATAGGAACAGGTAGAGTTACTATGTTCCTTCCAATGTTCAAGCATGTGTCTTGACCAAAATGCTTGTTTGTTACAAATACAGGCGTTTTTCTAGGGGAGGAAGGTTAACATTTTTTATATTTCTCAGAATTTGACCCTGACATTAAATTCTTTTCTCCAACTTCTTCCATTGCAGTGCAAGATTTCTCTACAGGGAGAAACACTGCTCATTCCTTTAGGCAGCTTATGGAATGTAGAAAATGTTCAAGCACTGAATATCAAACCCGAAGTGAGGGAAACCCCATGCAATTAGAAGAGACCATTCAACAAAATTCACCTCAACTGCTCTTTTAGGCAAAACTGCTCTTTTGGGGCAAGCGGAGGTTGTGTGGCTATGAAAAAGAAGTGGCTATACTGTGGAAAAGCTCTTAATGAGCAGGTATGGCATTGCCATGTCTCATAACTGGCATTCCTGAAAGGCCAGCCCTATTGTAGACCTATCTTTGCCTACCTCCTCTTTCAGTGTTGTAATAATTTGCTCCTTTTTCTAACTGTTGACACTCCAAAACAGAGGAGAGAGAGGGATTTGAACAAAGAGTGGGGATCCTTCATAGGTTGCAAAAATACTTGGCATTTCTAAAGTAACCTGGCCTAGAGTAACCTTTCTTAGAGTGAAATAATTCTCCTCTTTCACTCTTTGCAGTCAGTGAGAGCTTGCTTTCGAAGAGAGTTACTATTTCATTTCTATTAAATTCATGTTCCATCTGAGCTATGTGCTATCAGCTGACCATGCATATGGCCTTCTGGTGCAAAGAAATACTTGTTCTCTGGCACAGAGCTGTGCTCCCTGGTTGTTTTTCTTCTCAGTTTCCAGTGCTGCGCGTGTTCTGGCAGCTGGGCCTGGGCAGGCAGGTCGCCCCGCGTCGTCTTGCTGCCCTGCCTGGGCCACCCTGCTGCCCAAGGGCCACCGGTGCCAAGGGAGCCTCTGCAGCTCGAGCTGCTGTGGGAGGGTGCGCTCTGATCAGCGATCTGTGTCCCCTGGTTTCAGATTTCGTCTGTGCGGGCATAATGACCCTTGTGAAATACTCCCCGGGCTAGCCTGGGATTAAATGCGCTTCTGCCGGAGTTGATGGTGTTCGTGGAGGGCGCTGCTCCTCTAAGAGGCTGCGGTTTGGCCTGTTGCAGTTGGTGCTCTTCCCAGCACTGAACAGGCAGGGCTCATGTGCCGTGTGCCTTGGCTTCCTCAAGGCTACTTGCAGTAAGAGTGGGCAACTGGAGTATTTGGAAGCCCGTCTTATGCTGAAAGTCTCCAAGATCGGACAGAGTATCTGTGCGTGTTCAGTCACATCCAGATACACAGGATGACTACTACTTTTTTTTTTTTTTTTTTTTTTTTTTTTTTTTTAAGAGACTATGGAGGCAGTAAAAGAATAAATTAAGGCAATGCAGTCATAGGCCTAAAGAACTAAGGGAATATCATAGGTATATACGAGTGTTATCTTTTCTGTATAATCGGATAAGGTCAGACTACAAAATTATAGTAATGCTCCTAGTTACCCCACAGTTGGCACCCTTTGACACACACCTATGTTGTAAGAGGACCTTTTAGCCAAAGACATTACCTAAAAACTTTTTGAAGTGAAAACGTTCAAGCTCATGTTTCCTGAATGCTGATGAATTAGGACTCTGGACACCATGCAAAGTTTCCCTGTGTCAATCTTCTGGGGTCTAAGTGTCTGAAGCAATGTCTGTGACTTACTTTAGCTGATAACCTCATAGTCTTTGGTTACTGAGACTGTTGTTGTGTGTCTCCCTGCTGCTGCCCCTGCCCCCTTGCCTTTAGCCCTTGGAAGAATATTTTGGAAAATTTACTTCCAGGATGTTTCAATTGATGTAGACAGTTGAAAACTTTTTCTCTTGATCTGTCTCTTGGGTCTATTCTGGATATCCATTCTGTTCCTGGCTCATTTTTGAAGATGCTATTTTTGCTTTGCCTTTTTTATTCAGAGTTGAAAAGCTGCTACTGTGTATTTGGGTCATAGCATAGGAAGGTTTCGATCTTAGATCTTTTTTGAGATCTTTTTTAATTCCTTGAGCTCTTCTAGGATGTGCTGCTATCAGCAAGTTTATAGGGCTTGTCCTTCAAACCTCTACTGAAAGGGTTTTCTTTGGGAAATCATAATTTCTTGCTGCTCCCTTCTCTTGTTTGAAGTAGCAGCTGAGAAATCCCGAGACGCGTCCGCCTGTTACGTCCCCGGCCTCGCTGCGGCCGGTTCCCCGTGCCGGCAGCCGGGATGAGTGGGGCCGTCTCCACAGCCCGTGCTTCGAACCGCTGCCAGGGAGGATGGGCACACCACACTCGGGCCTTTTCTGAGGCTGCTCGTGAGACTTTTCCTTATCCTGTCTCCTCTGCTGTCTTGTGGCCTTGTGTGGTTTTTCTCCCCAAGTAAATATCTCTATAGTTGTAGGCTTTGAATAAAGTAGCTGGGAGAACCAAGAAGCAGAAATAAGGGATGAAAGAAGTGGGTAAAAATGGCCATGTCTGAAGTGAAGCCAGGATAAAATGTTTCTGTAAGTGCTGAACTTTGGAGAATTTATGTATCAATGTTGTGCATTTAGCTTTATAGACATCTGTTCTTTGCCTTTTTTTTTTCTTTTTTAAACATAATATCAGTTACATAAGAAAATCTAGAATTTTGGAAAGATGTTTTCTTCCTTGAGTCAAAACACTAAAAATGATATGTAGATGCACATCTCCTTTTCTTGTTTAGGATCAGAGTTTCACATTGGTTGGTGGCACATCCTTACAACTGTGTGAATTCTCCAGAGACTAAATGGTGATTTGTAACAGCTTGACAGCAAGAGGTGGGAAGGAGAAAATTTCTGATCATATTTCGCTGAGGAAGATATTTTAATGCTTTTTATTCAAGGTCGTTGTATGTTAATCCTACTTACTTATCGCATTGCAGTTCTAATGAACGTCAGGAAACCACAGCATGTAACATTACTTAAGAGTTTTCAGTAAAAGAGACGAGTGCTTCTGAGTGAGTTAGCTCTTCCTTGAAGATGTCACCTTTGTGCTTCCAGTCATTTCATTCTCTTCTGTATAAAGTGCCCAGGTTGGGCAGTAGCGATTGATGGTTCTCACTGGTGTGTACACCTTGATACTCTTGATACAACTTGGTACTTTCTTACCCATGCCTTAGACTTGTTTTACTCATCGCTGAAATTTAGCTCTGGACACTTTTTTTTTTTTAACCTCTCCAGTACTAGTGATATTACTTCCAAATATCGATAAAGGAAAGTGGTAAATTCAGGTTGTTAAAGCTGTTGTCTTACAGCATAGATCTGCTTCTGTAAACTTTATCTTCCTTGTGGCAGGTAGCCCTTGTGGTGGAGCGTGCTGGAGGTGGATGTCGGCACGTGGAGCGAAGCCGCTCGGTGCTGCTGCCGACCTGCTGGGCCGTGGGGATGGCGGCAGGAGCAGGGAGCTGCTCGGGGGCGCTGTGGGTCGCCTCGCCTCTGCCGCCAGCGCAGGCAGACGGTTCCACGGCTCTTTGCTGTCGCTTACGAGCACGGGTGTACATGGTGGTAGATGCTATATTCTTCTCGTTGGTATCTGAATTGTACCTTTCATGAAGATGCGTTTGTCCTGTCAGCTCCTGGCAAAGGTGGGGTGCTCTTTTGGGACCTGGGGCTAAGCCACAGCCATTGCTGTTCAGTATTTTTGCTCTCTCCTGAAGTTGAGCTTCAATCAGACTACAGGGCATTATTAAATATATCTTCTTAACTATGTCATCATTAAATATGGATATACCTCCTTCTGTTCAGGAGGCTAGGATGGTGGGCACTGATATTTTCCTGATACTTTTAAAGTCTGCTGTAGCACTTGCTACCAGCCGCTTATGAGGCCAAGTGAAACTTTGGCTGTACTGTGCTCAGCCATTCCCGTGTTGGGGGAGCTCTGCCTTTGGGCAACAGAGAAAGAGTCTCTGGGCTGAGCGAGAACGATCTGTAGGACCCTGAAAGCTTTGAGAATGACTGTGGCTAGAGCTGAAGACAAATGTAAGTTTGTGCTAGCAAACTTTGTCTAACAGCTATCCTCCTGGGCAGGCTGGGATGGCGACTACCCAGAACGAACACGTTTGTACCTGTGCGTGGAACTGAAGCTTGAATGTGGGAACCAAACTCTGTTTTGTTCACTATAGTGTCTTTGCCATATATTATCTACATTGCATGTGTTCATCTGAAAATTTTGTACATACTAACAGGATGTTTTAAAATTCTAATTAGGGTGAAATGTCTGCAGAAACAGAAGCATTTGCTTTTTTCTATCCACTGCAGCAAGACAGTTCTTTTCTGCTGTTGATTGTGCTGTTGCTTTGCTAACATGGTGGCAGTGAGATGCTGAAGAAATATTCAAATGTAAGGATGCTGAATGCGTGGGAGACGAGTTGTGGAGGCGGCCGTTTGGGTAAGTCCTCGTCTTGGCTTTACAAGTGCTCTGCTGCGTCCCCTCCACTGCCCTGCGCGCAGCACTTCTGCTGCGGCACGGAGAGCCCGCGCGCGCGGTGCTCCCGCCGCCGTCACGCTGCGCCTCGCCTGGAGCTCTGCAGTTACCTTGGGCACAGCTTGGGGGCTTTTCTGCGTTGACAGTTACCTTCCGGCTGAGAACCTGGTCCCTGCTCCACTA
This sequence comes from Nothocercus julius, assembly GCA_013398735.1. Lineage (NCBI taxonomy): Eukaryota > Metazoa > Chordata > Aves > Tinamiformes > Tinamidae > Nothocercus > Nothocercus julius. Next base: position 3,290,650 of record VZSV01000001.1, on the reverse strand, counting down.
ACCTGTGTGGCTGCCTCCGAGACTTTGTCATGCAGAAACAGCTGGTGTCCAGCACACGCCCCTGGCAAACCCAGGCAGCACATGCCCAAGCCCCTTTCCTCTGAGTCTTATGAAGGTTGCCAAGAGCAATATTTCAAAGAATATTAGTTTGCTTCGTGCGTGTTGCATTTTTCGGCCATTTGGCCCAAGTTCTGTCACAGATAGTATCTGCTAGTGTTTTTAAGCCTTTATTTCTCCTATATGCTGAACAACATAGAAGTGCTTGTGCATGTGGTAGTGGCATGATGTTTCAGAAGGGGTGTGATGCTCTAAATGTGTCTGCTCTGGCTTCTTCGCTAGATTATTCTTATTTTATAACCAGAATGTATGCTTTTAGTATATGATTTTACCTTTCTAATGTCATGTCCTTCATGGTGCTGCTTTAATATAAATTCCAAGCTCTGCATATTGTAAATAATGTCCATCAGTGTAGGATATGCCTCTATCTCCTTCCAAAGTACTGAGGTGACTCCGTGTTGCCTGGCATGTTATTCCAGAAATGCTTCTTACTGCCTTTTCCCTTTCTGAGGAAGACGAGGATTTGTCAAAGAAAAGCAGGGCAATGAAGACTTTGCTGCCTGAGAGGATGATTAAATACGAAATTTCTTTCCAGCTGATAGATGTTCTGCATCATAGGTAGTTCCTGTCCAAAATATCAGCTAACAGTTGATGCAGCCTCCTGCTATGAAACAGGGGGAAGAGATGCTGCAGCTACCCAAAGGGAGTAAAAATACTCTATGTACCAGATGAATCAAATCCAGAAACCTGCCAAGCTTGGGGAGATGCTAATCCCAGGGGAGGCTTTATAAGTGTGTATGGGAGTAAATAAAAATAATGAAGCGTCGTTAATCTGAAATTGGAAGCCAATCTAAAGAATATTTGTGGTATTTGTTAGTAATTGCACTTCGGTGTTTTGGTGTGTGCAGTGTGAGAAGGTATATGTGCAGGAAATGCCTCTTTAAAAAGACATGAGGACTAGAAAGGTACTTTGTTTTCCCACATATTTTTCAACTCCTCTCCTTTATATTCCTTTTGTCTACCATTTTATTGCCTTATTTTTTCATACTGGTTTTGTTGCTGTGATTGACCACCAGAGAAAAAAATCTACATTATTTTTCTTGGATCTTAGCAGTGGATGAGCCTAGAGAAAGTGAGGGTGGATCTTTACAGATGTTTCCTTGGTTTAACCCTTGAGTGAGCTGCTGCATGGAGCATTGAATTGCTTTCTGAACTAAATCTGTGCTGTTTTGCTAGCACATTAACTGACAGCTGGCCAAGGCAATAGGAGCTGTTATGTTGAGGTATTAGCCATGTTCTGAAACAATATCACCTTATGGCAGCTGTGCAGCTGCAGCAGGCTCAAAGCTTTGCATGTCTAACAGGAGGGCTGCAGCCAGGCATCTCTGGCAGTCGAGACCTGCATCGTCACTGACCTTTTTGTTTGTGATTTCAACTAGAAATATTTCACGATCACTCAGTAACAAGCAATAAGCCTTTTATTCTTTTAACTAAAGATCTTTTACAGTATCTAGAAGGCTTGTTTTAAAGAGCAAAGGAATTCCTGTGCAGAAATAAGCTCTAGTTTCTAGTTCGAACATGTCGCTGTTCCAATTTGTATAGCCCTGCTGTGATGCTTCCATTGACTTGGGTAAGATCCGTCCCGATGCTGATGCCGCAGGAGTTGGAAGCCTGAGCAAAGCCTTGGGGTGCTCAGGAGCTGTCAGGTTTGTGCTGCCAAAGACCCTGGGCAGCAGGTGATGCTGCCTTGCAAAGGATGCAAGGACATCCCTTCATGTCTTTCCGGAATGTCTCTGCAGCTCTGTCTGCAGATGGAAATAGCAGAGTGAGTTACAGGTACTTGATTGCTTTTTGGTTGTGGGGGACAGGGACAGAGCTAAGGGTATTGCCACTCTCTCCCTACCCCAACAGAGTTTTTTGGGGATAGGAGCTGGAGTGTCCCTTTGCCCCTGGACTAGGAATGTTCTTGGTTTTGCTGCATGATGTTGCTCTAACAGCCGCTGCCATCCTTCTTTTGAGCATCCTTTTCTTTAAACAAGCGCCCTCGTGTTGCTGCCTCCCGGTGCATTAAGAGAATCTCTTATTTAGCAGCTGACAGGAGCACGAACGTGGCACTGCGGCTTGGCTCCGCCGCTGCAGTCAGTGCTTTGAGCTCTGGGCTGTTGCTGTGCTGCACGATGCAGGCAGCAGCCGCGACTGAGAACTTGGTGGTACCTGTGGACCTGGAAATTTCTATTTGTTCCATATTACTAAGCCTATTTTCATCTTTAATTGATCCTGACAGCTGTATTTTCTTGTTTAAAACAAAATTTGCTCCTGTGAGAGAAGTGTCTGTGTTAGAAAAAGCACCTTAGTCTTACTCTCTTCCTTATGGAGACTGGCCCTTAGTGGGCCCTTCTGTCTGAAGATTTGAATGAGGACGCACTTGCACTACTAATCTTATATGTCACTTAAATCCATTGGGTGGGTCACTTGAAGATTTGGTGTTACTCCTTACGGGGTTCCTGGCAGGTTTTCAAATCAGAACTGGGGGGAATTGCCACCCTCCCGGAGGCAGCAGAGGGTGGGGGCTGCTTCTGCAGCAAGATCTTTTTTTGCAGACTTTCCTCTCAGACTGACTGAGTATCAGCTCTAAGGTCTGCAGATGATGAGCTCAATTTCTTAACCACTCTATGTGAATTAGAGTGCGAGCAAGAAAAGGCCCCAGCAAATAGGGACTCCCACGGGAGAGCCGGTAACAGTGCAGACACCGACAGCAAAGCCGTCTCGCCAGGGTCCAGCTCTAGAGTTTACGACGGGCTCAGCTGCATTTCACGTTTTGTCTCGCACTTGTTTGGAGAGGTACAGACTGTTCCCAGCTGTTGAGCACAGCCTGTCTGGACAGCAGTACTCACTGCGTCGTAAGCGCTCCTTTCAAAGGAAATACTCTTTCAGGGCCAGTTTCTCAGTTAGGAAACTGGATAGGGAGAGATGCTGAAAGCCTTTCCTCTCCCCCACCATCAGAGTACCTCTTACCGAAGGACAGAGGGAATGCAAGGCCCTCCCTCCCGTACGGAGTCAAGCCTGACTTACATATCCATTACCTAAGCATGCTGCTGTAAGCCTAGCTAGCTCCAGTGCCTCAAACCCTGTGTACGTTCTCTTCCCTCCACTGTCTCCCCATATATGTATATATAAATATATATATATGTATGTATATCATGTTCAGCTACCTTTTTAGGTGTTGCAAGGCATAATTCACTCACATTTCTGTATTAAAGCAGCTTTAAAGCTCTGTTTAATTGAAGAGATGTACCTTATTCTTTCTGGCTGACTTAAGGCCATCATCAAAAAGCATTTCAATCTTCTTCAAATTAGCACCCTTCTACTGGAATATATAATGTGGAAAATATGGTCCATGTCTTCAGTGGTCCTACAAGCTGGAAAATAATCAGCCTGTTCAGTGTTATGTCATGGCGGTTGCCTGGGAAGTTAGGAAAGGCCTATATGGAAAAAGTACTATCCTTTACTCCCTAGCTGCCATGAAGTTTTGAGGAAGCCAATCCTGGGCAGTTCTCCTATACATTCCCTCTGTTTCAAGTCTATTTATAAGGAAAGCCACAGAGCTGCTGAACAGCTACCAAGAAAAACTGTCACTGAGAACTGTTACTCTGGAGTGCTCAGCCAAAGCTGGATAGAGCTCCTGTGGCAAAAAAATTACCTTTATGTAGATTACACTAGTTACTGAGAGGCAACTGAATCCCCTCAGGCTCTTGTAGGATGAGGAAGGGTGTGTGGGGAGGAAAGAGGCTTTTCTTCCCCCTAAATTCGTCATATCCGTGCAGCACCGTTAAAGTGCGCCGGTGCTTTCGCCGCACGGTGTCTCCGTGACCAGGGTGTTAGCGGCTCCGCTGCCCTCCTGCAGGCCAAGCCTGCGGCAGCGAGGCAGGACCACCTGGCAGCACAGGGAGCTTGGGGAGCATGGGCTGCAGAGGACAGGGGATTTCTCCTGTGATCTGTCAGATACAGAAACTTTTTTTTCTTCTTTTTTTTTTAAACTCTGTGTTTTTTTCCTTTAATAGGAACTGTCATCTGTAATCGAGACTATTATGTTGATACGTAAGAGTAGAGCAGAAGCATACGTGATTTAGCTAATTTTGAGCATGCTCATCCTGCTCACTAAGATATGCACTTATTAGAAGCCCAACCCATTGAATGTCTTACTGTAAAACGAAGCCAGTGTCCATTATTGCCTTTCTTGGGAGCACGTATCCCTCGGCCTGTGCTCAAGGAGCCTTTGGAGCACTTTGCCAGGACTAGACCCTCACTGCATTCAGTGCTGTGCAAGCACCTTGCCCCAGCTCGTCTAATCAGTGAAAATATATAAAAATAGAGACTGCGCTGTGTCACTGGTAGGAAAAAGTGAATGTTGCTGGGCAATGCATTTAAATTGTTTCCTCAGGAGCAGGCCCAGGAATTGAGGCTGTCTTCTGATTCCCGAATTGCCATCAAGGAGGCAGGATGCTGGAAACTATCTTCTCGCTTAGAGTCAGCGTAACTTTTTAACTTGTGTCGTCCTTTCTAAGCATGGCAGGCCAGTGACAGTGCAGGTGGCTGATGCTCCATGTTCAGGTGGCGCAGTGGCCCTAGACCCAACTTAATGATTTTGAAAATGTGCTTACATCACGTGGTGTTTATTTCCTGTGAACTGGACACTTGAGATTTGGGTAAAGTACTTTAAAATGCCTATTGCTGTATTGGTGATTGAGTTTGAGCTGACTGACTTGCAGGCTGGTAACATGCAAGACACTTCCTATGCCATGTACAAAAGAACAGGGCAGATGGTTTAGATGCATCAATAATTTTTGGTGGACCTTGATACAATTGGTATTTATGTCCCAACTGAATACTTATGGAAGGCTTTTCTTTATAATTCCCCCTGAGAGCAAGTACTAAAAAAATCATTCCTTTACTCAAGGTTTTAGTGTATTTCAGATTTCAAAGTTTTGCAAGTCCAGCTCTGCACTGGCTACACAATGACCAGGTGTTCCTAGCCCATCAGGAAGAGGTCAATGATAACTCACATATATTCATCTTGATATGCTGTGTAATTTTGTAAAAACAAAAGGCAGACATCTCAGGGAAGACAGAAGAAATATGGTTTTGTCTTCAAGGCTTGATGACATTACAAAAAAAAAAATTGCTCTAATTCTCACAAAGTAATTGAGATGCTGCTGAAGTATTTGTTCAGCCTTTATTCTCTCATATGTAAAATGTCTCCTGTTACTAGCAACTATCTTTTGTTGTAACTATGTCTCTGACCTTGCCAAGGCCCGTTTGCCAGATATATGATAATGCCCTGTTTGTTATTTAAACAGCAAATTGATGAGGTCTTAGCCTGGTTATTTTATTGTCATGAATAAAGTAATTAGTTCACCTAGGAAACGTGATGCCTGGGAGCCTAATTTTTCAGATAAGCTGACTTTAAACCCTGGTCACTTGTGTTTATTTTTTACATGGATGGAGTCAAGTATGAAATTACAGGCCCTTTTTACATAACCCAGGCAAATACCCTGTATTATTCTGGTTAAGTTGCAATTTAAGCAGAGTATCAGTCTAGTCAAACAATTAGAGAAAGAGTTTTCCAGATGATAATCTGTGCGTATTGAGAGGGAACTGAGTTGGCCCATGGTCAGAATCCTTAACACAAAAGCCCCCTTAAAAAGATCAAAGCAAATAGTAAATCCAGCCTTTTGAAAGTGTAGGGAAGTAATGGCGCTTTGAGAGTTGAAATAGAGTCCCGTTGTGTTTAGAGGAGTGCTGAAATTCCTTGGCCTCCTTTAAACCTTGCATGCAGCTTGTCATGCCTGTGTCATTCCGGATGCTCTAGTGAAGAAAACCTCGCCCGGTATTTCCATACATAGGCTTGGAAGGAGAGATGTAAGAACAGGCAGAGGCCCTGGCAGAGGAGTGGTGGCTCCCTAGCCCGTGACCTGCAGGAAGGGCCGTGGGGCCGATGCAGTGCCTGGTTGCCTTTGGTTCTGAGCTGCTCTGCCAAGGGCTGCTTGTGCTCTGACGGGCCACACGGCCCCAAAGTGCTCTGTGCATTTAATAATGATAAGGCTAGAAAAAAAAAAAAAGTGGTTTTAAAAAATCAGTTCTTCATAACTAGATATGTATTTCTTTCTGGGAGACTCAAGTTACGTGATCTGTGGCAGAAATTGCCGGAAGACTTCTCTTCAAAGAGTGGCTCCCTAAATTTCTGCCTGGTAATTGGAACACTACTGAGACATCTAGTCTGGGTCCTGAAAGCCGTCTGGCTTTCACAGCTAGTAGCAATTGTAGCTGATAAATGTGCATTGTGGCTGAAGGCAGGAAATGAAATAGGCCATTCACATTCAGTTTGTAGAAGCTGTAGTGATGTGGCCCTCAAAATACCTCGATTGCACCTGGTTAGCAATGTAGGTGTCCTGCTCTTGGGGGAGAAGCCCCTTTCACAGCTGCAGCCTCCAGGGCAGGAGAAATGGGCGAGAGCAGCCCTGAGCGTAGCAGCGGGAAGGGATCTGTGCTGCTCGGGCACCTCCGAGCACGGACACTGATCCCTGCTCCGGTCCTGATGCCAGCGCGGAGCAACGGAAAGAAGAGCAGCTGTGTTAACAAGCAGCCAGGGAGCATGCGTCTGCAGGGAGGAAAGTGCTCCTGCCCCTGTTTAAAGGGAACAACTGGAAATGCAGGAAGTCCCTCCCGTAGCCCTTGTGGCTGATGCATGGACAGGGCTCACTGTTGCACCGTCAGCCTCTAAATGTCCCGTGTGCTCCCTGCCCGCACTAGCAAGGGAGGATTTCTGGGGCCGTGTCCTTGTCACAGGGAAGGCAGGAGTGAGATGTTCCCAGCAGTGCTGCTTTCTTGTGCTTTGACACCTCCTGAATAAATGAGGACTTGTGGGGCAGTCGGAAACTGCACGGAGCATAGTGCAGAATTCTTGGTTTTTGGAGGAGGTGACGCTCCGCAATGAAGGGATGAGGAGAGGCAGAAGCCCGGTTGCCACTTAATTTGGTACAAAGCCTGGTGCTGGGATAACCCTTGCTGTTTCTGAGTAATTCAAAGATTAGATGACTGCTAGGTATCTGTTCATTTTCTGAAAATGCAAATATTCTGTTGGAAAGGCCAGTGAAAGAAATCCTTAAAACTGGAAGTTAATGTCAGTGTCCTCTGTGGGCTGCTGAACAATGGAGAGCAGAGTCCCCCTTGCTGCCGCGCACCACCTTCAGCAGCAGCTCCGGGCAGGCGGCCGGCGCGCTCAGCCGGGACGTAGGGACGGGCCGCCGGAGGGGCGGCGTTACGTGGGCGCGCGCGTCGTGCCGAGATGGGTGCTTCTCTCTCGTCACCGATGCCCAGTGCTTTTCTTTTTCCACGTGGGTAGCTGCAGCCCAGCTTCCGATGGGAGCGCTGCCAAGCACCTGCCTCTGGCCTAGCAAGCGAACGGACGGGGTGAAGCTTCGCCTTGCTCCCCTGCGGGTTGGGGGTGGCCCTGCATGTTGGGGGCTGTTTCTCCTACGCAGAGGGGCTGCTCAGTGGCCCCAGGTGCATCCAGACCCGTCCGCCCGCTCGACTTGCTGCCGAGGAATCAGGCTCGTTGCCAAGGCAACCGCCTTCAGCTCTGCCACGAAAACGAGTTAAGACCACAGTCCTGAAGCGGCGCGGCTGCCGAGGGTGTCCTCACCACACCCCCTCTAAGCCGTAATCCCTGCGGGCACGGAGCCTGGAGACACGAGCCCGATGACACAAGGGGAGCGCGACTTGCGGGACCCCACGCGTGATTCTGTGCGAAGGCGCTCGAGAGCTGCCGCCCGCCCGCGTCAGCCCCCACGGTGCCTCGTCGTGGCCAAGGGCGCGGGAGGGACAGGATGGGAACGCCGGTGCCCTCGCCGGTGCCATCCTGCGCCCTGCCGAGGACACGCGTGTCAGGAGGGGACACAAAATGCCCAACTGGTCCCCTCGTTTCCTGCTGTTAAAATTCCAGCGCAAGGCAGCAGCCTCTTCCTCAGGGCCAGCAAGGCCACCGATATCTGAGATGCTGAGCAGTGTTGTCGTTCTGCTTGCAGCAGCTTACCAGAAACATCAGATCCCAGCCCCAGCTCTTTCCTCAAGGAGATGCTTGAAGATACTAAAGTGTGCTGCTGACTACTTTGTCAGCGCAAGGCAACCCGCTGTGGCAAAGGGTTCTAGCGCTGCCGTAGCTCCCTGCCATATTTTAAGAGGATCTTATGGGATCTGAAAGCCAAATTAATGAGGCCTCTTTATTGTGCTGCATTAGATTTGGTTTGTGTGGAGAAGAGAGTAAGTGCAGAGAGGAGAGTAAGGGCAGGGAAGAGCAGTGTGACTAATACTGAAAGAGGAGGGGAAAAGTGGGGAAAATGAATGACAGAAGGAAATTTGAGTGTAATACACTGTAAGATAACCCAAGACCTCCATCCAAGGCCACATTGTGCCCTTCTGAGGCCAATACTGGCAGAAAGCTTTACCAGAGTGCTTGGGCAGCCTGGCTCAGCACCAAATTTCAGGAAAGGTCGGGAAGTGTGTTAGGGGCCTATCTTTTTAGTACTGATCACATCATATGAAATGAAGATCATTTTAGAAGAAGCTACCAAATGCCTGTATATGGGAATTTCTTATGCTTAATATGAAAATATATTTTGCATTTTGCAGCAGTGTGTATGCTGTGGACACATGAACAAATAGAGGGTTTTGAAAAAGGGAAAGAGAAAATGCAAGTGCTTTGGCTGCTTGAATTCAGCCAAAGCCCACTGAATAATTTTGTTTACTCCACTGGGTGAAGATCAAACTTTTTGTCATGATTCTCTGGAGATCTTCCAAACCAGCTTGGTCGCAATCCTGTGTAACATGCTCTAGGTTCACCCTGTGTTTGCAGTGGGGTTGGACCAGATCAACTCCAAAGGTCCCTTCCAACCTTAATGATTCTATAATTTGCTTTAGGCTTCCAAATGAAAGCTACGGATGCACCTAACTGTGGCTTTGTTTTTGTTGTTGTTGTTGTTTTGTTGTTGGTGGTGGTTTTGTTTGTTTGTTTTATAATGAGAAATAAGAATTAATATATTCTGGTCACTACAAATAGCCTTACAAATCCTTAGTACGGGATGTAGAGTTTTGGAGCATTTGTAGTAGTGCTCCAAAATAGCTCCCTCATCCATTTCACAACTTAAAATGCATTCTCTATTGTCCTTGCAGATCATCTTTCTCTATCAACCATAGTGATATTTTAAAATATATTTAATATATAAAGAAGCTTAACTTCTTCACATATGCTTATGACCAATCTTGTGGTTCTATACAGGCTTTGTAGTCCAGAAGAACAGATCAGGATATTTACAGATGTAAAGATACTCTATAAAGTAAATCTGGAAAAAGGCAAACGGCTGTAAAGGTGTTGAATAAATCTCTTTTGGAGTTATAATTAAATGCAGAGTTGTTATATGAATTCAAGAGGAGAGCAGGCTTGAGCAATAGCATGAACTGAAAATACTGGAGTGTGTTTGCGTTATTAACACCTATTGATCAACTGTACCTAAAGACTAGCTGGCAAAAGATAAACAACTTCAATCAGAACCTCTGCATCTCCATTCCTTTATGTGCATGAAGAGCCTGTTTCTTGTTGTCATTTCAGTCCTTATCAGATTTAAAGTAGATGCAGAATTATGATTACCAATTAATCAACCCTTTTTAAAACCACAGCTAAGAAATGCAATTTTGTTCTCATTACTTGTTCCGTTCATGGAGGTGAGTAATCTTCCTGAGACTATTGAAATAATTATCTGATAGCTGCATAAGAAGCCTAGAAATGTCCTAAGACAGATCTTTTTTTATCTGTCAGAGAAATGCAATCCCCAGGCAGGTTAAAAACAGACCCTCCTGTGAGACCTCATTAGCTCTTCTGGGAGACTATTTTGACAGCTGTCACTTTGCTGCCTCCCCCATCTACCTTCCTAGGCACGTTTGTGTGCATCTGACTATTGGAAGCCTTTACCTGAGTGAAAGGGGTAGGATGAATGGATGGCTACAAAGGATTGGAAAACAGGGGGAGATGATCAGTGCTTTTCTCCAGTACTTTTTCCGAAAGAGATTATGAAAGTTATGCCACAGCAGAGTTCCTTTACTCCAGAATGTGAGACTTAGTAGCTTGCCTCTTCTAGTCCTCTGATTCTTGTGGTTGTAAAAGAACAGAAAAAAAATCTTACTGCACTTCAACAGATATTTTCTTTCCTGTTCTTCTCATTTGCTGCCCACATTCATGAACATTCTGGAGTTGGATTCCTTCATGCAAGCATGTTTATTCTATGGTCTGTTAGTTAGCTTAAATGAATTTTACGAATTGGCTATAATACCAATGCAGAATCCTGTCCATACAGAACACATGAAGGAAATTAAATAGTTGTTTTTGTGCTGCTGCTTACTCTTACGTGATCTATAATCTGTTAACGAATTATGACTTCACCAAGAGTCCTGGACTACCTAAGAGTTGGCTAAATTATTTTGATGGGGAATTAGCCTGCCCTTCTCTTGCTTGGGGGATACCCAATATAAGTATGTATTAGTGTCTTGAAATAACAAGGCATATATTGATATGTGCACACATATCAATAGCAAGACAGTGGGAAAATTTAGTGATATAATCTAATGAATATTGATGTAAAATTTAGATTGTTTCATCCACCTTACAACAGAGGTGTAGTTCATGTGTGTGTTAAATCCTGTGTAGGGCTGGTAGCTGAAAGCACTGTATTTGGAGAGCAGTCGATGGGGATGGGATCAGCTCTTCTGTCTGCCTGGGAATTGAAGATTTACCTAGAACCTGATAATCAAACTTAGTGAAATATTGCATTTCTTTAAGGGCAAGGTGAGGATGTACCAAGACTAGAGCGTGCCAAGGATATATGTGGACACAGACCTCATTGTGAGTGGAGAACACTAACTCTTGCATTGCTATCCCTGTGTCCTGTCTTATGGTTCCTTTGATTTCTCCCTGTTTAGCTCAATTAACCATCCACATAAGCATAAGAGGTGCAAGCGCATTTTCTTATCAACTCTGAAAGCTTAGCCATGGCCAGGGGGTGGAACACCATTCTGCCACGATGTATCAGTGACCAAGCCGTGCTTTCGGTCACCAGTATATTGGTGGCTATTGCCTACCATCAGTGACACCGAGCCTGTTTTTTCCCATATGGAAACCCCAGTGTGCTACGTATCTGCCCAACGTATTGCACGCAGCTATGCTCGGGAGCTTTCCGAACTGAAAAGGGAACCATTTTCCAGTGAAGTTCAGTGAAGCTAAGCTGGGGGTAAACCATCTGTTCTGATGTGATAGTAATGAGGAGGTCACTAAATTAATAGTTATCAAGGTGCTTTTGTTCTTAGATATAGAACGTGTATACATTAGGCATTTTATGGTAGGTAAAAGCTTGAGGAGTTGAAGCTTCTCTGCTCATGCTCAGACCAGGGCATCAGGCTTAGTACCACCATTTCTGAAATATATCGGATGTCACCAGGCATGTGATTTAAATAGGCTTCGCTGTCACAGTAAGTAAAGAGGTAGGCCTAGCTCACCACAGCAATTAAATTAAATTCTTGACCCGGTGGACCTTTAACTTGTGATTTACCGTGTTCCTGAATTAGTGCCAAAAGACATGAAACTCCAAAATGTTACTTATCTTGATTAAGCAAATACCAACTAGTCTTCCAGTATGCTGCAGCTCTGACTTAAATGTTTTCTAGACAAATGGTGATATGCAACAGATGAGCGTCTCTCTCTCTCCATATTTTCCTGCAGAAGTAAACATTTATTGCAGGGCTGTTGTGCAATCAGACGCTCTTAATGCTGACCATGCCTTATTGTTCGCCTTAAATCAGCCACAGGTGACCAGGCCAAGGTCAGTGCCACCCAGGTGTCAAGAAGTAGCTGGCTGATTTAGTCTATCTGCAGCTCAGGAGGAGGAGGAAGGAAGTACGAATCTGCTCTGCAGGTAAACATTTATTTGAGCTTGAGCTTTACTGGGGTATTACTCTTTCATCTGGGTTATAGCACAGATGGTTGCTTTGTGCTGATGATCAGATGTGAAAGTTCTATGGGAAATTACGAGGAAACTTTTCCAGGAAAATGGACCCGCATGTCCCTTTTATGCCATTGTCCTGCGAGTGTCTTGAGAGAGGAGGGCTTACTATGGAGGTGAAGGGCCTGCAAGGTATTGCTGGCCTTGCTTAATTTAAAGGACTTGTTCCTTATTCCTTTTAGGGTTAATTTACTTGTCTGAAGAAATGTTCTCCTCTCACCCCGTCTTGTTTTAATATGTAATGCAAATGCAGTGAAGCTATTTATTTATTTATTTATTTTTATTGTGAAGTAAACTCACTTAGCACCGTTCTGTACTTTTACCTAAGACTGGAATGGGTGAAGAAATGTGCGCAGCTTCACTACATTTTCTATTTCTGGCTACCTCACAGGCAGTAATTAACTGAGGTGGAAAAACAGTGCAAAAGGAGAAGCACTTCAGGCCAGGAAAATATTTCCTTTGAACATGTGTTATGGCACAGATCTAAAAGTGTTTGGAGCTGGAGGTTAAGTCCCTTCTACTGTGTGCATTTGAGTACTCTGTTGAAGCAGCACAGAGTAATATGATGGTTGTGATGTTGATGAATCAGTAGCCTTCCCTGCTGGCGACTCAGATGGCAAAGAGACTGCCTGCAACGAGTTCTGCAAGAGCTCAGTTTGTGCATGGCGGCTCTTGCAACTTGATCAGAAAGGGCGATGAAACTACAAAAGTATGGAAGTGCTTCAGGGAGATTTGGCATTAGAAGCCGGCCTAATGTGCAGTTTTCCTGGCCTATAACACCTGGCAGCGCAGCTGGGAGGAGCAGCCTGGGGCTGCCATAGATCTTAGGGCAACACAGGTGGTGCCTGGTACCTTAGAGGCAGGAGAGAGGTTCCAGAAAAAGCTGGGGCATCTTGATTTTTTTTTTTTTTTTTCTTTTTCCCTCATTGAATTCTGTAATTTGAAAAACTCCAGTTGTGGGTAAATGTAGTGCATCAATGTGATTTTCTAGTTACACGTGAGAGGAATTTTTATCCTTTAAGGCATCCTCATTTTCTAGTTGTGTACATTGTAAACCAGGAAAATGTGCAGCTAACAGGTAAAAAGGGAAATTTTTAAAAATATGTCTGAGCTTTTTAGGAAAACAGTGACCTTTTAAGAGGTACAGGACAGGAATGGGTGTAAAAGAACAGGAAGAGGAAGATGAATAAATGAAGACAGACAGGAACGCTGGGGTGGTTTTGGAGGCACTGGAGTATCCAGCCAAGGGCATAGGTAAAGGTTCAGTGAAAATTGCTTTGCTCTGGTGCTCTCTGATACCCTCATGGTCATGGTTTTCCTGCAGCAGCTGACTCAGCTTCGCTCCCTGTCTATTGTTGGTGGAGTCTCCTGCTCCCCTGTACCCCTATCACTGGCTTTGGACCCCGTATTGCCCCTCTGGCAGTGTAGCAGCCCTCATTAAAAGGTCTGTGACTGCAGATGCCACTGGTCACGATGCTTTGGCTGTATAACTGGACTGTAAAACTGGAGTTTAAGGTCCCATTTTGGAAATGATGTATGTGTGTTTGTCGCTTGAATGCTTTTGAATGTTACTTGAAATTTTCCTGACAGGGTAATCTATGGCAAGAGATGTTTGAAATGGCCTTCAGCTCCGTTTGTTTTCTGTAGGTTGACTTTATAGTCCATCTGTCCAGTCCAGATTCTAGCTATTCTTCAGCTGTCTTCCTAGAAGCAGATCCTAATAAACATGATTTTTTTTCCTTTTGTTTACTAATTTCTTCTCTTAAAAATCTAAATTTGCTGATTATTTCCTTAGATTTCACCATTAAAGATTGATTCTGTTGGAGCTTAACCTACTGTTGCTAGCTCAAGAAATATATTTTTTTTTATTTTTGCTGTTTCATTTAGGGTACAAATGTAAGCTAGGTTGTCAGTTTTTTCAGAGTGTAAAAGCTTTGGCTATGATGAGTCACAAATATATTTTACAATATTTTACCTTTCTCTACAGATTTGAAATTATTCACTCATGTCAGATCTCAGTATTTATTGACACTTCCATTTTATATTCTGTAAATATCAGTAGTATTTCTCTTTGAACAGAGCTGCAACTTTAATGTATTTACAGTACTTTCCCTGCTAGTCCTTTTATGCTGAATAAGGTTATTGAAATTCTTCCATTCTATTATTAGTCTGGAAGTATTTTCTTTGCGACAAATGTCTGTCCTGTTGGGATTTTTGTTATCGTGGGTTCAGAGGCACTGATTTGATCACAATAAGCATTGCGAGTTGCAACCTTTATGTCCTCAATAAAAATAAACGGGGTATCTTTGTTGTTTAGGAGACTTCATTTTCTCCCTGTAAGGGGCAAAGAGTGAAGGTCTTCAGTCATCTAAAATGGATATAATATTCAAAACATATTTTCAAATTCAAATCTAGCTGGGCTAAGGATGTGATCTTGAAACTTTGTGGAGCATTGCAAGTAGTTTTGATATATAGTAGTCTTGGTCCCTGGTTTATTTCTACATGCACTCTTTTTTGGTCTCTTTGCCTTGCACTTGTGCACTTTGTGTAATCAAAAGTACAGTGTGTGAAACAACAGTGTTCAGATTCGGTCCTGCCGGTCAGGGCCCTCACAATGGGCCCTTGCTCAAGGTAGGAAGCCACAGAACTAACATTGTGATGTTCCCAGATATTTTTGGCAGAAGTTTGTGTGAACTACTCGATCAATGGCAAAGAGACTAGTCTACCAAGCACGCAGCAAGCTGCTTTATCCAGACTCCTGTCACAGGAGCAAATGGAAACTAAGGCACACGTGTGGAGGAAAGCAAACTTGAGTCATGCTGGAAGCAACAGATGGGCTGCTTCTGTAGGCAAATGAGATTTAAGCTGGTCTCGTCCTTTTTGCTACTTCTGAAAGACCTGGGGAATTTTAATGTCTGGAAAGAAACTGAAAGGTGTGATACAGACATGAAATGTTAATGATAAAAGAGTGAGCAGGTGGTGCTCCGCTCTTAGTAATTCATAATTAATGTTTTCAAGGCTGAAAAAAGGGCTTTATTTATTGTTTTTTAACTTGGAGAATTTTAGGAGCACAGTAAACAATGCGTTTTCCATTCCAGGGAGTGTGCTGTTCTGGGCTCTTCTGCTGCAGCGTTTAGCCCATTAGATTGAATCCTGCCAGAGTGGCGGATGCTGCAGTCTCCATTCACTGTTGGCAATCTGGTGTGTCTCCATGCTTAATTAGTTGATGAAATCAGCTTGAAAGGCAGCAGTTGCCTTGACAGAAGCACTAAGAGAGGTTAGTTGTCATGTGTGTTGGATTTTTGTACAGTAAATGTTTGGTTCTCAGGGGATGGCAGTCGGCTGGAGCCTGTAGCAATGGGGATGGGAGAAAGAAAGAGCATTTAGCCAAGAGGAGTGGGAAGTGCCTTGCAGTTAGAGAGCAAACAGGATTTGGTTGTTCTGTTGGCACGAGCCTAGTGGCCATAAGGCAGTATGTCAAGAGCGTATGGGAGCGGGCCTGGGCCCTGCTTTCTGAGCAGCTGGGTGCCTCTCCTCTGGCAAAAGGCAAAAAAGCTCTGAGATATCACTTGCGAGTACATAAGAGATGGCTATTTTAAATACTGCCAGTTCAGCTCCTCCACCGCACACCAACCAATGTTGGTGGCCGGGCAACATGGGGAATGGGTTTGAATTGTGCATGATTTAGAGTAGTGTCCCAGGCCCACCTCCTGTTCAGAAAAGGCTTACCTGCCCTAGTCCTGGAAAGCTGAGCATCAGCTCTGGTGACAAGAAGCAAGGGTAGCAGTTTGCTCTCATGCAGTTAAGGGCAACTGCCTGCATGTTGGGTGCATTAGGAGAAGTGTACCCAGCAGATTGGGGGGGCTCTTACCTACTGAGCCCTAGTGAGGTGACACCTGGAGTACTGTGGCCAGCTTTGGGCACGCCAGTGCATGAAGGATGTCAGAAACCAGAGCGGGTGCCATGAGGGGTGACTACGGTGCCAGAGCTGATGTTTAGTAGTCAGCAAGACCTCTACCCTGAGATACCAGCAAACCAGCCAGGCAGATCTGACCTGAGGGAATGAGGGGCCTGTGCTCAATTTCAGCTACTAGTAAGTGTGTCTGGAAACAGAGCCATTTAGTTCACTTTGTGTCTTGCAAAGCAACCTTCTTTCTGAGCCAGTTGGGAATTTTAGGTACCCTGGACTACAACCTGCGTGAAGGATGGGCCTAAGAAACATGGCAGTTTCTCTGCCAGCTGGCAACAGAGCCTAGTACAGAGCAGGGTTAGTGGGCTGTGGCTTCTCTAACCGATCACTTGCTGCCAATGTTATTAGTGTTGAAAAGTTGATAGGATAACAGGTCCTTCGTGACCTGAGAGGGGATATCGCATAGGAACTAGTCAAGTGACTTATCCACAGAGGCTAGAGAGCTCAGAGAGACAGAAAATACTCTTTACAGGTTTTAACAGTAAATCGTGGTACATTTAAGAATGGTGCCTAGTGTCTGCATCTTGCATCAGCCTAAAATATTGCTGCTATCACAGGCAGCAAGGTGTTAGCTTTACAAATATTCTTTTGACCATAACCAGCAAAATATAATGATGGTAAAACGCAGTCAATGTGGAAGAGCATCAGCTTTTGTTAAGTACTGAGTCTAAGCACATTTTCAGTCCAGATGCAGATATTGAGAGAAAGTAAACTAAACATTAGCGAAATACATTGCTAAATACATTGCTAAGCTTAATTTTATCTTCCTTTCAAATAGGGAATTGTTTAGCTGACAGAAGTCACAGCTGTGGCATAACCAGGAAGAAAGGGGTTTGAGAAAGAGGCATTTCATAAGGCTGTTTCTTTCAAAATACAGTGCATCTCGCCATTAATAATTTCTTTCCTTAACAGGTGAAAGCTTACTGAGGTGCTCTGTAATGCCAGTTCACATATCACAAACCTGATATCTCAGCTTTCCCTTTAGGCCAAATAAGAGGCCCGTCTGGTTGCAACATATAAGTGAGGAGATTAAAAACATATTGAACAGGGGGGATTACCAAGCAGTTCCTTACCGGGTGATTCTCTGCTGCTGTCTCTCTTCTTGTCCTTTTTACCATGGGCAGAGTCCCTGCAGTTCAGATGTGAAGGATTGAGTTTTACACCTGTGTAAACTGGGTTTTTGGATTTAGCTGAAGCTTTGTACAGTTAACAAATTCTAATACTATCCTATCAACAAATTATTTGTTATCTTATCAACAAATTCTAATCAAATTCTAATCAAAATCTAATCAAATTCTAATCTGTATTCTAATTCTAACAAATTCTAATCTGTATTATTACAATACTAAAATGCAGAAGTGGCAAACTTTAAAAAGAAATAAAGAAGTCCCTTGAAATTAAGAAGAATGGATATCTGTTACTAATTCATTATCATTGCATTAATTAAAAAGTTATTTGCCGGAGTGGGAAATGGAGAAGAGCTTTTACTTGCTTTGGTGCTCAAGCCATTTAGACTTGCTCTCTCCATTTGTCATTTGAGGAAACCAGTGATTGATGGTATTTACCCCCACACATTATGGGTTGGTGAGACTGGTGGAATGCAGAACTTTGCTGGGTTGATACAGCAGGAGACGCAGTGACTGCAGTAGAGAGTCAGCACTTCTCATCTCTGCTGTGCCCAAGGAGGCTTCATTGCACTCTGAAAAAGACTTGAATGAGCCTCCATGTCTAAAGTTGATTCCTCAGCTAGTTGCCTGTCTGTCTTTTACGTGTATGTGTGGCTCTGCTTTTATGTGCTTTGCTTTGACTATTTCTGCTTGTGCTGGGCTCCTAGAGGAGCATGAGATTTTGAAGACTGTGTAAAGCGCTCTGTTTCCTGGCTGACTTGTTTCTAGAGTTTTGTTTCTTACCTGTCTCCATATGAAGTTTTCCACAGAGACTTCCAACTATTCACCAGGGTGTGAGAGCTCAGGTGGCACCAACTCTTTCATCATTGTTTTGTTAAAGGAAATTGGCTCCCTGGGCTGTCTCACTTGGAGATGTTGTTGTTGGGCACTACGTGGTGGGAGGCACGTCCGCAGTCCCTGCTGGCTCTGGATGGATCTAAGCACCACACTGATTCAGAAAAGCTTCCAGAGATGTCTCTCTAAAAGGCACTCTCAGCTGACTCTATTATACCTGCTCCATAGCAATCCCTTCTAAAAAAGGGCTTCTTTCTAGCTATGGTTTTTCAGAGTGGCTCTTACTAGTATTGACAGGCGTTGAATTAGAAAAAGCTTCTCGTTCATATTCTCATAGGCAGTCACCTGCAAAGGGCCATTAATATGCACAGGATTTACAAGCCCATCGTGCAGAGAAACGGCAAGGGAGCCCTTTGGGAAGCAGCTGGTGGGGGGAAATGCAGTGGGGACACTGTTAGAGAATCATGAGATACCTGGTAGCCAAGTCTGAGCAATATTCCTGCTTCTCTATCATTCCCTGATGTCCTAGATTCAGCTCTGCTTGTGTAAAAGCACCCTACCCAATGTGTATTTTTTGTTTTGTATTTAGTGGCATTTCAAGCCCTTTAAACAGAGTACCTCTGTGGTGGTACAGAGGGCCAAATGCGATAGAAATCTGCACAAAAGCTCTACACGTGTCATGTTACTTTTAAAGCCTGCATGATTTTTTTTGCTTTGCTATTTGATGAATGTCCAGGAGTGGGACAATATTTGCTTGGCAGGTGCATTTTGGTATCCATTGTGCTTTAAAGGCACGGTAAAATACACAGGGTTTTTAGCATTACTGGAACTTTGTCAGAGACTGAATTCAGAGATGAATGAATTTTGTTAGACTTCAAGCTAGATGGAATCACAAAATCTGACAAAAGACTTGGAGAACATGATGCAGTGAGGAAAAGCAGATATTGGTAAGAGGGTACACTCTGTTCAAGTTTGCTGATGAGAGGCACACAAGCCATCAAGCACCCTTGATGCAGTTTTTGTGCAAGAGCAAATCTGAAAGGAACATTGATAAAGGTGGCTATCCTATGGTTTGACCTTGTCCCTAGTCTAGTATTTAATATAGATTGTCAAGTCTTTTGAGTTAAAAAAAAAAAAAAAAAAGAGCTTTTATTTGCCACTAGTAGATATACTTATATGTATGTTTATATATAATTTGGATTATTTTTTCTTACATAGAAGTAGACCTTAGCGAGTGCTGTGTATGTATGTGTTTGTGGGGGGGAGACTGGAGGGTTGGTTTGTGTTTTTGGTTTTAGGCATTTGAGATGTTTGTTTATTTTATTTTTTTTTAATGTTTTCAGTGCAGTAGACAAAGGTCTATGGATGAAATTTCAATAAATAATTTGGGGGGGGCTTGAGTATGAAGAGAAAACACATTGTTTCATAAAGCTGTTATTTAGAAGAATTTTTTTTTTTTTTTTTTTTAAGCTGAGGTTCAATTTTCTTCTCCTTTACGGTGCAAGATGTTTCTAATGGCAGTTCAGCCCCTTTATCAGAGGGGACCCCGGAGGTGTGGTGGCAGGCGGACCTTAGCGAGCCCCGCCGTCCCTGTGCTGCCTTCGGGATGCTCTGGAGAGCGGAGCCGCGCGCCGGCTGCCAACGGGGAGAAACAGCACCACCCCGAGGTGCCCGCGCCGCGCGGCGGGAACGGCACCGCCGCAGCCCACCAAGCCCGCGCGCCCGCCGTTCTCCTTGAAACGCCCTGCTGAAGCGCGGGGACAAAATTACCGCAGTAGGGAACTTGGCAGATGCTCCCTTTTCTTGTAAACAAAACACGGTTATGAGCAGCGTTTGTCAGGGCATGTTAACCTATGAGAGTAATAAGCATTCCTTTAGTGAAAACTGTCGTTAAAAATATTTATTTTAGGACAGCCTAAATACTATGTGTGCCTTCATGGAAAATTTGATGTTAATTTTTACAGGAATAGCACCATGGTAGATCAAGTTCTGTTTTACATAAGTTTGACTGCTCATATCGATTCTGTTTTCTGAAGGAATAATTTATTTTGTTCCAAGATTTTTTTTTTTTTTTTTTTTAAGCATTTCACAGGTCATGATTTTCAAGCTTTCCTCTCTAAGCCTGAGTGTCATTAGTCTTTATAGGAAAGTGTGTTGTCTTAACTCAAAGCCCTTAAAAAAAAAAATTCCTGAGAATGTGAATAAACACATTATTATCCATTCTTGGGACTTGGATGGGCTCTCACTTTACCTTCTAAAGGAAACAGCGCATGCCTCATGCTTGAGACCATCTCTGCTCAGTAGCTAAAACCACCTCAGCTCTAACACGTGTCTCCACGTTCTTGGTTCTCGTGAAGACTGCAGGATATGAAGTCTGTGCTTTGTGTTGGACTTCAGTGTTGTCTCATCAAGCCCTTAAAACATTTTGTCTGGGCTCAGTAGAGAGTAATGATGATGCGTAATGAGGTTTTTCTATGCAATGCAAACAAGGCATTTTGGTACCTCAGCAGCTTGTGCCTTGGCCTGAGATTCTTGTCTCTTCTGTAGACCAGGTAGTGTGAAGTAATCCTTTATATTTAGAAAGATTCCCAATGTGTGGGCATTTTCCTCTTGGAGAAAGGTAGATGAAAATGCAGCTTATTCACAAAAGTGAGAATTTGGGCTTGTGTGACAGTATTGAGTGTACAACTAAGGTAGGAGGCAAGGAAGAGAACTGAGAGAAATGAACATTGCTATTGATAGTCTTTTCCAAACCACTGGTTTTGCCTTTTTTTTTTTTTTTTTCTTCTCCTCTTCTTTCTCCCCAATTTATAGATCAAATATGGGCTTGAATGTGCATGTCAGGAAACAAGCACTCAGATAATTTCTACTTAATTAGGTTACAGCCAGTTACTGCATTATGATGGTCAATTTCATTAGAATTAATTGCTGAATTTGTAATGTCACTATTGAAGTATTCTAGTTGTAAGAAGGAGACCATAATCCTTTACTGTGTAGTTGTCCACGTGTTACAACATGCCTGAGATCAAGATTTTAATGTCTTTCCAAAAGAAATATGCATTTCAAACAGCAAATGATTGGGTTTGGCACAGAAATTGCCAGGAATTGCTGGGTGATGCTCTGGAGCCTCTTTAAGCAGAAGGTCAGCATGGTTCTCCAGAGCTAAAACGTCTGACTGTGGTACAGCTTAGATACCTGGTAAGCAGTGGTGGTGGTATTTTTTTTAAGTCATTTAGCTGCACTGTTGTGGTGTGGTATTAAGCTGCTGGGTAAGCAGCCCTCAATTTTTCATGGATATTAAATTGTTCTGAATGGTTCTGTGTTCCTAGACAATGTGTTGTGGCCACTTTGTTTTTAACTAATGTTAACTTTATGGTTAATATGGTTAACTTTAACCATGAGTAGAAGGTAGGCAGACTCTCAGGATCTCGTGTCTTTTATACAGCAAAAGCTCTCTGACTGTTCTTGTTATATGCAGTGCCTTGTTGCTTGCTTCAGCAAGTTTTTTTTTTTTTTCTTTTTGATGGTTAAAAAAAACATAGTGGAAACTAATGTATTTGTAATTTAAGCAGGCTAAAGTACATCCTTACAGTTTAGCCTATTATATTTTAAGACCTCATCTTTTATTATTTTATAGATAGCCTTTTTAATACTGTTGATTGCTCTACGAAAGACAATAACCTAGATGTTATCTTTGCTAGAGTCTGCTGTCTAGAGATATTTGCAAAGTAGCCTCTTCTTGGCAAGCTGAGAAGTCTGTAAGAATATTTCAGATTAGGAGACAGCAGTGGAGTAACAAATCACGTCTGTAATAGCCACAATTGTCGTCATCCGAAGCAGCCCTGACCTTGCTGGTCGCGCGTTTTCCAGGGTGTATTTGCAGTCTCCCGTTCCCTTCAGCCAGGGCATCGCTCACTACCAGGAACATTCTGTCAGCAGCTACGCAAGCACCCAGGGATGCCAACGCAAGGGGGAAAATGGCTTTTGGAGATGGATGTCACTTCTTCAACAGTACAAAACATCCACCCATCTGTCACAAACGTATGTTGTCTTTCCTGGCGCTCCAGCGTCTCCGTATCAGTCACTCACAGAGTACAGCTCAGAATAAGGGAATTTATCAAATACGTGTTATCAATCATGTGCCAGTTCACACTACTTGTAAGTGCCAGAACCTTCTTATTTTCATGCCTTAACATTAGATTTGGGCTTTTATTTTAAGCTTATACTGGAAAAAAGCTGGAGAAAATCCTAGCAAGAGATAGTGCTGAAGTGCCTCTCGAAGACCAAGCCGGCTTGCAGACAAGTTGACTGCCTGTGTTCCAGAGAGAAATCTGCTGTCGGGTCGCAGAATCAAAAGAGTCTTAAAGCCGCACATACTAAAAGCACCCATAGCTGATTGCTTTCCAAAACACCAACCTGATTCCGATTCCATACGGGAAAAGAGGCGGTGTGAATTGCCCAGCTTGTTTTTTTTCTAATAGCAAAATAAATAGTCTTCGTGCTGCTGCTTTTGGCAGTCATGTTCAGCCCCAAGTTCCTAGTAAAACACTGGTTGCAACTTTGGGGACTGATTTGTAGTTTTCTGTGTTGCTGTGTGCCACCAAATAACAGTAGCTTTAAAAAAAACAGTTAACCATTGGAGAAATGTTCTTTCTGACTGCAGTGAAGTGTCATGTGCACAGTAATTAATAACGTGTTGCAAATTTCTTGCTGATTATCAGACATTTGCATTTTACCAGAAATACTGGTAATTCAGATTGGTTCAGACTGGCTTGAAATTTTGGTTCATTAAGCCATCAGCAACTCGCAGCAGTTATAATAAGGAGAAAGCATTGTTGATGAGTAGTTTCAGAAGCTGCAGACATGTTTACAAGAAAACCTTATTTGGCTCTATGAACGCGAGCTGGCTGTAAATATTAGATTTGTTTTTAAATGTTTATGTACTCGTTAATGACATGCTCATTTTGTATAAAATTCAAAGTCCGTGTCACAATATTCCTTCAAGCCATGTTATAAAATGAACATTGCGGCATACGTAAACATACAGGAGACTGAAACAGGCCGGTGTAATTTAATGTAAACTATGACATATTCTGTACATAAATTTGTACATGCGGAGTTTTACCTGCAGCAATTTTGGTGCTAAGCTGTTTAAGAATAATTGTGTTAAAAAGGTGTGAAGAATTCATGGTGCACACACTCCCACTGTGAAGATTGGACAGTTTGCTGTTTTAGGTCTGTGAATTGTTGCAGAAATTTCTGTGTTAATTTTTTTTTTTTTTTTTTTTTTTTTTTTTTTTTTTTTGGTCAGTTAAGCTTGGATTGGTGAAGCATGTGCATGACTTAGCAAGCTGTTTGGTAGGTACATTTTAGGGTTGGAGGACTATGAAAGATGGGATCAAGTTGGGAACTTTTATACTTAAACCTGTGCAAACTTGAAGATGAAAGGAGGAAGCTTAGATTATGCAGGATAGGAATGTTCATGATTTTGCTGCCCAGGTTCTCTTTTCTCAATGAGCAAAAGCATATTTTATTCTGGACCTCATGGAACAGCGCCAATACCATTTTGGCAGTTCACGTACCTAAGCACCTGGAATTGCATTGAGTTTTTCACAATTGCATTGTGGTTTGTGATTAAGGAAATTTTTTCAGATAAATGGGGGAAGGAAAAAGTAGAGATTGGTCACCTCGCGTGGGAGTCTTGCTGGAGAACAGGCTTCCTCCTGTTTCCCGTTTTGGAGCTTGTTAGAGATGGCCGGGCTGGCTCGGGATGGAGCCCAGGCCGGGCTGGGGGAGCAGAGCAGCCGCCAGGTGGGCGGCCGGGTCGTGGTGTGGGGAGGGCCGGGCGGCTTCAGCTCCCACGCTGCCTGGCCCCCTCTTAGGGGTATCTGCAGGCCTAAAGCTAAAGGTGAACTACTAGGCACTGTTGTAGCCAGAGGACTGTTATCAGCTGTTCGTAATTCAGACTGTTGGCCCCTTGACTTTTTGTTAATAAAATGAACTTTCTTTTCATCTCCTGTGTTGTAATCGGTACAGCAAAGTTATGACTAGAATGTGAAAACAGTGAACTCAGATTTTGCTACTGCCTTTGTTGTAAAAGGCCTGTTAGCAACCTGCTGATCAAATGCTATTTGTTTCAAAGAGAAGGGTGATGACAGCTTTCTGCAGTGGAAACTCCATTATCCATCTCCTAAACATGCTGCCTAAACAGCTTTTCAAATGTCTTGAGTCCTTTCATATGACTTGTCTGTTTTTAGCTGCTTTGAAAATGGTTTCCTTTTGAGTAAACCATTACAAAAATTTCTAGTAATCTTTGCTAGCAAAACATACCTAGTTTTCATGTGGAGAATAGGATGAAACAATCATACTGTCTGAGAATATATTTAAAAATAATGCAAATGCTTTGTGTCAAATTATTGAACGCATCTCTTAATGAAGTGTCTGAAGAAAACACTTAGAGTGAGATACAGCAAGATTGATTGTGGAGGCTGATGTTAGGTAAATAAGTACCTGTCAAGGAAAGCTGATACTTTGGTGTGTGTTGTGGGCAGCTTCGCCTTGTACTTGTGTGTTAATGACTGCTACCTAGTTGCAAATGAACTTGTCTTACCTAAGAAAGTTGGCAAACGCTATGTTTGGGTGATCCACAGACCTTTGTCGTAATACAGTAACGTGCATGAGTAGAAACTGGCTGGTAATGCTAGCCAATGCATAGATACTATAGATAGGATGGATCGATGATGACAATCCATGCCTGAATAAATTTAAATTTTTTCATGCTGTGAGTTTAGTCGATTTGAGTAGAGGCATGACAAGAGTTACTTTAGTTCATTCTGACAGTGAGAAAAAACTTCATTGTGCTTATTGAGAAATCTCTGTGATTAATAATGGTGAATAAAATGGTAGCATTTTTTATATAACACGTTGAAAAGCTGTATAGTCTATCAGCACTGAAAAACAAGGAGGGAAAAATCCTTATTTGGAGCCTCTTGGTACATGCTGTGCTTGAGAAAATCAAACTATGTAGTTTCTGTAATTATTTTTTTTCCTTCTAAGAATAAGGCATAAAACGGTGCTGCATTTCAGATCAGAAATAATTGTCTTTTTCTCACTTCACTATGATCTTTAAGCAAAGTCTGAAAGCAGAGCCTCTAGGTGAAGCTTCCCCCCCCCCAGCTCTGCATCATTTACAGAGGAAAAAATGTAAGCCATCTTATACTTGGCTGTCCTTAGGTTTTGTTTTTGAATTTCATTCTTTCACGCAATTGTTTAAACAGACAAATTAAACTCTTGATGAAAACTGCTAACTGTGCAGAGAATCATAGCAGTTAGTTTATCTTAGAGCGCATCCAATATTAGAGATTGTATCAACTGGATGATAACCATAGGATGTAGCAATTTAATTTTCCCTGCTTACAGCAGAGAAATTAACATCCTTAAATTTATTTCATCTACAGAAAGAAGTTTAAAAGTAGGTGAAAAATCCCACAAGAGTCTTAATGAGACAGAAATCAGAAATATTCAATGTTACAAACCAAAATGGTGAGATCACAAGATCAAGGCATCTATTTAAGATACCTTTTTTTGCTTGTTTTCTTTCTGGCCCCAATAGTTTGTAATTTCTGAAGTTGAATAGGCCTTTGCGTTAAAGCCATACTTAAGGTGATATTCAGGATTTTCAATTTATTATATGTTTACAAAAGCATTCAGTGTTTCCCGTGGCCAGTGATACTTACTGTAAGACTGTGTAGAGTTGGGATTGAGGCTATTGCCACTTTATAGCGAAAGAATAAGAGAGCAGCTTGGCAAAGCATGCATTTCAGCATTTTGGAAGTACTAAAATATAGCATTTCCTCCTTTGTATGAGGATACCTGAGCTAAAAGATATTTAATTTCCACTGGTTTAGTGGATCTTGAATTGTGCTTCTCGATATACTTTATAGACCTGAAATAGGCCTCTGCATCAGTTATTTAATTTGGAGATCAGACATGTAATGAGAGGGAGAGGCTGCATAGCTCCTGTTTGCTGATTTTCCAGCAGAAACCTCAAAGTTTAACATACTGTGGTGTTTCATGCAGGAGCCAAGAACGCTTCGGTCTGTTTGACATAAAGCCTGTTGTCTCTCTTGCTGTGCCACCTGATGGTGCCTCCTGTGGAAGGGCCGAGCTGGAAGGATTTGAAGGAGGTGGGATTAAAATACACTATGGAACTGTTTATTTATTAAACTTAAACCAAGATGGGAATTTAGAAAGAAACATCAACCGAGAACTGAGTATTGTGGAAATCAGTGCGCCTGTCAGTGTGAGCAACAGGACAGTGTTGTGATCACCAAGATAGCCTGAATATCAAGCTTTTTAGTTAACTGAATCACAGGTTTTAAAGTTTTAAAAAGTGTGATAGAACAAACTCTTCTGGGTGTTCCTTATTTAGAGCTAATTAGGCTACCTTGACCTGCAAGGAAATTAAACTAAATGTGGCTGGGAACTGTGAAAGTATTTTTATTTCAGTTTTTGTCTTGAAGGACAGTTCTTGCATAGCAGTTCTACGTAGCAGCATCTTAATCTTGCTCCATGTATTTTCATCATGTATGTATTTTGTTTGTTTGTTTTTGATTTACTAATCAGATTACCAGAGCCCTAAGAGGAAATCAGGCCACTAGATTATTCACTTTTGGCAGCAGTGGCTATTGGGAGGAAAGAAACCAAACCCGCAAGCAGCCCTTTTCCGTTAGTAGTCTGACAGGGATAAATGTAGAAATTAATGAAACTGCGTATTTTTGAAAGCTTGCTGGTCTTGCAATTAGCCATCCTAGATTATTTAGTGTGGCAAAAATAGAAGATATTGAGTTTAATCTGGGATCTCTGCACTCGTCACCGTAACCCATTAAAGGTTATGCAGCCGGGGAGAGCAGCCCCTGCCCGGAGATGTGCCGGGTCCCTGGCCTGGGAAACCTGCGGCTGCGGGATGCACTATTGGCTGTAATACTCTTCCAGCCGCCAGGGGGGTTCTGCTTAGGCTCTTCCTAAATCGGAGGTAGCATCTTGGTGACACAGTGGATTTTTCATCTCTTTCTCTAAGCAAGTGTGGAAGGCGTGAACACTTTTTTTAGCATTCTCAGCATCCCAAGGCAAGCGATCGCGCGTTCGCTGCCCCTGGTGCCCCGGAGAGAGAGCACACGCCCTCCCCAGCCGCTTCCCCCGCGTCACTCACTATTCGTTAAACATCGCTCATTCTGCCCTCAGCTGTCGCCTTTTTTTTTCCATACTGAAGAAGCCTGTGTGTATTTAATATGTCCTTATATAGAAGACACTTCGTGCTTTTGATTGTCTTTATTTCTCTGTCTGTGTCTTTTCTAGTCTGTTTAGCCCTCCCAGAACTGGGAGGACTGCATACTGTGTGCACCGTATGCAAAACAGGGGCATACCAGGTGCTGAATTGTTCACGTAAAGATGTTTCTGCTGTGTGTTCTAGGTCACTCCTCTTAATTTAACACCTTCTGTTAGGCTTCCTGCTCCACAGAGCTTCTTGGAAACTCTACTAGCCTAAGATAATAAGCTCTAATTTTTAGTGTGAGTAATTGAATATTTCTCAAAGCTGAATTTGCAATAAGGCTCAGATTTGTGGCTCAGATGGGGTGTTCTGTTGTTGAAGAGGCTGCTCATCTTATTGATGAGGCAAGCACATCTTATTTTATGCTTGCATGAGAGTTATTATATGCAATTTGACTAAAAGCTTGGCTGTGAATTTACATCTTTCTGAAAATGTTATTGAGTCTATAAAAAGTCTGTACTTATACTTGATTTACATAAAATGACTTTTTAATCATAAGCAATTCTGTTTTATCCAATGTTAATGCAAACATCAGAAGCTTCTAATAATTTTCACAGGAAATTAACAGACCAAAAATGAAATTCTTGGCCCTATAAGCCAAACAGTAATATTTTGATTAATTTCATGGAATTAATCCCTATGACCTTGTGAGTAATTTAAAAATACTGAAGGGGCTTTACAACACTGAGATTTTCTACAAGCGCAGCTCTTCAGCAAAAACTTCTAACAGGTTGTGCAAGCACCCCTTGCAGAGGTTTGGCTTTTCTTCTTTAGAGGGCCTGAATGAACGCAATGACCAAGTCAAGTGGAAGCCCAGGGGGATGATGGATATCTTGGTCTAGCTACAACCAGCGACTTATCACCCTGCTGCCTTTCTCTTTGCAAGGTCAGTACCGAGAGGGCTAATAAATAGCTCGGCATTATAAGACTGAGTCAAATTAACTACAGATGATTGGATGGTATTTTTTTAGGGCAACTCTTTGTGTACTGTTAATTTACATGTTCTACTACTTAGGATTTGCTCTTCAGTGAAAAGCAGGCTCATTAGGATGCTAAGTGAAGACTTTGTATTATTTCTTGAAAATGTTGAGCATTTTGAATAAAAGAGTAATTATAGTTGTTACAGTCAGCAGAACAATATGAAGCAGTTTTACTAAGAACGATATGCAAGCACTTGTCAGTTTGCCATTCACAGGAACCTTTTAAAATGGCACGGCAGTTAAGCGCGTAAATATTAAGTCACGGCAGCACAATTAAACCGAAGACATTCAGGGAAATGCAGTTGGATTTTGACCACTGAATGCATGTTGGAAAATCTGTGTTTCTAAAGAATTATTAAAGTCATATTCCATGCAGATTTTATTTCTTAGTTAAATGCTACTGATGTTAAAAATCACCCCTAAGTCTTACTGTAATATTGTACTGTCCATTAGTATTTTACAATAACCAATTTAAAAATATGAATATAATACAAAAATCTTATGTTAATGCCTGAATTACAGCCATTATCACAACGTGCAGGAAAAGCTGTATTTGGTTTCAGTATTTTGTATTTTCAGCAGCTTGCTACCTCGCAGAGGGTCTCTGTGCCTTATGGAATCATCATTGGGAAGCACGACGGGGCTGAGACATTTGAATGCCATTTACTGAACTCTTGCCTTGGTGATAAAATCCCTAAGCGCCAAAACAACCCACCTGGCATTGCTGAACCTTACTTTATCAAGTCATAGTGTAACAAATATTTTCCTGGTTGTTGTTGAGAACATGTGCTATGGGAGGCCAGATTCCAATCCCTGTTATCTCTACGTGGATCTGGCTAAAGTTTACTGATTTCAGCAGGCTTCCTAGTGAGATGTGTTCTTGTATAACGGTGCAGAATTTGGGTTATGTTCTCATTTCCAAGACGAGCCCCCTCCGGACTCCTGCGCTGCTCCGTGCTGGCTGGCACGAGCGCCCAGCACGGCCTCCCTGCTCCAGTGCTCCTTGACATCTGAGCTCCAGCTCAGGGGCTGTTCACTGTTTTTCCCCTCTCCAGCTTCTGCAGGCTGACTGAACATTTTTTTAGACTGCCGTTAGTTACTGAGGTATCAAGGGGTCATTTAATTTAGAATGCATATATGGTGATACATGGGGAGTGGTGATAAGGGAGTGAGTTGTGAGGAAGATCCCAGAGCAGAGTCTTCTAGCTCAGTCCTTCATAAAAGCTGCTCTTGTCCTTTCCCTGTGAAACCCAGGTGTCAGGCCTTTGACTCTTACCAGATCTCTGCCAGCTGCCTGCATGATCTTGCCCAAACCACTCTTAAATAATTTCATAGCATTGTATGTCATCTTCATCCCCAAAAGAGAGGAAGATACGCAGTCCAGACACCTAGACATCTCTGAGCAGCATGTGAAAACATAGTGCTCAGCAAGGGTTGGAACAGGCCTGTATCTAGAAGAAGCGTGCTCTGAAAATGGTAGGCAGCTGTATTTTTTTCAGTGACAGGTATTGTTAACCAGTAGGTTATTTCCAGTCAAATTTACCCCATGTTGTGGAGTGTAGAAAAGAACTGCTTGTAAAAATGGTCATAGGGTGGTCAGCTCACAAGTATTAGGTTGTTGTCAAATCTAAGGGAGAGTAGTTGTGTAGCTCAGACAGGATTGCCCCCAGCACTTTTTAAATTGTATAAAAGCCAGTAAATATTGAACACAAAAATACAGTGCTTCTCTGTGAAAATGCATAGGAAAAATGACTTCTTCATTTCATAGCAGAGACCTAGAGCAAACAAGCTAACCCTCAGGCTATTATTTAAGAGCCCAAAGCAAGCTAGAAATATCTAAAAGTACTAATCATGATATTAAGGACCTAGACTTTTGCCCTACAAGCTGAAGCAACTTTGCTATTGACTGAATGGACAGATGATAAACCATGCTGTTTGAGATCTACACTCACTGTTTTCCTCTATTAATTAGACAGTTTAGTCTTTGTGATTGATTTTTATAAAAGGTGCATGAAATCCAGGTTTGATTTGTTTAAAAAAAACAACATTTTGTAGTCTTAGTTTGTGCCTGTCTTCATTCCTGTAGAAATGGAGAAATTATATGAGAGCTCATTGAAAGAAATGGAAAAAAATGGCTGTGCAAGCAAAAATCGAGTGTTTTGCAGAGCAATGAAAGGTCAGCTTTTATAGCAAGGTCAGAAACGTTCTCTTTGGAGGATTTGCTTGGCAATATTTAAAAAAAAAAAAAAAAGTCTCTAAGAAGCACTGAAAACGAAGTCTAGGTTATATGTACAACACAGCAACATTTTTACATCGAAACCTCAAACAGTGGTGTGTTTTGTCCTGGATAGGTAGGTGATTGTTTTGCGGGGAGAGGAAGGGAGGGTTGGTTGGGGTTTCTGTTTTTCCTGGACAGTATCTTTCAAAGTGACAAAACTTGTATTACAGAAAGCTGCAGAGGTGGTAAGGTAAGATTTGTGGTAATGAACTGATCAAAAGGAAGAAAGATCTATATTTTCAAACTGTCTCCTATAACAGAGAGAGAGTTATATAGGGATTGCAGTGCAGCAAGCCTTTCTGTCTCTGATAGGTATGCGACAGAGCTCTTACCTTTACCCTTTTTGCTTTTCTTTTTCATGTTTAGGAACAACAAAAATTCAGTCCCACAATTGTGGTCTGTGGGTGCATTTATGAAAAAGGAATGTAATCTCTTACTTGCTTTTTCCCTCTGTAATATATTTTTTGCGGTGACATATTCTTGATCAAAGTAATTGCTTTGAAAAAAAAAAAATGCATTTAACGCATTGGTTTCTTTGGCTTAGAGGCCAGAATGTAATAAAACCCAAGATTTAAAAAGAGTATTAGAATTTAAGCCACAGGCAATGCTTCGGAGGTCTAGCTTCAGCAGAGACTTTCAGTAGCTCTAATATCAATCAGGACAGGAATGAGCCTTGGACCAGAATGTAAGCGAGCAGAACGCAGGTGAATTGGCTCCTGAAACTCAGTAGCACCTAAATAGCAAAATGGTCAATGGCATTTGCACAGCTCAAGCTTTCTGTTAGTGTCTGTTCAGATTAGGACATGAGACTACTAAAAAATTAGAAGTTCTGCTAAGGATGTGAATGCTGTGCCTTGCATATCTTCGTTATGTTGTTGTGTATGAATTCTTTCCTCTCTAGCCTGTGGAAAGTTGTGCCATACCCCCAGACTGGTCTGAAAGCACTGTCAGCCCTTTAGGACTACAGAAGGCCCTCAACAAAGAGGAACTCATGTGGTTTTGCACAGCTCCTTCAGTGCACATCTTTGCCACCAAACTCCTCTTCCACTCTGTCCTGAAATGATGCGCCCGTGCTTCGGCCAGAACGTAGCTGGTGAATTGGTTACCTACCTTAGCTATAGATACAAGGCAAAGCATCCCTGGAGGCTCAAGAGTCCATGAAAGGCAGCAGCAGATAACAGGAGAGGAACAGATTCTCTCTTTTCAGCTTATGAGGGCTCTCCTCTCTGTTTGACAGTCAGGTGATATTGCTCCTCTTGCATATTTACAGGTAATTTTACTGTGTTACATAAAGGCTGTGTTACGTAAAGTGCTAGGACTGCATTAATAGAGGTGTAGATTAACCCTGTCCTGAAGGAACAAAGCAAGCAAAATAAGGATGGAAAACTTGCTCAAGGTCACGGTGTCAGCCAGTGGCTCAGCCAAGAGAAGAATCCAGGTATCCTGATTCACAGTCCGGTGCCTTTCCCACCAGTCCGTAACGTCTCTGTTGTGCAGGTAATGGAGTAAAACAAGCCGAAACAAAAAAAAGGATGACACGCTAGCTGGACTGGGAGCCTGCCTTGTTCAGCATTGAACAAATAGCAAAGTCCTGTAACAATGCAGTGAGACAGCTGCCCGCCACGTATATAGTGTGTTATGGATGGTTCTTTTTTAGTATAGAAAAGGCACATGTAGGATTATCCTGAAGCATATGTTAATTTTCAGTAAGTGCATTTTTAAATCTGTCATAATTCAGTGTGCTGTATATTTACGTTTTTCTTTCTTTCTAAAAAAATGAGACCCCTTTGTAAGGCAGGTAAGAAAGATTCTGTAAAATCAGAGTATCTCCTGTTGTTTTACAGCTTTACCACAATTCTGTAGTGGGGTAGTGCTACCAAAATTTCCAGAAGGTATTTTTGTGTCTGATAAGAACATACTCTTTATTCAAGTCATTAGAGACATAAACCCAGACTTTTAATATGGCAGTGATTACATTTAACCAATATTATTGAGGCCCACATCCCTGTTAACCTGGCACTCATCTGTTTAAGTGAAAATATGACTTGTGCTTTGCTTTCCATTGAGAGGCTTTGTTTGGAATTAAATGAACCAGACCAACGTGTCTAAAAATGATACAGTGGCCTTTGAGTCATCTGAGAATGTTTTCTCTTCTCTGAGATCATGTGTTTGCCACAGATGGGCGTGTGAAGCCACGTTGCATGTGTCCCTTATGGCTGTGAGGTTCAAAAATGTGTGTCCTGAAATGGTCCGACTCACCTGTATCTGCAACACTTGCCCTTGGGACCACAGGATTTTATTATTTTCATGTCCTTGTAGCACAGCTGCCAGCAAAGCTTCTTCAGGGCTTCTCATTTGCTCAAGATGCAGCTGTCAGCAACTTTGGCAGTTTTGCTGTTAAGCTGACGGATTGCCTTTAAGTTGTCCCTTTGTTTTTTGCAAACCTTAATGGATGTGTTACATGTCTTTGTTTTTTCTCTCTGAGCCCTTGTGCTTTGAAATTTGCATTCCAACAGTGTCAGAACAGTGAAGAGCCTATTGCCATACTTCAGCCTGGAAAACATTGTATTTTGTCTTCTCTTGTATCCTAGAAAATTAATTTCCTTGTAACAACTCTCCTGGTGTATCCTCTTTACTCTCTACCTTACAGTTTCTTTTTTCCTGCTTTTGAAATTGATTGTTGCCTAACAACATGCTGAATGTGAGTGAAGTTTAATATAAAATTTGCTTTCTATTTTGTTCTCACCCTAAACAATTTGATGGAGAGGGGGTTTTAAAAAATACCATCGTTCTGTTTCTTAATGATGTTGTTTGCTGAACAACAGCACAGGGGGGCAGTGCTGTTGGCTTAGGAGGGGGGCAGTGAGAGTCAACTTTGAGTCAAGTTTCAAAGATGCAAAGTCCAAATGTGGTAATAGATGTGGACTCTGCTATTGGAATTGGATGAATTCTGGAAGTCTTTTATTCTGAGAAAGGTAATTCAAGGTAATTTCAGAACATGTAGTTCTTCAGGAGAGACTAATTTAAGTAGTTCGCTAGTATTTTGATTGATTAAGAGCCCAACGCTTGGGTAAAAGGGGCATCTGAAATGTCTAATCTTGGTTAGGGCAGGAAGGAATTCACTGATTCAGTAAATACCATCCTTGACTATTTGGTAGGTGAACAGCTGATGGACGCTGTCATTCTAATCTTTTAAGTTTTTGCATCATGGGAAGCGAATACCAGGAGTTTCACTACTTTTCATGTTTGGTTTGTTTTCTGCGTTCATTTCAGTTTCTGCGCTCAGTTGCTGAAGCTTGCCGAGTGCTTCAGGCTCCCTGCTGTCTGCACTGTGGCAGCATGAAGGGCACATCAGTGCAGTAAAGCAGTTGAATTCCAAGTTGAAAGCGGGAACTCTGAATACCAAATTTGGCAGCTGTTGGGAATTTGGAGGTAATGCCCTGAACTGAACTGCCTGTGGGAGGTTGGCATCATCGTATGGCTTTGACTAAAAACCCATCATTCCAGTGATTGCACAGAGCAGGTGCCTAATTCACTCCTAATTAAAATTCTGGCTTTAACCTGATTGAAGATGGGCCAGAGCAATTTTATTATTTCTTTTCTACCCTTCTTTAGTGTCTGTGCTATGTTTCTGTTTCATCTAGTCTCAGGGGACCTGTTCAGGGATGGAACAGGAAAGTGGCAATCACTGGGGCCCGGATATGCTTTTTGTTCAGAAGTATTTCCAAGTGAGCAGTATCGTGTCTTATTTTATAGTTCTATAGCAGGAGTTCCTAAGTCCAACGGGTTCCGAGGAAGAAGAAGAAGAAAGTGCATGACTCGTGTTAACCATGCTGCTTGTTGATGTACAAGTGAAAGATAGTTGCTTTGGTGGCAAAAAAATATAAAATCTCATAGATAGGATTACAGCAGGTCTACTTGGAACATGCTACCTGCTTCTTAGCGCTTTGAGTAACCTTTTGAGGCTATGTGTTGACAATAGCAATCTATGTATTTTTACCACAAACAGACTTGCTGAAAATAGAACCCTCCGAAAGGGCAAGTGTGAGACAGTGATTACAGCTGCTCAGGGCCGCCTCACACCATACACGAAAAGCATAGAAACGAAGAGTATGCTCAGCTGCTGGTACCAGCTGTTATATTCATTATAGCGATTGCCACCACTAGTGTGCTATTAATATTTGTTTTAAACTTGTAAAACAAGTTGAAATGAAAATGCTAAGTCTGTTCCACCTGCGGCCATTTGGGTTCTGTGAGGTCAAGTCACACGAGTGACAAGATTCAGCAGCGTCTTTGGACTCCTTTGTGCAGAGGATGTTAAAAGATTTGTCTGCTCTTAATTATTAGTATTTTAACGGACCACATTGCTGTTGTCCCCTAAGGAAATGCCTCTAACTTGAAGCTTTCCCCTTGCATTTCCATTTTGTGCTGGAGCAGCAAGACAGCATGTAAATTTGGGAAGTTACAAGTATAGGAAATTTGTACAGGAAGTTTTCTGGGCTCGTCCAGGCTTTGGGATTGCTGCATGCAACAGAGAGACTCTGAGTTGCCAGTGAATGGTAGCGTTGTGAGCACCCTTTGCCAAAGGTGACTAGGTCTGAATTGAGGGTTTGGCTTCTGGAACCGGAGGCAGCGTGTGAACCACCCTCAGGTGCTAGTGTTAGTGTGGGGCTGAGATAATATTCTGACAACTGCAAAGTGCTCTTGTATCAGCTCTCCATCACCCACCTACTTCTGAAAGAGCTTTACGGTGGGCCAAGGTTTGGCCCTATATTTTTTATTATTCCCTCTCCCCCAGTTATATGGGGGAATTATCATCTATTACAGTGCTGTTGCATCAGCAGCTTTCAGCTGAGAAATGCCAACGTTGTTAACAGCAAGTGGCTTGGAAAAATGTCTTAGTTTTAATTTTTTTTTGTACAAACTACCAGAATGGAGAATGTTGCTGATCTAAACAGCACTCTTGCTTGTCAGAGTGATGAATACTGAAGCTGAGCAAAGGCTAGTTATTTCACATAATTTATTTCAGAAGAAAATGTAAATATGGGGGGATGCTGCTGTATTGATGGTTTGTGGTCTGATCCATTTTTCAACTTTTGTGAAAAAAATATTGATCAAAAAAGTATATTGTTGATACGAGTTAGTGAGTGATCGGTAGATGACTCGAGACCATGTCAGTGCTGTTGCCTGCAAGAGAATGAATGTGCCAATGCTGCAAAGATACCGCTAGCACAGCGTTAGCACCGCGTGTGCTGCCGCGTCTCGGCTTGCGCGCTCCTGAGCCAAACGGGCAGGAATCTCTGTGATCTCCTGAGCAGGATCCTGTGATGCCCTGCTGGGCTGTGCGAACTCTGTTCTCCGCCTGCACGCCCTCCTCCTTGCTGCCTGCGGGGAGTTACGCTCCTCGTTATTCTGGATTTCCCCCTCATCCCTGTCTAGCGTCAGCTTGTTCGCCCTTCTGGCCCTGGGAGTGGGAACTTGTTTGCCCATCAGATTACCCCGCTCGCTCTCAGATTTCATGCCTCCTCAAAGGCCGAGGAAGGCTTTGCTCTCCCAAAGAGAACTCTGGCCCAGGACCTGCAAGGACTTGACTGCGAAGTCTGCTCCAGCCAAAAATCTATCCCTTCAAAGAGATAAAATATAGAAGTTGATGGATTTTGAATCAAAGAGCAAGCAGCTTATTCTAGACATGTCATATATGGCACTGATTGAAGCAGCAGGGTTTGAGGGAGACCCTAGTTAACGTTTATCAGCTCATTATTAATACTGCACCTGTCAGGTTTTATGAAGATTCACATAGTGTGATAGAAATAATGGACCAAGGCACCAGCTGATGTAAATCTTCACCGTTCACTCCAACACTGCTGGGATCTTTGGAAATTTTGAGTTTGTTTTGCAGTTCTTACTGTTTCGTAAAATATTTTTTTTTCTGTTTCCAAAAGCTTTGCAGTGTGTATTTCAGGCAGCATAGGCAATGTTAATAAATCCATCTAAATGCTGGAATTTCCCTGGAGATTAATAAAATGAGGTTGATCTCATAGAAAGACAAGTACACGACCTTGTGTTGCTAATGAATTTAAAAACACTGAGGAGATCTTGTTACGGTATTAGCTCTTAACATTGTAGCTCTACCAGCAAAAGTGCAATTTGATGTTTATACAGCAAATGCAATCCTTTTAATTCCCAAGTTGCGTTCCTCACATGCAGGAATGCCCATTTGTCTTTGAGTTAGTTCTGCGCATTGTCTTATGAAGCGAAATTTATTAAACCAATCTGTTCATTTGCAAAATGATATTTGATGGAACCTATTAATCGCCTCACTTTGATCATTATTTTTTCATCCAACTTCCTCCCGTGGTTTCTTGATCTGAATTAGGAAACTGTTTCCTGCTCTTCAGGGCTCTCCGCTTGGGAAATGCCGGGGTGCAGGGAAGCGGAGGGCAGCCGTTCAGCCTGCCCGAGAAGCGGCAGCGTGCCGGAGCAGCAAACCACGTTCCCGGAGGGGGCTGGAGAGGAAAGGACTAGGGGCTGCAGTGGTGGCTGGGCCATGGACACTCAAGTTTAAGGTATCATTTGGAGTAGGAGTAAAAGGAGAAAAATTCAGTGACATCCACAGGTTAGGCCCAAAGGAGAGATCTGAACAAATAATGGTGTGTCTTGCTAGCCCCTCTTTCAAATAGACCATGCAGGTCCAAACTCCGTGTGCCTGCAATCCTGGGCAAAGAATTTTAAAAGCTTGAAATCTGATTTAAATTTAAATCATAATTGTATTTTCTTTCTCATTTTGATTTTTATGAACAGATGGACTATAGCTAGCAGTTGCCCTTGAGGAGTCTTTAAATATGTAGTTCTGTGAGCTGTTTCCCTGAAGATTGATACAGCTGCTATTTCTTCAGCTATCTCTGAATCATCCTCAATTACTATATGTCTTTATAAAATAATTATAGGTTTTATCCAGGAGCTGAGCGCAGCTCTATATTTTTCATAAAACACTTACGCAGTGTTGGTTAGCAAAGGAGATGGTTTTACCAAACTAAGTTTTCAATTATTTAGCTTTGAATTTTTTTCTTCTATTTGATGCTTGACCATGCAGCAGCTGTACTCCCCTGGAGCAGAAACTGAAGAGCTTTGGCTGCTCTATCCGCCCCTTTACACTTACCAATTTGTCTGCCAGGGTAAATCACACAAGAATGAAGTTAGAAGAGTTATTAGTTCAGATGAAGCTATTCAGACTTGCACCAATAAATAAATGATAATGCCATACAGCATCTCTCTCTGTGCAAAAGATAGTCTGCTCTGTCTCTGTCTGTGCTCATATATCATGTGGAGCCATTTTGTAGAAAAAGACCTCAGTTTTAAATGCTAGATGGGAATGTCTTAAGGAAGGTAAACTCTCTGGCTGCAAGGGTGAGGGAGGCTGGATAATATCCCCATGGAATTGTTATTAGATGGTACAAGTGCGGTTTACAGGAGTTTTAATCTTTGCCCTTCTGTATCTCCGTATTACTTCTTTGCAGCTGTCTTGGCCAATGACAGAGATATTGCAATAGGGAGGAAAGTAGAAGAAACCACTAAAACAGCAAAAGATTCGTGCAAAAGCTCTCTACACAGCAAGGCTAGCAGGCCTCTTTGGGTGCCTGAAGATACACAGGCTGGAAAACATTCAGTAAACAAAAAGTTTTGTTCTCTCTGGACCTTCCTTTGCTGCTGCTACTCAGGACACTCTTTGTTGATTGCAGATGTTGGTCATAAGTACTTATCTTTTTTCTGAACAAATGTTAGGGACTGGGGAATCATGTAGCTTCCAGTGCCTTTATATGATGGCTCATGAGGGGATTCTTTTAATATGAGTTAGCAAGGTTATAGGTTATGAGTGTTGTCAGTAAAATACAGTTTTCTACTCCACAGAAGTTAAATCTCCATCTTTATTTTCTGTACTGTTTTGATGCACATAGTCTATAAGTTACATGTACTGCCATGGAGGATTGCATAAATTAATCTTTGGTCTAGAGAATTTTTCAGCATATATGTCACTGAAATGAAGTACGGGTGGAGC
The DNA here is from genome assembly GCA_013398735.1 of Nothocercus julius. Classification (NCBI taxonomy): domain Eukaryota; kingdom Metazoa; phylum Chordata; class Aves; order Tinamiformes; family Tinamidae; genus Nothocercus; species Nothocercus julius. The sequence continues at coordinate 3,251,913 of VZSV01000001.1, read as the reverse complement.
CCAAAGCCTAACTCGTCTTCAGGCCAACATTCTGAGCAGCTACTGCTGGAATTTTGCGGAGCTGTTTCATAGAAGGTGCCATTTCTACAAGAATGTCTCGCAGAAAAACCTCAGAACTGTGGAATTTCCAGTGTTGATAGACTCTAACAGCCAACAGCCTGTCTGTTGGGGATATGATTGAAACCACTTCACTAATTTTGGTTTAATCAGGTTAGTTTGGTAGTGTTTTTTTTTCTTTT
>VZSV01000001.1:3240555-3251649 GCA_013398735.1 Nothocercus julius | reverse complement strand
CAGTTTATTGTAAGCTGATGAAGAACACTTGCATTTAAGGAAACAAAAGTTTCTGTGGTTTATTTTCTTAGAATTCTCTCCTGAAGATGCTTATTATTATGAGGCAGATGGGAGAAATTTCTTCCCTCTGTGAGGACTGGTTGGTTAAATGACAAATACCCCGGTGGCAAACAGTATGCTAAGTATCTCTGAAATGAATGCCCAGTGATACACATTTCAGCTTTCATAAATATCATGGCAAAGTATTTGGCTTGCTAGTTCAGTTTAGTGCAGACTGGCTTAGATCATCTTCTGAGTTTACTTTTTAGATTTCTGCTGCAGAGCTCCCCAAGCAGGTTGTTAGGGCGGACATTTACATTTAAGGGCAGTCCCACACAGCACTCTGCCTTGCATCTTTCCCATTGCTTAAGGAAAGAGAGGAGTGAGTTGTTCAAAGTCATGCAATCAGGCCCTGGCCTGAGAATCTCACTCTGAAACTCAATCTCATGTGCTCGTGATAAATGGCAGTTTCCTGTTTTGCTGCCTCATTCCATGCTTTGCTTTGATACCCGAGGTTCTCTTGTTCTTCAGGGATGACGGGTGCTCATAACGTCACCTTTATTCATGGATGTTTTATTTTAAATGGTGAGAGATGGCTGCAGGTGATCAGAGGACAGGGAATGTAACTTTGAGCATCTCTGGAATTAACTTATTTTTGCTGAAAAACTGGCATTCCTCAATATAAATACATTTAATCAGTTCTGTTCTTGAGACCGCAAGTGGGACAGCGGTGCCTCTCCCTTCCTTTCTGAAGCCCTACCTTGATGACATTAGACTCACTGAAGAATAAGCAATTTGAGTCTCTGGACTTTCTGAAATGTCTGTTTATTGCCACCTTTTGCTTTCCAGAACATCGTTTGCATCTGAGCCACAAGCTGCCTTATAATATCTTATCTCAGGGTAATCATATGTTTAGAGCTGTTGGAGAGTCTGCACACAGTAAGTAGCAAAGAAAAAGAAAAGAAAAAAAAAAACAAAAAACAGATCAAGCTACTTAAATAATATTAGCTAGCAAAGGCATATGGCAAGGGAAATAAATGCACACTCCCTAAGAAGAGAACTCTGTGAGGCTGAGTGCTTTGAGCATAACTTAGCACTATCATATCTATAAAATATACAGATTGATTTGCTTTAAGAAATTAACGTGAAGTCAAATCTGCCACTCAGAAAGCTATGCAAGTATCTGTTTCCTTTCAAGTGTTGCTCATTTACTGTATGGCTGGCATGTTTTGTGCAACAAAAATTCATTACCATCAAGTGCCATTCCGAATGCCTTAAAATGCTACCAGACAGAAAAAACATGTTCATCACCACCTTCTGTTGACGTTTCAGGTACTGCGTGTTGTTACCTCTTTCACCCATGACTCATTTCTAATTGCCCATTTTACTCCAATATCCTATTACAATATGCGATACTTGTGGCGACTTTTTATTGTTGTGGTGTTTTTCTCCAGCCTGCTGGTATAAGGGCCTTTTGTACATAGTTTTCTTTGACTGTATGCAGGCTTCCCTCCATCCTTTATTTGTTGTTCTCTTTTCCAACATCAATTTACTTATTATCCTTTAGTGAACTTTTTCAATGCTTTCTAGATTGGCTGTGCTTTTTTTCTGTTTCTTCTTGACTTCATTTCCTTCAATGATTCTCAGTTTCAGTTTGTGGCCTTTGTATAAAGGACAGAACTTTTTGTAAACTCCATCTGCTCGAGAATTAAATTGGAAAACATGCTGAGAGGCAGAGAAGGAAAATTCCTTTAGATCTAGGAATCAGTGTGTCTCAACACATCTCTTTGCTGCTGCAGTACAATACAGCACTGGCTCTCAGCAGGCTGTTACCTTCTTAATTACCGCCTTACCGCCTCCTTAATATACAGGAAGATGGTGTAGACAAGGATCAATAAACAGAAAATGTCAGAATGAGGATACTGCTTAACCGTTCCTGAGGAAAAGGCAGGGTTCTTTGAAAGGTGTTTTTTTTTTTTTTTTTTTTTTTTTTGAGAGCTTTGTTACAATTAGGGCATGGTGAGAGGGAGCAGAGTTGCACAGCAAGAATAGTAGCAAAAAGTCTGTGCCAAATATCCAATATTTACCCTTAGACACATAAGTGCTTATTTGTGGTTGTTAGAGCATGTATTTATTTCATGTATATATATATATGTGTGTGTGTGTGTGTATATATATATATATATACACACGAATATATATATATAAAATATCTAAACATGTTAGTATTTGCTGGGAAAAGGTCCATGAGTGGTTTTGGAACAAAGTCTGAGAAAATCCTGAAATCTCATACTTTTTTTCTTATCTCCACTCCCATTTCATAAGGCTGCCTTCCCTCCCAGTTTTTTTCTACTACTTTCCCATCGCAGGATTCCTTCCTGCTTATCTTTCAAAGTGTGCTGAGCTTCAGAGATTAACTGTGCCACCAGAAGAAGGTGGGGCAGTACTGCAGAAACAGTAAAAATCCCTTCCTTAAGGCCTTTAAGGCCCTGATTTTTTTGAAGAACCTCGCTAGGTTTTGTGTAACTCCAGAGAGGAGATGGAGCTGTGAATAGAAGGACAGTGCACTCTGAAATCATGGCCACATCATTTGTGCAGCAGTGGGCATGATGAGTGATAGCAGCAGCAAGAAAACAGAGGCTGGAGCATCCTGAATTGTCTTATGTCTTGTACTTGTTTGTGGTTTTATTTATTTTAAGTTCAAAACTCTAAATCCAACTTTTGATTCTTAATCTACCACGGAAGTGCTCCCGCTGCTTCTAAGTAAATGCACCATCTTTTATTAGCGCCGATCTATCCCCTGGTTTCACATTCTTTCCTCTGCAGTATGTAATGCAAATGCACTAAAGGAAAATGTACATTCAACTCGTTTTTTATTGATTTGTTTATTTAGTCGTACATAATACATTTTAGGTGAATCAGTTGAGCTTTCCCATATCCCTCCTTCCCTGCTCCTGAAGGAGGTGGTTGAAGAAACTGTTCGCAGGAATGCGCCAAATGTGCCATCAGGAGCTGAACTCTGTGCATCTGACAAGTGGATGACCCAGGCACATGAGCCCAACTGACTCCACAGCTAGAGAGATAGAGAGGGAAATGTGGCTATCGGTGCACAGAAGGTGGAGCAGGATTTGGCTTAGAAGAAAGCACAGAGCTGTCATTGCTAAGGTGTGTGGTAATTTGGGAAACATTAGATGTTCTCTGAAAAGGGGCAGAGAGGCCAGAAGAGAAGACTGCTTTGTGTAAAACAAAGGGAGACAAAAAGTGGTAGTCATCTCCCTGTATGAAAATCTGCACAGGCTCTGTTTTGTATCCATGTAATTTTTATAAAATATTTAGCACAGAGATATAAATCAACTTTCAGTATTTGCTTTCTTTTTCTTTGTTTTTAATTCCTACCCTAAAACTACATGAGAAATGTTGTTTAGCTTTATCTTGTGCCTTGCAAGAAAACTCGACTCTTTGAAGAATTTAGTAAAATAGAAATCTCATTTTAATGCGTCCTTTTTGTTTTCTTTGCAGTGCTCTTTGAAGGTATGAATATGTGTTTTGCTTAGTAATTAATTGGTGCTTAAGTACTTACCATTTCATGTCTAGAAGGGAGATGTTAAAAGCCCATCTTCTTGTCTGGCTGCCAGGGAAGATATTTTGCAAACAATAGCTCCTCCAACTTCTTACGGAAAAGGAACAAACAGAACTGCTTTGATTTGTACGTGCTGGTGAGGGGAGGCTGCTCAAACCATGGATGAAGTTAGTGAGGACAATGTGCTAGGGGTCTGCCAGGCACAGCCAGGACCATGCAGAGTGCCCAGGGGTGGCAGAGCAGCCAGGCAAGGGCAGGTCCCCGGGGCGGGAGGTGAGCGCTGCACAAGGGCCGCCAGCCCCTGCGGGGCCCCGCGCTGGGGTCTGCGTGCAGGTTCCCGCATGCAGCTGCGTCCTGTCCAGCCGGACGTCTCCGGCAGCAGAGCCAAGCGAGGAACAGGAGAGGCTGCCTAGGCCACTCTCTGTTACGTTTTGCTACAGCTAAATGCCCCCAAACTGGCAAACAGTGAGCTAAAATGTTTCATAAAAATGCCTTTAAATCAAAGTCCTTAGCTGGACTCGGTTATTGTGCACCGTAGCTCAAATCTAGCTTCTGTTGAACTATTTGGCCACAACTTCACTGCTCTCTCTGTTGAGGTGAAGTGAATAAATGGTGTGGTGAAATCAATAGCATTAATAACTCTTGCAAACAAAAATCCTCAGTCAGCTGTATAAGTTAATGTAGAATCTATTTGAAAGTGTAATGTATCTATTTGAAATGAGTGTCAGCTGCATTAAATTGCAATTCAGAGAAACACTGAGTAAGCACCACTCTCACATCCTGCCCTTGTGCTGGCAAATATGGAGGACTTGGAGTGAGCTTGGCACCTCTTGCTCAGAATATACCTTGTATGCCCTGTAGATGGATGTTTCAGGGAAGAGCTTCTCTTCAATTCCTAGCTTACCCAGATACTTTCTAAATAATTTTGCTCTTGGCTTGATTTATCAACTCTAATGTGAATGTGACATTGTACTAAACAAGATGATGCCAAGTAGTCATATTAGGAATAGTGTCATATACGGACCAGAAGTGCATGTGATTGAAGTAAGTCAAGCTAATAAGTTGCATAAATTCTTAATGAAAAGTAGGTATTTCCTTTGCAAACTCAAATATATTTAACCCATCATATTGGGAAAAGATCACCAAAGCAATTTCAGTACCCAGTTCTACTCCTTGCATGAAGTTTTAACGGCTAGCGCATTTTAAGCAAGCAAATGAAAAGAGGACTAGAACTAGATACTATTTAATCTTAAATACCATGTAAAGAATTTAAAGTGTAGCATGCTTCCTAATTACACAAATGCTCAGCTATTCTGAAGGCAGTCTGCTGTTTTTCTAGATGCTTTGACTCCAAACAAAATCATTCAGATCTTTTCTTCCTTGTACATTGAATTCATCCTCATTTTAACTTGATTGCAATTGCAACTCTGTGCTGAAGTGTAATGGAACGTTAGGTCTTTCAAAACCTGTGGCTCTTTTTTTTTTTTTTTTTTTCTAAATAAACTGGCTGCTTTTAGTAATCATGTTTGATGGGAGCAGAAATCGAAAGGGTATAAAATAAGAAGGTCATTATGTTGATGTTCCAAATGAACAGTTATGGCAAAACGCTTCTGGTGCTGCTTACAAGTTCTGCTGGGAGCATTTCAATTTTCTGGCTCATTCTTAGGTGGAGTTAATAGCTTTTAAAGGCACATAAGTCATATCCGAGTTTGAAGCGTTTGTGGCTAATCTTTGAGGGTAGACAGGGTTTTTAAAAACTCTTCTCTTTGTTCAGCTCCCCAGTAGCTAATCATGAACATTTAAAGCTACGGCCTCAGCTGGAATGGACAGTTTTAGACCTATGACTTTTTTTTTTTTTTTCCCCACTAACTGGAGGTAATGCCTCTGAACGCTTTTCCAGAACAGTTACGAAGGACGTGCCTGGTTTCACACTAATCCTGAAGCCCTGCGATACTAAGTACAGTTGCTTGTTCACCATGCTGCAAAGGAGAGTGTTTAATAAGAGAAGCCATTCTGGCTTTATCCTCTCAGCAAACGAAGACTTGCCGCTGTTTCTTAGCAGACTTATGAGAATCCCAGGGAAGGGGAACCTCAGGGTGCTACAGACCTGCTGTGAGGATGAAAGGGAGTACGATAGGTTGCCCCTCTTGCCAGCTGAGTGCAGGGGGATGCCTCTTAGCGTGAAAGAACAAAACTAGTACTGGGTGCAGACTGGGAGACAGAGGAAATACCGTATAAACATCTTTGTCACTGTGAAGGTGGTCAAACACTGGCACAGGTTGTCCAGGGAAGATGAGGAGTCTCCATCCTTGAGATGCAGACTTCTGGCCTCAACCATTTTGTGCAAGGGAGGGGAAAAAAAAAAAAAAAGAATTGAAACTGATCCTTGATTTTTAGTAGGGAAAACAAACAGGGAAAGTGACTTACTGCTGCTACAGGTGGCAAAGCAGCATTTGGTTTGCTATGAACGTAGGCCTGTTCTACAGCGGCTATGAGAGAGATCTGTGCTTTGGTAGGGAGAGGAGGGCTCTTTAAAAGTATATATATGCATCTTTCTGCTATGGTATTCTAACTGCCTTGAGTGACACGTAAATAGAGGGAATTGTTCTGAAAAGTTCAAAGTGCATCAGTGCAAGAGAAAAGAGCAAGATTGCAAGATTACTGTGTAAAATTTGGTTAAATAATGACATTCAAAGGGAGAAGAATCTTTTAAAAGCAAAACCTATGTGAAATACTATGCTGAAATGGTATTATCCAATTTTGTATTTAAGGGCAATCATAGGAAAATTCATCCTACACAATCAATCATTTTAAATAGTCAGCATGCAGGAATAATGTTAGAAAGCAATAAAAAGGGAAGTCTAAAGGGAATATATAACTGAATCCAATTGTAGTGGTCCCACTGGATTTAGGTAAGAGTATTTGGGATGGCAGTTTAAAAGATAACGGCCATTCAAATTATGATAATATTAGTTTCCTATTCAAGTTCAAATGGCTTTATGTACAACAGTTTCTTAGGTTAGCCTGTCTCTTTGCAAGAGATTCCATTTTCACTTTAGTACCTGGGTTCATTATTTACAGTGGGGAATCAGAGTGTTGTATATATCGAGTGCCAGATTTTGAGAGAGATGTTAAGTGCTTTTACATGATCCACTATTAGACTGAACTAAAAATTTGCCAAGTAAGTGTTGAAACTGGGTTACCAGTGGCAAACAGCAGGACAGTAGCCTGTTTGGTTCCTACTGCTGCTAAAACAAGCTCAATGACTTTCACTCCCCAAAAGTTAACATTTTCTTGTATTTAATTCCTCTATGGGAGTACATAAATATAGATGTCAGCTGTATTAATCATCAAAGAACTGGTATTAGACTGGATCTTGGTGGAGCTAATGAGGTAAAACTGAAGTTGCCTATGTGGAAAAATTACTCTATTTGGGTGGCCAAGGAACCCTATTCTGATGTTGCAGAATGGATTTTATTGTGATACTTATCGGTATTTGCGTTTCACAGCCTCCCAATAAAACATCAAGAGAGGATCAACCATGTAAGGACTGCAATAAAGTTCTCATATAACAATTTGTCTCTTTCCCAGAGTTTTCCTTACTAGGAAAACAAGATTTAACTAGGGCTTTCTGATTGAAGATACAGGGAATGCGTACTTGGCATAAACCTCATCCAAAGCCCACAACAATGAGCAGAATCACCTCTGTGATGATTTTACTTTGAGCCATTTCTTCTTTTTGATTGGTGAAAGCTTTAATACCCTTGCTATTATCCCTAGAGCTTATTCTGAATTTGTTTCAATGCATTCCAAAACTCAGTGCTTGGGAAGAAATCCACTGAGTGAATTGACTTTTCACTTTATTATACAAAACCTCAGCTATTGCATCTGCCCTTGTTTAATTGCATGGTTTGGTTTTTAAAACAAACACAAAATATCTTAGATGCACTTGCAACTGATCTGAGTTTTATACAAAGAGCTCATGAACCTTGTTAGGGGCTCTTAAGTTTGTAATGAAAGCAGTTTATTTGGCATGGTTTTAATTCAATTCTGATAGTTCAATTTTTAGATACAATGGAAAAGAAAATCTAAACACAGCCATTTCTGTAGTTATGCTAACATAAATATATCTCTGTTCCTTGTCATGTGGAGTTTAAAGTTAGAAATGTCCAAGCTGATAAAGGAAAACCCAGAATGCTTACATGTTTATGCCAAACCTGTCCTGTTTGTACTATCATATGATTTAAAATGCTGAATAGAAGTGTTTTCTGCACTATGCTTGAACTGATCCAGAGACCACAGTCAGCTGTTGTCTTTTGAGAAGATGCTAAAATGCTAAGAGTGAGTACCAAACTAGCCTCTTGGATGTCTTATGAATGAGTTAGGAATTTTGCCCCATATCACAGCATAAAAACAGGATGGGTCCACAAATCGGTGGTGTTCACTATTTGTTTACTTTTCCTTGAAGTCACTTGAAGCCACTTCAAGGACAGCTCAAAGAGCACATGAGACAGGAACTTAATGGAATATATATCCAGACCTTCCTATAGCAACAGTGAGGTGTGGAAAAAGTTCCAAGCCAGTTTATATATATGTGTGTGTGTGTGTGTGTGTGTGTGTGTGTGTATGTATGTATAAAATATATATATACACACTACAAAAGATCCCAGCAGTGCCATGCTCACTAATACAGAAGCAACAGAGAAGCAAGTGGCTCTGGTAAAAGGAATAGAGGTATGGATAAAATAAAAATCCCTCTATAAGAAATATCCTGTGCACTTTTCTAGATTAGTGTATAAATTTAATGCTTGATTTGTCACACGTTAAATTATCAAACTTAATTCCTCCATCACTGCAAAACTAGATCGCTTTTAATTATCACTCTATGCTCTCAGTGAAGAGCCTACGCCAGTTCCTTATTTTACAGCTTGCTTAGGTTCTTCCCACTCCCTTTCAAGAGCCGTTGTGCTTTGATGTCATGCTCTCTGCCCAGATTGCCAGAAGGCTTGCACTGGCAAATGCAGGTGTTTTTGACACCTGTTTAGACAAAGCTGTGTTGTATTATTCATCAGCTCAATCACAAATGGTATTGGTAGAACATTTACTTTATACAGAGAACAAAACGGGAGTAATTGGTAAGATAGCACACTGTACATAGGGAAAGACAGTGCTCAGTGAGTCAGGGTCGGCGACGGAGGAACTGTATTTGAGACTGGTATTGCTGCTTTCACCTGTGTTTCGTCTATATGTTATTTAACCTTTAAATATTGCTTTTTTTTCTTCTTCTATCTAAAAGTCCATCTTGCCCACTAGTTCGACAACTTCTGAGGGGTATAATTTTCTTTCTAGATAGTGCCTAGAAATCATCATTAGCTGTGTTACATGCAGATATGTTTTCCTAGTTTCTGTAGTAGTAATGCTTGGGGAAACTGGCACCTGCAAAAGCCAGGTTCATGAGCTGATGAAAATCATCAGAAGCGTGAGCGAATGCTTCTGCACCTCAATCTGGGGGCTTGTGGCACGGGAAGATGAGCACCTGAATGCTCCTAATAAGGGTTTCTCTAACTCTTGCTCTGTTGTTCTGCGCTAACCTGGTGTGCCGGAGACAGAAAGCAGGCCAGTGGAGAGCGAGGTGCTAGAGACGTGCGAGCTGACACTGTGAAAGATAACGTGGGGTCAGGGACATAGGTGGGAAGAGGGTTAGGGACAGATAATGTATTGAAGAAAAGTTGACTTGTTTTCATTCTCCTTATCCCCTATAACTCCCCCCGCCCCGTGTATCAGCTCACCCCAGACGGACACTGCGCTGTGCGCACCCCTGTCTTCCAGGACAGACCGACAGTCTTCCGTTTTGAATGTCTCATGATTCCCTGTGCTTTTGTGAACACAGACTTGGTCTTGGGCTGTTTAAATGACAGTTTGCACTTCCGTGATTCAGATAGCTCAAAGGTTCAGAGGGATCTTTTTGATGTGTATTAGCTCATCTATCAGACCTTATACTTAAGGCTTTTTGAGAATGCATATTCAACCCATCAATCTTGAGAGCTTTTGACTCTGAAGATGAGAAACTCTTATTTTCTCGGTTCCTTTTCTCTCTGCTACGGAGGCCCCAGTAAACGGCCGTGGTTAAAACGCGTGCAGCACAGTGCTGGGAGGTGGCGTCTGGGGCAGTAACGCTGCCGTGTGGGGGGCGCTGCCGGGCACGTAGCTGGAGCAGGAGGTGCCCGTGGGGGCTGAGACCTGTCAAGTCTGCTGTCTGATGCTGGTCAAGAAAGCAGCAAATTACGTCCTTACACCAAGATGTGGGATAATTTTTCTGTAATGTAAGCTCTCATTTGGGTTTCTGGAAAACGTTTATGCTTGAGCTTCTGGGTTTGAAACAAGAGTCTTTCACAAGTTTGTAATAACAAATGATATAGTAGCATAGCACGATACGGTATGTGTTGAAGATCCCCCTTTCTGAATCTTGCTGGAGTCCTGTCCCCAGCTGTGTTCCTTAGTGGTGAGCTCCACTACCCAGCTCTGTTGTGAGAGGGGGAAAAAAAAAGAATTTCCTTTAATCTGTTTTTAATTTCCTACATTATAATGTCATTATGTGCCTCCTTGTGATAAAATCAGGAGAGTGGAAGTTCTTGTTCTACTGTTCGATTCTACTATTTCTACATGGGTTATTTTTAAACTCCTCGTATCTGTTTTTCTCAGGTAAAAAGTTTTTCATTCTCTGCTTGCTTGTGCATCCTTCTGTACCTCTTATCACTCACCCTTCCTCCTAATTTTGCAGTGCCTCCCTAGGGGATAGCCTGTACGGTACGCCGCGTCCACGCGAGTTCGCGCCACCAAGCAGGGGAGCAGCGTGGCAGTCTGGGGGCGGGCTAGCAAGGCACGTCTCTCACCCGGGTGCCTGCCTCTGTGTTAGGCTTTTCTAGGTGCAGCTTGTGCCAGACTTCACTGTTCGAGTGCTTCTTTCGTAACCCCTGTTTTGTGTGGAAAGGTGATCACAACTAATGGGTAATGGTCTTTTTCTCCAGGTTTCTTCTTCAATGTAGTACACCCATTACTTAAAAAAATGCAAATATTGTGGAGCATCCAGAAATTACTCAGAACAGAGATAGTTGCCCAGAGCTGTGGTAACTTCCTCTGCCCTGTCCTGGGCAGTAGCTGCTGGTGTTTTGTGATCGCCCTGGATCAGCTGAGGGTGGGTTAAAGCCACCATTTTCAAAGGGGTCTCTGTAAGGCCGAAGCGTGAGGTGGTGGCTGCAGTACCGCCACCCTGACTTTTGCTTTATTTTGTTTCGCTAAGAGGGACGCGGCGCTTCGCGGCCGTGCACCAGCCCCTGGGGACTGATTTGCTGGCATTTTAAATTGTGCTCCATCGCCGCCCCCCACCACGGCGACCGTTAGGAGCTCGTGCCGCGCCGCGCGCCCGCTGGGCGCCTCGCGCTGCCGCCGCCGACCGTTAGGCAGCTCGTGCCGCG
>VZSV01000001.1:3228487-3239095 GCA_013398735.1 Nothocercus julius | reverse complement strand
CGCGGGGCCCGGCGAGGGAGCTGCCTCCCCTCTGCTCGCCTGCCAACGCCTGCTTGCTTAGGGTGCCCGCCGTGCGCGCTTCGAGCATCGCCGAGCGGCCGCGCTTGCTGCACGCGCGCTTGCTTGCGCTCTGTAGGTAGGCGAGAGCGAGCCCAAGAACGTATGTCTCGGGGCACGATGAGCTGGGCTGGGAACAGTAATAAAGCGGTTGCTGAGTCTGCTGTCAGTACCGTTTTTATCATTTTTTTGTTTTAAACTGAATAGATAATGCAGTAAAATATGCTTTTTTCACTTACGAGCTGGCAATAAACTATAGCTGGAGTAATGTAGATCAGTTATTTTTGTGGACAGTCATGAATTTAAAAATTTACAGAATGCATTTTAGAACAAAGGCACCTGTTTAAGCTTGAGTTGTGTTTTGCCCCATTCTAGATGTTAGTGATTGTAGTGACCAGATGTTGATACAATATGAAAACAAATAATTCCCTAATCTATATTAGAAATTAGAAATAAATCTAATTAGAAAATAGAAAAAAAATAGAATAATGGATGCACAAGCAAAAATCTTTTTAATATGTTTTTGTGATCGTTCTAATCAATAGGAGAATCAGAAATAAAACTGATTACAGTGAACCTAGCAACATTACTGCAGGCTCTTTAACAGCCCTTCCAGAGTATGTGTTTTAAAAAGATGCAAGGAATTGGCAATAAAGCTTCAGAAGTGACAAACTGATGCATTCTTACGCAATTTGGAGCCATGTAATGAAGGCATAAATACCATAAGAACAGCTGTTCCATGACTCTTCCCTGTAGCAGCTTATAGCAGCTTAGCTGTTTTTTTTTCTTCTTTTTTTTTTTTTCCTTCTGCACAAGCCTGTGTAGAGGCCATACCGTAACTTTGCTTAGGGGATTTGTAGTATACTTTTTCAGAAAGGGAAACAAAGTATCTAATCTAACTGTTTCTGTGCAGTGCTGGTCCCTCCAGGGAAAAAAAGGAGGTTCAAAATGGTAGATCTCCAGAGAAGCGCATATGATAATTCTTACAGTTTTTCCTAAACTAATATTCTCCATGAATGTTGCCTCTGGAACTAGAGGCATTTTGCTACTCTGAAGCCAATAGACTAGATCAGCCTGCTATACCGTATGTGTATGACCAGCAATTGATAAGGAATGCCTATTTCTCCAAACTGAAAAACAGGCAAACCCCACTCCTGCTCTGAAGTCTCTTTGTTTAGGTTTCTAGCATAATTTTATTTTTACTCAAGCTGATTTTCTCTCTATGGAGAGCTAATTCCAGAGTTGGACGTATACATTTGTAATTGAACTTGCTAGTTTTCAATATTTGTAAAATACTCTAAATGTATTTACTCAGGAAATACGAGTTGCTAAACAAGTATGTGACTGTGATTATATACAGAAACACTTTATTAGGTCAAAACTCAATCTTTTCTAGAAATGAACCATGCATGGTGCGGGAGAAGCCTGTTGTATGTGTGCACCTAGGAATACTTGATATCTCAGGAAGCAAATATCCCTTGATTGATCAGCCCTGTTGCTTTGAACTTCTGTTCACTGCGGTGATTTGAAGGCTTGCTCACTCTTACATCCCAGAGGCCTGTTTTCCACTTCCTTTATAGCCTAGGTAGCATGTGACAGCTGGCAATGTCAGTGCTAACGCAGGGGACAGCACAGGATCCCTGGAATGCTAAAGTCCATAAGGAGTATGTGACATATCCCAAACTTCATTGTTAGACGGTGTTCTAGCAAATGCTGCAAATGCTGGGAAAACTCTTTCAGTTTTGGCATGGACTTTAAAATGGTGGCATGGCTTCTAAATTTGTATTGTTCCTCTTAGCAGTTTGACTAGGTGTACGTGCAAATATTCATCTGAGTTAATTCAAGCACAGCAGTGCTGTTTCTTTAGGTAAATACAAATGCATAAATTCATACATAAATAATACATTTAGTAATAAAATACATATGCATATGCCCTTACAAGTGGAATGAGCCAAAGAGAATAATCAAAAAAACAGAGGGAATCATTTGTGCATGCGTGAATCTTGCATGAATCACTGAGCAATCCACCAAACACACAAAACACATTTATAGACTTCAGTTTTAAGACAGGGAGAACATTTTGGGTGAGTTTACGAAAGAACTGCTAGACACTTCTTTCAGTGCCAGTGCTAGCCTTTTCATGTTGAAATGAATGAAATATGTTCATATTACTTGTGTAACACAGTTTGCACTGTTTCCTCCTTTTGCCCTAAACCCCTTTTCTTTTGTGTGCTGCTTTTGAATCACTAATACTTACAGTATGAGATTTGAATTTTTCTTATGCTAGAAAATATATCTGAGAATAATACTTTAAAAGTAAGTATATTGCATTTATTTGCCTTAAACTGTTCCATAGATAGAATTCAAGTATATGATTAAGTACTTGTATGAAACTCTGTGTGAGGTTCAGATTTTTTTTTTTTTTTGAGCCTATTTTGGCAACCTTTATATCCTGTACTATAGAGAATCCAATAAGTTAAGGAGTTAAAAATCAATTGGCTGAAAAATCAATTGCAGCTCTTGTACTTTTTTTTTTTGTAAGTTCCTTGTGCAAGTAAGATGTAGCTCCTTCAGAAATTACGCTAATGTGCACAGCAATAATTTTGATTGCATATCCTATTGCAATTTTCCGTAGAAAATATGACACGAATAATTTCAAATTCACAGTTTAGTTTTTTAGATCACAAGTATTTTTCAGGTCATTTTTCTGAACTCATTTTAAACTTACAGATTTTTAGAAATTAGCATAATCATTTCTATTTTTTGCTTACGTGCCTTTGGATGAGCAAGCGTGTTCCTCACATTGCCTAACTGTAGTTAAACGAAGCTGTTGCTACTTAAGATAAAAGCATATATTCATCTTGTCAGAATAATTCTTACCTAGTTCTTCAAAAAATACTTCTTAATAGGGTAAATTTTAAAGCAACATTTATAAAAATAAGTAAGCATGGTATATAATATAAGCCCCTTGAGTTTTCTATGAAGTGTCAGTCTAAATCTTGTGAAACTTCAGGTTTGTACAGTCCTACAGTAGCTCAACAGGAGCTTGTGAATTGTGCAGCTGAGGATTTGGTGATTGGAGTAAAAGGCAATAAATAAAACCAAGTATACACTGTACATATGTAGTAGCATAATACATTTTGGTATGAGTAGTATAAGCTCTTTTAATTTGTTAAATTTTTATTCTTTTTTTGTAGTTTTTCAGAATTTGCTTTTAAGTTTTAGGTTGGGTGCTTAGATATCACAGCTATGGGCAGTCACTAGTTACTTGTTTGCAAGGATTACAGTTGCATGAAAATTGTGTTGGGGCAGTGCTATGTTGAAGATTTGTGAATTATGGCAATTAACAGTAGATAAAATTTGTAAAGGTGCAGTATATAAACAAGTTTTGGATCAAGAATTTGTTTGAAGACCAAAGGTGTCCAAAACTTGTTTCTGTACATTTATTAAAAATACTGGTATATTATTTATCTTTATTCCTTAGTATTCTCAGTGCAACAATGCAGGTAAAATACTCCCTCTGTAAGCTAGGTGCTGTTAGAGGCTATGAGTGCATCACGGTGCAGGCAGGTGCACTCTCAACTGCCTGCTGTGGGGAACGGCATTGATAATTTATAAGAGCTGCTTTTTCTAGAGAACAGGGTACAAAGAGCATGTGTCTGCTGTGCTCTAAATTAGGCGTCTTCTCTCAGGTTATTGCGATGTATCAAATTAGCCTAGTCATGTGCTGTTAAAATGTTTAAGTTAGAGCTCTCCCTTAATGAGGGTCTGTTCGTAGCAGTGCATAGAGAATCAGCATCAGCACTGTGGGACCGTGCAGGCACATTGTCAGAGGCAGTTGCTGCCCTGGAGCTGATAGCCTAGATTATCTAGGCAGAAAAGAGAGCAGAGGAAAATAAAAAATTACTTCAGTTTAACCAGCAGGGGAAATAGAGATTAGTTGAAATTGTGGAGAATTGACTTTAAATGGAAATGGGACGGAGCTCAGGGGAGATCAGGGAGAGAGATGGAGGTGAAACCTAGTCTTCTTGTGCTTTGTGTAGTGGCGAGGGTGGATTTAAATCAGAGAGTGATGGAGAGGCTAAAGGGTGGCTGAACTTTGCTCCCTGCTGCAGTGTGCTTTGGGCATATGGCGGGTAAGTGGCTGCACCACCTGTCCTGTAGTGCGATGCCCCTGACCACTTTTACATCAACATCCAGACTGACACTAGCGACTCATTTCATAACAGACCAATGAGTTTCTGGTAGTGGCAATCATATATGCAGGTTTCTGGCAGTGACAATCATTTTCAAGCCATCTGTGCCAGATTTGGACTGGAGATGGAAAGTGGATCTGAAATTTTATGTCTCTTCTTGGAGTTCCCTGAATCAGGCCATTTCCTTTCCTATGCCTGAGGGTTTGCACTTCCCTTAAAATTGCTTTCATTTGGACATGCACGAAACAGCTTCTCTGGAAGGTGGTACTTTCTATTAGTAACTAAAAATTGACACTCTAGAGAGCTGGATTCTTTTAACACTTCCTCCCTGTTCCTCCTCCTCTTATACTGGTGGCTTATCCTGTTTTATTTTCTAATTCATGCCCTTCTGTTATTTCTCTTTATGAGCCTGTGCTCAGATTGGCTGTTGCCATTTTGTCTCTTCTCTTTTTGCCCTTCTTGACTCTGTTCTCTTTCCTTCTCTCTTCCCCCCTCTTCTAGCTTGTTAATGAGCATAGAGTTATATATTGCCAGCTCTGTGGTTCCTAAAGAAGATATATTTCTCTGTAAATGTTCTCTAATGTATATTTTATTGTTTGCAGTTTTAAATAAATAAATCCATCCCAACATCCTGTTTTCTTACTTCTGTAGATAGTATTGTTGGTGATTTTTAAAAGATATTTTTTTTTTCATGGAGGTTAATTAGAAAGAATTTCAGTACCTCCAGCAGATTATTCTAAGACAAATTGTTGCAAGCATGCAATGTTAAAAATGGTACTTATATATACTGAAGTTTATGTTGCTGTGTTACATGATGGCCAGTAATCAGGATTAGGAGATGCATCCCGTGTCATTTAATTCAGGAGATGCTCTTGTCAGTGATATCTATGCTATGTAAATGTTTGAGTGACATCCTCAAGTTTGGTCTCTGACTACATGAGTAGTCAAGTCTTTCTTTTATAACATTGAGTTTTAGCTTGAATTCTCAGATTTTTACCCAAGTAAGTCTTGAATTGAAGATTTCACTGGACGTCTCATGCTTCCTGTTGAGGTGCATGTCGACACAAATCTATGAATATAATTCATGATTAATATAATTCATTTGACATGAGTAACGAGGCCACAGCAGGGAGTTTTTAATGGTAATTTTCATTGTAATCACAGTTCTAACTACCTGCAGGTGAGAAATTCTAAGATGAGAAAATTTCTTGATTAACTTGAAATGGTGTCTTAAGTTGGAAATCTATCTGCAAGTAAAATACAGATACATCAGAATTTGATCCGCAATTAGGAAATCAAAACTGTTCTGCCTTTCAAATTTTGTATCGGTTTAAAAGCAATTGAGTGAAGTCAAAGACTGATTATTTCCCTCAAGCAGATTCTGTGCCAATGTAAGGAAAACTTTCCTACTAAGGAAACTACTACTATTAAGGAAAAATGTAAGGAAAACTACTGTTTTCAAAGTAGTTTGCTGCTACTAACACAGGTGCAATGTGTTATAATTCCTTCTGAAAATTTGAGAAATTATTTGATATATCACAGTAGAAATTAAAAAATAACTAATCTAGGTGATAACTTAGACCAGCTGTTCAGGTCACACAGAGTGACACCTGGAAAACTGAAATGCTTACTCTACCCTGCAATGCATCCCACTACTTTGGCCAATATAAATCCCAACTCAAGCCCAGAGTAAAAATTTAAACTTCTGCAGATCGAGGGGTTGCAACCAATAGGTTGTTTAGGTATTTGCCTACCTAAAACTTCAGATTAAATATATGGAAAATAAGTAATCTTTTGGGATACTGTATCTGCAGAGCAGCATTAAATAACATTAAATATGTCTCTACATTTGAGTCAGACCTTGGTAATAGATTCTTCCAAGTTACTGAATTTTATTTTTTTTTCCCTGGCTGTTGGTGTAGATTTTAAAAGGGAGGTAGAAAGTTTTAGAGTTTTTGTACTTGCCCTCTTTAAAGTAGAGTTTAGGGCTCTCTGCATAGTGTGTTTAACTAAGCCTATGCTATGATGTAGATGCAGAAAGCCTTTGCTTTGTTTAGTGAAAGCTTTGCTTGGTTTAGTGTTGGTTAAATCTCTTCGGTCTCTGTGGTAAGTCCACGCTGCATACTGCAGTGCAGTAGAGAGAGATTTTGGCTAGCTGCATGTGAGATAACACTGATATTGAAAGCAGTACTGTGACATCAAAAATGCAGAAGTGATTTTTCCTTTGAAGAACAGTGCAGTTTGGTCTCTAATGAGCTACGCGCTGCATAGTTAAACTGTTTCTAGTGTACATGTAAGCCTGTTTACAGTTAACTCAGTATCTGTCATTTCACAGTTTGCCCTGTGGATGTGACTTCTGATCTATGTTTCATTATTTGGTCTAAACTGAGAATTTTGATTTTTGTCTGCTTAGGGCTCTAGCCACCCTATTAAGAGCCGTGTAACCTAGGCTCTGGTTTTCCAAAGTACTAAGCTCCTTGTTCTTTGATATGCCAGATACATTTATTATGGTACTATATTAGTACCTAGAGAAGCTGGGTCATCATATCCATGCAAAAAGATTGAGTATCATGACTTTGCTAGATTTTGTAGGTCCTGGGCAATGTCCTTCAAAAGTTAGCCACCAGAAATAATAATATATTCTGGTATTCTGGAACTATTTATGTATCTGGAAAAACTCCTATTTACTTCTTCGGGACTGGAATATCATTCACAGATTTAAAACAAAACAAAACAAAAACCAAAAACAAGAAAACACAGCACTGCAGAAATGTAAACAAAATAAAAAAGTTCTTCTGTCCTTCTTATTTTGTTCTTCCTGTCATCTTTCCTTCTACTGCTCTTGTTTATTCATTTAGTGCTATATACGTAAGGCTTTTTGCGAGATAGCTGTTGTTCTGAGTAGCAGTGCTGAAAGGGAGAAATGTTGCTTGTCCTTTGCATCTTGTCGTAGGTGTAGTTCAGGCTCCTTCCACTGGAAGATTGTGGAATCTATGTGTGATTAACCGTAGGGAGTGGCATATGCAGGCTCAAGTCTCTGTTCTGTGTTTTCCTCCTCAGAAAGGTATTTCTAATATCTCAGGGGGGTGTCCTCACTTTCAGGTTACTTGTTGATGTGGGCTGGGTCTGTCATTTTATTTTTGTCAGAAATATTACCCCGGAACTCTGGAGGGTATTAGGAAATGAATGGAAAAGTTTAGATTTGATAAATAGGTGTTATCTTACAAAGACTTTTGGCAAAAAAAAAAAAATCAAGTGAGCTTTATACTTGGAAGGTTTTATGGCCTGTAGAATTAACTTTATAATTTCTGAAACCTGTAATTTCTTTGAAGTGATGCCGAATAGTAACAAGAATTGAAGGAGATAGTAAGGTGTCTGGGAGCCCATTGAGAATGACTACCTAATTGCTGGACTTTCAGTTTAGTAAATTTTGTTTGTTGCATTCTGCTAAAATGCAAAAATTTTGAAACAGAAGAGCACAGACAAGATAGCTGTATTTTAGTATTAGACTGCGGTAGGCCTATAAAAGCTAGAATGCAATAATCCATAGTGAGCCTTGGACAGTTAATAGCTGGATTTCCAAAAGTGTTCAGGGTCACTGTCTTTCTCTGCTTGCATTATTTCCTAATCATGAGCTTCTTTGAAAATATGAAGCTTCTGTTAAAGATGCTTCTTACTGTGGTGGAGAGAGAAGGGAGGAGAATGACTATTGTGCTGCCTAGTCAAAGTGACAAACAACACACAATACTTTGCACTTTTTATGCATTCTTTGACAAGAACTCCTTCTCATCTGTAAAAGATTATTCTGAAGAAAAACTTAAAATACATAAACGACAGAAGTTCTCACTGCATTGATGAATTGTAAATGCACCCAGTTAAATGTGCTAGGAGTCCTCAAAGTAGCTGTGTGTTTTGGGATGAAAATTCAGCCCATAGAGTCTTAATTTACAACTAGCTTTGCATCTGCAGAGGGCTAGTGCTTGAATTAACAATGCTATTTATACACTACTGCATATGTAATAAATACTAATTAGAAGTGTGGTCTTATGCCTGGTTTTACTTTGACTTTGCACTTGGTGTTTTGCACTGCTGTATTGTTGCTGTTTTTTTATCCAAATGACTATGATATTTTTTCCTTTTTATTTTCACTCCATTAGACTAGGACTATGAGTAACAATAATTGATATACTGTTAATAATCCCCAAGGTACTTATTTTGTGAAATGAAAAGCAATTGTTTCCTTTTTACTTCACAGTCAGTCTACATTGGTCTAGTGATAGTTAATACTTACAGAAAATTATTCAGCCTGTTTCTGTGGCTGATACTTTTTTCATAAGAGTTCTGCAGATTTGGAAGTATAATCTGTAGTGTTCTGTTGAATGAGCTGTGAAATATCTGATGTTGTTTTGGAGATGTGTTTGTTGTTATCGCCTGGACTAAAGGCAATTAAGGTTGAGTTTGTCAATAAGTCACTGGCAGTATTCCCTTAAACTTTCAGCTCCTCATAAATTATCTTTTAATAATGATTAAGTAGATGAATATTTGATCAAGATTTCAAGTGTTTGTTGCCATTAAGAAACTTTCATTGTAAATATTTCTAAAACAAGTTTGGAATTCAAGCAGGGATCTTTCTGTCAGCATGTGGAAATAAAGAGGAACAGCCATGATCCACAGGGAGCAGCATAATGTGCGTGCGTTCATGCAGCCAGTGATGCAGGTAAGTGGTCCATGCTTACCAGCATGGTTGCTACAGCAAGGCCTGAAATCCAGGGAAGCAGCTGCTCATGTTTGGTTTGCTGCAGGTGAAGATCACTTCATGTGCACTCTTAGCAGTCAGGGCTATTCCAGGATGGTAAGAGCTTGTGTAGGGTCACATCAATGAAGCTGTTGTTGTCATACACATTTGTGGCCTGCTTGTGCCAGCCAGCTTTCTTTCCATAATTCCTGCACTGAATTTGTCATCATCCTGTTCCAGTTTTGGCAGGATCGTTCACTGGCTGACCTGCAAGCTGAAGTGGCTGACCTTGTATGGCGCAATAAATACTTGTGACACACTGAATCGCTAGGGACCTTCTGAGGTTAAGTACTGTCCTTTGGAGGTAAAGAAGTAACCCCTTGGTAATTCTGATAACCAGCAATGTTTGTAGAAAAAAAATCTTTTTGTTGTATCTGTTAAGAAAGGCAGGCTGGAAGCTAGGATCCCACAGTGAATGTTTCAAAGGCCATATAGTATGTTATTTTCTGGTCATGGAATATTACCCGTGACCCCAGGAGCCAGAGAGCACTCATGCTGGCACTGATTCGTTCTGCACACACTGTGCACACCTGAGAGGTGTGTGGTGATGATAAAGCTAGTCTGTCTTGGGTGTTAGGCTCTTCTGATTTTCTTTTATTGCTGAATTCCAGCAGTTCTCAAAACTGAAATTAAATATTTGAGAGGGATTGCAGAAAAAAAAGGAGGCACAACAGGAGGTTAAACTGCAGCACTGGGGACTCCAGAGACTGTTGTGCCCTGAAATGTTAGAGCTATAACTAATGTGCATATAACAGTGATCACGTGCTAGACATTAGAAATTTTGTGCAGTGCACATTTAGCATTCCCCAAAGAAAGTAGAATATATGCAGCTGGATGTATTTGTTTGAGAGGAGCAGTCAAACATCTGCTGGTGTATGAATGTTAATTAGAAGCAAAGGAGGATCTTATTTTCTTTCTTTTTTTTTTTTTCTTTTTTTTTTCTTTCCTTAATGGTCTGATATCCAAAATGATACCATCTGCATTACCAAGCCATATTTGGAAACAGCCTCCCACATGCCAGAAGAGATTTAATTAAATTTGGAATGATTGAAAGGATTCTCCAGGTTATGATTAAAAGGATTCTACAGGTATGCCTGATGTAGTTTCCTCTATGTGAGAGTTACTCATGCTTGCTCATCATTCCTGCTGTGGTCTCCTCTCTTTCCTGGCATGCACCTGATGATTTATGGGCTGCCACAGTCTGTGAGCTCTGGGTGACCAGTGCCCCAGTGGTCTGAATGTGTTAATGCAACTTCTGTTTTAGGCTTTGTTTGCTCAGTGTCCTAGTGCAATCAATCCCCACCTTGAGTCTCACCCTCACAGGGCACATTTTGTGTGGTATGCTTGGATGTGATGCCAGGGTAGAGGCATATAGTTCCCGTAGCACAGGTGAGAACACTGCATGTGCAGGGCAAGTGTGGCCTTTACAGTATTTTGTAAGGAGTCAGTAACAAGGTCAGGAAAGCAATTATCATAGAATCATAGAATGCTTAAGGTTGGAAGGGACCTCTAGAGATCATCTAGTCCAACCCCCCTACACACGCAGGGTCACCTACAGCA
>VZSV01000001.1:3205583-3218952 GCA_013398735.1 Nothocercus julius | reverse complement strand
ATCCTTCTGCTTTATCTCTTTTAGTCTTTATAAGGGTCTGAAGAATAGCTGCACAAGAACTGAAAGCAATCCGGTATTCCGGGACAGGCTTTTTTTTATTATTATTATTTGTTTACCATGTGAGATGCATTAGTAGAACAATTTTATTTCTATTAAGGTTCACGGGAAGAAGTGCAATATTCCTTTCTGCAGGGGTTCCTGGTGTCAGTAGTTCAGTGGTAACTCTGGTACCACTAATGGTAGAAAAGTGCGTGGCTGAACCTGACTCTTGCCTGAACACTTTCTCTCCTGTATGTGCACAGCTTGGGAGAAACATAAGAGCTTCTGCTCTGCTGCTGTTGGCATTAATAGAACGAATTAGGTTTGAATGTCCTTGAATGAGTAAGATGGCCAGACTCTTACTTGCTTACATGGACCACGAGAGAAGTTATGCATTTTATTATGAAGATAGAAGCTTCAGGTTTTAGTTTAGATGAGATAATTGAGCAACTGCTTTGGGGACAGAAAGCCCTGATGAATCCTAGCATGAGGGCAGTCCTCAGTCTTTGTTTCATTTAAAGGTCTAGGCAAAGTGTCTGCTGTAATACTTCTAAGTTGCTTCTGGTGAACTTGACATGTGGTATTCATGCAGGAAGAGATCTTATTTTTGTGGGGATTTGTAGGTGTTCGGACTTTGCAGAGACTACTTGCTTCACCGAGTAGGTATTTATTTATTTAAAGTTGTTTGAGTACCTGTATACCATTCCGTGTGGAGCATGACTTCTGTTTGGGGGTTTCCCTGACCCTGCCAGTTGGCTAACATTTCATCAGTGCTGCTGGAAAGCTCATTCCTAGACTTAACAGTAGAATCTAGAGCAGTTGTTTTTTATGGAAGTACAGAGAATATAGAGAAGTATAATTGGGTGAACATGACAGATGGTATCTCGTAAGCCAAGTGCTCTCACTTTGTAGGATTTTTATTTCATATGTATTTAGAGTGTTTGAAATGTTCAAATGGCATATTACCCCGCATTCTTCTACTTTTCAGTTAGCCTTAATCTAAAAGATCCCATAATCTGCTTCTCTTGACACAGGAGCATACCAGGTCTTCAAAATCTGAGTGATCAGGAAGGCTAACATGAACTATTTCTTTCTTTTTCCATATGGTTCTTTGTTTTTGAATTGCAGTTGGCAATATGGAAGGAGAAATTTGAAATGAAAGTATTTTGTTTAATCTTCCCTTGTTGCTGCTTCTATCTGTGAAATGGGAATAATATTTTCTTATTCAATCCCTATCTTTTATGTAATGTAAACCAGTTGGTTCAGGAATTTTCTCTCAGTGTGTTCATTTTGCTTGTACCAATGTCCGTATTTTCGGGTGGAGTTTTGAGGTACTGCCACTAGTGATATACTGTTGTGAAACAACAGAAAAAGAAAATGTAAGGATGATGCTTTGAAACAGTCTATGAAAGTTTAGGGGTAGTATGTGTGTAATCTTGTTTGAACAGCAACATTTCTCATGGCAATTGGTGCTGGTGTCCAAAGATGTGATGAATATCATTTTGTACCTTTGTTTTGATAAAATATGTCAATGAAGATGTTTCTGCATGAAGCAGTACCAGCAGGGAACAAATATATTGCCTCGTTTGCCAGGCAGAAAAGGTAGAACTGCAGTAGTGTATCAGAGACTTCTCCATTAAAAATAAAACAAAACCCGTCAGTGACTACATGCATTTTGGATGTTCTAATCAAAAAAAAAGTCTTTTTTTTTTTTTTTTTTTTTTCTTGCAGTGGTTTATTGAAATGTCATCAGTTTGCGTATTTGCAGAGAAAAGTTCAAGCAGCTACTGTGAAATGTGTTGTTATTTTCATCAAGAGTTTTCTAGTTTTACTTAAACTGAAATTAACCTGTGTGGAATTACAAAAGGGACTGATTTACAGAAACTCCTGCCTTCATCTCAGAAGTAAATTAAGGAGATTCATATAATTGTTTTTAACTTTCATCCTTAAAAGCTGATTATTTGGGGAGTTCTCTCCGATTTTTTTTTTTTAAGGAATACTGATTATGGGCAAGAGCTTAGAGTATGAAAATATTTGCTTACGCTTTTGTCTTCACTGTGTCATGCAACATTTCAGAAAGCTTGGTTATTTTGAACCTTTCTCCTTAAAGAGCTTTTTTTTCTTTTTTCCTTAAATAGTGGTACATAAGGTAATATTTTGAGAAAAACATGACTGTTCATTTAATACATTTTCCCTGTGGAATATAGGAAGTGGAGATGTCTCAATCAAATGCCATGTGTAAATGATGCACTGTAAATTTAATATTCAAGTTTTTGTGGGGCTTGGATGAAGCTGGTAGTATGAATCTCTAAAATATATAGCTATAGGCTTGAATTCTTCTTAAGTCAGGCATCCCGTAAACTGTAATGTATGAGCTGCTTGAGTTGAGAGTGGGCAGATGGATGTTTCTAGGTAATCATCTACAAATGAATTTCTACAAGCTTTGACTAACTAACTGAATTTGGTCTGGACTGTATTACTGCAAACTTGTTAAAGTACTGTGTAAGATTACTTTTCTTTTTAAGTGGGGTCACAGCCATGGCCAAGATAACCAAATGGATACATGATACTTGATCAGCTAGAACAAGGAGTGTAGCCTGCTGCGCCTTCAGCTTGCTTCAGCAGATTGCTAATATGCATGTATTCTCCTTAATAATTTAACTTTTATGAATTCTAAAATTGTATTCCTGTATTATAACTGAATTTTGTGCTGCTGCTGGGAATTTCTAACATTACATCAAACATGTTGCCAGAATTGTTCTAACAGCCTTGCTCTCCGTTACAGCCGTGTGCTCTCTGTAATGCTGTTACAGCAGCAGTTTTCCCACCATAGCATAGCATAGTAGTTGGTCTCTGTGCACCCTAGTCTTTTTGACCACTGAGTAGCAAAACTATTGCCATTTAAGAAACTGTCCTCTGCACGGGTGTGTCTGGGATACAGAAAACTCTGTTGCTCTATTGCCATTCTTCCAGGAGAAGAGCAGTTGGATTCTCTCCTTTCCAGACAGTAGGAAGGAGAAAGAATCAGCTTCTACTCCTAGATTTTTGTCTGTTTTATCTGTTTTCCCACAGAATGGAAAGGAAAGTTTCTCTATATTTTAGCTTTTGGAGCTTGGAGCATCTGCCAGTGTGCATGGACTGGCAGATTCTGTGGCACAATGGTCTGCTAAGTCTTTCTGCTAGGCTTTTATCTGAGTCTGAGAAAGAGTTCCATAGGAGCTGCTAACGCACTTCCATCTCGGAGTCCCCAGCAGACGTTTTTAAGGCAGCTAGAGCGAGGAGCAGATGGAGTCACTATGGAAACAAAAATGTATCTTTTAAAAGTCCAAGGTCCCTTCATGGTAAACCTAGGGAGTCATGTTAAAAATCAGAGAATGTGAGATATTGGCCATTAATCAATGCGACTGCAAGGTCTAGTAGTCCCATGAAAAATAATAACAAGCTAGGGTGTTTTGCTATCATAACAGAAGAACATATAGGCTAAATGATCCTCTCTTTGGACGTGCATGAGGACTATTTAAGAAGGACTATCAAGAAAGGTCAGACCTGCAGCTTTTCAGGGATGCTGCCACTGAGTAACCATTAAAATAATCAGGCTATTTTCTAAGTTTTTTTTTTTTTTTTTCCTACATAGAAGGATTCAGAAGTGTGGTGTGACTGTCTGACTGGAGTAAGGCATTCCAGTACAGCTCCAGTTAAGAGAGAAATCATATGGTTGACATCACGATGTTTCACTAAACTTCCCTATCAGTGAAGATAGCTTGAGTTCAGTTTTAGTTGTTGAAGGTTGCAGCCTACGTAATGCAAGCACAAGGCTTTTATTTCATATTTATGAAAGGATTACGGAGAAGAACTCAGAGGTTCATAGATAACAAATCACGTAAAGAAGGACTTGGAGAGTCACTTTTCTGGCACTCCTTCAATACATCTGTGTCACTTTGCATTCATGGAAAGATGAATCAATGAGAATCGCACCCTGTCTTCAGCTAGCATTTGCTGTGGTGTTACTAGAACTACCATGTTTATCACAGTGAGGTTAGGCATAAAGATATCCGAGTGGGCTGTGGTTGTTTGTGTAAACCTGACCTTAGCTTGGTGTGACAGCAGGTAACATTTAGAACACAAAGGAGTACTTTTTTCTCCTGCCTTGTTCCATGCAGTGTGTTATGCCTGGATACTGTATAATGGGAAAGTTCAGGACACCAAAGAAACCTCGAGGGCACAACCACCTCATCCATGATAGGGAATTTAGAATTAAAGCCGATCCAACATATTACTGCAAACCATTATATTCATAGGAAAATAATTACTGAACTGCTGGCTTATGGGAATGTCTGACAAGTGTACATAACTCATTTAACATATCATCTGAAGGTGTCAGCATAGCCCGATTTATAAAACAGATGAGAGAAGCCATCAGAGTTATCTCCTTTAGCTCTGCAAATGACTGGAGGAATGAAGCACCGTCTACCTTTGACCACTCTGGGTAACACAGCTTTATCTACATTGCTGCCTCTGCAGTTCTGATGATCTGGAGTAAAATAATTTCATTTTTTCTTTTCCCTAAATGTTTTATATTAAATGAGGAAGTTATTTTCTGTTCGTAAGGCTTGAATTCTTAAACTTAGGCATCTGTTATTCAATTGTTTGACCAAAATAACTGTTTGGTGTGTTTTACTTTCTAGCAGTGTAGCTTATATAGTATCTTTTTTCCCCAAGAGTACTTTGTTATAACTGCAATACAGACAATATGGAGGAATCTTCTTTTTCTAACTTGTTTTTGTAATCTATCAAATGAAGAATACTTGGAATAAAGCAGAATGTTTTTGTGGGTGTATTTAGTCTATCACTACCTTGGTGCTGATGTGTTCTGTCTTATGAAATTAGCATATTATTTATTTCCTCCAAGACTTACCATCAGCATCCTTAATTCTGATCCCAAGATCAGAGTAGTAGATTGGAGTTTCATTCTGTGGAGCATCACCCTCCCATAACGAGTGTATAAATGATACAGGCCTACCAATAATTCCTTACTACAGGTTTTGGTAATGTTGGTGTCTGAAATGTTTTTTGAATGCCTTTTTTAGATCTCCTGTTTACTGTAATGCTGATTGTCTTAATATCAATATGCTCTATTTTAATTAATTTCATATCAATATCAAATGTATATTAATATATTTGAAGTCGTATTTTTATGACATGTCATTTGCACTGAAATTTAGTTGTATTTAGGTCAGAAGCCAGTTTTGTCTGTCCTGGGTTGTTTTTTCGTTTTGCTTTATGTTTAAAAGTGATTATAAAAAGGAATTCATCTTTTAAAAGAATATGTGTTCTAAGAGGAAATTAAATGTATTGTACTTGTAAGCGTCCTTTTTTTTCTGTAGCACTTTAATTATCTATGTTCAGTGTTTAACCATAACATTCTTATGATGTATCGAGACCTTTGTTCTTTGGAAAAATAAAGTGTAGTCAGTGGTTTGATAAAATACTGTGCAGAAATAATTTTCTCATTTCAGTGCCATTAGTTCTTAACATCTAATTAATTAAAATGATTGAATGCAACAGGAGCTAATCTCCCAAATTGTAACAATTAGAAAAAATGGAATATGGCAGTGCACAGTACTATTTGTTTTGCAGTCTCAGAAAGTTAAGTTGCTTAGCAGTAAGTGTGACTTTTCAGATATTCAAGAATAAATTCTGTGTTTCAGTGTGCAAAATAAGACAGTTATTTTTCCTGAAGCAATTTAAGTATTGCTAATTTGCTAAGTAGCTCCCTAACACTCTTCACTTCTTATATGCTTTATATGCAAATTTTTAGTCAAATCCTATTGCTGTATACATTGACATTTTTATTAAAAAACAGTGGAGAAGAAAGCAAGCTTTGGACTATGGATTTTATTTTGCATCTCTCTGTCATCTGGCTAAATAGAAACTTTGAAGTTTATGTAAACCAGTTTGTGTTTTTTATGAATTAAAATTTTTATGCATTAAAATTCTCCAGAGCCAGCTTCTGCGAGTTAAGAGTCCATGGAACATAATGGAAGTCTTTTCTTGCAAGAATTGGCTCTGGTGATTGTTGTTTGATGTTAATCTGAGTGATAAACTTCTAATTATTTTCCCTTTGTCTTTGCAGTGTTCTGGATGATGAGGGCAGTAGTTTGCGTCAGCAGAAGCTTGACAGGCAGGTAAGATCTTGGATGCTGCTTGTTTTCTGAAGTGTAGATCTTGGAGCAGGGAAATCGCTGACACATAGTTGATAACTGGTAGATGTATCCTGCCGGAAAATTGCATGTAGTGATTGGGGAGTACAAAAGAGAGGGCTATGAAGGTTGCAACTTACACAGAAGTCTAACTTCCACTGAGATTTTTCTTATGATTGAAGTTTGAGTGATTCTCACTCTCTCTGCCTAGAGGTTGTTTTAAGCTGACTTACAGTGTTACCCAATTGAAGGACAGGAAAGGACAAGAGATTCTGGCAGGCATGTCAACAAATGGAAATTCACCATCTAGTTTTCACATTTTTTCTTCTCCGTTCCCTGCATTTAGCCCTTGTGGCTGTAAATTAATGGTATTTTGTGCAATATTGTCTATTTGCTACTATTTTCCTACATGACTTATACAACAAAGTGATTCAGAATCTCTCATGTGACATCTAAGATTTTTGCAATTAAGTTTTAATCAATGTTAGGATTTCTACCTTTGATTTTTCTGTGGTCCCATTTCTATAAATCTTTGTCGTGTTTATAGTTAAGCTGTGTTTAATTTTCTCTTGTCCTTTTACTTCTGGTATCATTTCATAAGCCTGAGTTTCATCTTCAAATTCAGATCCTTTCTATTTATGACATAATTTTGATCTTAATTCTGACCTTTCTGAGATCATGTTGAGGTGTTCAGCACAGCTTATGGGGCTGAAAGTTGTCCCACCTTCATTCTTGTTCTTCAGTTTTATTGCATCTGTATTCTAAAAGCAAAAATCATAACACAGGAGCAGGGAAAAACAGCAAGGTAATGGATAATTAAAATTATCAGTTCTCTGAGATTGTGGAAAAGGACTCAAACAGAGAGGTGCCTATGGTGCCCTCAGATGCTGAACACAGCATCTGGGAGAAGAGACTTCTACAACTGGTAAGGTAATTAATTCCCTGTCTTCCATCTGTATTGCTTTGATTTTCATCAGTTATAACTGAGAAATCCAAGTGTTTAATTAAAGGTCAGCTTGCCTAGTTGTTAAATTATCCTAATGTCTAGCCTTACCACTTGATTCCAGTTCACAGATTATCTGCTCCTGATTTACAAAAACTTAAATTGACGCCTTTGTGCGTGGTGCCTTTTACTCACCTTCCCATTGCTTCACAGCCAGTACTGTCACACTGTTGTTTTCCCAAGGGTTATTTCCAACCAGTCTCTGACAGCTGGTAGACTGCTCAGAAAGATCTGTTTTAATTATTTCGTATTTTCTGGAGAAAGTGTTTTGATGGTGGATTTTGGTGGGGGGAAGTTTTCCTATAACCTAGTACCCAATATCTCACTTGCTAGTTCTTAGTACTGGAAAGCTGTAACAGGTGTAAATAAATCCATTGCGCTTCATCAGAGATTACTGTTGTTTGGAGTCCAGTAACAGATACTTTTCTTTGCATTTCCCTCAGCGAGCATTGCTAGAACAGAAGCAGAAAAAAAAGCGCCAGGAGCCATTAATGGTTCAATCCAATGTGGACGGTCGCACAAGAACGCGCAGAATGAAACATTCAGAAGAACAAGCACCATTGGTTGAATCATATCTTAACAGCAACAGCAGCGCCATATATCATGGTATATGAATATAAACTATTGCATGCTTATTTACTGCAAGTATGATGCTCTCAATATTAAATGTGCACTGTGAGAACAAAATCTTTTTTAGTAAATAATTGATAAACTTAATTTGTATTTGGGAGTAAAAACATCAGAACTTCCAAGGCTAGTCTCAAAGGTATAAACCAAAGTATAAGCCAAGCTGCCATTTTAGTGCTGTGGGAGACGGGGCTGATCGTCGCTTCTGCGGGGAATATTTAAGTATCTTCAGCCTAAGCTTCAGCTTATGCTATCCTGCTTCATGAATGTCTCTGTGTGTATGTTCCTGGGCTTAAACCTGTTAGTCCTCAAGGATAACTTTGAGACTTGATCACCAATTTCAACTAAGTTTGGCTGTAAAAATCTCAAAGATACTGCATTTTCTCTGAGTTTCTTTAAAATAGGTGATCAGGTAGAAAAGAATATTTGAAGTTTATACCTTATAGTTTTCATTATATTAGTAGAGGTTACAGAATCCGTAAGGGACAGAGAAACTTCAGGTATCACAGCCATAGAGAAAAAAATATAATGCCATTTATGTATTGGTAGACTCCAAAGAATTCTATCGTCAGAAATCAGTCCCAAGGAGGTTAGTTTTTATTTAGTTCTGTGCTCATGACCCATGCTTGTAGACACTTAATGAGAGTAGGTCCAAGCTTTTCCTCAGAATTTCCTAGGGGGAAGTTTGGGTCATCTTTGTTCAATATTCTGTCTTTTGTGGATCTCATTCTGGGATGCTAAAACCTCCATGAATTATAAAGAACACTGATTTCCCACCTTTCTTGCTTTGCAAATCCTTAAGTTGAAATTAATTTGTAATGGAGTGTAAAGCAAAAGGCTTGTTTTCCTTGAGTACTTAGGAGTATGTGGGACATGAACTGGAAACCACAGTACCTACTACTTTAGGTACACTAAATGAGCTGAACTTTGCAAGTTTGTACCATAGTGGACTTTCTGATATAAGTGAGATTAACTGTACTTTTAAAGAAAAACTTGACCGTTCATGTGATGTTTTTATATATTTATATTTTTACATATATTTACACACACACACTATTTCCTAGAATACTAATTTCTTCTCCTTAAATCAGTTTTGTTTTAAATTTTTCTCTCATACAATTTTAGTATTTGACTAGTTTTCAATGAAGCAAAAAATATAGTAATGTTTCCTGTAGCCAACCCAGAGTCCGTTAATCTTCTGGGGATAGCTGTCCTTGTAATAAACTATGAAGTTACCAAAAGCCAACTTAGGAGAATATAATTGTCTAATAAAGTATTTTATTGCCTTGTAAAATGCTCCGTTAGAAACATTGCTCTTGGAAACACTAAGAGCTTCAGAAGTGTCCTTTTTTGGTGTGGTCTTCTCTGGGAATGTGCTTAGTGTCTCAGGATACAGTGTTCTCATGATACGTATTTAGGTTGAAGGCCATTTTTAACTATGGTATTCAGCTTCAGGCTTCATGCTTTTTTTTTTTTTCCCCCCCTTCAATGAAAACATTTGTACGTAGGAGTGTCGGATGCATGAGACAGCTGGGCTGCTTCTAAAGAACTATTCTGCTCTTTTCCGTTCATTTGTTTCTGTTACGGGCATGCTGATTTTAAGTTAAGAATGACTCTTTGATGGAAGCTGACATTCTAGTGAATGAACCTCATTGCTTGGATGAGCGTGTTTGTGAAATCAATTCCTATAATGCAAATGCTACAAAAAAAACCCAAAAAACACTTTTCCACCTATCAGCCCCTTACATCCCCTCATCCTTTGCTTTTTTTTTTTTCTTCCATGTAGAATTTCTGTGTAGCACCAATTATGGTTGGTTTTAATGAATAGCTGGATGCCCATATAGCAATATCTCTATAATACTTTGAGCAAAATAGGTCAGTGGTTTTAGTTCTGAGATGTTAGGCTTTGTGCGCAGGGAAATTGTTTTTCATACACTGCCATCATTCAGTCTAATACAGTTATCTGTTCTGGAGTGGTTTTCTGATGGGCAACTCTATTCTGGAATAAAAACTGGTTTTATTCCAGAATATTTTTTGGAGAGTGGAGTAAAAAAGTCAAAGTTACTTTTGTCTTGGAAAAGAAGAACATCACACTGGGGAGGTATTTGTAGATAGATATAGTAAAACAGCATATTTTGTTAGTTAAATGATCGTACATTTTTTCAATATAAAGGAGACCTTAGCTGCTCTGGAATCTCTGCACACACAGAGTTGTGGGGTGATTGCTGTTAGTCCTCTGCTTGCAGATGTATTTTATTTCATGTAGTTTGGAGTTGTAGGGAAGAGAATAAATCTAAGATGCAACAGGATGGGATGATATTAATTAAGAGCTGTGACTGAGGTCAGCTGAGGCAGCTCACAAACAGGATAATACAAATATAGCTTTCCTATGTTTCTGTTGATTAGGATTGAAAATGCTGGGATGAGTTTAACTCTCTGTATGAAATGGAGCAGTCACAGGATGCTCCTAAGATTTTTGTTTTATTAGCCTAGTAAACGAGTGAATGGCTGGCCCTGCTGAAAGTCTGTCTTCGTAGAGTAACAGTCTCAGCAACATATTTTTTCCTAGACACCTTCAAAGCAGAGAGCTGACAAGGTAGGATGGTTTCTCCATTTCCTCTCAAGTTTTATTAGTAATTCCTCTGGGTGCCTTCAGGCTTTTATGGATATGGGTGCCCTGCCCCTGAGGAAATGGATTAGCACTGCATAATTCATTGTGCGAAATTCCCCAGATGGATAATTTCTTCTCATCTCCTGATTATGATTCATCTACAGGTGTAACTTTTCAAATCCTGTAGTTTGCGAGATACTTGCATGCAGAAATAAGAAAATTTTTAATTTTTTAAAAACACTTTGGTTACTATCTTATTGACTAATTAATTAGTAACACTAAAGTCTTTTGATTTATCTGTGGGAACGGACATGAATTAGGTTAAACAGGCCAACCTGAGATAAAAGGGAGCCTTGGTACCCCAGTTTATAGGAGTGGCTAGTTTGAGCTGGAGTATTAGCCGATGGTTATGCCACTTAGCTGCTCAAATGATTACACTTCCCAGCACCTCTCTTTCAGCATCTGCATATCAGGTAGCATGCAGCGAAATGCTTTAATTATTTGGAAGAAATTAAAGAGATATTTAATATGAACAGAACCTCTTGTTTTATAATTTGTGCACACAGGAACACAAGCATACTAATAGGAGAAATAGTTCCATGCAACATTCTAGGGTAACTTGGGGACAGAGCTGAGTATATGGAGATAAAATGTTCATGTAAAAAGATGATCGCAGTGTTTATTTTTACACCAAAATGTAAGTATTAATATAATTTTGGGACAACACATGTAGTTGAGATCCTGAACTGCTTGCCTGCTATTTCAAGCAATAGGTGTCTGGTGGAAGTTTGTTACAAATTTGAATAAATATTATAGCCTGATTTGAGATGGCAGGATTCGGCAGTGAGCACGATACTGCTTAGTCTGGATTGCAAATGTTTGCTGGGCGTTCCTGGAGCTAAGTAATGTGCAGAGATAAACTAGTTACTGCAAAAATGTAATTACATTATTATATTTAATGTAAATTATGAAAACACACTTTTGTAGGGAAGAAGAGTGATTTTACTTCTTTGAAAATGGTTTATTTCCACTGGGGAGAGATTTGCTTTTTGTGGGACTAAATAAGGCAGATCTGAACGAGTGCCAGTGAATTTGTTGCAGATATGGCTGTTTTTAAATGCTTGAAATTAAAAATGTTTTGAATTAGAGACTCTCAAAATAATTTTCCTAGCAACATCCAATGTAGAGATTTAGATTAACCATGTGTGTAAAAAAAAAAAAAAAAAAAAAATTACTTTCCTTTTTGACATTTGGCAGCACGTCTATATGAAATAGTTGTGTTGTGCAGATTTTGGATGACAAGTCATAGCTCTAGATTGTTAAATTTGGCATGTCGTTCTGCTCTTTGATCGTGAATGACGGCAGAGTGTTTTCGGATGGCTATCAAGCTATCGGCTTACAAGGTGGCCATCAGTTAACCAAGCGTTTTTAAAAATACTTGTGTGTTCATCAAAACACTTTCTCATACCCCTGTTTCCTGACTGCGAAAGGTGTTTTTTTTTTTTTTTTTTTAAGACAACAAAGAGGATATTCAGTGCATAAGACTGTACTCTTAATTCTTGGAGTGCTGCCTGACCTCTCAATATCGCGTGGGTAAAATACTGTACTTCAAATAATCATATATTCTGAAATCTCCCTTTCAGCCTTGATCTCTTTGCCAACACTCTTGAAAGCGTTTTGATTTATCAACAGTCCTTATTGTGCTAGTGCATTAATAAAATAAATCAATTCTCTAACTACTTACTAGCCTTTATATTCCTGCTTTAGGTTTTTCACAGATATTTTTAGCTTTCCGTATTATTTTTTTTTTCCAAGGAGTCTGATTCATTACTATCAACTGCATTTCACGTGGTCCCATTTCTTCCCTCCATTGTAGTCAGACCACAGATCCCTGGAGGTTAAGGGGATCTTTCTTTCATTCCTTTGTACCTTCTGAAGAAGTTCCCTTGTAACAGGGAGGTTTCGATAGTGTCTGTAAGCAGCTCCAAATTATTGTGTACACTTGTTTGTTTTTTGCAACCCATTCACCTTCAGTTTCATTTGTGATTGTTTTCACCTTTGTAAAATCAGCTTGGTCAACACATCAATGTTAGCCATATAAACTGCAAGGAGTTTGTGGTTAATTTACTGTTAACATAATTTTTAGGAGGTCTGGAATCTGGCTATGAATTCCTAGTTGCAGGAATAATGCTTGGGATAATAAGTATTTTGAAGCAGATATCCAGTCTTTATATGTGATTAAATTGAATCTAAATTGTATTCACAACCATTATCCTAATTTAGGCCTTTGTATTTAACTAGTTTTATCATCAGGATGTCCTTTTTTAGGTCTTTTATACAAAAGTAATTAGAATATTTCATCATAAATATAGTATTTTTCCATCTTCAGTTTACTGAGAATATTTCTAAGAGAATCCAGTGTCTTTTAGCTGACTGCAAAAAGACTGGTCTAGCTCATAATCTGAGCTGAGTTCATCAAATAAAATAATAATGAATGACAGCTCAAATAGCAATATTCACTAACTTTAGGATTTTACAAATAATAGTTGCAAGCTAGTTGCAGGTGAAACACAGGAACATCTCAAACAATACCAGGAAAATGCTGGCTGGTTTCATAAGATGCCCCTAGTTTAGTTTTCTTTGTTGATAGTCATTTTGGCTTTCACTTTTCTGTGAGAGGCCATTGATAAGTAGGCTGAATAATTTGCTTTATGCAGTTCAGCGAATGATTTGCAACACACAACCTATGAGGAAAGGCTGAGAGAGCTGGGCCTGTTCAGCCTGGAGAAGAGAAGGCTGAGCGGAGACCTGATCAGTGTCTATCAGTACCTCAAGGGAGGCAGTGAGGAGGATGGGGCAGCCTCTTCTCAGTGGTGGCCACTGACAGGA
>VZSV01000001.1:3194066-3205339 GCA_013398735.1 Nothocercus julius | reverse complement strand
TCCATCTGGTTTAGCCTCTTCCCACTTGAGGTGTTTCTCAGGCAGGCTGCACTTTTTAAAAATGTTTTCATATTTAAGATTTTTTTTTCTGTGATTCCCCCTCCCCCCGCCCCACTTCATTCTTCACATAATGTGCTGATCGGGAATATTTTTTCTTTTAGCACTTGGCATTTTCATGCGATAGGGATTGGTAAATTATGATTGATAGATTTTTTTTTCTTATTTTTTTCCTCTAAGATCATAAGAGTGTGCAAGAATTCCTATCAGACTGTATGCAAATGAAAAAAATAATTGCATTTTCTCTGCTTGCTACCTTGAAATTAGTTTTCTATGTGAGCTTGTGATCACGAGCGACAGATGGAAAAACATCCTTTTCTATTCATTTCAACATGTTCAACAATTTGTAGCTGTACCCTATAAAATACAGTACTGTTCAACACACAGGTCATTCATGAGGGAAACTTCTTTTCCTCACTTTTGGCAGTTGAAACACTGGCAAAGCAAGGGAAATCCAAATACCTTTTTCTGCTGTCATAAGTCTTCTTAGGCTCACCTCGTGCTGTGTTAATATACTTCTTTTTGCTTTTTTCTTGTTTCTTTAGTTCAGATTCAGAAATAATAATCTGCACTCTTTTCTTTTTCCTCCAAAAAAATTGTTATGTATTACAATACGGAGATTAGTGTTCAGTACTTGATTTAATGAACATGAATAAAATTAAAACCATGTCATCTTATTATTTGATAGTTTGTCAATTATCTCAAAACTATTTCTTGTGATTTAAGAAACCAAAACAGAATGAGACCCACCTGAGTTTGTACAGCCAGTAGTTAAGCTGCACAGTTTTCTTTATAACTGCACCCAGCAAAGAAAGCATTAGGGGAGTGGCTGATGAGCCTTAGCCGAGATCTGCTGTTGTCTGAATAATTAGTAGCTGAGAGTAAAATGCTTTTTTTGTGTGAGAGTTAGAAACCAGGCATTCCATGTTAACTTCATTCATGAACCCAGCTGCAGATTTGGTGCATGGATAATTTAAATTTTGCTTTGCAACCTCCATCACTTATGTCTGAGTGCCCTGTCTCCCATATATAGCAGTGATGGAATATCTTCAAAATGGCCCCTGGACTGAACTCTTGTCTCCACCTTACAGATCAAAGTAATGGAAATGTTCCTCCTCTTTCCTGTGGACACCCCACTCCTGTGCTTACAATCAGATATATCTTGATGGAAGTTATAGGACAAAATTAATTCATAAAGCTTCAGACTTTTACTTATTAAATCAAAGGATCCTTGACAAGATAGTGAAGATAAGTCTTCCATTTTTCAATTACCAGTGTCAGAAAGTTTCATCCCTTCTTGATTAATCAGTATTTTGGGCTAAGTAAATGTTTCATCTGAATGAATGAATATGGCCACTTTTATTCATGCTCTCTTTAGTGCACTGACTGGTCACTGAGTGTAGGTTATTTGAAAAGTACTGAAATTCAGTAATAAACTTGAATTATCATATTTAAAACAATGAAAAGAACCTACCCTAATTATTAAGGCGAGACTAAGCTACAAATACTTGCAAATACACCTATTTAAAGGCATCGCAGCAGGGACTCTGGTGCCCTGCTTAGTCAGGCTGCCATGATACATTTTATGTGCCTTTTTCCCTGCGGTTCTGTGCATATGCCATTCCAGTTATGTCATGCTCACTTTCCACAGTGCTTAGTGATGCTCAGCAAAGGAACTGCAATCCTGTGATTAGGTTTGATAAAGACAGAGGAATGAGTTGTTGGGCTACGACAAGCCATTTGATTGGGCCTCTTTTCACACGTACCTCTGCCAATTTCCTGCATATTCTCTATAAAAGTTGAGTCCTTCCTCTTTGTGAGGGGGTGTATGTTTAATGTTTCTTTAGATGGTCAATGTGTTGTGAATGTTACTTGTAACAGATTGCTGTACCAGGGAAGGGTAGATGTGGGTTTATAGGCTACAGTTCACAGAGATTTAGCTAAATCCGTTTCATTTTATTCCTCTGAGCATCACAGTGGTGTTCCTATTGCTGTTCATGTAGGTGAAGGATTTGGAGAAAAGGGGTTTTTTAAGGTAAGCTTAAGAGCAACCAGTTATTTCCAAGAACTTAGCAGACATCATTTTATTTTCTTTTAAAGAAAACGTTTAGTTTCTCATAAAAGAAAAAAGGATGGTGGGAGGCCCCAAGTGCCAGCATCATGTTCCTCTGAGATAAATCCTTGTCACAACTTGAAGCTGGGGACTTAGCAATTAGCAGAGAGAGCAGCTGGTGCCCAGACCTCTCTGTGCCCACCTCTAGGCTGCTCTGCCTGGGGCTGGGAAGTTGCATGTTTTCTGTAGGCATCTCACAAAGGTAATTGCTTTTATGCTTTTGTAAACTCATTTTTATTTCACTTCAAGCTTGCTCTGGCCAGAAGAATGAGTTATTGTGTATGTTGCTTTCATAGATTTTAAATATTGACCTCAAAACGTGTTGTGCTTTTAGAAAGTGATAAAAACCTCTTTTGACTTTTAAAACAGCCAGCGCTGGATGTTTTATGCTGACATTCACAATTCACTCCATGTATCTTATGCTGAGATTTCAAAATAATTAGTTTGCAGATACTACAAAGTGAGAGCAGTTTGTAATTTCAGCCTGGGCTATAATTTCTCAATAAACGCGTGGCAGTTCTACTAATGATAGCATCATATATGCAATTGTATAAGATGTATGTTTTGAAAATAAAGCTACTGATGATTCTTTGCTAATGGAGTTAGAATGTAGCTGTAAGCATATGCACTAAAAAGTGTGAATTAAGTCCTTCTGTCTTCATGCTGCCACTCTTGATAGTCAGTCTAACAGTTTTGCTATGAGGAGAAGTGCTGCTTACACGAGCTCAACAACACATTAATCTTCTGATGTTATTTTTGGCCTGAAAGGTGATAAATGACCTGAAAGGAGACCAGTTTTGGCCTGAAAGGAAAAAAAAAATTAGGAAATGCATCCCATCCAAAAACACCTTCAATTTTTGACTGCTCCTTTGCGTTTTCTGGCTTAGTTAAATCTGATCTCTGCATGAATTGCCTGAAATACCAATCAAACCCTAGGCTCTATGTCTACTTACTCCTTTGTGTCTTCAACAGATTCTCAATTTGTTTCCTTTTGTCTCTTTCTCTCTCTTTCTCTGTTTTTCCTCTTTTGTTGGGTTACCCTGAATCTCTCGAGCAGTGCAGGAGGCTGAACAGGAAGATGTAAAGGTGGTAGTGGATGTCCAAGCTCCGAAATCAACTAAAAAAAACAAGGCAGCAGCTGCCAGCTGTCAAACTGGCAACGCCAGAAAGGAGAAAAAAGGGAAACACAAAGGTTAGATGCATGCTGCTGAATGTCAAATGTTGAACTGAATGCAAAATATCCTTTTTAAATTTTTATTTCTTTGAATACTAGTGAATTTTTGATGGCTGAAAATTGTCTGTAGTTGACTTGGGTCCTGTCTCAGCTTGTACAACCTGGAAGTGAGGGAGGGCTGAAGTTTGTAAAACAAATATTTTCCAAAGCAACATATTTGTTTATATTCTAGAGGAGGAAAAAAGTGTTCATGCAACAAGACACGTTTCATGAGTTTTATGGAAAGGTGAGCTGTCTCGCACCAATTTATTCCTAGACTATCTGCATGTAATGTAATTTGGAGGAACAGCCTTATGTTGCAGTCATTTCTAACCAAACAGTTACTCGGCACAAATCAGCAGCTTAAATGAAAGTTTGGATTCCAACAAAACCAAGATAGGATCCTCAGTGGTGTTCTCAACTTGTTACTTCAGCATTACTTTACCCTACGTGTACATTTACATATTTGTTTATTTTTGTTAAAATTATTTTAATATTCAAAATTATATGGTTATTAATATTATTATTTTGATGTTTTAATTCATTAAATTATTAATTAAAAATCATTTTAATTCATACATTAACTGAATGTAAAAATTCTTGGCAAGATAAGTGGACAGAAAGGTGATGTTTCAGAACTTAAAAACTAATTCTGCTCCAGCACAGAAGTACAGATGCAAGGTTTTATTTGGAAGTGCATCTTACAGTTTAAAAGAAAAAAAAAAAAAAAAGGAACCTGGCTTAAGCTGTAGCTGACCATTTTATAGGACAATAGTTAAATCATAATTACTGCATGTTGTAAAGCTGGAGTGTTTCTGGAGGGTTGTAGCTGGCTTTCAGTTTTGTATCCTTAGCAAAGCTGCAGAATATTTTACTACTGGGCTTTCAGTTTTGTATCCTTAGCAAAGCTGCAGAATATTTTACTACTGGATGAAACAGAAAATCTATGTGTAACTTTCCAATTCCAGAGGAATTTTACTTATGAGTCCACTGCAAACACTGCTAATTTGTGTTACTTGGGGATGAAGAAAATGCAAGGAGTAACAGAACCTTTTAGTGAAACTTGTGATATCAATTTTCCAGTTACTTCTAAGAGGAAGCCAGATTCTTTAGAAAACAATTTTATAGGAATGCTGAATGGAATTACTAAGAATTTCAGATCTAACTAATGAAAGTGGGTGAAAATTAAATATGTGTAAAGGGAAGAGATACTTGTTTTGAGTGTCATGGTTCTATATAGCTCTTGATGTTAACTGTGGAGGGGTATAAACTTTTTGCACTTTATGTGAGCAGAGCACTATTCCGAGTTTGATTTTTTCAAATACGCTTGTCTGTGTATCCTCTGTTATTGACAGAAGATGAGACTGATTCCATTCATGGACTGTTTTTTTTTTTTGTTTGTTTGTTTTTTAGCATGCAGATTTTGTGGGCAGAAGGGTACATTGGTTATTAGATGAAAACTGTGGAAATTACAGTTTCTGTTTTCAGCTTTGGAGTTGATTTAGTTGTTCCCCCTCTGACTACCATGTAGGGATGTCTCAGTGAGGTTGTGTGAATTGCTTTAGGCTTGAAAAGGACTCCAGGATTCTACAAAGAAGGGGGCTATCAAGCTGTCTACACTTGTTCTATTCTAGTAATTCAGAACTAGTGTACAGACTTATTGAATTTATTTTATACATGATTAAATGTATATAGTACTGATGAAATTCTTACCTTTATTTTCGTGTATGAATCTTTCTTCTGGGAGCTCCTGATTTTATTTGGTCTGATTCAGACCAAATGTATTTTTTGTTTGTTTGTTTTTGCTTTTCTTTGAGACTAGTAACTTTTACACAACGAGTAGCAAGAAAAGAAAGTTGTCCCGTTTGATGTTTCTTCTGAGCTAGAGGTGCTAGTAGATCTACTAGATGATCTACCAGGTGCTAGTTGTCTTTGACTCCCCGTGGGAGCTGCAATTAGTCACCAGGAACTGCTCAGCTTCTTACATGGCCAAGCTCGTAGTAAACAAGAGTGACATTTGCTTGGCTGCAGGAAGCATCACTGTTCATGCATCATGTTTACCTGAGTAGCATCCACTGAACAGTGCTCGTAGCACTTAGAAGTCTGGGGAAAGCTGGTAGAAGGGCCCTTGTTAATATTCAACATAAACATAAACAAGCAGGGGTGAATATATTTCATATGCTAAACAGCATGGTAAAGGTTTCCTTTGCTATTTAACTATAGTGAATATTACCTGTCTGAGCATAGCTGAGCCCTTTGGGCTTTAAGAAGAAAGAATGTTTAGACTGGATCTTATGAATAATGGGCCAATTCAGACTGAAAACCTTTGAATTATACATGAATAGCTCTTGAAGCTATGGTATAATGATAGTGCTCTGATCCTTAGATGTGTAATGCTTTCCTAAGTGGCTCCAAGAATGATGAAACTATGATCAGATAAATGTGAGGGAAATACTGTGTCTAATGAGGCTACAGTGGTGTGAGGCAAGAGAGGAATGTGGCTAATTGCTTATGTAGGACTGATAATTCCTCTCCAGTTAGGGGTCACTGCATTTTGTAATTCTGTGGTGCGTAGTGTGATGCTTAGCAACTCTTTCTAAATCTGTGATTATTGCTGGTATTTCACTCTTAATGATGATATCCAGTACATACTGGATTTTTAAAAAGAAACATCATTTTTGTGGGAAAGAGACTGCAAAAGCAGTAGATTGCTTACATTTTGTAGTAGCTCAACTGATTAAACTGGTATTTCTGAAAGCTTTGGTTTCCCAGTTTGGTGCTGAATATAACTCTGAGTATTGGGAGAGAAAAAGAAAAAGCATGCAAATCCAGGAGCTAGTTCAAAGTGAAATCTGATAGGAAAATTCAGGAATCATTCTGTGAAAACATTTTGTTATAATTGAGTATATAGCATATATAGCATGCAAATAATGTCCTGGGAGAACCCTGCTTTGAACTGTACTGGTTCATTCATTGCCATGAGCAATATAAATGAGGATTTTGACACTTATATTTGCGCAGTCGGGATTTTTATTTAAGTGTTCAAATAAATAATAGCTTTCCTGTGATTTCTCTTTTTTTGTGACATTAAATTTCTGTAGTGTGTTGGGCATTCCCTACCCGTTGTTATGAAAGACAAAAAGCAAAATGACCTGCTTTGACAAACAGCACGGCACTTATTCTGCCAGGATGGCTGTTTCATTCCTTGATTTGGTTGGCTTCTTTCATGTTTCCTTTCTCTTTTTCACGCCTGTCTGTCCGTTTTGATTTGTGCATCCTGTCCCATTTTTGTATGTAACAAGCAAGTATGTTAATGCTGGCCAACTAGGAAAGCAGCACCATTTGTTGGGCAAGAAGCATCATTTCTCAGCATAGCACTTCCTTGTCTGACAGGAGAAGCAGGGTTCGTGGAGGGTAGATTTTCTTTCTTTCCCTGTGCATTATAGAGAAAGGCTAGAAGGAGGAACAGAAGAGTTTCAGCCAGTAAACTCTTGATCTGACAGCACTTTCAGGCTATGCTTTGGCAACACATGAACTTTATTGTGGAGCAGTCATTTTGGCTTCTCTCAAGATACAGATTTATGGAAGTATAGTTCCTTCTATGATTTTCTTGTTTTCCTCAAGCTGAACACAGAGATTATTGTTGAAGAACGCTGTATAACTGTGTCTCATGGAAGTTCGGACTAAATCACCTCCAGAAGTCCTTTTTTTAACCAATATTTCTAATTGTCCCCTTCTCTATAAACTAATATCTTTGTGGTTTTGCATGTCCTTGCACCCACATGGCCACTGTGAGACCAGGCACACACTGGGAAATGGCTTACATAATATTGACAGCTAGAATACACCTCACATTATTTGATCCTAAAAATAGAGCAATCAATGTTTTGTATTCAATTTTCTTTACTTTAAGCCTTCTGCTTTTTCAATAAATTGCTTTTGAGGAGAGTTTTACCCAATAGTCTAGCTTATTGATAAATGAGTATTTCAAAAATATGAACTGTTGATTGGTCTTTTTAACATAAAAGGTAGATCATTTAAGATAATAAATGCAGAGATATGATTTGCTTTAAGCCAAGTTCTTCAGTGGTTGGAAATCTTGTTTGTTCTGATGTCAGCTTAATGGCAGATCCAGTTATTTTAAAATAATTTAGAAATGTGTTTTCTTTTTACAGTAGGTACTATGAAGATCCCTCTGTAAATCATTCTTCCCTGTACGTACATGTTCATGTACAAGAAGCGAGAGGAAATAACATTTGCTCAAAAATCTTTTCACAGCAAAATGTTTGCATACATAAATGCAACATAATGTATATAAATATAATTTGATTCTTTTCTTGTAAGATCCCATTACTGGGGATTCATGTACCACACAGTCAAATACTTAACTAATGCTTTGTAGAGCTGCCTCACTATGCTTATGCCTATAATTTGCTGCTGGGTTGTTTGTCCTATTCGAATCTGTAACCAATTTATTCACAAATAACGTAGTGCGTTTACTATTGTCAGATAGAGGTATCCTTTTTTTATGTTCAGTCTAGTGTTCACATGTAACTAGTTGTCATTATATATCAGCTGCCTCTCTGAAGCTTCCCTGATTAAATATAACTTGGTAGTAAATAGTCTTTTTTTCTACTTCTCCTTTGCTCCCCTTAATTCATTCATTCTTGATTTATCTCTTGAGCAGTGAAATCATCAAAAATGCCATTTTGGTCTGTCTTCTTTAATTTCCTTATTCTGCTGTAATGATATTGTGTCAGTGGATTATAATGACTCTGAGATTTTATCTGTTCAGGAAATATTTAATATCTGTCCAATTTTAAGAAGTTCAGCTCTGATCTATTGTAGCTTTTGTGTTTAGACAGCATAATCAAGAGGCTTTGCTCCAAGCCTTGTGTTCAGCCTGGAAATACCCTTGATTTTACACATGCAAACAGTGTT
Source organism: Nothocercus julius (assembly GCA_013398735.1). Taxonomy (NCBI): domain Eukaryota; kingdom Metazoa; phylum Chordata; class Aves; order Tinamiformes; family Tinamidae; genus Nothocercus; species Nothocercus julius. Next base: position 3,197,015 of record VZSV01000001.1, on the reverse strand, counting down.
AGGAAGTGCATATCTTTTCCAAAAAAATCATTTTGAAGGTTGTGAAGTGGAAGCTAGAGCTGCGCTTGGCATGCTCTGGTAGTGCTGTTGCAGAACCCCCACCTGAAGGTCTGGAGGAATGAGAGGAGGGATATACTTGAGGATCTATAGTTTCCATCCTGAATTACATGTACTTGCTTAGTTTCTCTGAAAGAAATGCGACAGCTATGTCTAGTTGTACTGAGAGTGTTCATCAAGATTCCTTTATCATCTGTCTGGAGGGACACATCAAAACAGTTAGAAACTGTTCTGCAGAAAACTAATGGGGATATAGGATAGAGGAGTGTATGCCCTGTGCAGCAGCCCTGACAGTAAGAGATTCCACTAATTGCTGATTGGAATGACAAAAGAAGGTCTCCATATATCTTGTAACGGGATTTTGAGTTGTTGGTCCATCATTTGAAAACCGAAGTTTTAAACAGGCATTATGAGACAGTATAAAATGCATGGAAGCTTAGATTTGTTTATCATACATCATGAGCATTAAGCAATCTTTCTTCCATTTTATTCTTTTCCAAGGCTTTCAGTAGCAGCACTCCTATTCTTTGTTTATCCTGTATATTTTTCTCCTTCTCTTGTTTCAGTCTTGGATCTTTTGAATTTTTGTGTAGATAGGTGACATATCGGGTATTCAAAGCAAAAAGAGAGAGAGAGATATCAAAGTTCAATACGTGTCCTCCAGAGATATTTTAAATTTCATAGCATTTAGATGATAAAATCAAATTATCTGTGTTCTACATGATAGTCTAGATTACAGGGTTCTAGGGGCCAGGTACCGCCTAAATATTTATACACACTGTCTAGAGCATTTTAGGTGCGTACAGAATACAGGCTTTGATAAATAGCCATTTATAGGATGGAAATTACAGGGATTTGCAATTTTTGGTGATCTCTCTGTTTTCATCTCTGTCATTTTGTGCTTCTGGGTTTTATCTGAGACATGGCTGTGTTGAAGTTTGCCAGAAGCTATTCACTGCAAGAACTGGGGTTATTTCGATCTTTCTCTTTCCTCCTTGCCCTCATTCAGAATTGCCTAGTGGATAATACAAGTAATTCTTTTCCGACTTGGCATTTATGCAAGGGCTTTTTCATCATTTTGCTTCTGTCTGACTTTTCGGAAAAGCAGTAGAAAGCCTGGACACTGGCAATAAAGAAATTCTTTTTGGCACAGCCTGCTCAGCTTCTTTGACTCTCTTGACCCTGTTCTTGAACTAGGAAACTTATAACCATAGATAGGGCTGGCTTGTTTTTATTGCATGGTGACCATCCTTCCAGCAGGTGGGGGAAAGAACAAAGGATCGGTGAGGCAAGGAAAGTGAGAATGTAGTGAAAGATCCACCTTGAGTCATCATGGCTGTTCAGGCTTGGAAATGCTTTCAGACATTAGGTGGGTGATGGTAAAATCATTTTTGAACTGTGGCTTGCAAAGATGCACACGTGTGACCTGATACATATAAAAGTATACATGCGCTCACAATTTTATATATGCATGCATAAATAGATTTGTTAATGCACACACACATAAATATTATATAGCTATTCTTGTATTGGCTACAAAGTGTCTACAGCATTAAGTATCTTTAAGTATCTTTTTGTACGATATTATAATGCAGCAAAGGTTTAATTTTTTTCATGTTTTTTTTTCTATCCCACTACATGTTCCATTCCCTTAAGTGGGGTCACCAGTGGAACCATTCATAGTGCTTAATAACACACTCTCTCAGTGATGCATTCTTCAGAATGCTGAAATTGATTTTTCTTCTCTAAATATGTGACCTACCACTGTGACCTTTGACCTAACACCTAATAATATGGGATGTTCTTGACAGCACAGGATATGAGTGCAGATGTTCTGCAAGCATCAGAACCAGCAGCCTCTGTGCAATTAGCTTGGACAATCTAGTTCTCTTCTAATGCAGTGTAGGGCAGCATCTTATTAGGTAGTTGCACAGACAGTGCTGCTCCAGAGTGTTTCCATTTGTGCTTCTTACCACAGTGGTACTGACAGCAAGTATGGAAAAGTACAGTAAAGCATGCTAAATGTACAATTCAGTTGTCTTTTAATGCAGGTTGACAGCGGCTAGTAAAGAGGGTTGAAATGGTATGTTGAGAGACTTCTGCTATGGACCAGTCATATCATATCATAAATAATGATATTACTATTTATACTGGTGCAGAAAATGTTTTTATATTACCAATGTAGTAACATATATCAGCACTATATCGTATCTAAGAGTGAAAGTACTATTGCAATCTGATGTTTTAACTTGCTATCCTGAAGAAAAAAATGTTAGCTTGTGTTTTCATTTTTCCATTTTCACAGACAACTTACAATAACAAGGAAGTAAATACTTTCTTTCTGATTGTGAAGTTCAAAACCCAAGGAATTTTTGATTATTCTTTTATATTGTGCTCTAGTCTTTTGGTTGTATGGCAATATACAAACTTAGCAGACATGTTTAATCTTGTTAACCTCCTGTTCTTCCTTATGTAAATACTGCTAGATCTATGCGTGAGTTTCCTAGGTTTCTGAAAGGTTGAAGCATTGGTTCGCAGTGACAGTGTCTGTGTATTAGGGGGATACAACATTGTATGGGACTCAGATTTATCTATTTTTGAACCTATTCTTTGTCTTTGGGAGAGCTGTGTGTACTTTCTTCACCTATCCAGTGTCTTTGTTTAGTTCTCAGTGTCTCTGGGACATGGACATGTGTGTTTTGTGGGTGAGGAGGACAGCAGTAAAATTCTGTTTGTGCTTATGATCTCTCGGAGATTCTGTAGTGCAAATGAATTATGAGGCAGCTAGACTTATTAAAATGGGCACATAAAAATCATAGAATCATAGAATGCTTAAGGTTGGAAGGGACCTCTAGAGATCATCTAGTCCAACCCCCCTGCACACGCAGGGTC
>VZSV01000001.1:3179904-3192884 GCA_013398735.1 Nothocercus julius | reverse complement strand
GAATCCATGCTGACTACTCCTGAGCACCTTCTTGTCCTCCATGTGCCTGGAGACAACTCCCAGGATAAGCTGTTCCAAAATGAGAAACTAACACCTTGATTGACATGTTTAAAGAAACACTGAAGACATCCAGGTGCTGAATGATGTGCCAAAGAACAGCACGAATACCTTGCATAACTAGATTCCTTTCTGAACAAGAGAGGGAATCTGCTGCTTGTTTGGATCTCAGTGGCAGACTGAACAACTGTGAAATAATGACTCTGAAATACTCAGAAAAATAGAAGAAGTCCACAGGTCTGAGCATTTTAAAAATGCACATGCAGGAAATTTTTAGTGAGTGCTGTTACAGTTCTCTTATGTAGAACTCAGAACTGTCCCTCTCATATTTAGAGTTTTATGTTCCAATGTGTGTGTTCTGATTGCTTGGCATCCTCAGTGTGCACTGGAGTCAAGGTCCGTCTCATACAAAAATGGAGATGCTGCAGACAGAGGTGCAAAGGCTTGAAGGAGACACGTCTTGCCATTCTCTCACATGCATCACACTTTGCATATCCCAGATTCCAGGCCTCATTCTGGGCATGCATTTGCAGCAGTTTGGATGTGAGCATTCAGAAACCGAGTGGATTGTGTGTGATGAACTCTGTCTATACTGATAATCGGGACTACCTTTCTAGGCAACAGCTCTTTTCCAGAGAGCTCTGACTGTTAAAGACAATCAATAGACAAGGCACGGGGGCGACCTTAGTACTTGTGAAGTGAGATGCTTGTCTTGGAGCCGTTTTTTTCCTGTTTTACTCTCAAAAATATTATTCAATACAAGCCACTGAGCTTTGTTTCTTAGAAAAGATATTTTTGTGAGTGATTCTCTTCTCAGTAACTCCTTGGCACAGTTGCAACTGATTTTTTGCTGTTGTCTGAAGGAATTGATGGCCCAGCTGCTTTTCAAGAGGATGTTCAGAAGATAGGAAGTCAAGTGCAAATTCTCACTATTGGACAATCGAGCCATGATGAAGATGATGAAGAGAAAATGGCTAGCAGCCAACAACAGCAAAACAAACAGGATCTTAGAACAGCAATGCAGAAAAAGGGTAAGTAGCCCAAGTTGCCTCCTTATTCTTGTATATGTTGATGTCTCCTTTTGTTCTCTCTCTCAACATTATTGTAAGCAAAGATTGGGACTCTGTTTTTTCTGCCTTTCAGTTTAGGCGTACTGTTATAAGCAGTAGTGTCTTCTAAACAGTAACAAAGCTCTCTCCTGACCCAAGAAACAAGAGCTCTCCAAGTGCTATCAGGGATGTGGCTTCTGCATCTGTAATGCAGTACCCCTGTTGAAGCACCAGGCAGATGTTATTGCTTATATCCATCTGTTCACATTTTCCCATTATAGAGCTCTGGAAATCACATACTTGAGGGCTGAAGAAGAGTCTGGAATAGCAACATTTGAACTAGAGTGTTAGTTTTAATTTTGCTGTTAGTTAAACTCTATTCATGTTTTCATAATGCATAGTGTTGCTTGCAGAGGTGAAAAATGACAGAACTGTATACTCTGCAGCATTTCTTGGAGGTATACATAGTTCTCAGATGTGCTGGATTTTTTTTTTTTTTTTTTAAGGCGTGCATGATTCAGGAGATAGATTGTGTACACATGCATTCATGTGCCTGTTCCTTCCTTCCTGTAGCACTATTATCTTTCATCAGACATCAACTGTAGGAAGGAAGAAATCTTAAAATCTTCACAAAGCTTTTTTTGAGAGCAATTGCTTGGGAGTTGTTCTTCAGTGTATAGCCTTTGAAGCTGAGATGGCTTGAGCCAAGACTGCTGTGATGCTTTAAGAATAAACTCTTTGTGTATAAGGAGCAAAATATAAGTGCAAACTTGACTCATCTGGAATAAACTATTCATACCTCAATGCCAGCCTCTCATCTGCAGAGCAGTTCTCACTAAGATTCTTTTTTTTTTTTCTGGGTCACATTCTGCAGATGTGAGCAACTTCATCTGAAATGGGCAGGTTTTCTCCAAGTGGTGCACTTCCTGGGTGTTTGAATGGGAGGCATGTTGCCATGAGTAACAGGTTCTGATCTGTACAGTGATTGTGTTGTCTTAGAGCCGGGCTCAGAATATTTATTGCCATGCACACTAGTTACTACTACCCTAGTTGACTTAAAAATTCTCAAAATAGGTCAGGCCTTTCTGATTTATTGCTTTGGGGGTCATTTCTGGTTTTGATGTTTCTTTTCCAGGTTAACATAAAATTTTATTCTCTCTGTTTTTTGGTCTATTTTCAGTGGAAGCATTTTTTTCCCCCTGGTTCTTTAATGTTTGTAAGAGCGCAGTAAAACCTTTTCTTACCAAGGTCTGAGTATATTCCTGATCAGAACAGACACACCAGCTAAAACTCTTCCACTAGTAATGCTTAGAGTCTATGTGGGTGCGTTTGTCTTAACTGAGAATGCAGGGATTTATTTGTTTTTATTAATGACAAGGCTATGCTCTGTGAGATGCAAAGAAAGGCATTAAGGCAGGACTGCTGCTAGTGGTCTCTCCATAAAGTACTTTTACTCTCATTGTGTGGTTTGCTGCTTGATGCCAGTGGAGGAGGCTTGGCAGACAGTTTTGAGTATCTCAAGATTCATGGGAACTTTTATGTTGAGCTAGGGCATTTCATAGGGGTTCCCAATTCTGTTTCACAGCCTGCAGCACATCCTTACTGCCAGGTCTCCGTTGGTCTAAAGACCGTTTAGAGTTGCTATCACCCATCAGTCCTTGTCTCGGAACAGGAGTAAAAAGAGAAAGACACATGGAAAAGTGCTAACTGGCCTGAAAAAAAAAAAGATTGATTCCCTTTAGATGTGCTTAACTCTGATTTGTTCCCATTCTGCTCTTTCCCAGTGACTTTATGGAGAGAACTTCTGTATATCTCTTAGGAGAATGTAGCTGTGTTCTCCAAGGATCCCCCAGAAAGCCAGTTTCTGTTTCCAGACAATGCAAAGGGAATGCGCCACTTGCAAGCAAAATGCCCAATATTTTATTCGATTTCTCCATCTGTTAGAAGTTGCTATAGCTGGAACCATTTTCTTCCTATAGGAAATGGTCATCCTTTTGATTTCAGTCATCTTAGCATGTAAACTTCTTTTCTGGCAAATGAGACACTCGACAGAGCCAGACTTCCCTAAGTTTTAATACTGAATAGCTAACACTTGATGAAATTCTTTGCACAAGTATAGAAAGTAACTGATTATGTCTGTGTGTAATAACACATGAAAGCACCAGCTTTTCTGCACAGATGCCAGCTCAAAAGATGGATTGCCTAGATTAACCATACATATTTGGTTGTCATTATTAGGAAATAATGCTTGTGATTAATAATGAGTGAGCTGTTTGAAAATATGCCTTTTGACCTGTGAACTCGGGCCTCCCTTGCATACCACATTTTGTTGAAAACGTGGGTAATGGGACTGTCCATGTAGCATCTGCATGGAATACAATGTTGTGTATACTTGTATTTCCCTTCTGTATTTTCCCTCTTACTACTTTTCCTTTTGCTTCATTATCCGGCATGCCTCTGATGTCAAAAGTTATTTTAAAAGTATAGATATGGAAGTTATTGGAAGCAGCAACAGCATAAAATATAAAGCCTTTTTAATATCTTTTTTTCATTCAGTCCTAAAAATTTGAACAGAAGAATCCTGATACTAACTCCAACGTTTATATTTCTGTGCTTTAGTTTAGGATGCTGTCTGCTTTTTGCAGACCAAAACAATATTCCAAGAATAATGCGTGTAAGCCTCTATGCATGTCCCTGGAATTACCAGTAGAATTTAGAGAACCTAAGAAAGACAGTGAGCAGCATCTGCCTAGGCAGCCAAGAGAACACACTGGGCACAGAGATTTAGGTAGGGTTTAGGCCATCTGAATATGATTCTGGAGACTTTTTTTCAATATTACTGTGTAATCATTTGTGTAGATATTGGGTATATCATTTTTGTCCATCAGGTTGTATTTCTGCATGTCAGAATTCAGAATAAGGTCAAAAACTTGCCATGGAGGGAATACAGTACACAGGAGGGTTTGTGATGCAACTGGGCACATGGCATGGGTGATGCCTTATGAAGCTTCAGTTCTGCGATTCAAGTCTTTCTGACTTAATTCAAAGAGCTGAAAAGGAAGGTGACAGGAGATATAAGCAGATGAAAGGTAAACTTGTTTGTACAGAGAAATGTAATTTCCCTAAAGCATAATTGAAAGTTCTGGCAGCAGCATTGTTGCCCCAACCAGCAATCCCTTAATCCTGTGAGGGATCCTGTTGACAAATTAGGCTTGTTTGCACAACTGAGGGTTTGCAGAATCAAGCCCATGGATTTTTTCCTTTCCCAGATCCCCATGCAAATACATCCTGGTCCACTTCCACCTCCCAATCCAGTCTTGTCGCCCTGGATCATGTTCCTGGTAAGTACAGAAGGAATAAGTTAATTATGCCCATTCTGCTTGGCTCCAGAAATCTTTGCATTTATCCTTCTGCATCTGACTTACCAATACTGGAACTTCTGGACCAATGTTTTTCTCTCCGCCCCCCCCCCTTTTTTTTTAAATCTTGTATAGTCTGCCTCTTATATGTGGGCTTTGAAATTAAGTACAGGGTAGCTTCATCTGCATGATGTTCCTGGAAAACCTAGGCCTGGAAAATGTCCCTCTGTTGACACATTCTGCTGCCAAGTCATCTCTGATATTTGAAGTTCTCTTTCCTTTGCAATGTCTGAAGTTGGGGATTCTTGTAAAGTCAAAGTTGTAAGTGTTCTATGGAAGTTCCTTTGTCCTGGGCTGATACTCTGATTTTTGCATCAAATATTCAGAGAACATTTCCTTGATACGAATGTTTCTTCTCACTTTAAGACTTGCTTCTCATGAGTTTTCACAGGATCAGGTAAAAGTATGCTGTGGGAGGATTCCTATTTTAATTGTAAGGATTTCCATACAGCTGTATGCATTGTAAACTCAGCTCCAATTTCATATTTAAGATTTTGTGTTGTGTTAGAACCCCTTGACTGAACTAAGGAGGTTTGCATTTTAATTCCTAGTGGGTATTATTTGTGTTTTTTGGGGTAACTCAGTGCTCTCTGTAGAATGGAAATCATATTTCCTTTCTCATTTTTTTGAAATGTTTTAGCTCCTCAGGGCAGATACTGTCACATCCATGTATTTGTACACAAGGAACTCCTCCTTGCCTCCCATCTCACCTGTAAGCCTCAGGGTGCAACAATAAAAGAGATGATACTTTGCCTCGAGTTTGTATGTTAGTATTTCATACAGTTGCATTGCTTTCTTCTCAGGCATTTCAAGTAGCATGAATTTTGATGAGGAAGAGGATGAGGAAGATGAAGACAGTTCCAGTTCTTCACAGTTAAACAGTAACACCCGGCCCGGTTCTGCCACGAGCAAGAAGTCCAGTAAGGTAAGAGGTGAATATGGGCAAATGAGGGTGTCTGTGTGCTGTGTGATTGCAGGGTGCAGTCAGCTTAGGCCTGGCTTTCTTGTTTCGTTTTAAAGTGCAGCCGAGTATCCCTGCGGTCATTTGCTGTGATACTCTCATGGTTCACAGAAGGAAGCAATGAAAATAATGATTTGGAGAAAAGAATAGCCAAATATTGTCTGAACTTGAATGAAGAGGAAAATAAACAGTCAATATTTTCTGTCTCTTGTAGGTGCTCAGAGGGTTTTTTGGGTCTCTATTACCTTTTTCTGTGCAGTTTCCTACCCCATTTTTGCTCCTACTGTCCAGAGATAAAATAAGACTTAGAGATGTTTAAACATTCCACACCACAAACACTAACTAAACCACTTGATGATGCCCTGCTGTTTTCTGTACTGTACCAACTTCTAATTTCTCTTGCAGCTTCCTATGGCCTAATCTGTCTCTCTCTGGCCCATTTCTTCCTTTTGTCAATAACCAGCACTGTCCTTTATTGCTATGACTTCTCAAAAGAGAAACATATTGAAAAGGGGAGGTGTAGGCCAGGGATTATTCTCTGCCATTACAGCACTCTAGTTGTGCAGCTGCCCTGTTCCACTCTGCCAAATGTGTCCTGAGTAGTAAACATCACTGTTCCAGAGATCTGCTGCATGGGCTTTAAGTAGCCAAGAGCCCAACCGATTGAATGGGAACAGATGCCTAGCTTGAGAATCTGGCTTGAAGGCCACTGCAGAATTGGAACAGAAAAGACTATATTTCCCTTTTGTTTTGTTTTTTGAAGCGCAGCTGTCATCAAATGTCATTCCTTTGTATATAACATTTTGTCTTAAAGCTGAGGAAATCTGAGTATTGCTTACTGTTCTAGGAAGCAGCCTCAGCTCCTAGTCCTTCCACAAACGAGCCTCTCATAGACGTTGATGACCTGGAGGAATTTGCTGTAAGACCTGCGCCTCAGGGTGTCACCGTCAAGTGCAGAATCACAAGAGACAAGAAGGGGATGGATCGAGGGATGTACCCTACTTATTACCTCCACTTGGAAAGGGAGCATGGTAAAAAGGTCATAAAATAACTTGAATGGCATACCAGTTGCATCTGAATATAACAATCATTGAAAGTGTGAAGAAGTCTGACAATTTTAAATATATATTTCCTTTCTCTACACTGTTCCAAAAGCAAAACGACTTTGTTCCAATTTCTTTCTTCATATATAACTAATCTTTGCCTTTAAGAGAATCTATGCAGCTTAATGTGACAGTCAGCTCTTTGCATTCTGCGATTTTTGAATCTCTATTTTCAGTCCCACTGGAAGAGCTAGTGCAGCTTAGAATTAAACTTTCAACAAAATAGTACAGGTTTAATTATTTAAACCATAAATAATAGACTGAGTGGTTGAAAAGCCACTTTCCCTTTCTTATTTTTACTGTTTTTGCTAAGTCCCAAGTGACATTCTATGACTTCGGTAATAATGCTGGAAGATAGAAAAATTGCCTTGTAGTTTCCTTATATCAAAGCAAGATACAGTGTGTGTTAGTCCCTTTGGCATTCTAGAATATGATGTTTCTTTCATTGCTTAGGTGTTTCTGTTAGCTGGAAGGAAACGAAAGAAGAGTAAAACCTCTAATTACCTCATCTCCATAGACCCAACTGACCTGTCTCGGGGTGGAGAGAGCTTTATTGGAAAACTGAGGTAAACACTGATATATCTAAGATTTTTTTTTTTTTAACAATACAAATTTAATTTGAAATTAAGAAAGTTGTAATCCACTCTGACTTCTTAATGACAATCTTGACTATACTATAATATAGTGTGGTAGTTGTCCTACAGTGTGTCCCTGCTCAAGCAGGGGAGTTGACCTAGATGATCTCCTGAGGTCCCTTTCAACCTGTGATTTTCAGGTATCTGAGGCAAGTTTTCAAAATGTCTGAAGTACTTAAGAGGCAACATCTTATTAAAAGTCAGGAGGATAGATGCTCTTAGAATGCCCAAAGGCCAGATTATCAAGGGTGTATGGACACCTAAAGATGTAGACAATCCAATAGGATTTCCAGTGCCTGAGGAGATTGTGTCTAAGCCCTTTTGATATAAACACTTTTAAAGTTCTGTCACTTAGATATTCTGAAAATCTCTTGTCTTTTGTCTTGTACTAAAGGCCCTCTTATTTCTAAGTAGTGCCGTTTTTTCAGAACCATGTGCTGCTTTTCTACCTGTCACCCCATGGTACATCCGTGTGTTGTTCATATCTGCTTGGTATCTCTCAAAGTATGTTCAGATCATCAGTGCCTGAGGAGAGGGACCTTATCACCCCATGCTGTTTGCCTGCATGGATCTCAGAACTTAGTGTGCTACTGTAATATAAACACAGGATGAATATAGAGTATTAATATGCTCAATATGGAGCATATAGAGTGTGAGTATTAATAGAGTATTAATATGCTCAAAGTCTAATTTTGCACTCGTTTGTATGATATCCATTTAAATAGTAAAAGTTGCCCTTATTTATAAGTTTATGAAAATCACTGTTTGTAGTCTAATAGAGCTAGTGGTCAAACAGGTAAGAAAGTATATGTTTTCTTAAAGAGTAAACATATTCTTAAAAACAAACAAAACAAAAACATCCCACTTCAACATTTCCTTATTGCCATCTTGAATTTATTAGTTTATAAGATGTCATGAGAAATCTGTAGGGTAATTATACAGACTTTTACTGTACTCTGCTGTACTGTGCCTTTACAGTTTTGCTATTGCCTATAATCCAAGAGTTGCTATTCTGTTGTGATTTGAAATGACAGCTACTTGTACCTTATATTATTTATCTTTCTTTTAGGGCTGTAATACAGTAAAGAATATATGGTTCAGGCAGTATTATTGACAAAAGGCAATTTCTTTTTCCTTTTTTTTTTTTCGATAGATCAAATCTTATGGGAACCAAGTTTACTGTTTATGACAATGGAGTAAATCCAGTGAAAACAACAGCAAGCCTGGAGGCGAATCTTCTACGTCAGGAGCTAGCTGCTGTTTGTTATGTAAGTACTGCTCACAGGCAAAATATGCAAGAAAGAGCTGTTTAGTTTCTGAAGTAGCCTTTCCTTCTCACTTACAATTATGTAAATCAACATTCATTCTTTGATGTAATCAAACACCTGGTCTTTACTAGAGAAACCAGGAATTTCAGCTGAAAGTAGAGGTGAAAAGCTCTTTGTTCAGAGCTACATTGCCCAGTTCTCACCTTCGGTCAGAAGAGGTCGGAGCTTTTACATAATGCCCTAGAAGGGATCGGAAGCTTCACAGACACACAGGCACCACTTGAGAGAGCCTACAGATTTGGGAGGAGTGGTTATGCAGGTGCAATTACTGCACTAAGGTATGATGCCCTGACATTTTGACACTTTAAGGCAAAATGCAATGACATTTTGGAGGAGGCCTCTCTGATCTAAAACACGGGTAGCTGGACAGCCACACCTGAAGCAGTGGCTGAAAGATTTGGGATATAAACTCTGGAACTCCTTTCTACTAGGAAAATTAAAAGAAAATCTGAAATGCACCTGACTAAGAGAAACCAGCTTACTATAGAAAGGCACTTGTCAAGGATAATGACAGCTGTGAATCAGGACATAAAACATAGTTTTCTTGTTGCCATTGGACTACTCACTATTCTGGTGACTATACTCTTTCAGTCCAGGAATTTCTCAGTCTAAGAAGCACTTCCAGTCAAAACTGGTAGATACGCTTCTACAAAAAGTTTTCTGTTTTCACAAATCAACAACTTCTGACAAAAATACTCAAATCCTTACTTTTATAAAAAGTTCTTGCCCAGCTCTCATCAAGGATGCACTGGCAGGTCGAGGTCCAGCTGTCCAAGCATATCCCATACAAATCCAAATATTGTGTTCCTAGAAATGTCAGCCTGCAGATACGGAGAGCAATGTGTCTGGAAACTTTAAGGCAAAAAGTAAAGCAGGGAGCCACATTTTCCCAAGTAAAGTGTTGAAAGTCTTGAGGGGCAGCAACATTGCCTGCCAGCATGTTCTTTTCCTGCTGCTGAGTGCTATTCTTGTATTAGTCTAGTATAAATGACGTATTTCTCCCCATGCTCTATTATTCAGGCACTTGGCCTCTGGATTCACACACCCCTGCCCTGGGCTTGCAAAATCTATTGAAAATTCTGATTTGAAACTCTGAGAATCTCAGGAAATCCATCTAATAGGACAAAGTTCATGATCTCCCATCAGCTTAAAGCTGGACTTGAGGTTTTAGTAGGAATGTGGAAGAACTTAACATGTTTAATAAACATGTTAATAGGAGGGCATTCGGTGGAGCCAGGAAATTAATTTTCCGAGGTAAACTGGAAATACAAGGAGAAAATAAAAGAAGTTTAAAAAAACAGTTATGCATTGGAGGGAGAAAAAAAAAAGCTTAATTTGTGCATATTAACAACAATGATATTTGAACCATTAACATTACCAAATTAAAAATTCAGTTGAGTTCAGTGCAGGACACTAGAAGTGTAACATGCTTATGGAAAGAACAGATCTACTGCTACTGTTTGGAGAATGTGACTAAGACTAAGGATGTTTATATATGCCTGGTTTGAAATCAGCAGTTTAAAACTTGTGCATTTATATAAGAAAATGACTCATTCCACTGATGTGTTAATACTTACAGAGTAAGGTAGCAGGTTGCTGGTGTGCTGTGGCCATAGGACAAAGGAAAATCTTAAAGATATTTCACTAATAGTCAGACTTACTGAAGTGAGATTGTTGTTCCTGGGTGCAGCAGAACTGAAGAAGAATGCCAAAAAGATCATTGCCAAAACACTTTACTCCTTAGGAAACCTTTTAATTTCTGCCTTGAGATCTCTTTTCTGCAGGAAAAACGATAATAAACAGTATGTTGAAAACAGTGCTTTGTAGCTTACTGCCTGTCAGCTCATCTGATCACATACCCATCTGGAGAGTGAGTTGTGTCCACTTCTGCTGACCTAATGATCCTGGCCTGCAAAGTCATCTCAGCAGGTCTACTTTATACAGGGAGAAGCTGGCAAGGCTTGCACTGTTATCTCTAGGGTAACCGTATTGAAATCTCTCCTTGTGCAGCTCGCCTTCGGGCATTTTTCGAGCAATTTGGAAAAAAAAAATAGTGCAAGGACTGAACTTCATCAGGTGCCCTTAGCTATTTTTACTCTTCCTCACTGATGTGAGGCTAGCAGATTAATAATCCTGCAGCCTCACCTAATGGCTGATTCAAGAGTCACTGTGGTTTTGTGCATATCTGTGAAGGAGGAATTATCAAGAGGCAGGGTGTGTAACTGTACCATTTGCACCAGAACATTATGCTCTGGCTTCCTTTATATCCGCAGAAGCTCGTGCTTCAGTTTGCGTTTTATTCTGCAAGCACAGTTGATAATGAGGTGTGACTCAGATTCCAGAATTCCACTAAAGCAGGAGTAAATGCACATGTTTCTGTAGTGTCTTTATCACCTGCATTGTGATACAGGGTTTGGGGGGTTTAGACTTTGTGGAAGGGTAGTTTTTGCAGACTGTGTTAAAGGCAAGGCGCACTGATGTGTAAATCAAGTTCAGACGGGAAAGTAGCTGAAGTTGAGGAAAATTTGGGCATAACTAGAACAATCATGAATCTCTTAGAAAACTGTTGTCAAGCAAGCAGCTGGGATATATGGCAGCTGTAGCCATTCTGGTGAAATGCTTGCATAATTTCATGAAAATGCGTAATATTTTAAAAGCAAAACTGACAAGAGGTCCTGTACTTTTTCAGTCAAGTTTGCTGTGATGCCTTCTCGCAGGAGCCGATTGCTGGCTGGGCTGAGGCACAGACTACAGCTTCTTCATAACAGCTGGCTATATCCTTAGCTGATTTAAATTACTAGAGTGCCGATCGAGTCGATAGAGCTCTGCCAGCTAAGAACACTAATTTTGATTTCCTGTGTAAAGCAAGACTGTCAGTGGTATTAAAATGCTGTGAAATGAGAATTTAGCCCATGTTCCCCTAATAATGCCATTTATAGTTCTGAATATACACACACAAAATACTGGATGGGGTGGGGGAAAATAGAAGAAAAGCAAGGAAGGATACAAAAGATAACGAGAATTAATTTTATTTGGATGCAGATATATTGAAAATGTCTGCTCTTAAACTTTCTCCTCTGTCTTTACTATTTTACTTGGAATTTACATTTACTATGGAATATGTATTCCATATTTATATTTTTTTCCTTTGATTTCAGCAAGAAGGTAGAAATGGCAAAAATATTTGAAGTCAGAGATTGATCAGAGTATTGTGCAACTGGAAATTGTTCCCTTCCATTCCCATATCACCTGGCAGAAGTATTGATTTTAGTGTTTCTGAGTATACCTAAAGAATACGGTGCTGCTGTTTCAGAGGGATAAAGGTGCTCGTTGGGAAGGAAGTGATTCACCCCTATTATTTGACTTTACCTTGAACAAAGTCTCCACCAGTCAGCATCTAAATGAATTGTATATAGCATAAATGCAGCTTGATGAGAAGAGCTTCTAAGCAGTAGCAGGGGAGACCAAAATTGATAGTAGTTAGTGAAAAATAAGCACAAGCATGAATCTTTTCTGAGAAGTGGTCTTTTGCTGTGCTCTGTCTCTCCTGCTCATAAAATCCCCTGGCAATAGTTTCGATTTGAATCTTACCATGATACAGAACCAGGAAGCTGCTTCCAACTGAACGGATGACATTGCTTTAGTCTGCCAAGGGCCTTGATGTAAATGCTTCAGAAAAGAGGTCGAACATCTCCCGCTGATGTGTATAGTCATGAAGATATATGTACAGCTGGACTGCTTCAAGAGTCTTCAGCAAAAGAACTCAATGGGATTTATCTTGCACGCATGAAAATCTTGGATAAGTTGTGTAAAATCTCCAGATGGTTTGCTGAAAGAGCCAAAGTAATTTCAAAGCTCTGACAGATGGCAAAACTTTTTCTGCATGAGTAGATTTTAGGCATGTATTTTCAGATGTTTCCAGTGAGTGGAAACTCTCAACGGCTGTGTGGATTTTTGCATGAGAAAGTAGAGATATTGTAGAAAGCTTTGTGTTCCATAAAATCAGGTTTTAAGTAAATGCATATAAGGAGAGGCATCTGAATTACTTGTCAATTCTGAAAGTGCCAGTAGTAGAGCCACCTCAGCTGGAGCCTGGGGTGACCAGTCCCTGGCAGGGTGCAGTAGATCCCTGGGAGTAGTAGCACCACTGGGAATTTCCTTCCTGAGGTTCTGTAGCATGTGGCCACAGCCCTTCACTGAGGAAAGGCAAGGGGAAAATGCATGCAAGCAGAAAACAAACCAAACAAAACATAAAATGTCAAGGGATGAATTTTCAGAGGTGTTGCTGTGCACCTCTCACATACTCATTTTAGCATTAATTCTACTGAATTTTTGCTGGGAGGAGTAGCTGACAGCCCGGAGGGCTGCGCTGCCATCCAAAGGGACCTGGACAGACTGGATAGCTGGGCAATGAGAAATCTTATGAAA
>VZSV01000001.1:3149800-3179264 GCA_013398735.1 Nothocercus julius | reverse complement strand
ACAGGCTGCCCAGGGAGGCTGCGGAGTCTCCTTCTCTGGAGACCTTCAAGACCTGCTTGGATGCAGTCCTGAGCCACATGCTGTAGGTGACCCTGCGTGTGCAGGGGGGTTGGACTAGATGATCTCTAGAGGTCCCTTCCAACCTTAAGCATTCTATGATTCTGTGATTCTATGAATTTTACTGAATGAGTTGGAAAGTATCGCCCTATATTTTCTTCTTTTGGGATTGAAGAAGATGACTTACTGAAATACATAGCCTCACATGATTCAGTGAAAAAAAATGCCTCATGAAAAGGAAGATTTCAGGTGAATTTGGATTTTAGTGATTATTTGCTGAGAGAAGAGTGCAGTGCTGGTTTGTGAAAACCTAGTTGGAAAGGCACTAATTGGTTTAATGGAAGAATTTGTATTTTCCATGGATATGTGGTTGGTATCTATATTACTTCTCTGCTGTCTCTGCCTTTATAGCTCAGAAAATTTGCATTCATGCTAGCATGTTTATTTTTCACCATCCTTGTTTCCATGTCTAGCATATCTGAAGACTTCAAAAACCACAGCACTGCTAACAGATGCTCTTATTGGCAGCTTTTGCTCTTTTGCTTTTCTGCTGGCTATGGAATAAATGGAGTTGGTCCCATATATTTAATTTTGTTTCTCATCAAAATATGTGACTGAATTTTATCATATTTAACTTAAACTGCTTTGTTTTGGGACATTATTTTGGGACCAGTATCGAAGCAATCTGGTTATATATCCTTTTTTAACAAAGAGATTTTATTTTAAATGGTATTAAGGTTGCTGGCAGCCAGTTACAGGAGTGTTTGTCGCAACACTCTCCAAATGTATTTTTCCTGTTGTTGGAGCTTCTAAGACAAAGCCAAAATATTTGGCAGTGCCAGTGAAGGCAGGAATTTTGAGACCTTTTCTGAGTTGACTAACAAGTGATTTCTTTGGGTTACCAATATATCTGTTTTGCTGAAGTTGTTAAAGAAAAACAGAATGTGATGAATTCTTTTCTAAACATTTTTTAGGAAACAAACGTCTTGGGATTTAAAGGACCTCGCAAAATGAGTGTGATCATACCAGGAATGAATATGGACCATGAAAGAGTTTCCATCAGACCACGGAATGTAAGACATACCATCATCAGCAATGATAACAACTTGGATTATTTTTCAGTTAGAGTTGTTGTTTTGCATCTCTAAATGTTTAGAGGTTAAAAAAGTCACTCTATGTCTGAACAGTTGTGGAAATGGGATGTGCGACTAGTTCTCTGACTCATAGTAGCAGTACAAATAATATATTTTGATAACAAGAGATACAGCTAAGTTTTTCTGGGCTGTGGAAAGGATTCAAATGCATAGTCTCATTCAGATACCTCAGAAATTCTGAGGTATCTGATTTGATAATGTGGTGCTGAGAATTGACGGGGACTATTTAGTCTTTGGGCTATTTATTTGTGCTTTTTGTGTGAATTTATTTTTTACCTTGTGAACGTATTAAACTGAAGTGTGTATCTGGTGTGTTCAGGAACATGAGACACTTCTTGCAAGATGGCAGAACAAAAATACCGAGAGTGTCATTGAGCTGCATAACAAAACTCCAGTCTGGAATGATGACACCCAGTCCTATGTTTTAAATTTCCATGGTCGAGTCACACAGGCCTCAGTGAAGAACTTCCAGATTATTCATGATAATGACCGTAAGTAGAGCTTCATGAGTGCAATGTGTGGAAACAGCACTGCACATGCAGCCTGACAGTGGTCCTGCCCTTACTGATGTTACCTGAATGAATTTAGTTACTTGGGTCCAACTCACTGCTCTCTGATTTGTATGGCCCTTTCTGTCGTGCAGACTGGGTGCTTAAAAGCTCCTGTTTGCTCCCACCAGAAGTGATTCTGCTATTTGCTGCCTTAGTTTTTGCCCTTGCTGCCCAGGATGTGAACTGAGCAGCAGTTAGGACTCCCTGCTGCCCTCAGCTGCATTCCGCGCTGCCAGTCAGCAGGCCTTGAGGGCAGTATCACCCTGCTCCCGCACTCATTGCACGGGTCCTTCTGCAGTTCGTTGTTTGCTGTGGTCCCCATCCAGTGTCCAGCAGGAGCTGGTGGGCTCAGACCGGTCCCATTGCACATCCCCTTTGCAATTACTGCTCTTAGTTGCACCAGTCCCACAGTGCTTGACCTGGTGAAGTTGGGATTAGCTTGCACACCTCCACTAGGACCTCACTTGGAGGCCGTTTCCTCCAGCCTCGTGTGGCCCCATAGCTCTGGGGCTAAGGTACGAGTGCTGTAGCAGGGGAAAGGCTGAATTCACACCACTTGGCACTTATTTTTGGCAGGCCTAAACAGACAGTAGGTTCTAGCCCACAGTGACTTAGAGCAGTGCCATACTTGGACAACAAGGGAGTGGGGAAGCTGTGATAAGAATCATGGTAACTGCACCTGGCTGAGAGCTAGACTGTGTTTGAAACATTCATGTACACATTTGCTGCTTTTTTTAATGGAAAATAATTAGGCCAACTGCAGGAATGAAGTAATGTGTTTCAGGCTGCAAATGAGGCTAAGATTTCCTCTTGCTGACAAAAAAGTACCAAAAAAAAAAAAAAAAAAAAAAAGCTGAGGAAAAACTGCTGAATTTCATATAGCTGAGAAACATGCTCAGAACTAGATTGCAATCGTATGTTCTCTCCTTCCCCCTTACTTATCCACTTGCCTAAATAGTTGTTCGTATACATGAAATTCAGCACTTGGTGTCCGTAACCAGCTTGCACGTTTTATAGAGAAGCAGTTTTCTCTGTGTCTATGAAATTTCCTGCCATATAAAAGCACAGCGCATTTTGCTGTCAGTGTAATTTTTTTGAAGGTGGCGCAAGCTTTAGCCGCTCAGCTCCAGCTCGCTCGGCACCTCCTTGCCTGTGTCTGCGAGGTGAGCGCGCCTGCTGGCACGGCCCTGCGCGAGCGCAGCCCGGCTGCGCTGTGCAGCGAGCGGCGGAGCAGGGCCTGAGCGCTCGCTGGTTCAGGAGCGCTGGAACAGCCGTAACGCTCTGTGCTCGGTGCCCTCTCTTGCAGCTGACTACATCGTGATGCAGTTTGGCCGGGTGGCCGAGGACGTGTTCACCATGGACTACAACTACCCTATGTGTGCGCTGCAGGCCTTCGCTATTGCCCTTTCCAGTTTTGACAGCAAGCTGGCTTGTGAGTAAGGGGAGAGCTCCGGGAGAACCTCCTTGCGGAGAAGGCCACGTGCCCTGAGATTCCTGGTTCCTGCTGGGGTCACTGACGTTCTGTGCTAAACAGGTCAGGGAAAATGCAGTTCTGGAGGACTACTATATTGCTGGGGAGAAAATAAAAAGAATCTTTTTAAAATTCAGGACATTCAGGAAATAATGTTTTCCTTTTTTTCTGTCATATTTTTCTGAAAGTGGCATCGAGTTTGTGTAAATAGAAGTCCTATCTCATGTTCTTGGTTCTGTTATGGAGATGTGCCATGATGTACTGTAGCGTGGCTCTAGTAGCACCTTTATAACGGTGTGTCTTTTTAAAATCCAGAAAGCGCGCTTTCAAAACGTTTCTTTTTACATTTAAGAATTATTCTGAGGCTGCAGTCATACCTCAAGGTTGCATTCCTGCATTGGATAATATGAGCTTCACATCATCCAACATAAAAGAAAGATCACAACAAAGATGCACTTTTTCTGAATTTGCAAGGATCTCGTGTAGCATAAAGCCAAGCCTGAGGGTTGGAAACCTAGACTGGACTGAACTTGATGCATTGCTATTGTATCTGTAGAAGGGCATGGTGAATTTTAATTGCAGTAGGAGGAAATGGAGAAGTAGAAAGCACAAAATAATGTTGCACAAGTCACTTGAATTCTGAGTTGTCATTATGTTTTAACATCTACATGTTTTTTAATTTGTTATGTGTTGGGAATACAGCAAAGGAAAACTCTGTAGATGCCAGGAAAGCATCACTTATGTTGAATTTGGCACGTTGCTTGTTGGGAACTTATATGCTTGTATTGCTGTAGTAATTGAAATGCCTATTTTGTATGAAGTGATATGAAGAGTTGGATAAAGGCTGTCTGCATAGAATCTTATTTTAAGCAGGCTGTGTAAAGTTGAGGAGGGTAAATGGAAATATTTTATTAAATTTGTCTGGCCTTTTGCAATTTTAAAATTTGTTGAATGCATTTATTTTGAACTTTCAGCAACAACCGCTTTTCATATTTATTTGAATTGTAAGAATGCTTGAAATCAGTTGAAACTGTGTATGTCATTCTGTAATGTAATGTAGTGCCAGCTCCTGAGCTAAATCCTTCTAGGCAGATCTAGTGCAGGACACTGAATAGGTTGAAATAATATTTTCCTTTGTTTCTCTCTTTTCTTTTTTTTTTTTTTTTTGGTCTGGAACATATAAACAAATACTACTTCAAAACAAAAAGAGCAAGCCATTCTGTTCCGAATATCCCAAAAGCCAAGAGCTGCAACTGCAAGCGTGGCTTAAAAACTTTAAAAATAATGAGTCTGTCTGTATTATTCTATACAGTATTATCCCAGATGGCACACAAAGTAATAGAATTAATACACAGTTCACCAGAAATCTATTGAAATGTGAGTGGAAAACTAATTGTGTTTTATACTGTGTTTTCAGACCCCCTTTTTAGCCTCTTGTGTTGCCCAGCCAAAGATTATATAATAAGAAAATGAAATCAAACCTGCATGTCTCGTAGCTTGCAGCCCCTTTTCCCCTTTTGGCTGTAGGGGACAGGCCATAAGAACAGGTTGTGCCATTTGGACTGTGTAATTGCGACTAATAAAAGAAATAATGCTGTTTTCTCTCAATTGCCTTCAGGTCTCCTTCCAAGTATGCAGGCAGGGAAGGTTCAGGGGACTAACATGCTTGTATTAGATTATTAGTGCCCACCTCACAGCTTTATTGGAAAGTCCTTTTTTTTTTTTTTTTCAGGTGGAGGTGATAATAAATAATTGGCAACTTTCTTTTCTAATAATCTTTTAATAATCTAATAATCTTCTAATAATCTATAGGAGAAAAGCCTGCTATCTTTGAACTGTTTTCTTGATGGACGGAGCCTGTCAGGTGTGTTCTTTAAATAACAGGAGACTCTCGTTTTCTTGTTTTGTTTGTTTTTTTTTTTGCAAGAAGCATTTCCACGTAACTGTATAAACTGGAAAGTCACCTTTGTGCAAGGTAAATGAGCAGTCAGCTCCCTCGGTGACTGATCAAAATGATGAGTCAGGAGCTGCAGTCTGTTATGCTGCACTTTGTATGTGGATGCTTTGTCTTCCCCTGTAATTGGTGATTTTTTGCACTGCCTCCCATTGTAAGTCCTTAAACACTAGTGCCAGGGATAATTGGATTTTTGCTTAGCCTGTTGCAAAAGGAGGGATTCGCACTGGTAGTATCCAGGTCTGATTTGGATATCAGGTTTGCTGTAGGATGGGAATAGCTGAACTTGGGTGGCGTTAGTTCTGTGGATCCCCAGTAGGATATTTTCTTTATAAGCTAAGGAAGTGGGCCCTGAAATAACTTTCTGCCTCTGTGTGCACAGAATTGTCAAAGGCTCTAAGTGGAAGTTGTTTGCTGCAGATAGGCATGTGTTGGCTTTAGCAGTGAAGCTGGCTTAGGCAGATTTATTTTTAACCTGGATCATAGCAATGGTCTGACTTGCATCTTGCTCCCGCAGGGAGCAGGCACGAACCGGAAGCTCCCGTGCAATGAACTTGTGCCCAACAGCGAGAACGAGGAGCTGGGAGGACACCGCGCCTCCCAGGAGCTTTCGCTGCCCGCACGCTGGCTAGCGTCACTCTTGTTGCGTGCTCTTTCCAGGCCCGTTTTTTAACTGTCTTGAAGCGTGCCGGGAGGAAAGCTTAAAGCAACTGGTTGCCAGCGTCCTAGTCAGCCCCTACTGCAGTTCAGGTCACTAGAAGGGGGTGTTAACTTGGGGCTAGTAGGAATGAGAACTTCTCAAGAAATCTGGTGTCAGTTGTGATAGTATTTGTTTCCAGCATCCCTTGCCAAAACCCTGGCTCCTCACTGCTTTTGAGATGGGGTACTGTGTTCTTTTGATTCACCTGTCATCATCTGCTTTAAAAAGCAGTTGCTATTAATTTAGCCTGGCATTTGTGTAATGTGAGAGGGATCCTTTCTGGTGAAGGGCAGCGCTGCTGCCGTGTACGGGTGTTATTACTGCAGGAGTCTTCCAGCAGCTCTGCACATTTTGTTTTCTGGAGTGCTTGATGTGTTTGCAGGTTCTGTTTGCATGCACTTGCAGGGTCTCTCTGAGCATATCTGAGATTACCCAGGCCTCACGAAATTAGATTTTCCTGCCCGCCAGCGGGGTGCTCCTGGAGACACCTGCCTCCTAACGCAAGCGAGGAGGAGTCAGTGGCACGGGCGTCTCGGCCCCAGCTGCTGGAGTGGCTGCATGTGCGGGTGCAAAGGAGATAAACCTTGTCCACTCCGTGTGATGAGGATAAACGGTAGCAAGCCATGGATTTTCTTCATGCAGTTCCCGTGAGTATTTGGAATAGAGTGGATTTGATATTATTTAAAATCTCAATGATTTTTTTTTTTTTTTCGCATCTGCTGTTGATTTTGACAGTATGTTGTAAATTCCTTGCCCAAATTGCTTATAGGCAAATACTGCATGTTTTAATGAGAGTTTTTAATCTAACTTGTCACTCTGTGTACTTCAAACAGTTTCTTCCTAGCCCTTTATCTAATTTTCTTCATCTCTTATGTGCTGTTTCTCTTCATTCTCTTCACAATCCCTTTATCTTTTCTTCAAGGAAGTGCAACTCTAAAGTGTTTATTTTGACAATATTACTCAGTGATTTCTCTGCAAATGAATAATGCCCACAGTGCACATCCACTGATGCTCCTACAATAGAAGCCTTATCAAAGGGCTGAATATGGCCCTTTGGCTTTTCAGTTGAGCAAATTAACATAATAGAAGGTAGCAGATAAAAAAAAGTTTGGCTAAAATATAATCAGAAATTCTTTCAGTAAACATTCAGTAACTAATTTCCAAACCATTGCTTGCAGTCAATGAGCAGAACTGTCCATGTGCCTGGAAGCAAGCTGCTACACACATTCTCTTTGTAGTCTTGCCATCTTTTGCCTTCTTCAAGGTGTTGAAAGTAATTCTGTGAAGTGAAATGTGTTGGTGCACTCAAACAGAGTTTATTTTCTAAAAGAAATGATCACCCTGCACCTCTTGGAGGATAATGTACGGCACACAAAGGTGCGTTCACCCCGTAAGGTAGTAACATCACAGGCCATTGTTGGGAATTGGAGTGCTGAGGAGTCTCTGCAAACGCCTTCCCAGTAATCGCTGGGCGAATCTCTCCCTATGGAGAGGCGTATGGCGCTGCCCGGCAGCAGCGCTTGTGCCTGGCTCTGCTCGTGAGGCACCAACGCAGAGAGCTTTGCTGCAAGGGCTCTATAGCAACACCTCGTAGACCTGAATGGCACCTCGGCGGGGGCGTCTGTCATGACGAGCCAATGCCATCAGTTCTGTCTTCCTGGCTTTTTACTCCCTTTTGACGAACAAAAGAATTAAGAGGAGCTTAAAATGAGCAGTAGACATGAGAAATCTCTCTGACAGAACTAAGCATTAGACCTACTTTTCTACCTATAAAAAGCTTGCCCTACATGAGTGCTGCCCATTAAGAAAGAATGAGATCAGTCCTTCAATAAAGAAATTCACTCCAGTTCTTGCATCTTGGATTTTTACGATTTTTATTATCATTTATTTTACATAGGGATGCAACGAGGCTGGATGCTACACTGTTGCACAGCAAATGAATTCCTGCTCTGAAGAGATGAAAAATCCAAACTGCGGTCAGACTACTTGGTCTTTGGTTATATTAGTAGTACAGGGCAGTGGCTGTGTGGTGTTTTGGGCAGAGACAGCTTCTATAGGTGTGTAGCAGATGTGAGAGGGAAGATTTTTGGTTTGCTACTGGGGAATTCCAGATAGCCCCCCTACTAAGTTGTTTTTCTGCTGTTTTTAGAGAAACGCATGCTCATCACTGAAGTGTCTTGCTTGGGTGATAGGAGCAATTGCGTTTATTAGAATTATGGGCGCCATGGCGGCTCCCGGGTTTCTCACAAGACCTTGAGCGGGAGTTCATCTAACTGCAGATCCTGGCTCCTCTCGGATGTGCCGCTTGATGAGCGTGGGCCTGTGGTGGTTGTCATGTGTGAAACATCCCTTGTCGGCTGTAATCTGTAACTGCTCAAAATTACTTGTGTAGATTTTTCAGTTCTCACTGTTACTAGCCCAGGAGCGACAAAAAGGATCTGCACAGTTACCAGGGTTTTGGTGCTTTGCTATGAACTGTAGCTTAGTAGCTGATACTTGCAAGTGCTTGTGTAACTGGGGGAAAAGATATTGAAACTTATTTTACACGTTGTTTCCTTTTAAAAGCCTAGAAGTTACGGAGTTCCCTTATTGAAAAGGGTATGTTTCTCTGGACCTTCACTGAAAAGCCTTAACAATCGCTCTTGAACTTTTTTGATGGAAACAGTACACTGCTTTTGCTAAGTTGCTTTAGGAAGATGACATGATTCAGGAAAATCATGCTTAGATTCCTGAGAAAAGAAAACTTTCTATGCACTCTAAAATTTGGTTACTGAATGACGCCATGAAAACTTACTGATTTTATATAAGCCTTCAGCGGCAGTTTGAACATTACTCTGACGAAAGCTTTCTTGAACAAGAACTGGGATGTTTTAGTCCTGCAAGTTGCCTTTTGTACTTTTGCAATTTTTTTTCCCGCTTGGATGTGACTCATCTGTTCAAAGCTGTTGTTACTGCAGACTGTGACTCTGTCACATACATCTGATTTAAAAACAATGAGTCTTATGATTTATTACTGCCTTTATATATTCACACAGGCTGCTTACAATGAAATGCGCGCCTCATATTTGATGCCATAACTGACGCTTTTCTATTGAAGTTATCCCAGTTGGCACAATGCCCCCTAATTAGGCCATCAGAAGTATTGGTAAATTATGAGACAAACGTTCTCAGAGTAATAGCATGCAAGCTTCAAACTCTGCTTATAGGTTTTTAGTGTTAAAATCTAGCTGATTTTAATGCTTAGAGATAGGATGAAATTGCAAGGAAATTACTCAAAATTGTATTTCTTAAGCTCACATTTAGGTTGGAGATGTCACATTTGGAAGCTTGAGACCAAATTCCTCTGTGCAAATGGAAACAGCTTGGCTTACAGATCCCCGCCTTTGGCTTCAGGAATCTTTCAGAGTCCTCAGGACCACAGTAATTGATGGGATTTCCAAAGTCCTCTCAGGACTTTCTCACAGGCAATTTTGCAATCCCAGCAGGAACTGTTTCCCACCACCCTTTTTTTTTAGGCTATGCTCTGCTTACTGCTTACTGTTCAAGCAGGTGTTAGGAGAGCTGCAGTCTTGAGGTCTGGGCAAATTATCTCATGAGGTCAGTTACTTTGCCAGTGCAGATAATGTCTCAAGTATATGAAACAAGGTATGTTTTGTATCTGTGGTCAGGCTTTGGGCATCACCTATGCTGTATAAGTTGAGTGTTCAGTTGTGCTTGTGAAATGTTCTTTTTAAGAGGAGACTTTCATTTCAGACAGGGTATATTAGAAGATAACACAAATTTTACCACCATGCTCTCTTCCTTAGGGAGAATCTCCTGTCCTCACTAGCTGGAAATAGAACTACACTGATCCCTATGTGTCTTAAAACACTGGTGTTTGTAAGTTATTTTTAAATATTTTCAAAGATGGTTTGGGCTCCAAGCAAAGAGACTTTGAAGTAGTTGCAAACCAAACTTCATGCTGTTGAGAGCAATGCCTGGAAAACCACATGCTACTACTCTAGAGTTCTGATCTGGCAACTGACGTTACCCTGGAGTCAAGTTTCATGTTTGTTAGTTTACGTGAATGACCCAGAAGAGGCATTAGGGTGTTGTGAGAGTGTCAGGAACCAAAAAGCTGCTCAGCAAATAAATTCAGTCTGGACAGTGAGTTTTTGTAAGTAAAAAACAGTGACGTTATATTAAATTTTTGACCCTACTTATTTGGAGATTCAATGTTCTATAATGTGTGCTGAAAATATAAAACGGGTTTATATTGTAACTCCTATCCGCGTGTTCAAAGCCGGGCCACGGCAGCGCTGCTCTCGCTTGCAGGAGTTGCAGCACTATTGTCTGCAGTGCTGATACAACTCTTCAACTAGCAGGGAGCCTCCAGAGCTGCCGAATTCAATGCCACTATGATAGTTATTTTTTAATAAACACACAATCTGTCCCAACTACCACATTATGCCTGTTTTCCACCCCACCAGTCATTCTGTCTGTCGGAGTGTGTAGAGCAGTCCATAAGGATGAATTCCTATTTGCTTCAAATCCTTCCTTATAGTTTGGAGATGCTGTTCAGCTTCTTAGGAATCTGTGTCGACTTCCACTCTCTTTTATTCTTCTGTAACTTTCTTCTCTCAAGCTTGCATGAGTTTTTGCGTGTGGGGACACACGAGCAAGTTAAGCCAATGACAGCTGTAAAGGTAACGTCTGTCAAGTGACGCGTGGTAAATCCCTGTGAACGCGTTCCCATTTTGAGGTAGGGTGGCCTGCATTTCCAGCTGCATAATGCTCAGTGGCTGAGATTGCGCGGGTCGAGGTGCAGGTCGAGGTGAATGGTGAAGCCTGGAGCAGGGCCCCGACCAAGAGGCGGGGCACACAGCGTCCCCACGGAAGGGACTGACGCCCTAGCCCAGGGCAGCGCTTCCTTCAGCTGGCTGCTCAGAGCCCACACACCAGGCGCCTCGTTCTCTTCTCAGCCCTGGTTTGTTGATACCTCTATAATGCGTTTAAGCTTCCTGACAGCAGCCCAGGCTCTTTTGTGGATTTTTACAGATGACAAGGATGCATGGACTGTAGGTTAAAAGCATCTGCTTTATTAGTGTAGCTTCGCTTCATGCTAAGAGCATAGTATAAAGAATGCTGGAATAACCAGCTTTATTTTTACATAGCCCCCCCTCCCCCCCCCCCAGATTGTTTAGTGAGGAAAATAATCTTCCTTTCCTTTTTCCTCCTTCATTTTTTACCTGCTTAAATAGGGAGGACAATGGTAGTTGGTTTTAATATTTGTGCAAGCAGCTGCCACACAAGCTTTCCTGCGACAGTGTTCGTTTCTAAGCCCTGCTTAGCACTCTGGAGTGTTGTCGTGCTGGGTAACAGGGCCCGCTTTTTCCCCGTGTGGTGTTTGCTGCCCTGCGTGTGCTTGTCTGCAGTGTGAGGACACTGCTCCGAAGATGTGCAGGGAACCTTAAAGCAATAAATAAATCAGAACTGAAGCCTCTGAGATTCAGCTCGCCTAATATTGAAGAAATGGCTCCTCCTGAGGGCAGAAACGGGGACTTGTGGCTCTTGTAAGTCGACTGAAATTTTCCAATGTTTACATTGTATGTAAGAAGATAACTTTTATTACTATTATTATACTTGAACTGTATTCAGCCCTGTGCCCAGAAGGACTCGACAAGTGATGTTACGTAAAACCAAACGCTTGCACATGCCGAGGACCCACAGTGTGCAGGCAAGAAGGGGTTACAGCAGGGAAAATTCCTGACAGACTTGGCATCCTTTGGCACAAGTAACAGAATTCAGTATTGGTTTCTGGATCCCGGTGGACCATTGTTTACGGTGTGTTATATTGGTAAGAATTCTCCATGCACCTGTTGCTTCTCTCCTAAACAGATTTTTGTGTCAGTATCTTTGTGATGCCCCTTCTCACACATTTGGTTCCCTTTAGTGCTTAATGCAAATCCCACTGGTATAACTGAAACTTCCCCCCACCCCAACCTCTGTTGTGTCCCCATAACACTGTACTTGCACATCGTCCTACTGATGTTTTCTCCGTTTCTGAAAGTGGGTTTGGAAGGGAGGTCAAATTTTGCTCTTAAGCACATCCTATGAAGCGTCCTTCAGATCAAAAGGGTTTATACAAAAGTCTGTCAGCAAAGAACATGACATTCTTTTATTAAATGTGCCTTAAAATTCTAAGATGTTATTACTGCAACCAGACAGACATTTAGAAAGAGAAAACACTGTTGATATTTGGCTGTGATTTAAGGACTCATACTGAATAACTGTCCTGCATAATAATTGCCAAATTACATAGGGAGTTTCCCAAACAAGTACTATATGAAACAAACCTATTGCTGGTTACAGTAAAACAATTATGAAGAAAAGGTGACTATTTGACTTTTCTTACTTTTGTAACTGTTTTAAGAGTGTGAAAATTATTTTCCTGTGATTGAAAAATTATTATTTTAAATATTAAATCTTGTACTTGGTGACATGAAACTAGGATCAGGTGGGGGTCATATATAAAGGGGCACATACATGCCCAGTATGGCAGGCATCCTCAGTATTAGGAATAGGTTTAATTTATGTCTTTGCCAGTATTTCTTACATTATGTGTGCACATATATGTGCAGGGTACACAAATACATGTACACGTGTGTATATATAGTTTTAAAAAAAATCCATTGGTGTTACCTAGGGATTAATCAGGCTTCATTTCCACTGTTCACACTGACATCAAATAATTATAGTACTTTGGCTTGGAGTTAGCTGTTGCAAAATAGTATCTCAAAAGAGACTCTGTCCATTGAAACCCCTTTTAAAATAATTTTTGAAGAGGTGAAATCTTTCTGTGGAGAAGCTTTTTTAAAAAAAAATAAACCCTTACCTGTGCTCTGTAAGTGTCTGTATTTAATATAGACAATCCCCTGCTTTTCGTTTTTCCTTTGGGCTGACTTGTCAGGGGGTTGATCTAGGTGATGAGTCCATCTGTACTCACGTTATTGTAAAACTGGGTTTTTTACTTCTTCTATTTGAATAGTTTCTTGTCGCAAACACAGGGGAACAGGAGGAGGGAAAAAAAAAAAAAAAAAACACAAAGTCCCAAAGTCTGTGGAGTATGTTTTATAGTTTGACAGACCCGTAGAGCTACCTCAGAAAATAATACTTCTGAGGTAGTTAAGCTTTGAAAATTCCTAAATAGGAATTACCCTGTCTGGTTCCCACCCTGTTTTATCCAACTAATAAGAGCTTGAACGATCCCTTTTTGGGGAGCAGCGGCATTTTAGAATCTGTGGGGATGGTACAAGCCTGTTGAGAGGAATGCAGCTTTGTTTCTTCTCTAGTTGAATTTCTAGAAATAGAAAATGTAGGCCCAAATATTTCTGTCCCCATATAATGAAAATGTAAAATTTATTTAAAAGTTCTTCTCCCACAAATCCCTCACTGTCCTTCTTAAATCGTGAATAATATACAGTAGGATGAGAATGTTACCATATAGACTTCATTTAAATTACATGGGGATTTAAAAGAGGAAAATACTCTTAGACAGGAATAATCAACTGCACAAATAGAAGGGGAAACAAAAAAAAAATCCACCCTTCAACTATATAAAAGGATCCTGCAAAGCTAAAGGGAGTCATCTGTCCCCCATATCTGGGACAGATAGAAATAATTCAAACTGCAGCAAGGAGGAGCCAGGACCTTTTCCAGCTGCAAGGCCACTGATCCCTGGTGTGGATCCCCTTATCTCAGGAGCTTTCCAGGACAGGAGACGCTGAGTTTCCTCAGGTAAGTTGCTGCCGGGACAGCACAGGTGAGCAGCTCCCACACTGTGCCAGGGGTCTGTGCACAGTGGCCTTGGCAACAGAGCAAGAGGGGTCTCTGGACTGTGCGAGAAAAACAAACACACTGTCACGTGCCTGACCATGCTCCCCAGCAGCCCGTGCCTTTCCCGAAAGCTGGGGCAGTTCACAAGGTAAGAAAAAGAGACCAACCTCTCCAGCTGTATTTGTACAAACAATACGAAATCTGATGTTGCATTTGTTTCCTCTGAAATATGTAATCGCTAAGAGAACACTGAGAAATGGACTTCTTTGTAACCCTTACCTGGACTGTCTTGTCCAGTGCTTGTGTCTGGCATTTGTGATATATGAAGACAGAAACAGCATTTTGATAATGGTGTGCAAGTTAGAAAAAATGACTTAAATACAAGATTTTGCATTAGATTATTCTGTGACCTTAAGATCGTTCTCACTTCCTTACAGTTAGCTTGAAAAGGAAAAATATCCAGCAAATGCACGCTAACGGGTGATTCAGGGAGTCGGATCAAAAAAAAAAAATTCTTACTTGTTTCTCTGTTATCTAAACATAACTGAATTACTAATTCTGTTCATAGCATTTTTGTGTCAGACATTGATCTGATAATCCATAATGTACAAATACCTAGAAATAATTAGCCACTTGCATTTTTATATACAGTATGTATAATGTATAAAATATATTAGTATATACAAACATACAATGTTTTATATATTTATATATAAATACATTAAATGTATTTAAAATATATATAAAACTGCAAGTACTTAATTTATACAACATGTACTATTTATTTTAGGTTTAACCAAATGCATGATTAAATGTATAGCCATTTAGTTTGCTAGTTTGGAGCATATGCTTTCAATAAACCTGACTGAATTTACTGGGAGCCCACTTGAGCTACTAGAGTTTTGTTGTGGGGTCCCAGCTTGCTGATTTTCTGATTTTGATTTACCCAGACTAGAAGCTGGTAAGTTCTTTGTGGACTGCTGATTTGATCCAAGCACACTGTTTTTCAAATACTGTCTCCTAAGAATGAGTGATTAATCATTAAGAATGCTGGCACACCTGTGAGAGCAGCCCATTTTAAAATGCTTATGTAATATGCATTTTTGTTTGAGAAGGGGAAAGAATGAAGCAAGCAGAAGTAAGAGTGCTATGAAAAAGCAGGAAGAGAACTAGTCAGTTTGAAGGCTGCTGGTAAACTGCTATGTGAGGTATCTGAGGCATAAATGCCTCTGTTCTAACAGCACCTACTGGTACCTTGGATGGGAATGCCAGAGTGACTGAGCTGTTTAGACTGGCACCAATTGACCTGAGTTAGCATCACTATTTTTTCTTCCTGCTGCAGTAAATGGCTGGGGAATGTCAAGCCTTTAGTTGTACTGCAAGTATTAAAAGAAGTGCTTATGACTGATTCTGTTTTAGTATGGCCTCACTGGTTTCTTTATTGATTGCGATAGGAATATTTCTGTTGCTTCACTCCAGTGCTTGGTGTCTCTGCTCTGCACAGTAGCCTATCAAATTGATTCTCAGGAGAGCGCTGAAATCTGCCTTTGCTAAGGGGGTTGGAAGTCCAGACCTCCTAGCGTAGCCACTGGAAATGGCAACAGAAGCATTGACTTGTACCCCACATTTGTGCAGAAAACATAGTACAATCCACACAAACAGTGGTTTGCTGGGCATCATACTCAGTTGAGCAGTCCTTGACAGCATGAAAATTTGGGTGCATGCTGCAGTACTTCCATGATTAATGCCCTCCAGAGTATGAGCTTTGTTACTCAAAACAATTTATTACATTTTAACTTATTAATATATGAAAATATCCATTTAGAAATGCTATCTTACCTTTACGCTCTGTTTAACATACTTTTTGTGTGTTTTAAAACATACTGCAAACCTTGATCACAAATTCTAATAACAACAGTGAACTACTTTAATTTCACATACCTTTATAAGCAGCGGGAATTTGAAGTACATAATCACATATTTGCAGATATAACATTCTATAATTAAGTCCTTTTGTCCAGAAGCTGCCTTAGAAATGAGTTCCTTGTTTCTCAGGGTAGGCGGCTGGACTACGGCTACATGCACAGAAGCCTTGTCACATGTGTATCATATAGTACCTGGCAACACCCAATAACGGGCATATGCTTGGCAAGCCATGCACCAGTATCACTTTTCCTACCTCAGAAGAACCAGGAATGCCGTCATCCCACCTTTCTCCTCACTCAGTCTCTCCTCACATACAGCTTTTAGGAGTATTTAACCAGTGAGCCTGTTTTCAGAGGGGGAGAAGACATGGTTATTTATTTGCAGTGGAATGAAGGCAGTCCTTCAACAGCTCTCTTCTGGTAGTAATGTACTTTCTAAATATATGTGGTTTTCCTATAAGGACAGTGTCTGCCTGAGCAGGGATGTTGCTAGACAAGCTTGTGATGACAGTCTTCATTTGCTGGGATATGACAGTATTAGCAGGCAAAGTCGTATGAAACAAACAGCTTTCATTCCAGTGACTCGTGTCAGTTAAAAGCTGGTTAATCAAATGACTTAAAAATAAATATCTTCCTATAGAACATAGTAAGTATTCAGTACATTTTCTCTGTGATTTTCCCTATTCCTTTAGCATGACCTCATTTTTGTAGTAGGATTCTCTATAGACAGCACAAAGGCAGTAGCCATTGATCTCAGCGAGCCTGCTGTGAGTTCATAAGCCAAGACACTCTGTCTTTCCAAACACCCAAGCTGTGGCCGAGTGACCCAAGAATAAAGCTGCTACACGGTGGCTACATGTATTTTGTTAAACAGACCATACAACCTGGATTCAAATAGGCTGTTCAGTACACTGCCACTGCTCTCCAAGTCCCAGGGGTGTTTTCAGTAGTCTTCCGTAACAGGGATCATGGTCTGATTTCTACATTCCTCTTGACATCTCACCAGGCAGTCTAAAGGCCACAGCAGAGACAAAGCACAACTCCTAATGCTTCATGCTCTCTCATGCTCTTCCTGGGATGCAAAGTCAATTAAACTTCAGCTCCTGTGGCATGTAACTATGTTGGGAAGCATCCTGTGGGCTGTGGTAGCATGTGGATTGCAGTTTCAACCATTTCTTGGTTTACAGAAGCAGTTAAAAACTGAGCAGCACTCCTGTGACTGTGGTCCATTCTGTCTGCTCATCACTTAACATCCAGGTAAGAGAAAGCAAGCCTATTTGCTCCTCCATCTTCCTGAAAGCCTCCTAAACATATATTGATACATTTTCATAAGGGAAGACACAAACGGAGAGCTGTCAGAAGAGATTCAGTTGCCTCTTAGATGACAACAGCAAAAGAAAGAAGTGATTGTACAGAAACTATGAAGGAATCAGCAACTAGCAGAACAGCATAATCTGCTCCCCCCTACCAGCCTCTGAAAAGCAAGGCAAGGGCTTCTGGCAAGGCAGTATGAACCACAACAAGACTGCATCGTGGAGTGCACCAGCTTCTGCTTCAGGGAGGAGATGTGATCACTAGTGTGCGAATGGAAATAGTACAAGATGAAAGCAAACAGGAACATCTGAACAAAAACCCACAAGAAAGCCAGCTTATGACCTCTACAGCCACCATCGAGGATCATGTCCGCACATCTCTGTTACTCAAGTGCTTTTGTGTTGCGCTTCCTCAGGGTGCCTGTTTCATCTGAATCACTGGCTTTTTGCTCCCTCAGTGCTGTGCTTTCATTGTCAGACTCCCCGGACAGCTCCTCCCTGGCTGGCTCTTCTGCTTCACTGCAGCTCTCCGAGTGGAACCCAGCATTCTCTGCCAAGACAGCAGGATCGCTGTCCTCCTCGCAGCAGTAACAGCTCTCCTCAAAGTCCAGGCTGCCACAAAGGTCCCTGCCCTGGTCAGCGATGCCAGTTACCTCATCCATCTTCTGCCCTACATCGTGGCTGCTGCTCCCCATGGTGAGATTGGAGAGCAGGCTCTCCTTGCACAAGTAAGCCTCAGCATCAAAGACCTCCATTCTTTCTGCCAGCTCTTCCGCAGAGGGCTCACTTGGGTCAGGATAATCTACAAGGATGGTGTCCCGTTTACGCTTGAGGCAATGAGAATTATCATAGACAGGATAGGTCTCTTCTGGATAACCTTAGGAATAAACCAATATGCAGCTTGAAACATGAACAACACTTAAAACTAATAGTAATTTAAGTGATGAGTGCACAAGTTATTAAAAACAACTTTTTTCATATTGACAGTATAACTTATTTAATGCTATGCCAAGAATGTGTAAAACATTGGAAGATGACTTCAAAATTCCACTGACTTTGAGAGAATGAACCTAGACTTTTAAGAGTTAACGCCTGAGCTTTGTGGAAAGCTGGGGGAGCTAACTGCTGAAAATTGTGTGAAAACCAACACTTACGTCTTGAAAAAGATGCATTTTTTTTTGTTCCTATCTACAGAATGACTGATTAAAATCAGAAGATTTTACCTATAAACAGCATTATTTATAAAGTTGGAAAAACAGATCTTGAGCAATGGCTGTGCATTTCATTTTAGATAATGCATCATGAAGAAAACAGAGCTAGGGGGAATGTTTATGCTTTATGTTTTGAAACATATTTGAAAAGTTCTTAAATAGCAAAAAGCTACTTAAGTCTGCAAAGATGACTTTAGAATTCTAAAAGCCACAGCTCAATTGCAATGTCTTGGAAATTGTTATATAAACAAACAAACAATGAGAAATAGAAAGGATGTTAGAACAGAATTTTTTGAGAGACTTCCTAGAGTTCACTTTTGCAACACTGAAGCAAAGAACCATGAATAAAAGTAAAAAAAAAATTGTCAGCTGCAAAGACAACATTGATTCTAATTTCTAAAGTTTTTATGACTTTATACGAAATCTGACCCAGCGAAGAAATGGAAAGACACAACCCTACAACAACCGAGGCTTGGCAGCAGATGGAGCACATATATATACTACTGCTGGCAGCAGGTAGTGTGGTATTTACATAGTAAGAAATGGTGGATGCCTCAAAATCCATTTGCTTTTATGGTTGTGAAAACAACCAAGGAAGGGCAAAGTACCAACCGATTCTGACATGGTGTGGGGGCTAAAGTAGTCCTTACCCAACTTCATCTTCAGGGTAACAGCAAGAAAGGTCTTGCTTACCTTCCCAGTCCTCCATGTAGGGCGCTTCTTCAGCTTCCTTCTCAGGAGATATGCCATCTACGAATTTTCCTTCTTTCATAACCCTAGTAATCTCTCGGAGTTGCTGAAGCAACCTTTTCTCTTGGTCTGTTGTTACATTTTGAGTTCTGCTAGAAAACACTACACATCAGAATTCAGCACACTCTTACCAAAAGCCTGCAAGTGGTAACTTGGAGTTTGAGTTCGGTCTCACTAGCACATCCTGAAGAAACCCTGGATGCAGTATGGTCACTACTCAGCATTTCCACATGCTCTGATAACGGTCCCAAATCCTTCTGGAGATTGCCCTGAGAACCATTAAGTTACTGTAGTAGTTTATTCCACAGAACAAGTGCAGGTTTGAGATGGCATGTTATATAAAGCCTGGATTGCGTAGATGGGAGAATGTGAGATGCAAATCAATCAGCACGTAAGAGGAAATGGTTTCATCAGCTAGCTGCCTTTGACAATAGCCGAAATAGAACTGCTAAACTAATCCTTTTATATACAAAAATTAATGTAATTTGCATATATATGACCTACATAAAGACAGACAGGCACTGAAGTCCTGTCTCTTTAGCACAGTGTGGAGATATGCTAGCTTGGCTAATAGAATCAATAATACAAGCAGCCTAACTGTGATATTTCACAGAGGATAATTCCTAATTCACTAGATACTCTTACCAGAAAGCATCACTTTCCAACAGGAACACAGGGTTTCTGCATTTCAGAATTCTGTTCTGACCCCAGATCTCTTGCTTCAAAAGGAAATTCCCAATCCAGATGGAGAAATTGAAACCCACACCATATTAATACTTCATTTGAGGCCTCCAGTAAAACATACTCTAGGACTGGTGACATTCAAGACTTGTCTGGTTGGCTTCGTTTGGGAGATGTACCAAGTAAAATGCACTTACGAACACAGTAAAGGGACAAATGATGCAAAAGGTTTATGATGTAAGAAGAGGTTGTCATTTTTGCTGTGTGTTTCATCTCTGAAGAAACTATTACTTCTCATAGTGTTGACAATGCACACATTGCTTTGTAGGGTCCCAGAGTACTCACTAATAGATACAGTATTTTTTTCTGATTTGTACATTGAAATTCTAACATTTCCTAAAGGGCTATCATGATAGCAATGAAAATCTAGCATGGTGTCTCAACACGTCAACTGGCATTTTTTGCTTCATGGTCTTTAAAAAAAAAATTCACCACTATAATGCAGTATAGGCAAAAAATTGCACCACAGAGTACTATATATCTCTCACTTGATAACTTGTGTATTCCATTTGCTCAGTTTATGGTAAAGAGCTAAGTTTTTTCAAAATGTCAGCCTGTTAAGCAAGACTTGGAAAACAGGCAATCGAGCAGCATTGTTTTTATCTCTTACATAATTCCTGGAAGTTGAGATTTTTTTTTTTTTTTTTTTTTTTTTTTTTGCAAGAGAGTGTTTTCCAAGAGAAACAGAGAAGCAGCTGTAAACATTCTTCAGTTTAAAATGGTTTCAGAACAGACCATACTTTAAGGTGAGTCATGAAAACTATACAGGTGATATGGTTAGGGAAGTCTTTTACATTGGTTTTATCACTGCCCCAAGCCTTCTGCTAAAGGCCTGGAAAAGCAATATGCTGCATGCTTTTAGTGCCGAGTGCCCTGCACACTCATCAATCCAGTCTCTACTTCTGAATCATCAAAATCCTAGCAAGGATTCTCATCTCTGCTGACAGATCCTGCATGAGGAAGGTTGGTGTTCAGAAACTGGAGATAGTAAGGTCCCCATGCTGACAGGGCACAATGTTCATAATTTATATTCATAATTTGTTGAAAAAAGTGGGAACAATGCAAATTTTTCTCAAAGCTCTGAGTTGATATGTTGTTTGGTTCTAAGAACTGTGTACCATCCACATAAGCGTGGAAGTGTGGTGCGTGTTACGGAACAATTATCTTTGTCCTTCTCTGAGTTTAGGTGTTCTTAGGTTACTGAGTACCTGCTAAAGGTTGTTTCCTTCTTAGCTCTTTCTTTACCCCACTTCTAGTCCTTGCTAATATATGCTAGTCATAAGTAAAAACCTTTGCATTTGTGCTGTTTGAAAGTTTTCCATTTCTGCAAGGCCTACTTCTGCATTTGTGGCTTTAACTTCAAATGGTGCGTTAGTTTGAAAGGTCTCCAAGTCTGGTCCAAGCAGACTTGGTCCAGCAGATCCCAGTTTCTATCTGTCTCTCTCCTGCACAACACAGGGCTAGGTGATACTGTCCCCTCTGACTAAGCAGATAATAGTATTGAGGGACTCTCAACTAGCATCACTTCACGGAAATTATGATATTAAAGGGAAAAAAGTGAATAGGGCAAGCCACAGCAAGAAAACACTACAGACACTTGCTACAGAAGAAAGCAGGATAAAATTACTGACTACAACATGAGTAATTCCTTCAAAACAGATTTCTTGCTATGGTATGGCATTATCTGAGAATCGATTCAATAGAAACTTTTTGTTGTTGTTGACAAAACATACAGAATTAAGAGTATCTTTGGATTCAAAGAATTCAACAGAAAGGGGAACCATAAATCCTGGACCCTTTCAGTTGAGAAAAGATATTCTACAGTATAAAGAGACAACTCTAAGACTGAAGCTCAGACCTTAACACTACTACAAATACTGCGTGTTAGTCATAAATCGCTTTTTGTGACAACAAAAAAAATACACCTCTGTTTTTGTTAATAATACTTGGCTGACAAAGTCATTTTTGCTATATATAGCATAATTGTCTGTGATTTCACTTGGGGCCTTTAGGAATTAATGCAAAGACGACACCAGTTGTTTCTTCGACATTTTCATTTTAAAGATTTTTGTTTAACTGCACATTAATAAGTGCAGCACAAGTAATTTTCATGCTCTTCCCTTTTAATTTCGATCTAGCACTCTGCTCTAGTTGTACTTTTTCATTATATATTTTATTTGAAGGCATTCATCAAGTATCACTGAACTTAATTAACGTCTCAGTTCAGACTCAAAGCTTCAAAGAGTGGTTGCATTTGGAAACCAAGTATTTGCTCCATCTTGAGGTTGGGATTTTTTTCCCCCCCTCTTTTAAGAAGAGAAACTGCATACAATATTTGCTATTAATTTCAGCTTTTGATTCCCCTGAGCTCTCTAGTGCCACCTATGTAAATAGTTTGGTCAAACAAAGAAGTTCCTGTAAATAAAAATTCTGAGTCAGTTGCTCTGAATGAAGCAAATATTGGATCAGACCTAAACTCATTTTCACAGTATAAAATAATCTATTCTCACAGCAAAGACAGTATCTAGGAAGCCCATTTCTGGCAGCTTAAAGTTAAGCATAGAGCGTAGGGCTAGCTCTCCAAAATAGAGCTAAGTTAGAACAGTCAAAGTAGTATCCTTGTTTCACTAGCGGAAGCAGGGCAGCCCTAGGGATATGCTCCTGCAGGTCAGACAGGTTGGCACCTTAGCTAATACCACCACACTAGTGGCCACCGGTGCAGGGGAGCCAAAACTACATGTTCTAGGAGAGCAACGTTTAAAGCACAAATGAAAGTAACATCCACATTTACGCTTAGCACAAAGTTGTTCCTATAGACTGGTTAAACACAGGAATTGATTGATCCAGAAAAACTAACATGCTTTGCAGTTTGCACAGCTGTATCTGTTGCTTTCAAATTTCATCTTGACATTTGTGCCATTTATGTTTTGAAACACTGCAGTTATGAATTTTCCTATTGAGATCTTGACATGCTTATTAAAAATACAAACTTATCAATGTTTCTTTATAAAGTACTCTATTTGAGATATATAACAAGCATTATTAAAACTTTTTTTAAATTCTCGTTTTACAGCTCTCTCTTCTTTCCTATTTAGTAAAAGATACATGGATTTACTGGTTTCAAGGTTAGAATTAAGTTTTCAGAACCAGATTATTATACAATAATATAACAGCTTTTCTATTTTTAAAAAATTTTAAACCTAGAAAATAAAACAAAATAAGTGGTACTCTTGGGATTCATTCATAAAATTACTCTAATTACATGAGAGGCTGTTTTATATATTTTAAATACAGATGTTTTATTTTCAGTTTAGATATTCCTGTTATTATCTTCTATATAACACAGTATATAAAATAGGGGGGCAAGAATAGCTGCTCTTCTGCTTAAGGAAAATGGAAATGTAAAGAATGATTAATTTTGAAACGAAAAAATGTGACAGGAAAAGACAAGTTCCTACACTTTGAAGTAGAAATACAATTACTATTTGAGATTGTTTGTTTTTTGTTTACTATTTTTGCACAAAGTACTATATTTTTTCCTGTAAATTTCACTTCTAATCAGAGAAGAATCCTCCTTTAAAATGCTATGATTTGAAACATACCTGTCACAATTAGGCCCTACTCTGTTGATCAGTTTTTCCATAGCTTCTTCAGTCTCTCTCAGTTTTTCTTGGAGTTGGGCAAGCTCATAGTCCGCTGTAAAACAAACAAAATTCATTAACAGGAGCTTTGAAAATGTCTCCTGTCCTGTTGTAGCAAGCAGCATATGTTGCACTCTTCTTTCCAGATACTCTAGGCAATGGCAAGGAAAGCATCACCCTTCAATAGCTTTGGAGCTACCACCTGACAAGCTCAGCACACTGCAAATACCCTGGAGGTTGAAGGTAAAATAAGGTAAAGATGGAATAAATTACAACTAGCACTGTTAATAATTTTCACAAATTTGCCAGGCTCAATACAGTGTAAGTGTACTAAAAATAAATCTACAACACTGACTGCAGCAGCTACCACATATTCTAACATAAGCATTAATGACAAGATCGTAGATTACACTTACGTTAACAGCATTACATTACTGCTAGCACTTTCTATAAATCCTATGTACTTTTATTTATTATTAGAATGTAGCCACTAAATACAACATGTTTAAATACTGTTACGGTAACTACTCCCCATTTTTTAAGAGTAAACTTATTAATTTCTCAAGCATTTCAAAATGCTGCCTCCTATCTTTAAACTGTAGTCATGAAAACCTTGCACAACATAAAGAAAGGACGGAAAAGAAGCCGTGAAAAGCCTGACGATGGCAATGAATTCACAAATTCAAAAAATGAAACTAGCTGTTGATAACAACTCTATATACTATTATTAGAATACAGATTATAACATAATTATACACTAAGATCTTCCATTTTTAGTGACTCCTTACTCTAGCTTTTCAGCAAATCAGTGCAGGGCTCCAAGAGGGCTTCAGGTCAGGCTACTCTCACAGACTCCCACTAGACAAAAGTGATGGTGTTTTAATGGTGCAGAAATTCACTTTAACATGTGCTCACTCTAACACAGGAGCTTCTGGCTTTCTCTTTACTGTGATGAACAGTAATTTTATAGTGTATCCAGAAGCTGAAAACACTGACCAGACTGTGACTTTACTGAGTAAACAGCTACACAGATACAACTTGGAAATAATACTTACTGATTTTCCTCTTCATGTTTCCAGGTACAGCAGGAGGACATTTCCGCTCCCCAGCTGCTGTTTTTCCTTTAGAAGATAGCTAGTAAATGGGAGGGGGAAAAAAAAAAAAGAAAAAGAAAAAAAAAAGAAAAAAAAAAGAAAAAACACACCTCTGGTACACACGTGAGTTAAAGCAATAGCAGTGTATAAGCCACAAAGGCAACAAAACAAAGACAGAAAGCTAAAATTATGCTATAAAATAACCATAGAAAAGCATTCCCAGAAGCAAAAACATATGAAGGAAACACAGACGAAGAAGCAAAGACATGAAGGATGCCTAGAAAATCTTGCCAACTGGAAACTCCTAAAAGAAACTTGGAATGAACACTATTTTTAAACATAATGAAAGCATAACCCATTATATATAACATTTTCATTTTAAACTGTTGCACCAAAGGGTCCGATCTTGTAATACTTCTATGTAAAGGGAAAAAATGGTGGATTGAGCAATTATTCTGAAATGAAGTGATGGATTCTGAAGATACATGACCCACTTCTTCCTCCTGCAGTATTTTCTGCCATTTTTTCCTTACCTTTTTTGCATAAAAGCTAAACCTGCAGCAAAGATACTGGGTGGCTCTATACAAAAGCTGCAAGCTGTCTATTCTTTTTCCTCTTCTCTGTGTTTGATCAGCTCTCTCCATTCACTTCTTTATGACCTGAGGACTCTTTTACTCACCAGAGCAGACTCAACTCTTCAGGCACTGCTCAGTCTGGATTCAACCCTCACTCAAAAGAAACAACCATTTCCCCAGGCTTGGTTCCCTTCCCTCTCCTCCCAGAAGGATGGTATTTTGAGACTTGGTCAGTCTGTGCAGCTGCAAAAGAGCAACTGTACAAAGACATTTCCTCATCTCCAGGGTTAATTAACTACATAAAAGTCAGGTCTGTGTAACAAAACGCTATATGAAGTTCAAAGCAAGTGTGAAACATCTGAGGGGGCAGTTGGCATTTTAAACCAGCTTTCAGCCAGCTCCCCAGCTGGAGTAGTGAATAATACAACCCCACAAGCCTCCATTCTTCGGGACTGTGGTGCTTTTTGTTCTAAAAGCTTTTCAGTAATTGTATTTACTCTCTACATAATACAATATATAACCTGCAACAGCATATATAACATGCAATAATACATACTAAAAAGGAATGTGTTAGAAATTAATGTAACATAGACATGCACACATTTAGCCACATAGATGGCTAAACATTTTGCAAAGGAAAAAAAGAATCCTAAAAGAACTGTAAAGGGTCAAAGGCCAATACAGTTTACATTAACCCTTTACTGCATTCTTAATTACAGTATTTCCAATGGCAAAAAACATGTTTTTATAAGATGCCAGTCCGATGACTAGTTTTTTTTTTTTTTTTTTTTTAAAACAGGGCTGACATGAAACCAGACATAAAACTGTTACTAGCACTGGAGTTTGAAGGCTACTTAGTTGATATACCCATCTTTTCCATTTCTGTTGTTCTTACCTTAAATAAAATGTACAGGATATATAAGAAGATTCCAAATCCATAAATAGGTATAATCTGCCCCACAAGACCTCTCCCAGTCCCACCGCTGCTTCCTCCTCCACCCGCCTTGGCTTTGGCAACAGCTTCAGCAAGGTGGGACCTTGGAAAAGGAGGGGCAGCTCGGCTGTCGGGCGTCACTTGGTAATGCATCCTTGGTGGAAAGCGAGCAAGCTTCCCTGCAAAAAGCACATGGCAGTTAGATTTGCTCTGCTGCTGTCAATGCCTTCTCTCCGCAGCCTCAGTATTGTGCAGGGACATGTTAACGCATGCACTGCTGCCCAGCTCGACGACGGATGCGCGACTGCAGTTTAGCCTGCTGCATGCTCACAGACTCCTAGTCAATGGGGTAAGAAATAGGTAGCATAGACTTGATTCCACCCAATATGTTATAAAAGAGACAAAAAAATGGTGGCATCTCAAATTATTTTCACTTAAAAATTGTTGCATAAAGCAATGTAAGAGAGCAGATTGCATACAGTATTTTAGGGAAGAAACCTTCTCAATTTAAGAGATGCAGAGTTTTGTTTTGTTTTTTAAAATAAAGTGAACATAAGCAGATGCACAGATGCCAACAAGAAAAGACTGCAAAGAGCAAGAAATGGTGCTGTAATGTATGGACTGTTTTGTTCAGTTTAAAGGTACCAAGATCTCAACAGACCTATGCTCATCATGCAATAATTTTCCTGATGCTATTAATTT
Source organism: Nothocercus julius (assembly GCA_013398735.1). Taxonomy (NCBI): domain Eukaryota; kingdom Metazoa; phylum Chordata; class Aves; order Tinamiformes; family Tinamidae; genus Nothocercus; species Nothocercus julius. The sequence goes on along the minus strand of VZSV01000001.1, from coordinate 3,152,676 downwards.
AGCTCTTTTTTTCCCCACATGAAATCCACTATATTACCGTTCCATATACTTGATAAACTGTTTTTTATCTCCCTGCCAGGCTTGGAGTACCATCTACAGTTGTTTCCACCATAACATGGGCATGCACTGAATTAATTATAAGTAGCAGATTTTGGCAGGAGGAGGAGCTGGCCAGAGACACCAGAGATGCATTCTGCCAGACTGGGCTGCACAAAGGAGGTCACCAACGCTGAGGTCAGTCGGTGAAGCCAGATCTGACTTGTGAATGTGCTAGCTCCACCTACAGAACCCTACCTGTTCTTACAATCTTTTAACCTTAAGTAACAGTTTTTAATGATTTGTCAGTAACACTTCACATCAGCTTTTCAAACTGGCTACAAGCTAAGAGGAGCATGTTTCATCTAATCCTATCACTTCATAGAATCATAGAATGCTTAAGGTTGGAAGGGACCTCTAGAGATCATCTAGTCCAACCCCCCTGCACACGCAGGGTCACCTAGAGCATGTGGCTCAGGACTGCGTCCAAGCGGGTTTGGAAGATCTCCAGAGAAGGAGACTCCACAACCTCCCTGGGCAGCCTGTGCCAGGGCTCCGTCACCCTCACTGTTAAGAAATTTTTCCTAAAGTTCCTGTGGAACTTTTGGTGTTTCAGTTTGTGGCCATTTCCTCCAGTCCTATCAGTGGTCACCACTGAGAAGAGGCCGGCCCCATCCTCCTCACTGCCTCCCTTGAGGTACTTATAGACACTGCTCAGGTCTCCTCTCAGCCTTCTCTTCTCCAGGCTGAACAGGCCCAGGTCTCTCAGCCTTTCCTCATAGGACTTCAATGAATAGCTTTAAGACCAAAAAACAAAATTACGCCCCATCTAATACTTCTGTTAGTTAAGAGATGATAACTTTCTGGATGTACGCGAAATCCTAGTTAATAGCAGTATCGCATTAGAATTACTGAGTTTTTCATCTTCTAGCAATAATAACACTCAACTGAACACAGTTTAAAAGAATAAGACCTCTAAAGTCAATCAAATGAAAAAGAACGAAATAACCAGACAGTTGGTAACAGTCAGATCACTACAAGTACCTTTTTATTAAATACCTCCTATGTGTTCTACCTAATGAGGATGTTTTAGGAAACACTCCTGAGCTCAGCTTGACAGTCGCTAATAGTATTTAGACTTCCTTATTGCACACCAATACAGCAACTGTTAGTCTAGACAGTCTATTGAGGCTCTTCATCCCCTACTCAGCAGTGTGTTTTCATAAAGCATTTACTTTCTATCCCTCTGTCAACCCAGAGGAATTGGTCAAAGGGTTCTAAATTTGTATGTGGGAATATAGAAACATCCATGGGCTGTATGATTAAAAAAGCAACACTTTGGTGCTTAGACTACAAGGATATTCCTTCTATATTTTCCTTTGTAACCACCATTCTTAGTGTAACTGTTGAGAACAATCCACAAGGAGGAAATGTTTTTCTTAGCGTGTAGCCTGAATGCTCTTCCTAGTCCCTGTGCTACTGTTGTTGCTTTTCATCAGCACCCTCTAATTTCCCAATACCTTTGCCCAAAGGAAATCCAAATAATTTGTCCTTTTTATTACACTATAATTTCATATTCAGTTCATTGTTGAGTCACAATTTCAGTATTTTTTGATCTGACTTATCATTACATCCTAGTTTTAGATTTTTTCCATGAGTAGTTTCTATTCTAATTCTTTTTATTTTCCTGCCACTACTAACTTTGTAAGAGCATAACATCAAGATGAACTCAGACAAACAATATGCATTTGTTTCCTGTTCCAAAACTTACAAAGCGGCACTTGCTGTGTTTCAAAAACTTGAAAAATACAGCTTTAGAGACCTACTCAAAGAGGGTTAAAAGGAATGCTCATTTGAGATTCCTAACTTGAAACCACCACACATGCTTTTAATGGACACAATCAAAGTCTTAAACATTTTAATTAGATATTGCACCTGGCAGATAAAAGGGAAAACACAAAGAAACATCCTAAACAGCAATTGTCAAGTAGAGACACCTGCATACAGGTGATGTATTGCACAAATCCAGGCTGGCCTATCTGGAATTATCTGAATTACATATTTTTCTTGCAAAACTGATGCCACTTCATTCTTTTCACAAACACAAGCTGACTGTAAATCTATTGCCTTGGAGCTGAGAAGTTTTTGTGAAACTACCAGCTTAGCACTGGTTTCCCAAATGCATGGCATACATTTGATGGCTATACTAAAAATACTCTAGAAAGTTGTCATTAGTACTTTTTTTCCTTTTCAAAAAATAACTTTTTTTTTTTTTTTTTGGAGGGAAGGGGAATTCAAACACCTGTTCATAAAGCAAACTAGAAACGTGGTACATTCACAGTCTTTTGTTGTACAGAATTTTTATTACATATATATATATAGGAAGCTATTATAGGTGAGAAAACCATCCTTTCTGTCTGGGAGATACTAACTTCTATAGCACTGTCTGGGTTCAATGTTTTCTTAAAAGAGACTTCTGAAAAGAGCTTTACTACAGGAAGTGCCATTCCCATGTTCAAAGCCCATGCTGAGAATAAGCACCCAATTCTAACAAACGGCAGTAACCTCCAAGTATCTCTTACTCAGAGGCATTTTGTCAGCAAGACTACAGTACACACTCGATTAACTTCAAGAGCGACACTACTGCTTCAGCTCCCCGCCACCAGCCACTTTACGGCTGCACTGCTTAAAGCAGGTGCTCCCCTTTAGGCCCGCCGAGCCACCGCCTGGCTCACGGCTCAGTCACCGCCCGCGGCTTCAGCTCGGTGCCCGCCAGCCGAGAAGGGGCCCCGGCGGGCCAGCCCCACACCGGGTAGGGGAGGGCGGCGGGACCGATCCGC
>VZSV01000001.1:3064752-3124215 GCA_013398735.1 Nothocercus julius | reverse complement strand
CGGGCGGGAGGCCGGGCCTGAACGCGCGCAGCGGCCGCGCGCCCCCCGGCCCCGAGCCTCACCGAGGCTGATGAAGAGGCGCCACTGGCAGCCTCCGCCGGAGCCAGGGACTCGGGCAAAAGCTTAAATGTCAGACTGCACGCCAGTGGTCACTAAACTGATTAAGCAGTGGTTATCTTTAGCAGTAAAAAGGCGATCTGCTAATACTAAATGATTAGAGCCGAAAATGCCATTTACTCCGCTCTGATTCCTCAAATGAATATTTATGCCGAGTGACGACGCCGACACCATCAGAAGGCTCCCGCGTCGGGCGCTGCGCCGTGTCAGCGGTTACCGGCACATCTGCACTCCGCCACTTTCTGTTAAGCAAATCTGCAGCGCTGAGACCAAAAAGAACAGACACGGTTGTGTTTCGTTTGGGACTTTTTAAAGACACTGTACGCCCAGCAGTCTCGGGAGCACATGTCAGAGCACCCGGGTCTGTGCGGGCACGGGGACGGCGGCAGACGGGCTGCGGCTTCTCCGGGTACGTTTGAGTGAGGCGGGGGGGCAGTGAAACATCGAACCACATAACCCTCGTGAAGGGTCGTGCTTCCAAGCACCAACCTAGAAGGGACTGTTTAGTGTCCAACCACTCCTTGAAAATCTGAGATAAAACTTAATAAAATCCCCAGCTTGTGTTGTTTTGTTTCTTACCACTCTTGCTCCCTCAAGGGGCAGTATCTGTGTGCTGTCACTGCATGCTGATTTTGACCTATGGCAAAAATCGTGGACATGTAGCTAACGGTGACTTCGGAGCATAGGCAAAGGTAAGGACAGGCTGGCAGCCTATTTCAAATCAATTAAACAAAAATTTTGGATAACAAACAAAGCTTGGCTATTCCTTCAGCAGAGTCCTTGGCCACCTGCAATAATCTCTAGAGAAAGAGCATCCAATCTACAGTTCCTTCAAAGCCCCCCAAAACAAGCCAATCCCCCAAACAAACAAACAACAACAAAACAAACGCACTGCACTCTAACCCTGAATGACATGAAAATGGAATAGCAATTCACTAAAAAGCCACTTGTTCTTTAAAAAGGGAAAGGGACTGGTCAACTTACAATAAATCTTCCCAAACAGAAACATCCGTTCACATAGAAACAGCTCATGGAGTCAATCCGCACGTGGGAGGCAGGTGGTATTTTGGAGCATACTGAGTTTCTGGGGTTGAGCTTTACCTCTCTTTCTGCCAGCTCCAGTCGCAGTGGTACAGGAACACTGTTTCTTGCAACAGGTAAAGCAGTGTCAAGATACGCAAATATTTTCTGAATTGCAAATGTTGCACGACTCAAGACCAGTAACCAAGTGAGTCATGGCAAAAAAGAGTAATCGCTATCTATTTATTAGAGGAAGGAGGAAAAACAAGCAGCAAGACAAGACAGAGAGCTGCAGCCATGCCTGGCAGTGCCGGGCGCCCCGCGGAGCCACGCTCCCTGCCAGGCCCCTGCTCGTGACAGCCCGGCGCGTCGCGTGCCGCGTCGTGTGCCGCCCCGCACGCCGCTGCTCAGGCTTGCACGGCCGGCGTCCCGCACGAAAGAGCTGCGCGCCAAGGCTGGAAACTGGTAACCTGGTCACTGCCCGGGCACCTGCTGCCGGGGGGGAGCCAATCTGTTCCTCAAACTGCAGTGATGCAGCATTAGCCAGACCAGAGAGCTCCTAATCTTAGCAAAGCTCTGCCTACACTTACCTAGAGAGGGAAAAAGAGAGACAATTCACAGCCAACAACTTGACACTCCACAGTAGTTTTCACAGGACCAAGAAGGAACACTGACAATTCCCAACCCTCATCCCCATGGCCCATTTCCTCCCCAGTACACAGCAAAGAGCTTTAATTTTGGAGCAGTGTTTCTTCCCCACTCTGTGTGTGTGTATATATATACACATATATATATATACATACACATATGTATATATACACATATATACAATATATACACACACATACACACACACTGGCGCTCCTCTCTGTAGTTTGATTTGGTTATATATATTTAAAATGTTTGGTCAACATCAAACACAGGAAATACAAGCTTTTACCACATAAGGAACAAACCACAGTTAAGATGACCAGGAAACATTCATAATTTTTAATTCACACCAGTAATAAAATTGCATTACATTTTTCATAAAATAAATGTTCCAGTTTATATACAGAAAACAGACTGTACAGAGCCCTCCCCAGACCCCAAGAACTCACAAACATACAGGCAATGCAGTGCTCAGCTAAGCAGGCACAACTGTACATCTAAAATTGTAACTGCTTTGTGGTGGGGGGGAAAGTACTACAATGTATATAGTCCTTTCTGGACCAAGAATTAAAAAAATATTGCAGGCAAGCTGACGGACGCCCTCACTGCTCGCGTGGCCAAACGTCCATCCCACGGTGCTTCAGCGAAGCAGAGTTTGCTATTGAACCTGGGACTCGAAGCTCCCGTTCAGCTGCCCTTCCTCATAGTCCATCTGACACAAGATCATGTTGTTCTTCAGGAAAAATTTGTCTCCCACACAGAATCTAGAACAGAAAAAGAAATAAGTAGTCTAAATATTAAATAGGCTTTTGTAATCAGATTATTTCATTACAGAAGAACACAGAGCTTTAACTCTTCAAGTGATACTAAAGGTAACACTTCCCTTCAGCTGCTCGCGGGACTTGGAACAAGGGGTTTGGGGTTCAATCTCCAGCTCTCCCAGTGAGCTGGGGCCCTGAGAAAGCCACTTTATTACCACCCCTCTCCCCTTCCCTGCACATGCCTTGGGGTTTTGTGGTTGATTTTTATGATGCAGCGCAGCTGAACTCATCTCATACTCTGCAACTGACCCAGGCCTTCGAGCACCTGCAGGTGCTGGAGACACAGTTAAGGAATTTATCTCAGCAGACAAGAGGTTTCCAAACTCTGAAAGCGGGAAGTCAAGCAGGCTGTACCACACAGAGTATTTGAAGTTCTTCCTGGTATCCATTTTCCACAGACCCCTCAGGTGAAGCAGTATTTACACTAATTTATAGGCAAGGACTGGCTATTAAGTCCTTCCTCACCCCCTTGTGTACAGTGCTGAACAATAAATAGAAATTTCCTGATAGCTGGACTCCTAACCTTTATCTTCATTGAGCGAAGGGTAATGTTCACTATATACCATGTAAATTGTTCTATTTGTATTAAAGTTGACAGAGAGGCTTGTGATATTTAACAATTTTATTTGACCATTAAGGTCAAAAAAGTTCCACATACAATATCGCAGAGGTGTAAATTGAGAGCCAATAGCTTCTTTGCATTCCCTGCTTGCTTTAGAATTAGAAGCTAATCTTTATTTCTTAAGACAACAAACGACGCTCCGTGAGCGCAGTCCAAGGGCTGCTTTGGGTTCAGCATCAGCCAAGGATGAGGCACCAAACTCCAAGGCCAGCAGCACTTCTCTCCCCGGGCACTGGGCCCAAAATGATACCAGGGACCCACGCGACCCTCCTGGGGAGAGGATCCCTTCCCTCAAGAGACCTGACAGGCCTCTAAACCACCCTGCCCTCTGCTCTGCAGGCAGAGCTTTTGGCAGGGACATCACCTAGTTCTTGTCTAAAATTCTTTCTAGATTTGTTTTTTAATACTCCTTATTGTCCTAGATGGGCATAATTTTTCTCCATCTGGGAACCTACAAGCAGCTGATGAATCTGCCAAGGCAGTACAGAGGGAACTCGGGACTGCTTTGCACTTGATTTGATTTCACTGGCGACCTGCCTTTGCCCCTCCACAGCATGTGCTTTAGCAGTTCTGAAACTCCACTGTTTTTCGGTATTACACGTCTAAAAATCAATCTCATTTTAAACAGCTCTGAAGTTGAGAGCTGCACTGCACATGTTTTCCTGAAAGCCCCACTAGTAGGTTCGCTCACTACAAATAATAGACACAGCTGCTTGCTTTCTACTACTTATCATTACCTTAAGTACAATATAAATCTCAAGGAACAGTGATGCAAAAATTTCTCTTGCCACCAGCATAATCAACAGCTGTCTCTAGCCAGATCTGCGTAGGGTCTAGGAGTGACAGGAGAAGCTGGAGCACCCAAGTGTATGAGAGTGGATAGAAATGGGCAGAGCGCGAGACCCCCACTCGTTCCGTGTACTGCTGAAGTATAAAATTATTAGAGACTCTGCTCTGCTAAGCACAGTCGAACACACAGCAGTTGGTCGGTTATTACAAAGAAGGGTAAGCAAGTTGTAAGGAAACTGAACGGAAAAATGTCCTCATGACTAAGAATTTTCAGAGCGGAAGAAAGAGGCCACATTTCCATGTTAGAACGGATTTTGGGGTCCATTTCTGCAAATCTGACCTTAGGTTTACTGAAACACACTCTATTTCTCTATTTCCTGCAACACTTCCTTCTCTGGAAGGAAAACCCTCCAAAGCAGCAGTTTCAGCTGCGCCTCCAGGAGGGAACGTCCTGGCTCTGCCAACGCTCACGAGCTGCTGAACGACAGCGAAGTCCATTGCAGGGGCACGTCCAGAGCAACACGGGGATGGGGCAAGCGAGCGGCTTCGCGGGCCTGCGGCAAGAGCCTCTGCCCCAAGGCGCGAGCCGCTAGATGTCAGTGCCGGCCCGCGCAGGAACCGGCCGGCGCCTCGCAGCTTCATTTACGGGAGTTGCCAACGGGAGCAGGAGAGCTGTCCACCTTGCGCAAATGCCGCCGCTGAGCTCGAGAGCTGTGCCCAAGTAACGCCACCTGAACAACCAGCTGCGGGCCCGAGGCTCCTCCTGCGTGCACCGGGATGGGCCGGGTGCCACTCCATTTACCTGGATGAACTAAACTCCAGGCAGGGAGCACCAGGCCCCGCAGCTCGGACGCTCTCCTGAGGTGCAGGAGGGCAGCACGCGCTGCGCACTGCAGCGCAGACCAACCCCACGCTGCACTCCATGTCCCGCTGCGACCTGCGCTCCACGGCGAGACGCGCGTTTTTAGGTCAGGCTTTTAAATTGACTTTTACAGAATTAGGTTCCCCATCTTCTCATGACTTTCGTCATCTCTGTTCCCTTACGGTATCTCTCATGCTCCCACAAACATGGGCTGAAGCACTGCCTTCTAGCCCTGTCTTTGGGACGGCCACCACAGCTCTCAGGACGTGAACTGTATAGTGTACACACAGCCCCTGGCCACTGGGCACTTACTGTAGCCCACATAAATAAGCAGCAAGAATAATACGCACTTGCAGTCCTGTTTTGAACAAGGATGGACCTATGTATCAAAAAGCAATAATGCACTATGTCTGGCTCAGTGGGCTTTCATTCTGCCTACAATTACCAACAAATAGGGCACGGTGAAGATTTTTCACAGCCCTCCCAGATTCAGCTGACTCCAGGTAGCCCCAGGGAGGACGCGGGGCCTGACCCTTTCTTGTGCACTTTGACGTGCATTCCTCATCACGCAGAGCCCCGCAGGAAGACAGCGGCTCTCTCCAAAGTCACAGCACCAGCAACACCCGTTAACTGCACGACTAAAGGGGCTTGTTCTTAATGTTGGAAAGGGCTTAACTAGAGTGTATTTCTCCTCCTGCTCCCTCCTGTCTGCTCCTTCTTGGCTGTCTCCATTTTCTGTCAGAAAACTGATTTAAGCAAAATAAAGTCAGTTAGCCAGAGACCCTTCCGCCACCATCAGTGTTCTGCAAATAGGGTAGGGGCTGAAAGGAAGCCAACACGGGTTGTTTTATTCAGCAGCAGCTGTGCTGCATATAACAGTGTCCAGATCTGCAGCCTCCACCCCTCCGCCCCCAAATCCCACCAGCTCCAGGGGGATTTGCAGTGAGTAAAGGGGCTACAGGTACTAACATGTACCACACAGGTTAGCCTAAGTAGTCCACCAGCTCATGCTAGCAGGCTGCAAAAAACAGAAGGGTAGCATGGTTCAAACATTTCCCATTTTGTCAGCAAAGGTACAAATTAGTTTGTGTTTGTGTGCACAATAACTGTGTCCTCACCGCTGGTTGCAGAGCTGACAGGCAAAGCAGTCCAAATGGTAAACATTATCTCTGGCCCTCATCACCATCTCAAAGGCAGGGATCAGTTTACTGCAGGCAGCACAATTCCCGGTGGTACCAAAGAGCCTGCCAAAGAAGCACAATCATTAGAAGCCATTTTAATTAAATGGTGGAAGGACTAATTAAGTGTAATTAGCAGTATCAAATACTGTATTGCACCAATAAATAGAAGTTGCAGTCTCCATTTCGCTGACCAACCAGCATGCAGGAACTTGGGATAAAACTGCCTGGTGAGCAGGCTCCGATTGTCAAGATGAAACTTCATTTGGTTTGTGAGCCTAGGGCTAATTTGCTGTCTAATGGAGAAAAGCATTAAACACTTAGACTGCTATTTTGGGGCTCACAAAATTTCAGTCAAAAACCATCCGCAGCTCCGTGGTGCCGGGACAGGTTCTCCTCGGCACCCCTGGCCCCTCTGCTCCTTGCTGGCACCTGCGAGGGGGGCAGGCTCACACCAGGATGCAGACTTGCAAACTTTGCCAGCTCCTACAGGGAACAGCTGTACTACAACTCAGGAAAAAGTTACCTTACTTACCTGCTGTTTAAAATGAAAGAGCACACACTCTCCCGTGAGGAGCAGAAGAGGATTTTGCAAAGCATTTCCGCGAGCAGTCCCCCCTCCGCCAGCCACGCACCCCGGGGCCGCTCAGCCGCTGCAGCCCGGCGCGAGCAGCGCGCTCGGCCGTTCCTCGCCAGCTCCCGCGCCTCCAGGACAGCCCCTCAGCACGGGGAGCTCTGCCACGCTCATCTCGGCGCTCGCTATCTGTCTCCCCAGATGTCTGTTGCAGTTATGGCTCCCGTGGGGGGACTGGAGCAGGAAGGCCGCATCTCTCCCCCGGCCCCGCTCTCGAGCACGTCTCTGCAGTCCCGCGTGTGCCTGGGGCAGCACGCGCCCTTACATTAAACACAGGAACTGGTCAGGGCACAAATCAACAGGCCAATAAAACCAAGGTTCACCCACGACTGTGGTCAATGCACATATGGTTAGCGCTTTGCTTAGGAGGAGATAAAAATCTTATTTGTGGGACTCTGAGGCTCCAGACGTATCGCGGCTGCTCATCAGCAGTGCGGCCTGCGGCAACCGCCACCGCCTGCAGACGCGGCCGGGCTTGGGGCTGCTTCCAGCCGCTGCTTCTGGCTCAGCCCACAACAGGGGTGCACCATGAAAATCTATAACCAATTTCTAAACCTGCAATTTGCCAAGCTAATCAATACTAATTATTATTGGCCAGTAATTGCAACCTAAAACACTTGACAGTGTTACAGAAGCCTCCGCATCACGCATCACTCCCCCACCTTCACAGGGCTGCACTAGCAAAGTCAGCTCGGTCCTCAGTTATGTATTAAAAAAAAAAAAAAAAAAAAAGAAGGTTCCCCTCATTCTCATTAGCAGCCGTATCAGGGGACTTTCATTACACCTGTCTGGTGTTCAAGGTTTCTTCTGAAGAAACAGCAATACATTTTCCCCAGAAACTTACTGCAGATCAAACACATGCCTGTGCTACAGTGGTTCAAGACAGCAGTGTTGCAAAGGGAATCCCAAGCATCCTTCTTCCAAGGCTCCATTTGAGAAGGCAGAACAAATCCCACGTAGATATGCATTTGCACTGGCAAATTCCCTGAGTACCCAACACGGAGCGGGCAGCCCCTTGCTCCCAGTGAGCTCCTGCCCTGCTGCCGCTCCCGCCGGCTGGCTAGCACGAGAGGCAGCTGGGGCAGCGGAGGCTCCCTCAGGCCGGCCGGCTGCGCTGGGAAAACGGGGGCATTGGGAGCGCGCAGGTCTCCACCCCGAAGCGTCCTGGCCCTCGCACGGGACCTGCTCGCAAATCACAGCCGCTGGCAGACACGGCTCCAGTCCCCTCTCCAAGCTACTGCCCCCCGTCCACGGGTACCGCGCGGCAGCACAGTGAGAACAGGCAGCTTTGCGGCCGTTTTGTCATTTTCCACAAAACCAGGCTTACATTTTCAGAGCACCTTAGTCACAGCAAACTGTGAGCCCAATATAGCAGGCAGGGAAACTGGGAGGTTAATCCTAGATTTGCTCTGTGACCAACACTGCTACAAGCGCAAGTATAAAATATCCATTATTCATTAGCATCACAGTTGTGTGGAGCTCAGTCTAGATTAAACAAAATAAAGGGGCCCCAGACAGCACCATTTGCATTGTTAAGCAGGCGCTTTTCTTCAGCCTTCAAATAGCCGACTTTTCTAAATGGAAATGATGGGGAAATTGGGACAGATGTTCACTTAACTATTTAAACAGTTAGCTTAAGAAACATGAAAAATGTATTTGGCATCACATTCACCTGTCCCCTTTCAGGGGTTTGGGGGTAAAGCAATTGTTAAACAGCTTTGAATGTTTGCATAAGATCTGAAGCTTATGTTCAGTCCAGCTGAAATCATGTTGCCTTCTAATGTCTACATAAATGTAGCTTCCAGCTAGTCAGCACGCTAATCTTTTTCTCTTCTATCAACTTTCACAGTCCTCCATCCCCTCCCTTCCCAGCAGATGAACATTTCACACTTCTACTAGCACTTCCTAATTTTAATCTGTTTTTCAGGGAGTGATTTAGAGCCCTTATATTCACCACGGTTCTAAAAATACGCTGTAAATTGTAGCTCAGTGAACGCAAACTCTCCCCCCTTTTTAATCTGCTGGAAGAAAAGCAAAATGAACACCTTCCTTTGTGTGTGTGTCTTGTTTTTAAATGTCCACCTCTGATACTTACTTACCTGGGGGTCAGATGAGCTGAAACTTTCTGAGGTGGGGAGCTTAGTATTGTTGGAGGAGAGAGGAAAGACAAGAAGTGGGAAGAAAATCTTCTACCAAAACTTCCATCTGGGGTTAAAGCAATCCTACACGAACAAACTGATCTGCATTCTGTCCCCCAGACACCTCCATAACAGATGCGATGCTCTCTCACGAATTCACATGAACAAAGTTAGAGAAATCCATCAGAAGATGCCCAGCATCTACTTACCAGCTTGATGCTATTGGCACAAAAAAAGGTTGAAATATAGAAAGGTTTCAGTTTGGGGTTGTTTTGCTTCTTATATAAAAACATTTTTCTCATCTCCCTTTTGAAGTTAAAATGCAACAATTTTTAAGTACAAATTTCTTCGTTCTTATATAACAGGAAGGCCTAGCCAGCTTGTAAATAAGCACAGACTACACAGATTTCAAATTTAACGCAATTAAACTTTTACCCTGTGGTAGTAATTATGTTTAATGGCTCTTAGCCTGAACTTAACCATGTCTATTGTTGTCAGCCAGTCTAAAAGCAGGAGTTTGTCCAAGGACAATTTTCTATAGTTTACAGGCACACTAAAAACCCAGCTATGCTCTAGTCTGATTGGCCATTGATGTCACTGTGTATAAGAGAAATTAAAGCTAATTGGCATACGGGAGCAGCAGTGAATGCAAATGAAATGATGGGAAAAGCGGGGACTGCTCTTGGAGGTAGCACGCAACTGCCAAAGGGTGCTCTGCGCAGAGCCTTGCCTGGACTGAAGAGAAATCTCCCAGACAGTTATCTGGAACTCAACAGCTTGGCAGTCAGCTCCTGAAGCTAACTAGAGGCACAGTAAAACAGAGGCATCATTCTACAGCTTTGCAGGGAAAAGAGAATGGCCAAGGGTCCTTAAAGTAGGGAAAACCTAAGGAAAACTCTCAAAAAAGGTTGAGCATCTCTTTAAAGGCTTTCCCTTAAGACACCACAAATTTCCTATTTTTTAGAAAAGTTTCCTATTTTCTCTGCAGGCCACTGTCTGACTAGCTAGTATCTTGAAAGAGGGAAAGAGTTTTGTCTCCACGTAACAAGAGAAAATTTTGGAGCTCTTGACTTCATAGAAAGAAATAATAAAGAGGAAATGGGACAAACACATTTAAATAATGAATGGTATAGAATAGATGCAGCTTCAGCTGGAGAAAAAAAAAAACGCAACATAAGCACAAGGTGTAAGTTCAAAATTAAACTTTGAACTTGAATTGAAACTGATAATTCTGCAATAAAATAGACCTTGTCAACGCTGAAAGGTAAGAATTGAAAGTAGATTAAACGCTTATCTAAAGATAAGTGTATCTAAAGATAAAATACATTTGTAGATGTCTTGTATGATTAAATATTTTTCTATATATTTCTGTATCCAGATTACGTGGCTATATAGGTTTTCCAAGAGCTACCGAACCCCCTGGTCATACTCCTACTAGAAGATGAACCTGGATTTCCCATACACATTCCGTCTGTTTTCTGCTGCTGCTTTTTCTCTAGATTAATCAAGACCTACTCTAGAGAAAGGCTTGTTTTCTAGGACTGAATTTATTGCCCTAAAGGTTTTTTTCCCTACGATGTGAAACAACTAACCTTCTAATGCAGTAAACTCTTAACAGCTTACAATCAATATATTTTTTCCCCCAAAAACATGCATCCAAAGAAATCAAAATAAGAAATAAGCTGTGATGTAAGTCTGATTTGACAAAAGCACTGAATATGCCAATAACTGCACAAAAAGCCTGAACATAATTTAAAGAGATAAAAAGAGCAAACTCAAGAGCAACTTGAGACTCAAGGGTCCCAATTTCCTTGTGATTAGCCTTTGTGTAATATTCAAAGTTATTTGTTTCCCCTTCCTTCTGCAAAAAAAGGTATAGAAGTCAGATACAGATATTGCACTAACCATAGGCATTTTGACATACTAAATACATTAGTTGGTGCATCCTTCTTTCCAGGATAATATTGCCAGTGCTGCAGTGGGAAGTCATGTCAGTCGAAGGAAGGGAAATGCATTTTGATACTAATGAAGTTGGTCAAGTTGTCCTTTCATGATGCCTTCAAGCTCAGTCTGGAAGAATTTACATCTTGCATGCCAAAGGGGTTGTCATTCATGGATAGCTAAACAGGAGGAGCTGAACCAGTGTAGTATAAAAAGCCCTCCGGTTGGCTGACCACATTGGTTCACAGATTACTGGGCATAAACTTCAAGGTTGCTCAAGGATGTCTGTCTTCAGCTGGGGAACTCACTTGAATGTTCACTTATTTGTCTCCTTTGGTCTCTCCCTCTGTATCTTGGGGATATTTCCAGTTGGTGCTAGGATGCTGATAAAAGATAGAAGTGTTTGTCTTCTTCCCCTGCCATAGCCTTTCTATGGCAGAACTGATGCTGTTGACATTAAAACCCATCTTGGCCGCCTCAGCCAGTGCTGAACACACACAGAGCAATGTTCTCTTAGGGGAGTTTAAAAACAGCTGTCAGAAAACTGCCAGTTTGAAAGTGCTAGAGGCACGTTAGTACATCAAAGCCCGGAAGAATTACTCCCCACAAGCTTTCCTCCTCATTGGGAGATTATGGAGGAAAAGAAAAAGAAAAAAAGGAAAAAGGCAATGAACCAACTAAGTATGGTTTGTTTATCCTGGAAAGCTTGGGCTGTGGGAAACTCCTGGACCAGCTACTACAGAAAAAAAGGGCTGTCCTTTAGCAGCACAAAACACAACAATGCTGCCAAGACACAGTGTATTTTGAGCCTAATTAATCCTCCTTAATCTGTATAGATACCAAGCGTAGAAGTAGGGGCAACCTATGCAGCATGCAAGATTCTCTGTTGCGATGCAATAAGGAGTTACTTCAATTTAGGAACATTTTAGTTTCTGGCAGACATCACTGGTCAGCCACACTGCATTTATAACTCTTCCCCCTACAAGAAAAGAGCATTTCTGAGCATAAACACACCGAATACATCCCTTGAAAAGCAGACCACTGCCTTATTGTGGAAAAAACAAAATATGCTCTTCCCTGCTTCAAACATCTTTCAGCTTCTGCAGTCTGAAGCTACATTAAGGACCATTATTGATGTTTCTCATAGTTTAGCTTAAATTTTGCTAGTTTTAGTAAATCCTCTTCAATTTCAGAAAACTTGTGCTTAAATGTGCAACTCAGTTTGGCTGTTTGGTTTATTTCCTTTATTTACTGAATGCAGAAACTCACTAAAAGCAAGGTATTTGACTGCATTCTTCTGCATCAGAGAGAAGATCCTTCCACGTCTTGGTACGATTACTTTTCATATTCCATAACAATAACAAATGCTGCACGCTTGCTGGATACAGGACGCTTCATCGAAAGGGACCCCAAAGCAACCCACTAACAACTTCCATTCGCTAACTGAAACTGCCAGCGGCACTCAGAGCTGAACAAAAAACAATATCCACAAACTGGAAACCACAGTTGCAATCTGACCTATCTGGATGAGGAACTGCCCACTGGAGTTCAGTGAGATGGGGTTGGAGCTTGCACACTCCCTGAGCTGCTCTGGGGCTGGCAGTCCCGCCGGGGCGTCTCCGAGCCCCTCGGACAGGCATGCAGCCTTGCACAGGTGCTGCCTGTCC
The DNA here is from genome assembly GCA_013398735.1 of Nothocercus julius. Classification (NCBI taxonomy): domain Eukaryota; kingdom Metazoa; phylum Chordata; class Aves; order Tinamiformes; family Tinamidae; genus Nothocercus; species Nothocercus julius. The sequence goes on along the minus strand of VZSV01000001.1, from coordinate 3,111,775 downwards.
ATTGGAGGCCACACGCGGCTTGCAGTATGGTCAAAAACATGTGGAAATTTATTGAAATGAATTTCCATCAAGTCCACTGAGAACAATATCAGGCCTTTCCATAAGTCTTTCACTCCTACTAATTTGACATTTTTTTTTCAGGCAGGTTTTTGGGGGGTTCTTTGGAATCTAATGAAGATTCCAATCACTTCAAGTATTCCCTTCCCCTCAAAATCTCCGGAGCTCTAGCAGCACATCACATATGCAGAAGTGACAGCTCTGTTTTGGTGCAAGTGAGTCTGACTTGCCTTTGCTTGTGTGAAGGTACCACGCCTCCAGACTGGAGTAGAAGGAAAAAAAAAAAATCTTTCTTGTTCTTCATCAACACATCACCCTGCAATTCAAGTTGTCAGTTGCTCCCGGGAAAGCCGCATACAACACCCAAACAGCCAGGGCAAACTTGGTGGCTGTTTAATTATGGCTCTGAACAAAAACATAATTGCTGTTTTAGGGGTCTGAGGAATTTCCAGAACAGCATCCTGAGGTCCTCCATCCCACAAGCACTCTGTTCAATAGCATTTGTTTTTCAAAAATAATTAGAGGTAGAAATGCTAGAGCTCTGATTACGGAACAAATGGTAAATCTATTTGCTCAGACAAAATGTATCGAAAGATACATCTAGACACAGCTGGAGACTGACGTGATACCACAAGGGTAACAACTCAAGATCCAATTTCATCTTTCATGATTAAAAAATGAGCGAGAAAGTGTTTTATGGAATGTGAAGGTTAACAAATGTTCCTTCACAAGCAATGATGACAGTTTATCTTTTGAAACAAATGATTTGGCTATGGTCTGCTGGCAGTTCCTGAAATATGCTTGAAAAATTTCTTCGAAAAGCCCACTGAGGAGGAGCCCACACAGCAGGGCGCCCAGCTCCGATCCAACCCAGCGGCCAGCTCGGCACCGCGCGGCTGGGAGCACGGCCTGGCCTACGCAGGTGACCAAGTCAAGCCTTGTCCCCGGGCCCTGTGCTGGCCACCCAGAAAAGGCCGCACCTGAACATCCAAAACCTTTAAGGCTTCCTTTCAGATACAGCGTGAATACAATACTTGACACTGGTCTTATTCAGTGACCTGTGTAGAAATTGGCCAACAATTAATTCTTTTCACTCGCCTCCGAATAAAGTACTTGCTTCTGGTGCATGGGCAATGTCAAGAGTGAAAGCTCATTTACACGACTGAATTCTGCTAAAATATGGCAAACAGAACAAATACAAAAACTAACAGTAAAAATCAAGAGAGAAAAAATCTGTGTGGAAGGCAAGAGAAGATGTTTTAGGGTAAAAAACATTTCTTGATAGTTTTGTAAAATAATGGACTCCATAGCACCTTATCAATTCTTGTTCTATGATGCCAGAAGAGGTACTTAGCAAGAAAGCAGAAGGCAAGGGTGGAGCAGAACTGCCCCCCCCCCCAAAAAAAAGCATACAAACATAAATTTATCAGCAAGAATATGAAATATCACAGCTATAAAGCTGTATAAACAGCTCAATGCCTCGTAACAACTGTGTTACAAAACTATCGTTACTGCCTCCTGCCCCATTCTGAGCCACTGGAGCTCTCTGGGACACAACGTGTATGTTGTGCTGCCCAGCAAAAAGAGCTAGGGCACCTTTGCAGTGGTCGAAGCAGCTATAACAGATTAAATTAAGAAAAAGTGGAAATATTTAAAGTAGGAAGTACAAAAAAAAAAAAAAAAAGAACCCAGAAATTAGTTGGCAACGGAACGATTCTGTCCACAGCCGGTGTCTGAGGCAGGTAAGACTCTCCAGAGATCCGGAGAAGATTCTGCAGCCCATCGCAAGCTCAACAGCTCTAGTGGCAAACACAAACTACCATTTCTGCTCACAATATCTAAAATTTCTTTGGCACAGAGACTGCCTGCCCAGCTTTACGAGGCTGCACAAGCCTCTGCATCACAATTTAAGAATGCTACACCAATACCAGCAGACTGCTCCCTCAGATAACCAGGGTTATTCAGCCCGACAAGGGGAGGACCCCTTTGAGGCACAGGACAAGTTTGCTTCAGAGAGCACACCGCTCTTGCTGCGACAGAAGCTGCACAGGCACGGCCAAACTGCAGTCCCTGCTACTGCCTCCCACGTTTCACACCACGCTTATCCTCCCGTCCCAACGGCTGCATGTGCAGCTCCTAGCTGCCCTCCCACCTCCAGCACAGTCTGCAGCCTCACAGCAGCCCTGACAAGATAAACCAAAGGAACAAGATGCTTCACAGCTACGGTGATAAGCTGGTCCCTGTAAGAGTAACAGCACTGCCACACTCTCCTTTGGCTACCCTAAGGTCCCTGATTCAATGCCGTATGTTATTTTTGGTATGAAACTAGAACAAACCAAAATCAATACAGTGCTCATTAAATGGAGAAAATACTAGGTAGCTCATGGGTCTCAAAAAGCAAACATAAATGGGAATCACTGCCCAGCAGACAAATTTCTTGAAGGGTTCTGCAACACTGAATATATTTCTTTCAGGTCAAATTAAAAAAAAAGCCAAAACATTGCTTATCAAGTGGGCACACTTGATATTTGAATGACAAAGTCTGCAAGAGTGATGAATACGGAAGAGGAGGGTGACTGATGGGGAGAGCTGGTTCACTTGGCAAGTTGGGTGTAAACAAGCAATGTGTTTTAATACAGCCAAGTGTAAGGAAACAAACTCAAAACAAATGCGGCGTATAGTTTCCAGAAAGAAGACTAATCTTGGAAGAAGCTCTCCCAAAAGGTACTGGGGTTTCCAGTGATTAGCAGCTAATAAATCCTCACTGAGGTACCATGATAGAAAGAATTAATATGACCCCTAAACAAGTAAAATGCTTTGGAACAGTTACGCTCCTCATTGCTAGCTCAGAGTTCCACCTGCAGTACAGGAAGAGTACAGCCAGACTGAGGGAGGGTCAGTGAAGAACCAAAACGACAGCCAAGGTTTAGGTATCTGTGTGTGTTCTGGAGCCTTCAGGATCTCTTCCCTCTGCATCCCTTCTACCTTTACCTTGGCGTCTCCTCCCCCACCATTTGGGGACGCAGCCCAGCCCCCCTGCAGTGCTGGTCCTGTTGTCTGCCCCGTGGAATCTGAGCGGAGACATTTCCTGCGTGTCTTTGAGCACTTCAGCTCCTCCATGAGCCACCTGCCAGGAGGCAGCGGCTCTGGTACAGGGGCTGCCGAAAGGCAAGGGGCACCTCAATACACAGCTAACAGACTTACTACTTCTTGTTGGCTCAAGGCTCATTCTCTCATTTGCTGAGAGAGAAAATTGTTGAGCCTTTACTAAGAAAAAAATCTTACTACGGCTTTTCAGGAAGACGTTCTACACTGAAACATAGGAAGCATCTGAGCGTTGACACTAACGTAGTTGGCTTTTTAATACCACAAGGTTAGCTGGCTTTTACTTCCTTATCTTAAAACGCAGTATTGTATTTGCTTTGCTTCAGATGTATTTGCTGGTCGAGGCTGAACAGGAAATGCTATCAGTGCTTTACGAAAAAAAAGGAGAAAACATGCATATTAGCTGGAGATCAAGTACATTCTTTCAGAGGAAAAACAAAAGAAAACTGCGAGAGTGTTTTGCAGTGTGACCTTCATAAGAATGTTTGTATTAGGACTGCTGCTTATTACAGTTCATTTGTATCATCTAGGATAGTTTTGCACAACGCCCCCATATACACCAGCCAAAAAATTCACATGCTGCTTTTTATTATAGACTCACACTGACAGCACAGTTCTAAAACAAGGCTTATTTATGGGCTCTGTAGACTTTCTCATGAGGAAAAAGAGAAGTTAATCTATAATTTTGGATTGTTTTGCTCTGTGTGTTACACTCTGAGACTTACAGAACGCAAGCGCTCGAAGTCTGTCTAAGAGCTAGCATTGAAAGAGAAAAGTAAAGTCATTGTGAAGAGCATAACATTAGAGATAAGTGAGAAAACTTCATAATCTTGTCCTAATTTTTCTCAGTAAACATTTCTTGCTTTTTTTTTAATTTCATAACAATACAAAATTAAATCATGCCTTTCTCCTCTTATCTTGACCTAAAAACAGCATGCTACTTCACTGACGCCAAAATACTTGAACTGCAAACAAAAAGCCATCCTTGGAAAGAGGAAGAAACTCCAGTCCCTCTTAGGCAAGGGAAACCACGCACAGCTACACGTTTCCATAGAAGAAGTTTAGAAGGATAAACAGTTGGCAGCAAACTGAGAGGCTTATAGGAAGAGCCCACACTCTGCTCCTCTGTTTACCTCAGGTAATCTCTGCGGCAAAGAATGAGATTCGCTTTTGTGTAAAGAGTTGATCCGACCTCTCCAAGACGACAGTCACAGCAGGCGCACTTTAGACAGTCTTCATGCCAATACTTATCGAGTGCCTTCAGAAGGTACCGGTCCTTGATCTTCCGGTTGCAGCCGGCACAGCCCTTCTGCTTCCCTTTGGGTTGTACAGATAACATCGGCACACCTACAACACAAACAAACCACGGAGTTTAGAAGACACTCAAACAATATAAATAGGTTCACTGCTTTTCTGGGCAGCATTCAGTGATCTGCAAGCAAATGCTGCTGCTGGTTTCATTACGAGCAGTTCATACTGCAAGAAGCTGCTGGTCGAAGGAACTTAGGTTTCATTTGCTGCCCAGGGTAAGCTTTTGCTTGCAGGAATGGGACATTCCCTTCCTACGGGTAGAGCTGACACAAAACACTACAGTTTTCTTTTTAATTAACATCCTGCAGCAGAATAAAGTGGTTACAATTTCAAAATTCGCTTTTTCCCTCATTAACAGCAGCTTTGTGTTGTTCGTTACCTGCTACAGGCAATTACAAAGATCAGAAGGGCAACCACTGCATGTACCCCCCCATCCAAATTAGCTGGATCAAGCTGGACGGGGAAAAGAAGAGGAGGGTGCTAAAGATGAACTATGCCACTTTCTTCCTCTTGTAAACACCACTGATCACAGAGGCCTCAGTGAAACCTAGAGCAGCCCAGGGACTGCTCTAAATTAAATGCTATTCAAAAGCCCTCAAGGACTGCTTGAAAATGACCCAGCCAGCATTCCTCTACCTCTAGTGAAGCCGTACTCCTTAAGCAAAGGAGCAGAGCTTTCGGCCTCTTTGTATCACTGGAAAAGGTACTAAAAAGCTTTTTTTTTTTTTTTTTTTCCCTCTAGAAATCTCTGCTGGGACTGCAAAGTAAGGGGTAAGAGGTGGTCGCCACGCATTCAAGTTACTAGGCTCAGGGGACACCTTGCTGTGGCTGCCTTCTTCACTTCGGCAGTCTTCACACTGCTGGCTCCAGCTTTTTCCTCTCAGCTAAACTACTAGTGTCCCCTCTGCCTAAACACAGGCACGACACCCATCTCCCTTCACAGTTTAAACGGGAGGGAGGGAAGGATTTCACGCAACCTATGGACAATGTGGAGAAAGAAAACCTCAAGGACTGTATTGTGGAGGAGAAAGGTGAAAACAGATGATGAGGGAAGAAGCAAACTTGCTGAGAGGCCAGGACTGCATTTTCTCCAGAGCCTGGATTGTATTTTGTTACTGATTATTTTCACTGGTGCCAATCACTAAAAGCGACGGCAATGGGCCTTTAATGAGCATGCAGTGGGGGTGAACCGACGCGGCGATGATGAGGGGGCACTCTGCCTACTGTAGCAGGTGTCACCAGATATATGCTCTTATACAAAGTTAAGCCACCATTTCTGTAGAAAGCCAGATGTCCCAGAAAGCAGCAGCTTTATAATGGAATTATTAACAGCCCCTTAACCAGAGTGGAACTAGTTAGTGCCACTGTAATATGTGACATTTGCTGCTTTCCTTAAAAGCAAGGGTGACCCAAGGGTGGCTAATGTTCAGCACATGTAAAACCCACCACTCTTGGAGTAATAATTGCTTTGTCAGAGCTGCAAGCAGACGACAATAGCACTTAAGACACTTCTACACAAACAGTGAGGTATTGATCCATTTGTTATCAAAGTGGTCTCAGCAGCACGGAGACAGGTCAAGTAACATTCAAAAACTCTCAAGGCTTAAAGAGCCCTCCTGCTCTTTGCTGCAGCACACTCTAAATCCACTTGCAAAGTCGATACTAGCAAACTTTTGACACCAGGGACAAACATGCAATAATTAAGTGAAAACTTAAATCTGCATTCAGCTGCCACATACACAACCCGTAAGGCCACTTATTCCGGTTCTGCCAGAGTTCCTGAGAGCATCTGAGAAATTATACACAGATGTCCAAAGAGAAAACAGCCACACATTTGGAAAGAAGGAAAAGACAAAGAAGGTTGAGAAGCATAATATGCTGCAGACGCTCGAGGTCAAATTACAGAAGCCGTGCACTCCTTGTGAGAGTTTCTTGCAAGAATGAGGAAAGTGGCCCCGTCGTTCTGGGTACTGGGCACTTCTAACAGAGCACATTTTAAGAGCAAAGTGAAGCTTCATTTTTTGTGTCATTTTTCTTCAGGTAACTTAAGATCTGCATGAGGTGTTCTCTCAAACTCCCCACCAGAAAATTAACACTTTAGGGAAGGAGACTGCCATGTTCTAAGACAGGGAACTGTGCATATATACATTTGCACATAAGGACAGTGTAAGATTAGTAGCAGTGGTGAAAGAAAGTAGTTTGCACCTAGGGGAACTAAGAACTCGGCGTGAGAATTATTTCTTAATGTAGGAGCCCTAGACACCAGGGAGTCAAGCCCTCCTTCCTCCCCAAAAGGCTCCCTAAATACAAGCTGTCTAACCTTAGAGGTTCTACAGGACTTGTTATGAATGGCCTTGTGGTGCAATTCTTTTTGCAATGCTCATTTTACAAATTTGGCTAAAATTCACTGTTTAGTCATTCATATGTTTAAATATGTCAATATTTATACACTTAAAAAAGAAATGGTCAAGCAATTATCTTTTGTCTGAGAAGTACCTCTCTTCTTAAATTTATGGCACAATGCTCACTTTTTTTTCAATTTATCTTGAACAGAGTATTTTCTGTACAACTACAATTCCCAGTTCTTTCCCAATTCTTTTCTAGCTTCTGATCCCCCACCTGTAATTACAACAAAATTCTGAAGGTGTTAAATGTCACTGAGGCTGTTCTGAAAAATACATATGCATAAGTATTGGGTACATCTGGGTCAAGATGAAACATTATCAGCGTAAGGTTTAAACACATCAAATCCAAAGTCAATGTTCTTCTGCATAGTACTTCTCCCATTTTAAACAAAGCAATCTTTCTTGAACCCCCTACACGCTCCAGCAATTTACATGCTTTTTTCCCCCCCAAATTCTAAGTGGAACCATGAAGCAGATGATTGACCAGAAACTCAGTTAACTTGACAATGCTGCATCTGGAGATGCTGCAAACTCCTAAATGCGGGTTCTGGACAAAGAGGGCCAGTTAAACTTAGCCAGAAGCTGTTACCCCGACACAGAGGCACATGGCCACGCGAAGGGCAGCACGGTCCAGTTCCAAGTGCCGGAGCAGCCATGAAAGACCGGCCCGGGAAGGCAGCTGGATCACTGAAGGCGGGCGGGCAGGCTGCGAGGGCTCCGGTCACGCTCGGGACGCTCGCCCGGGTCACCCCTTCCCGGCGGCTCAGGCGCTGGCCGTGCCGGCAGCTCTCGCTCCGGCCGTGGCCTCAGCGCCCTGCCCGACGCCGGCTTCAGTTCCCTGCTACTGCAAGCGCAGCACTGTCTTAGGAGAGGCTTCTGCAAGCGACAGGAATTTAACACTTTGATTTTCTTCTAATAACTAGCAAAGGAACAGATATATATATATTTAAACAGCACCTTAAGCAAGGAAAAAGGCTATGTATTTGGTCAGCGTTCAGCAGGGGGCTTTCTAATGAAAAAGGTACCATTTCAGAGACCATATGATGTTCAAAGCCGCTATTCCCTCTCAGATAATAACGAGCAAGGTCAGTCTCTGCTGGTCAGGTTCAGTGTTTTGAAATTGCGTTTTGGGCTGTGAGGCTTCCCTCCGACATCGCAGCCGACCAATGCGAGCAGTGCGCTCGCCCAACTACAGAAAGTTGCAGCTGCAATTAGCTGCTGAGCTGACACAGCAGGCAAGGCGTGAAACTAAATTTCCAAAACTGCCAAACGTGATCAGTGAGGGTGCCTTGCGTGCTTGCCATGTCATTTCCAAGCAACAAGAAAGCAGCAATTCAAAAGCTTAGCCCCGTTTGCCGGCTCGCAGGGCGAGGGCCCAGGCAACGCCAAGCCCCACTTCTCTCCTCTCCTGCCTCACGCGGTGCCTCGGCGGGGGCTGCCACGAAACGAGCTCACTCAGACCCATTCCAGGCGCCCCACGGGAGCCAGGACAAGCCCAAGAAAGGCACCTTTGCCGAGCTACAGAAACTGGCAATTGAACACTCAGGGGCTTACGTGCGCGTTCACAAAGGGAACTCAGGCTGATTACCAAATTCTGAAGGAAACATCCAGCTCTGGTCTCCTCTCCTGTTGCTACCATCCATTGCTACCTTTCCAGTCCTCAGGACTCATAGCTCATAGTATACCAGGGTGCTCAACAGTAGATGAGGCCTTTCTATTTTTGGCTACCTACACTCTCTTCTTTGCCATTTACGACTTAATAGACTTGCTGCTGGTAAATACAAAACAAAACCTGTTTTGAGTGCTCCGAGCTCCAACGCACATTAAAAAATTATAGACACCACCTCTGGCCACACTGAAATTTATGACTGTGCCTAAAGAGGCAGTTACTGTAGTGGGTAAGCTAAACTTTACCTCTATTCACAGTCAGAGGAACTGGCTTTAATAAACCCGTATCTTCTCAGTTGGAGTCTTTCTGTAAAATTATTCCGCTGGCTTTATAATGCAAGTGTCCACTAAGAACAGCCCTCAGTTCTTCCGAGCCCTTTTAGTGGTATTTCCATTCACACAGCAATCAGCTGCCGCTCCTCTAAGGGCATCGCTCATAAAGCCTCATTTCCAGGAGAGCCTAGAAACTTTTCATAAATGGTAGACCTTTTAAATAACAGTTATCTGCAATGGTCCTACAGTGCACGTCTCCACAGCGCTCCAGTCTGCAAGAGCGCTGCTGCTCCCCTCTGAAAGCATGGCAGTTTACCACCTAATTTCTTTAATGCAACTCTAAAGGTTAATTGGTCTGAAAGAGTTATGTGGGACTGCTGGCTAACGATATACGCCTCGAGGCCTTGCAGCTCGCCTGCGTTTTATACGGTGAAGCCCAGAGCACAAAGCGCAGGTGACACCACCGCGGCCTCCCAGGCTCCCACGGCGGCCGCGGGGACGTCCTGCCTGCCTCGGCGCCGCTGCCGCGCTCCCCGTTCCCGCTGCCGGGAACGGAATGCAACCCTAATGAGGAGCGCGCTGGGAGGAGGGACGTCCTCCCACGCTCCCCAAGGAATCTGGCCAAAATCTTCAATTTGCCATTTATGACAGCTAATTAGTTATTCTATTCAAAATCTTTGCTTTAAATAAAAGAACTAATTATACACAAAGGTCAGTCCCCCACCTCCTGTGAAGCACACATAATTGGCTTATTTCCCCAACACCGTGTGTATGTTTTACACAATGCTTCCAGGCAGATGGCTTTAACTCTTTCCCTCTGCATTTTTGTAAAAAAAAAAAAAAAAAAAAAAAAAAAAGCACTTTTGCAGCTTTTGGCAGTTAGATACCACAGCCCAGGTTTCAGCATTCCACTTACGGGAAAAAATAATGTTTTTTTTTTTTTTTTTTTTTCTAGTATCAACAGTCTTTCAATGAACTGACCTTCTTTTGCCTACTAACAAAACAAAACAAAACCCCCCAAAACCAAACACACCCTAGCATTTGGCTGCAAAAGAGAAAAAAAGTAACTGAAGTACAGGAGTAATCTCATTTACTCCTGTCTCATCACCATAAATAAGCAAGCAGTCTTGTGTCTTTTTTCAGAGGATCTGGTATCATTTAAAAGCATTAGAGTCCTGCATCACCCATTTAAGTAAATGCAGGCAGCCATTGCCAAAAAGATGCAGTGAATTTTCATTCCTTTTGAAAAAAGACTCACTTTGTGTTCCCTGTATTGTATTACTCCCTAGGAATACTACGCCCTGAGAAACAAGTTACACCGTGCACTTCCATTGAATTCAAAGTCTGCAGTCTTGGGCATCCTCACCAAGAATTTAGTTTTAAGATTTACGGTCAGCCAGCCGGCAAGGTGGAACTCATCATGTCATCTGTACATCCAATTAAAACATTACATTTGGAACAGCGAGTACTCGCAACGCAATGCTTACGAACAAGCTTTAGACCATTCATCAAAATTATTCAATGAGCAACCACAATCTTTCTTCATTTCCAGTTTCATGCTGCAATATGCAGCAGGTGATTTTTACAGTGGCTTTAGCAATTCATTTGTGGTATTCTTTCTTCTGAATCATTACCAAATGAATTCCCCCAGCATAGCCAAAAAGTCGTTGGAGGGGACAGTTAACAGGAGAAACAACATTCTGATCAGAGTTTCCATTCTAACTATGCTATAGTTCTTCCAAAGACAGCTTTTTTTTTTTTTTTTTTTTTTTTTTGGGCCTTAGAGGTTCTGAATAAGCTTCAGTGAAACTTACTGCAGGGTCTGGTTTCCTGTAGCTGCCTTAAGGTGATTCAAAGCTTCCTGAGCTCCTCTCATCTCATATGCAGAGACCTTAATTTTATGTCATTTGTCCAGAAAAACAGATGTGTCCAAAATAGTCATTCCCATCATGCTAATCCATACCAAGCTGAGTCCTGATTCAGGAGACGAGGTTTGGGGTTAGATTCTCCATTTTGCTTTTCCCCCCGAAGTTTGGAAACTTCGAACTCAGTGACCAAATAGAGCTTACCAAAGCACAACCTGTAGCGATGAAGGCACACATGCGGCAGGACTGAACGCAAAGCATAATAATTGCTACTGCAAAACAGTTGCTATAAATCATTCCCATAAGCAACATTTTCCCTGTGCTCATAAAATATGCTTATTTGAGCTTTAATTTTTCATAATTGGCACAAGTCCAAAGCTTATTCTTAGCACATGCCATGTTTCAGTAAAATCCATTTTTACTGGCAACAGTTAAAAACATGTAGATTTCTTATACTTTCAACCTAGTCTGAGAACACTCCGATCAGATTTTCTTCATTAGCCACAATTTAACATCTCACGGTTTGGCAAAGGTCATGATTTTAGGTAGCCAGTTCCCTCATTCACTTTCTGTAGTAGAAAAAAGCCAAGAATATATACAAGGTCTGGCAATGGAAAGACTGCTCTCAAACCACATTTATAGAAGAGTAAGAATGCCACAGATGAGAAAATGATTACTAGGGATTATTAGTCTAGAATTTTCCCATATATCTCAATAGTCCGTAGACTTACAGGCTACCATTAAAATAATACTAAGCTCCAACATTTTGCTATTCAAGTGGTTTGTCTTCCAAAGCAAACCAATGGAAGAAGAGTCTCTAGGTCAAATGATTCCAAAGTTAAAGATTCATCCCTCACTTTTTAGTTCATTTAGATATAACCCAAGTATCAATGTTAAATCCAGGGACAGTTTATTGTCCTTTCCCCCAATCCCTATCAAAACAGAAAGAAAATGAAATGAAAAAGATATATTTCCAGTTAAAACCATCCAAAGTGCTTGAGAAGTTAAGATTCAAGTCAATTATTTCCATGCACACATGTAATACTCCACGGTTCTCGTTTTCTGGTTAAAACGCGTTGCTTAACATGTTACTAGTGAAGTTTCAAGAGATAAGCAAAGATGTGCCGTGTAGCAGTGCTCAGGTTTAGCAGTGAAACATTAACATCACCCTGACAGATTTGGTGCACTATATATGTGAATATTTTAAGGAGAAAAGAACTATATCATTGCACGATCATCATCATCTTTTCTACAGCCTTTTAGCAGACATATACAATGTCAAGCTAAGCTTTTGGCAACCTTAACAGAATCTCAGTGCCCACTGCCAAATGGCCATTTGATGTTCTGTTCTATGTACACTGATGAAGCAATCTGTCACAAGCCTTAATGTAGGCAATGACGACTGCCCAATCTAAAGCTTTCACAGAAATTTCTCAAGACTTTTGGAGCCTATAATAATTTGTGCAATACCACAAAAGAATTTGGAAGCCTGGTGCCCTGTATTTAATGAAATATGAATACACTCTTTTAAAGGTTTCTAGAAGAAATCCTGCTCGGGCCAAAAGCGTATTTTACACCATCAATCACAGGAAAGTTGCGCTGGCAACTCTAAAATAGCAAATGCTATAATGACTGGAAGGTATCCTAGTAAGAAAGTAACAGCTCCCCCGCCCCAATCTTATACGAAGCCAAACACTGACGCCCATGCCCTGCACAACATTAGTACAACTCTCCTTTATCTCTAGAAATGTGTAAGGACCAAAGATCTATTTGCATATTTTCTTCATTTTCAGGAGATGAGCAAGCATTCACCTACAAGGAATGCAGAGAAAGTCCCTCCGCTTAATGCACTCCATGGAACAGATACAATTGCTGCTGACCTTCGAGTCATGAAATTCACCTCCCTAATGACTCAGAAAGATGCAGTTATCCTGAAAACCTGTGCTCTTCTTCCTTTCCTAGCAAAACCAGAGCAACTCATCTGCTATTAAAAGTTGAAAGGGGCAGGGCAGGAAGAGGAGCTATTTCCTTCTCTCTTTGTTGAAAGGAAAAAACACCATACACTTCTTTGCAGGACTATTTGCATGCTGAGCTGTCAGACCATGCACTTTCCATTAAAGAGATAGCATCCCTTTTCAGAAGTCCATTTGGGATCCATTTTAGTGTTATCTAAAAATCAAATCTACATGGTAATCCTTTTAATGTACTCTTGACTTTTAAAAACAGCTTTATGTTCCTTCAGGAAATGTTTTAAGCCATTACTCAGTAATTACTACTCACCCATGAAAACACGGATCTTTTACAATATATAATCAGTTTGCTGACTTAAAAAAATAGGGCCGACTGGAATTTTCTCTCATGAAGGTAGGAGAGAAAAAAACAAGGTTAAAAGAGTAGACAACCTTCCCCCTGCCGCATTTCCAAGTAGTGAATTTTCCTGTCATCTGAGAGGGAGTGAGGTGGGCACAGGGTCAGTTTGTATGAGAGACTCTGAGTTTCAGTTTTGCATTGGTGATCACTGAGCAAGTAACCAATAAATAAATACTGATTCAAAACGTGAAATTTGTATCATCTTGGATACAAAGCTCTAAACTTCTGCAAGTGCTTAAGTTCTGAATGACTTTCATGTGACCTTCTGAAAGATGGGCAAGGTAGCAAAGTCATAATTGTAAAACACAGCGCGCAGTTTGCAGAGCTGCTTTGGTGAACGAGCTGTGTAGTCCCCAGTGAAAAAACTCAAGCCATAGGCACATAACCCAATAATGTAGTTTGCAACTTTAGCTATACAACAGAAAGTCTCAGAAGAGGTTCAGTGCAACTGCACTGGCTTGTACCAGATCACCCTTGCCAGGAAGCCAAGTCAAGAGGAGCTGGCAAGGGCACAGGAGAGCCCTTTGCTCAGGTCCAGCTCCTGTCCGAGACCGACTAGACAAAAGTTCAAGGCTTTTGTCTGTAATGCCAGCAGTCACAGTACAGAAGAACCATGGATATTCTGGTCCTGCATGGCGTTTAGCGAAGACCGTGTGCATTTCAGCAAGTATAGCCCATAAAAATCTGCAATGCTGCTTCACATCCAAGCTGGGCACATCCAGTTGACCCAAGCTGGGCAACACCCTCCTTGCTCTTACCCTGGCAAAAGCAGTTCAATATCCCAAGGCTATTGAAAAAGCAAAAGTGAATTCTTTAAGGGAGAACTTGCTGTATCTTGCAAATAGCATTAACTACAATTGTTCCTCAAATGCAACAAAGATGGAAGAGAGAGAGAAAGCTGGGGCTAAATACTCCTGCTTCCCCGTCTTCTGTTTACACCCGCAGCTTGTTTCCACAGGCACATCTTTACCCCATTTTGCTCCTAGGTTTCGGATGGAAAGTTGTGCTCCTGACCACCTCCCTCTTCATTCGCAGAGAAAGGTAAGCAGCCTCCCAGGATAACACTCTTCATTAAGCATTTGTTTCAGCTGAAGTCGGCTAGTAGCTATACAACTATTTTTGTTTATTCAAAACAGATTAAGTCAGGGCTTGCAATCCACAGCTGGCCATTAACGCTACCGCCCTTTACAAGAAATTATGCTGATAAGAATTAAGAGTGGTCTCTTGGCTTTAGCTCTTGCATACTCCTTCAATAATGAGTTCCTCTGAGGTGATGTATAGAGACAGGATTTAAGTACTATTACGCTGGACAAGAAAAACGACCCAAGTAAGAGGATAAAATTGCAAGACATTTTTTTTTCTTATGTCTTTTTGCAAAATGCCCCAGACAGGCTTTGAAAACTCTACTGTAATTTGCCAACTGTTCCAGAACAAAGTGAGCCTGTAAGTGTTTGGGGCAAGTCAGTATGACATTTGGTTTGCATTAAACTATCTAAGAATGAAATACACTGTAACACAGCATATTCTATGCTATTAACCATTCTGGGGCAACACAGCATTCAGAATATGGATGACAAGTTGGAATTGCAGGAGACATTCCTCTTCTTACAGCTGACCATTGAGTTGAATTCGAGCTGATCCTAAGGGAGACATTTTCATTAACCTATGGTAGCTCTCTAATCCTACTCCTTGAATTTCAGACCACCTCCACTACAAGAATTTATGACCTGCTGCCTGCACTTTGGATGGAACTCACACTCCACTCTCTTCCTCAATGCATCCAGCTCCTCCAGATCATTACCACTGCTTTGTGCGGCAACTGATCCTCTTAAAGTGGAAGTCTGCTCTTCTTCTCAGTTATTTATGCTCCATTTAATTCTCACCAACACACATGGAAATGCCGATGGTTTCACTTGGTTAAAAACAATAAAAAAGATCTTATGACCTGTTCAAGTGTTCAAAATAAAAAGTGTCCTAAAACGTGGAGAATCCTGCAGTCTCAATTCAGAACGTATCTACCTACCCTTTGCCTGAAACCTCAGAAGAAACAGAAAGAAATTCTACAACACGCATCTTCAGCTCCCGGAATGCTAAACTTACGTCCCCAAAACCATACCGAGCAGCCTTTTCTGCACTGCACTTTGACAGGACATTCTCTCCTGCTTGATTTGTTTCGTTTCTGTCCACCTCATCGTAAGATTCCTGACTGGTGAAAAGAACTCCTTCACTGCGCTAATGAAATGAGGAGTCCTAAGTGCCCTGCAATCCTTTTTAGAAAGGTCGGTATCTCCAGATGAGTCTCAATTTCACAGCATCAGGGAACTGTGTGCCAATGCGCTGAACCGGAACACGAGAGGCCAGCAGGAGTTGCAGACAACAATGCTAACATCAGGTTATTTTAGATTAAAGTACTTCCAAATCAATTTTGGATTCAAACTTTTAAATGCACTCTCCAGAAGGAATCTGCACTTACTGAGTATTTTCAAGGCTAATTTTCTAAGCTTGAATGCAACTCACTTTCATCTAAAGAAAAGATGCAACTCCCCTTTGCTGCTAAGTTGGGTCATAGCTAGAAAATTAGACAGACATCAGTCCTATAAAGGAATAAAATATCTAATAAAACAACCATAAAACTGTAGACATACACACACAAAAAAGCCTTACAGATGCTCCTTGGGAGTGAATTTAACTGAAATGAGAAGTTGCCAAGACATTTGGGAGCAGTGCTGCTATTCAGAGTGGTCCCCTATCCTCCACATAAACAGTGCTATTCCACCAGGGGCATCAGGGCAAATCCTCTGCCACCCAGGGCACCTGAACTGCACTCACGGAAAGTGTATTACACTGTAGCTGAGAGAGTAAGCTAAGTATTCAGATACAGCCTAAGGGCCACATTTTGCCAGACTCAAGATCCTGTAGAATTGAGATAGATCCTCAGCACTTTAGAGAAAGAAAGTGGCTGTGCTGAGAGAAGGGAATGTGTAAGACGGATGGGAGAGCTAAGGTTAGAGTTCAAACCGAAAGCAATTAAGACGGCTGAGAGTGCTCTGCAACTTGACACAGGTTTGCACTGTATTCAGAACTTTTCACTAGTGTTAAGCATCTTAACTTGTGTATAGAGAGATGATAATTAAAACCTGACAAGCTTAAATTAGTCATTTGTAAAGGTTCTCCAGAAAGCTTTTAAATGTAGACTAAACATATCTATTAGAATGGAAGAAAAGATAAGAAAAATTGGAGTCATTTTCAGTTACAATAGTTTTCCTTACCTAGAGATCTTCAGAGATTAGCCAAATTTAAAATCAAAGTTTTGCAACTGTCCAAAGCCACTTAAAAGAGGGAAGAGGGAGGCAGGCAGCAATCAAAAACCTTGAGGGGAAAAAAAAAAAAAAAAAAGAAAGAAAAAAGAGAGAGAGAAAGAAAAAAGAGAAATCCTAATTTCCCTTCAGGATTTGGAGCACTTCAGGGAGTGCTATATTATGGGTCCCCAGGGACAGGGGGAATTATGTCAATCTGCCACCAGAAGCTGGGCAGTTAGTGAGAGGCAGCCGGATCGTGGGCTTTCAGCCTTCCAGGCCAATTAGAGCAGGGGGAGAGTTTTCACCTCACACTGGTTATTCAGATTAATTCCTAGTATTTTGCTGCTATACAGTTTTCCCAAGAATTCAAGAAAATGAATCTAAAGAAAATTTGCTCTTTATTGAACAAAGAAACACATCCACCAGTGTCAACTGACCATGTAATTTATTCGCCCTCAAAAGAAAAAAAGAAAATACCTAAAAATATTTTGGTATTTCAAGAAACAATTCATTGACTCTATCTGGAAACCAGGTTTGTGACGACAAAAGCCATCAAGGGCAGAGCTGCTGCAAAGTCCTCCTTATTACTTCCAAATTATTTTAGATTTCTTCATTCTCTGCCTCTCCTTTCCATAAGGTGACTGCAGTGGTCAAGAAGTGTGTTCCTACAGGCCACTGGCCTGGGACAAGGAAAGAAAACTTTGGCTTCACCTCCAGCCCTGACCTGCCCTCCTCTTCTCTACTGCACAGGGCAAGGAACCACCCGAGTCGCATCCCAACACACCTCTCAGCGAGGAAGCAGAGCTGCACATGCGTTTATTAACCTAGCGAGGTTCTGCACAGCCTCACGCTATCCCTAGCTCCGCTGGCTCCCAAGGACCATGCTGGCCTCTGCAACCCTCGGTCAGCGCTCTGGAACAGATGTTCGTATTTCCCTCAAGCAGACCATACCGGTATTTTCAAACACCATAGGATGCTCTTGTTGAAATCTGTTGTAGCAGCCTGCTGCCACTGCTGAACCCTCAGAAGTTAGGCTACCGCAGCATCCTACTTTTGGGTGAGAAAGAGTGGTGAACGGCAAATGCAGGAGCAGAAGTCACACAACATTATATAAAGCGGTGGAGACAGAGAGAACAGTAGTTCTTCAAAGGTAGCCTGTCTCTGAGAAAAATAATCAGGCTGTAGCAACAATGATTGCTCTAAACCTGTGTCGTTTATCTACAGCCCACATTCACTGCTTCTACATGCAAAACACAATCCTTTTTTTTCCAATTCACCTCAACTCTACTGCACTCTATGTGGTATCTTTGAGAGGAGAGTCTAAATTATCTAAGCACAGGAACAAAAATGTCACTTTAAAGCAAACCATGATCTGCTACAGCAAAGCCTGTGGTAAGTAACTTGTTACTTCAAGTGCCTTTTTTTTTCCCCCTAGTGCCAACTGAACTTGAAGCCGTAATGAGCATACAGAAATGCTAGTTTGCTTCATCCTTACATATCACTATTGTACTTATTCCCAATTCACAGTGAACCAAGAATTTGATAAGAAAAAACAACATCTGCTCCTGATCCAGTACCCCATGGACACATGTGAATGAATATTTGCAAGACCCAAAATCCTGCCTGAGTCCTTAACTGAATTGCTTACAAAGAGGAATTGGGGGAAAAAGAATAGGTATCTGCATTTCAGTCACCTCAAATTTCAAGTCAGAAGCTATCCCACTTTTGGTTATCTGTACTAGCAATTTCACAGCAACTACTGAGTGCAATTGCCACCCTCCTTTCAGGGAATTAAATAGCAGAATGACTTCTCCAGAGACTTGTCACTTTTTATGTAGGTTCAGCCTTATTTTCACTTCAGCCTACACCTAACAGCTGAGATCTAGGCCAAATCTCCAACAAGCCCCTCAGGCAACACCCAAGAAAAGGCACAACCGTGCTGAAAGCCGGCACCATCCAGTAAACTGAGCGCCAGCTTCTCCTCACGGCTTCCCAACAAGGCCCTCATTGAATCATTCATTTCCCCTTCTCACCTACCCTCTGCCTACCTTCCGGACATCTACTTGGGACAGGGATTATTTTCCCAGGAACATGCCTCGCACAAATTCTTCTCCTAGTTAGGAACCTTGGAAAAAGTGGACGGGAGAGGACCTGGGCAGCTCACGCAGGCCAAGCGAGGTCGCTCAGCGCCACATCCGGTCAAGCTCTGAAACCTTCCAAGGAGGGGAGGGGGGCATTGCTGGGCCCCTGCTCCCTCACGGTGGGAAGTATATTCAGGATGCCAAGTGAGAAGTCTCCTGCTACAAATTAGGACTTCTTCCTCCTGCCCTTCTACTCTTCACCTTGGAGGAGAGTTGGGTTCAGCCTTCTCTAACCTGCCGGAGATGTTGCAGGCTGGCAGTGGGATCTGCTTTCTGTCTTCTCTTTGCCAGGCCAGGGCAACCAGCCTCCCTCCGCCTCTCCCGTGTGTCAGCTCCCGACCTGGCGCAGCGGCTCCACACAGGACACGCTGGCCCACCCTGCATTCGCGGGACTACAGCTGATTTCAAAACTGACTGATCTCTGGAAAGTGAAAAGTTGTCACTTTTGTATCACAGGACTAAAGATATGAATCAGGTACCTCAAAAATCCTCAGACTAATTTTATAGCCTCAGCAATCTTAATCTTTGTTTTTTCAATAAGCCTCAAATGCTGAAACTACACTGCTTTGCCCTAGAGGCTTCTGTATCGCTAGCCACGTGTGGCCACAGGAACAAAACCTCGCCGTTTCCAGAGAGAGGTGAAGCCAAAAGGAAACACACAGAGCACTGATTAAATGGCCAAGCACACCAGGGAAGCTCTTGCTATGCATTAGTGCTCTGAGACAGCCTGCTTCCATGCAGAATAGACACCACCTTCGTTTTTAAGATTCATCCATCCCTCTTTCCAAATCAACTCTCAGAAATAACAACGGTTCATCAACTGCTAAGAAGGTCAAGGGCTCTTCCAGCCCTCCTGAGATTTGAACTACTGGTTCCACAGAGTCTGCCAGTATCAAACCTGACACTTAGATCAGTAGTTACTCCCTAGACATATCTAGTTTCCCGTTTCTTCGGTTTCTAGTGTCAAAATACACTTGCAGTACAATATGCAGACCTCCATAGGCAATATCCTCTCCCTAGGCTGCTTAGCTGTGTGCATGGCAGGGAGGGATGACAGGGAGGGATGACAAATTTTGCAGGAAAAAGGCAATACATTACCATACATGATGATGATAATATGCTAGGCTAATGTATTATCA
Organism: Nothocercus julius; assembly: GCA_013398735.1. Lineage (NCBI taxonomy): Eukaryota > Metazoa > Chordata > Aves > Tinamiformes > Tinamidae > Nothocercus > Nothocercus julius. The sequence goes on along the minus strand of VZSV01000001.1, from coordinate 3,092,142 downwards.
TATTAATATACCCTTGAGCTCCCATTTTTGTTACAGAGCACAAGAAAACACTAAACCTGCATCCTACAGTTGGCATCACATTATCAGCACACAACAGGGTTTTGAAAGTCAGAATTTAATGTACTGTGTTCTAAATGCCAGAGAATGGGCCACCTTTGAGATGCAATTCAGATGCAACACCAGGCAAAAGTGCCCTTATCAAAGTGCTGCCAGGCAGTTCCAACTGGGCACTCGTACCTCACGGTCCCCAGAGCACTAAGGTAAATTAGCAGCCCACCTCTGCCCACTCCAGGCAATCTCTGTCCAGCTTCAAATTGGGGCAAGTCCGCTCCTCCACCTCTTACAGAGCCTTCCTGTGCCATCTTCCTGTTTTTACACATTTTTACACATCACAACAGGCTTTACCTCTAGATTCCTCCTATGAAGCCTGACGTGACAATTTTTACTATTTTTTCTACAGTCCAGAACCATGTTCAGACACCCAGGAGAACCTCCTGTCACCAAACACAAAAGCCCCTTTCATCCTGTCTCAGGATGCCGGCATTTAAAATGCCTTAGAAGTAGCAGGGCCAGGCTAGGCAATTTCTCATCCAACTATACGGACTTTTTAACAAGAAAGATGACAAAACAGAGCTTAAGTAGGAGCTATTAAATCACAACAGGCCATTACATGCCAAAGTGATTTAAAAACCTGAAACTAAAACAGAGTTCTACTTAAAAAAAACCCACGAAACTGGTATCCTGAGGATACCTATGCAGGTAGTGTGCAGATGCAGCTGGCATCATTGAGCGAGTTTTAATCCTTCTGGCAAGCCCCAAAATGCCTCAGCAGACCATCTATACACAGAACAAAGACGCTAAGTACCCAGCAGCTGGGGGCAGAGGAGGAATCCTCCTCACCTGCTCCATGGAGGTAAACAGCCACCAACTTAGTTTCCACTTAGTACATCCAAGCTGCCGTATCGTTCCCACTCTCTCTTTGCATCAATCAAAGCACAACCCAGCTTCGAATTCTAGAATTTTCTGTAAAACTGCCATGGGCTGATTTTCAATTCCACTAATTCATGGACATTTCTGTAGAGAATGTCCGGATTTGACTGTGGCACTTTGTAAAGTGTTGACAGAAGAAAAATAAGCCCGGGCTAGGCAAAACTCAGGCACAAGAATGGCAAGAGGATATCAAATGCTGCTTTAAGTGCTGATATTTTGTGCTTTGAAGGGAAAATGCCTCAAGGAATCACAGCAGGAGCCTGTATCTCTATATAAAGACTTTGCCCATAAAGGGACATTTATTATTCTCAATTAATGGCATTCTGATAGACACGTTTACATTTCTAAGTTTCTGATTCACCACAATACGAAATGACTGAAGGCCTCCTATTTCACTATGGCCATAAAAGATCTAAAGAATACAAAAACCCTCACATTTTCTAGAAGACACAAGGCATCCTTTGATTTCCTACAGCTCTGAAACCTGGATAGTACAGCAAGTCATTCAAAATACAGATTTAAACGTCTGCAAACAGCAAAGAGAATTGCTACTAACAGCTCTTTCACAGAACGCAGTGATGTTCACAGGCTACTACACCAACAGACAGTAATAGATCTTGATCACATCCTCCCATGGATTATTAGGGAAACCTAATGTGGCAGAACACCGTAGAGTAGGTTTCTGGAAAAATGAATAGCTAGAAGCCTCAAAAAAATTCTTATTTTGCAAGCAAAATGCATATAATACTACTGGATTTTAAACCAACACATGAGTTAACATTCTACAAAGGAGACAGAGAAGGAACATCTTGATCTCTTGAGTGAAAATAAATTGTTTTGAGGAAAATCTAAAAGTAGAAAGCCACATCAATGACACTGGCGCAAGTAAAGGAGCAGTAATTCCTTCACACCCACAGGTTGCTAGTGGCACGGCATGCATACGGCAGGGATGGATACACAAGCTTTGTCCCTTTTGATCCACCTCCAGGCTAAAAGAGAACATTAACTTGAACATAAACAACTAAGGACCATGTTAAAGAAAAATAATACAAATAAAAGGGCAGATACTTAAGACCCAAAGGTATTCCAGGACCTAATTCCCAGAGCCACAGGAGCTCTTTCTCACATACACATGCACACACGCGCCAGCGCCAAATTCTTTCAACACCCTCGGCTTCCGAAACGCTGCCGTCAGGAACTGCCAGGCACCCTCCAGGAGCCAGCTCGGCTGGGGAGAGATCCTGACGTGTAAGAGGAGGCGGGAGGCAAGAGCGCTGCCGAGGCCGGCCTCTGAGGGGGAACCCGCGGCAGTGCCGGGCGCTGCCCAGCGCCGCCCGCACCTCACGTCGCCCGCCATTCTGAGGAGCTACCACCTCAAGCCAACTTTGTTCCTGGTCTCAGCTTACTCCCATCTCCATTTCTCTCCCAGCACTGCTCCATTCTTGTGGATGCCTCTCCTGAACTCCATATGCACGAGACCACGTGTACATCCATCTTTCCTTTTTAAGGCACTTTTGCAATAGGCATATATAAAAAAGGCCAATTTCACTCATATTGACTCAGCTGTATCTGCTGGAAAGACCTGCAGAATGTTTCCTTTACCAGAAATTTGCACACTGGTTTTGATCATATGTTTTCCCTAAGTTAAAATTATCCCTCAGAAAATGAACCTTCCCTATCAATTTATATTATACAGTCTCTAGGACTTTGGTTTCTAAATAAAATGCCTAATCATCTACCCAGTGACATAAATCTACGTGGTCCAGGTATTCCCTCCTGGTGGTCTTATGTTAGATCTGTAAATAAGTAATTCAGTGTCAAAATAAAAGCATCTAAATTTAAAAGATACCCACAAAACCTATCAGTGTTGGCTGCAGCTTCTGAAGGTCAGTTCTTGTTTCTTGTGAAGACTATGAGAACCAATATACTTTAATGTAAAAGTATGGGTTTGGGGAACTAATTCAGCAGTACCTCCAAATAAAATACTGGTCTTTAGTTTCAGTCCTGATAAGTGGGCTGCAAAATTCCACTGACCACTGCTACCCTATTCCTTCACACAAAGCATAGCAACCACCCACTCATTCACAGGATGAGCATATCTAAGAAGATCCCTGGGAACAGTTGGGATATCAGTAACTCCCCATTTTGGGTTAAGAGTAACACCATAAACCAGAAAATCTCAGATGATAATTTCACTTCTGCTGATTTTCTGCATGAAAATCTATGCATTGGTATCTTCACCTGTAAGAAGGAAAGAGCAATACCAGTTATCTCCCAGAGATTTGGTCCCCAGCGCTCTGAAAGCGTCAAGTTGCTCTACAAGTCTGTGTGTGCCATCAGATGCAAAAGACCTAATGTCACAAGCTAGGCTCACCTACTTCTAAAATCATTTAGCAAAGGCCCAGTAGCTCATTGAAATGAAACTTTCTCTTGTGTTATTTTAAAACTTGCATAGTCCCACATACCAGTTCTTCTGAATACATGAGTTTACATTTCGTTTTCAGAAAAAAAAAAGGAAGTTGTGAGCCTCTCTGATATATCTATACACACTGTATTTATATATTTATAGACATACACAGATAACCAGTGAAAAAGTGGTTCCCTTCCTTTTAAGTGATGGAAAGTCAATTTGCATCATAATTACAACCAAGGATGTATAATGTTACTTTTAGTTAAAACAGTAAACTACTATAATAAAAGTGTACCTGGGGAATATTTAGAGAAAGCACTGATGATTTCTTCCCTAGTGGTTAATAAATTCACTTCCAGATCAATTTGTTCATGATAGAAACTTGAGAGCATAAATAGTTACACAAGCACATTAGAGTGTGTCTTTCTCTGTATAAATGATTTATTACAATGATTAGCAGCACATAAACAATTTAAAATACAACTCTAATTAGCTTTTTGGAAGAAAAAGAGAAAAACCTTCCTGACTCTCTCTCTCTTCACATTATGTTTTACTTTTCTAAGTGTGTACTTTTTAATTAAATCCAAATGTCACAATAAATTTAAAGTGTTTTATTACCATCCCAGCTAACTAAGTCATTCAGGCAAACACCCATTATATTAAACCAGATGCAGGACTGAAAGTGATTGCAGAGAGAGGAAAAAAGGGGGGAAAAAGGCAATTATTTCTGTATTTGACAAAAGATTTGTACAGACATTTAAGGACAAGAAGATCTTTGGCAAGCTTTCTCTGTTTTATCCAGAGGCTGGCCAGCTAATTGCTCTTTAATACCTGTTTCCAAGCTTGAAAACATCACATTCTGTTACACTTTCTCCAGCAAAAGCAAGAGGAGGAAGAGGAAAGGCAGGTAGGAAAAACAGTCTGTGAAAAATCTACCTCAATTGACCACAAACAGCCCGAGCAAACTGCCTTTCCACCTATAAACGTGTATATCCCTCTGAATGCTTGGGGAGAGTATAGGAAAACGCAGCTTCATCTTTAAAAGTGTCTACAGCTCCAACCTGTGAAGGCTGACAGCAAATCCTTGCCATTTAGATGGCATCTAGACTTGCCTCTCTTTCAGCATAAAGCACCACATCCCCTCAAAGCCTCTTCACCATGGAGGAGGCAGCAGCCTGAGGTGCACGAAGGAGCCGTGGGTGCTGCCTTGTGAGGGCCACTGAGCACCCAAGGCACCCGGCCTCCCTCCCCACGTCTTGCAAGGGCACAGGGTAAGGGAGCCCCGGGTGCTCATCTGCCGGAGGGTAGCAAGGGAGGAAGGAACGAAGGAAGGAAGGAAAAAACCCAGCCCCACAACCTTCCCAATCCGTAAGACAAGTGTGAAGCCCCAGAGCTCTTGGCTTTAACATCGTCCGTCTGGTCTAAACAGGGCAGATTTAGCATATCTCAGACAAAAGCCATCTATTAAAGAAAGCATCTACAGTTATTAAAATAGGTTAAGGAAAATGGGCACTGCAGAGATAAAGCTTTTGACCTCAGTGTGCAGCTCTCTCAAGAACACTTCAGCATAATTTATCTAAATTAAAAACCAAACACCAAATTTTAAAATGGCACAAAAGGATCATTTAAAAAAATGCTATTAAAAAAGCGGGTCAAGGGTTGGGAATTAGTAATTACTACTACAATTAACCAAAATCAGACAGACACACATAAATTGTGCACATTACTGCAGTTCACGTCAGAAAGGCAAATGTGAACGGAGCACCGAAGAAGCTTGCAAGCGGCACCGCTGCTATAATTAACCTCTGCCACAGCAGAAGACCCGCTCTTGCAAGTTTGCATCATTTGTTTCTGGAGAAGAGGGCTATTAGTTACCACGTTCAGCTATTAAACTGCACTTTTTCCTGGTTACTGATTTCTTTAGAAACTGATATTTTGATTTTCAACCCATCGAAGATCTTTGTGCACCTTCACCCCATTAGCAGTACATTTGCCCTTAACCTCCTATTTTAATAGTTCTGAAAAAGATGAGAAAGGGCAGCTTGTGAACATCCTTGTATTGAGAAGAGGTCATTTGCCAAAAATGCCACCTGCTAGAGTCCATATTGTTTGAGAGTAAAAGCCTATTGAGAACTGCCAAGGACAGAACATAAAGGGCTTCTACAACAGACTACTTAACACTGGATGGAGACAGAAATACTCTGTATGCAACTAACATCTTTCAGATGATTTTCCTTAGATTTTTGGGGGCAAAAGATAATTTAACAATTAACCCTTTGTTCTCACTTCAATCTCCGAATGGCTCTTTGTGAGCTTCCTTGGAGCCACTTTGAAAGGGCACAGTGGGAAAGAACAGACTGACTACTGTTTTGAACTATAACCAAAATGAACTATTCTCTAGGTTCTCCCTTGAAGCCATCATCCATGTTAGGTTAGATGAGGAAAATCTAGGCTCAAATCTTATTCAGGCCTCAGTTTAATTTTGAGAGCTCTGAAGCCTCCACAAATCATTTTAACTTAAAGCAATGAAAATAGGTGAACTTGAGAAGGTGGACAGGCACGAATGATCTCCTCCAAAATAGGGAAGAATCCATCTGTTCCCTTTTAAAGTGCATAAAAGTCTTTGTAGCAGTAATGAAAATTCAGCGATGTAAGTCATGGACATCATAGCAGTCTATTAGAGAGAGGAGTAGGGCTATATTATGGGCTACAGTGAGCAGTGGTGATTATATAAAAGGGATGCTGCAAAGGCTGTGTAGCAGAGGGCAAGCCAAATGATTCAAGACTCAGGAATCTCAGTTCTTCAAAACTGGGGGGAGAAATGAAGATTTCTGTCTTTTGAAGAGGCAAGATCAGTGCAGAGCCACACAGACTTCTGAAGGCAGCGGGAAAGGCGGAGGGGATCAGGCTGCACGCGATCCTCAGGTGCGGAAGGGAAAGGGCGCCGGCTCCGGGCGAGGCGCAGCCGGCGGCTCTGCTCTCGCGCCAGCGCGGAGCATGCGGCGAGCGGCCCCCATGGCAGGGTCTCCCCGCGGCACGGCCTGCAGAGCTGCGGGCACCGAGGGCCCTTGGGAGGCCTCTCGTGCCGCGGTGCCCACCGCTACCCGACAGCCGGGAGGTGAGACAAGCTGAGCGGCCATCACAGGCTGGTCCAAATCACAGCCGTTAACAAAAGGCAACCGCAGCTCCTGCATGCTGGTCTCACCCTTCTCCTCTGCCTTCCCTGACTAGCAAATACACACATCATCTCCTGCACGCACACAAGACCCCGCTTACTTTAACATTTCCATTTCCAAAGACACTCATCTGCTTTATTAGTTATCTCCTTGATAAAATTAAAAGAAAAAAAAAATTGTCAACCAACCTGCTGGCAGAGTGCGTGTTTCATTTAGTTAGCACATTGTTCCCAAAAAGCTTACTTCCACTTTACAGGAAAAATACTTGGCCACAATACGTATTATATTAAATCCTGTAAGTGACAGAGAAAGCCTTAGCCAGATTAGCATTTGCCACAGTGAAACACAACATCTTCCCCTCAGAGCGAGCTGGAAGCGGCCTGACCGCGGGCATCGGTGCGGGTACCGTACTGCAGCAAGAATCACATGCACTCCTGTGTTTATTTGCAATTCAGCGTATAGTGTCCAGGGCTGAGATGTGGAGATCAGAATTTCATTCCCACTACAGATTACCAAAATGCTGCTCTTTTAGGCAAGTTATTTTATTACTGTGGCCCTTCTCAAAGTTTCTTTTAGGTGCTTAATTCAAAAATAGTAATTTAGAGATTATTTCTTGCTATTGTCTATGCGTATCCTGGCACCAAACAAAAGTAAGCACACGCAATGTCAAGACCTGCTTTTTTTCTACAGGACTTCTTAGTGATTTCTTCCAGGGCATGGAAGGCATCTTCAAGAGTCATTTCATGGAAAGACTGTCATTCAGCACCCACAGAAGGAAGTTTAAGATCACGTTTACCAGACAAGTATCTCTGCTAAGCTCCACAGCGAACACCTGAGAGGGGGAACTGCTCAGAGAGCTTGCACAAAATGCTGAGTAAACACAGCCCGCCACCAAGGCTATTCCTTTAACGATAAACTCATTCAGATGTTGAAGTTTCCTCAAGCACTTCATTGCGATATGCAGTGCAAGGGAAGGTCAAAACTAACTCCTTCTCCCACACTCTCTTGTGACTTCAAACCACAATATGGACAATATGGACTTACCTGGCTTGTTTTACAGACCTGGCTATGATAAGCCAAATTTTAACGCGGTTTATAGCATCTTAAAAGTATTAACATAGCTGAAACAAAATGAGACTTGTCACACTGTTAACATCTGATACTACAAAACAGCTTGTAAGACTTTCTCTTGCAGCAGGAACCAGCATACTTACCTTCAAAACTGGTTTGCTCTGTAGATCTCAGGGAAATTTAATCTACGACCAAAAAAAAAAATCTGTATTCTTTGGTTAAGTATCAGCAATAAGTGTTCTTTGGAGAGTCACTGCTTTAAGTGTACAAACTTAACGAGAGCACAACGCAGTGGTAAAGCCCAAATACAAATCAGGACATAGCAGGGATTGAGCTGAGATCAAGTTTTTGTCTAGTTCCTTGTTGGCAAATATGAAATAAAATAAAGTGATCATTTGGGACTTGAACAAACACGTGGGGTTGGATCTGCAATCACAAAGGAGCCAAACAGCTCAACAAGCAGGAAAAAAAAAAAAAAAAAAAGAGATGAAAATTAAAAAATTTAAAAATAAAAATAATTAAAAAGTTTTTTTCACTGTACAGAAAATGAATTATCTACAGTGAAACATGCAACAGCTAAAATGCTGTGACCATGAAGCAGGGGTTCCTCCAGCATGCAGGCGGGTAGGGGAAGTCACAGGAAGGAACAGGCTACCAGGCTCCAATGCCATTTTTCAGGTCTTGCAGATAGAAAATAGTATGACTCGGTGGCCGGTCACCTGCAGCACATATTAAAATGTTCTCCTTTCCTTTACCTTGGCTGGTGCACAGCTGCTACCACCTTCAGCGTCCTGCTGAGGCGCATTTTTCTTCTGAGAGTGACGGCTGGCAGGCTGCGCCCGGGCGGCGAGCGCCATGACGCGAGCGGCGCCGCGGGACGCACGGGCTGCACTGGGCCCAGTGAGCGCGGAGCTGCGCGTCGCTGCCGCACGGCCTCGCTGGCTGCCCCAGTCACAGCCTGGCACCATTCCCAGCATTGCCTCCTCCAAAACTGCACTTAGTACAGCAGCTCTTAGTCCCTCTTCCCCCTCCAAAGCACAGAACAAACAAAAAGCCCTACACTATCCCAGGCCCTTGTCTCAGTGCCTGGTGCCCTTCTCCAGCCACCTTCTCCTCCCCTCTGGACCACACTGGGAAGAATTCCCAAGACAGCAGGCCAGGGAAACCCGAACACAAGCAGCCCTTGAGATCACCCCCTTTCCAACAGCGCTAATCGACCTACACAACCCTAAGAAGGCCCTTGATGCTGTGACTGTATGACCAGAAAGTCCTTTTGGTTTCCAGACATACCTGGAGGCAAACAAAGGGGAAGCTCTGCCTTCGCCTGCGTACAGCAAGACACTCACTTGCTTCCACCAGCCAGACTTCCACCAGATGCTCCCATAAAACAAGGTTAAAAATCCCAGTGCTACTACCAGCTCCTGAAAGAGGGACAATAATTATGCAGCACCAAATGCATTTCCCTGGGCCCATTTTTTCACCAAAGACAGACTCAACTGCTGTTGCCACTGAGATCAAGACTCACACCAAGGTCGAGCCTTCCCAGGCTGGGAAGCATGCTGTAGGGAAGCGAAAAAAGACTCAGTGAAACTTTGGAGCTGCATTTGCTGAGGAACAACTGCAGCAGTTGGTATCCCATATAGGTTACAATGAGAATTATGTTTCTCTCCCACCCTCCCCGAAGTGTTTAATTCAGGGCAGAGGGGTAGTGGCATTCACCTTCGAGCTCCTGTGTCACAAGCGACCACATTCATTCGGCTTCCCTATTTAACTAAATGGAGTTCACACATGCTGCAGTATAAAGTTACCTCTTGCCATTTGAAAGCAGTCCAATCAATGCTATACATAGAGAGCAGCATTAGAATCAGCCTTAAGTTAATTCTTAGTAGTTGAAACTGTGACAGCATGCTGACCCTTTCAAGTCAACTGGGAGCAGGCAATCTTCGCAGAAGATCCTCAGGCCTTTAATCAGATTCTCAGTGGGTTTTAAAGAGATACTACAGCATCAGTTTGTAAACATCTCTCCAGTGAAATAAAGATTACTTCTGACCTAGCCAATTACTCAGTCCCAGAAGATATATCCCACAGTTATAATGGAATGAACCATAGGGATAGGAAATATATTTTAGGTAGGGGGTGGCAAACCCAAATCCTGACTTAGGATGCAGACAGCACAGTATCCCATGGAAAAATCAGGTACAAAGAAAAATGTTTTTACATATTTTTATATATATTATATATATAAAAAAGTGTGTGTGCATACATATATATATATATATACACACACACACACCACTCACATACATGTATATTTATACATAATCTATTAAATTATCTAGTAGTCCTTTCTCCTACCAGGGGAATATTGCTCTCTTGAGCATAAAGCCCTACTAAAATGAATGCAAATTACCAGCTGAAGCGCCTCCTGAAAAGCAGATGGGATGGGGAAGGCAAAACCATTATTTGGAGGAGACCCACAGTATCGTACTGGTTTGCCACATCAGAGCGAATCTGGGGAGAGGTGTCAGCTCCTGGTAGCATGGGTATTTTATAATTCAACTATGGAATGATAAAGAAAATGCTGGAGAAATAGCAGAGCAGGAATGCTCAGCCCTGAGACTGTCAGGAGACATTGAACAGTCTCTCATTGCATTACTTTAAAACTGCCTTTTAGCCTTTGGAGCCACTGCATTCTATTGTGGAGAGTTATTGACTTAAAAAAAAAAATCACCAAGTTATTTATTCTGGAAATATTTCAGACTAATACATAACAGGCATCACCCAATGGGCCATTAAGGCTCCAAGGGCCGTTACAGTCCCACAGGTCGAGACCTCTTTGAAGGCTTCAGAGTTTGTGGATCACTGCTCTCAGAGCGACAGCACAGGCAACACCTGCACAGCAACATGCACGCAGAGGAGCCAGCGGAGATCCTGGGCACAGCAGCTGCTTATACATTTTGACACTGAAAGCAAACCACATCGGGTCATTAAATGGAAGCTCAAAGCCTGCAGACACGGCTTCTGCCATTCCCACCCCGGGAGCTCACCTGCAAACTTGTGCTTTAATGTATCTTTTGGGGGGCTTATTTTTGTTATCTTAAAGAAGGCAGCATCCATGAACGCACAGTCCGTTCTGCTCTTCCCCACTGGCTCCCCCTTCATTTTACTTGCACAGAGAACTAAAAATTCCACCAAAATGACAGGCTGATAAAATTTTAATAGGAAAGAAAAAGGTACCCCTGGGCAGGATCTTATGTTCAATTTTCGCCATAAGTGAATGTTCATGAAAATAAGGGTGTTACATGGAAACACCGACGGAGCTTCACACAGTGTGACATAAAGCTCTCCGCACAGAGCCCAGAGCAGGACTAGTGAGTGCCACCTCCTGCCCATGGACAACAGTGCCCATCTCTAACCCAAGCAAGCTGCCTTCTTTCCCCAGTACTCCGTGGGGCAGGCTGGTCTAGAATACAACCCTTTCAAGGGCCCGAAAATTCAGGTTTCTAACCTAGATACACTCTTAGCCAATAAAACCACTTGCACTAATGAAAAGATCATCTTGCTGCATAAAAAGCTCACTTTCCTTCTTCTCCCCTGCTGCCCTCTCATCGTTCTCCTACGGGGCACAGCACCAACCCGCCCTTTGCAACAGCCGCTGCGCTCGAGCGCGGGCCCTTCACTCCCGCATCCTCTGCGCCGCTTCCACCAGACTCTCCGTGCCAGCAACGGTGATCGGCGGCTCCTCCCCGGCGGGCAGGGGCCTCTCAGTGCACTACTCTGGCACTCACTGTCACTACAAGTTGCTTGTCCAGTCCATTCTAAGGGTTTATTTGCCGTTTTCCCAGCTCCACCACATCTGCACCTCGCATCCTATTGGAGTCAACCAGCACTTTCCCTCCCCTCTGCTACTTCCAGGTGAGCAAGCCAAGTGCCACTATCCAGAGCTGAGGTACTGCAACCCTCTGCAATGCTGTAACAGCTTGAGACTTTTTGCCAACCATTATGTATGTACATACACACCTACAAACAAAAGTTTTTCTTTCAAAAAACAAACTTCTTCACTAATAAAGGAAAAGCAGTGACCAGTAAGGGTACCCGCATGATGGACAAAACCAGCGGTTCTCCTAATTTCTCTAGAGCCCTAAAGGAGCCAGCAGTGATCTCATTCTTCAATCCCTATTAATACCTTAAAATTTTAATTATCATTCTCTTTAGTATACACACACACAAGGAAAAAAAAAATAGTATCAGGTGGAAGCACCGAATGTTAAAATGTCAGAGGTTTAAGCTCTGTGTTGGTTTAGTCACAAGTTACCAACAATCACCAATGGCAGGCATAAAGCCTCCCTTAAATTATTAAGCATAAAACAGCAGACTGTAATATTTTGCTAAACCAAAGTACAGACACAGACAAAGATGTCATTTCAATATTTGAAACCAGCAAGTTTAATTTAAAATAAGAGCAAACCAATAAGCTCAGAAAATAGCAATGTGTGAGAGGAAAATTACACTGCTAGAGAAAAAAGTGGAAGGACTTAAGAAATTTATAAAAGTAATCTCCAAGTGGAAATTAGAAATCAACCCCTAGAAACAGAATAACACAAAAGAAATATTACTGTCCACTTTCTAAATCAATATAACACTGCTACACGACAGAATTACCATGGTAACTCAAGTAAAAAGAATAAAGCAATTCTTATTATTTCAAAATAAAATCACAGCCTGAAGCCCAGCTTTTATTACAACTGCTGATAGATCGCTGGCTTGTATTTATCTGAAATATTGCTTTTCAATCAGCTATTTTATGAATGTACAAATTTCACTGAGCAGCTCACTTAAACTGAATGCTTAAACCCCCCCCCCAAAAAGACCAGCCAATGAATCGATTATACATACACANCCCGTCGTGTGAGGCGCGGGGGCCGCGGGCAGCCCCGGGCGACCCCGCCGAGGGAAGGAGCTGGCGGCGCCGCCTCGCCCGGCCCTGTCAGTGCCCCCCTCGCTGACAGCCACGGGAGGCAGCTCCGTCTCCGTGCGTAGCCTCAGGTGGCCTCGAGCCTGCGCACTCCTGGTGTTCTCTTAATGCAGTTACTGCCCCCAGAGTAGCTTAGAACCCCGCGTTGTAACCCCGCATCCGCCGCGGCGCGTGATTGGGAAGACAGCACTGCCATAGAGCGCTGAAATCCTTCACTGCTTTGCTTCCAAAGTAAGTGGGACTTGCACGGCAGACGTGTGGAACGGGGCCCGTCTTGGCTGCCCGTTGTCGTGTTGGTCGCTCGTTTTGCAAGCCAGCTGGGGACTGGGCAGTCTTAGGGTGCTGTGAATTGGCAGGTGACGAATGGCCCCACTGGTGCCCCCTTTCCACAGAGGACAGGGCGATACTCATCCAAACTACAGCAATGCCTGAATGTGTGTGGCAGTGTTGTGGTTTCAATAACTTAGATCACATATTGAGGATTTGATGCTGTTTGGGTATTGAGGGTTCTTTTTTTTTTTTTTTTTTTTTCCAAATTAAAGAGAGAGAAGAAATGAGAGAGAACAAGTTAAAATCTTGTTTAGTCTGTCTGGAAAAAAAACAAAAAACAAACAAACCACAACACAGTGCAGGAACAAAGCGGCACAGCCGCCCACCCCAAACACCCCAGCGGCGGCACAGGGCCGGCGAATGCGGGTGCACGGGGCGTGCACAAGAGGAGACACATCTGTTCTCTCCTGATCAAAGCAAAAGAGAAAACACTGCCTAAACACAAAGTTACCAGAGGACGTTTTGACTTGCCCTGCCGGGTACTTCAGCCGTGCAGAGTGCTGTTTGTACAGCTTGGAAGCGGCATCAGGCACAGGGCGCTTGTCACATTGAGGCTGCTCTGAAGGCAGAGCTCGGCCAAGCTCCCGCACGCCCCGGCCACCTTTTCAACACATTAGTGCAAGGAGAAAGGCAGCGGGTTACCTTCGGCTCCCTCCCCTCCGGCCTTCAAAAGCGCATCGCTCAGGAAGCGCACACAACAGCCCTCAAAAACAACAGAGCTGCTCCTCTGCTGTCCCCACTGTCCTCCCTCGTGGCTGAACCCGGGCCCAGCCTGGCTGGGTGCACAGGCACATTAGCTACATACAGGACAGGGCTGGCACCAATTGCACCGAGGACCAAATTGCTACCTGGAGAAAAAGCCAAGGCACAATCTACTGAACAAGGGTGCTACGGAAGCCCCTGCAGAATGTTACAGCGTTTTACAGTGCGGCCTTGCCTCATTTTCCTGCTGCGTGCGTGCCCGCACGCAACAGGAAAGTGGCCGGCACTTATAAACATGGCGGGAATCAGGAGGGGACGCGAGCGACACTTAGAATCATGACAATGCCAAAACAGCAAAACCTTTCAAGGATTTGCAATTACTTAGGTGATATTCAAGGACATTAAAAAAAAAAAAAGGTGGGGATCAACAAAACCAGCAGAGCTGATCAAACCTGAGACAACCCATGTAGAAATCCAGGCAGCCCTTGGGGCTCCGGGCGCACCACCAGACAGCCAGGCCTCGGTTCCACAGGATGCTAACTTGGGGAGCAGAAGACTTACTTAATGCCGGTAAGACGCTTTGAGGATTAAAAGCAGCAGTGATGTGCCAAGTACAATAGCTGGAAGTAAAGACAAATGCTGAAATAAGAGCAATAAGCCACCTGACAGCTGTCTTTTATATTAAAAAATTTCAGTGTTCTTAGAGCTGCTTAATTTCCCATTGTGCTCAAAGTCCAGAGGAACTTTGTGGGTTGCAGGTTTCACCACAGAGCAGTGATGCTGCTCTTCATTTTTAAACCAGACTCAGGAACTGCAATTGTACGCAGCTCAATCCAAAAGTATGCACTATCTTTTAGTGTAATGTGGTCCTTTGCAGTCTAATGCAAATGGGTTTTAAACGCTATGGTGGAAACAATGTGTGCTTAATCTGAACACGCACCGCAGCGAGGTCACACACTCAAATATCCTGTTTTCTGTGGTATCTGGTCGTATTTTAAAACACTCTTTCTGGAGACTTCAAGCCAGCAGAGGTCACAAACAATCATATACAGATTAGAAAAAGGAAAGAGCTGAGGGGATTGAAAGGGAGGCTTGCCTGACACACTGAAATAGGACACTCTAAATTGCACTTAGTATTTCTTTAAAAGAAAGCTTCAGAGAAACAGAACCAATAAATAGACGGGTGCTTAAAGAGTTTTTATTCAAATAAAGTCTTGCCCCAGGAGATGGAAGGAGAATCTTGAAATATGGAGATATGAATTTACATGTGCTAAAAGCATCAGTGTGACACTTTTTGGGAGAGAAGAAAAAAAGGGAGGGGGAAAACACCTTCGTCGCTATACATGACAAAATAGCAACTGAATGTTTGCTTTGATCCCAGCGCATAAAGGGTGAAGCTTTTAGGCAAGGAGCGGCAGGTGATCTCAGCTCTTCTGCAAGTCCTAATGCTCCTAAAAGCCACTCTTCCAGTTTCTGTAATTGGGCATCAGTAGTTAATGTAGTATTGACTGCATTACATGCTCCTGTGCATCCTCTCACTAATGCCAATTGCATCACCTTGTACATTTACCATATTGCTTAGCCAATAGCTGTTAAAAGCAATCCAAATCATGAATCATATAGGAAACTTTTAGCAAGACACGACATCCAAAGGAGACAATTTACAGTTGAGTTAATCTGGGTACATTAGCGAGACATGGATTCAGGAAGACAGACCAATTTATGTTACTTTAGTTTTACCCTTTATTGCTTTGTATAGGCAAATGAATGGAAGGGCATGGAGTAAAAACAGATATAAAGGAGTCCTTTTCAAAACAGATCTCCATTCTGTGCAGACAGGTCAAAGGGTTTGAGACTGATGCTTGGTTCAGGCTTTCATAACCGTAACAGGGTACTTACAGAAATCATTTTCCACAGAGGAGTATAAAGATAAAGATATAATGGATTCTGAATAATGTTCAATACCCCCCCATACACACACGCACACACACACACACGGCAGAAACCAAGTTGCCCAAGATTATGCCAGGCCCAGGCAGAACGTACGGCAGGTCACGCTCTGTAAACACACCAAGGCTCTCCAGCTCAAGTTGGTCCTCCACCAGCAAACAGTTATGTGTATCCCTTGCCAAAACGCAGAAAGCAAGACCTTCTGCTCACTTGTAACATGACTTGAAGGGACTGCATCCTTCTGAAATGCACAGCCATTTCTCTGGGACAGACGGAATGACACAAGCCTTAAAAAGATATTGGTTAACGCACATCAGCTGCAAGGCAGAGCCAACCAGGATACAAATTAGTGGCTAGTCCTCTCTGAAAAAGTACATTTCACAGAACAATTTCACACTGGGTGCTTGACCAAAAGATGCATAGCAAATTGACATAGCACCTTTCTGCCTTTCTGACCAAGCTCAGTAGTGCCAGAAAAATAGAGGAGACAAGAAAAGAAAGAAAAGAGAGAGACAGTTCGAAAGTGTGCTTCTGCATCCTCTCAAATGAGTAGCAAGTAATTTGCAATATTTTTGGATGGAGAGACAGAGGAAAGAAAAGTAGAGAACAGGAAATTTAGAGGAAACAATAGCATGCCAGCCAAAAACATTTTTGCCTAAGAAAAACTGCACGAAGTGCTTAAATACTGGAAACTGGTGTGCTACGTTTCATCTAAAAAAGATCATGATACCCCTTTGAAAAGCTTCCAAAAGTCCCTTTGAAAGAGTTGCACAAACAGGGAAAATGCCAAAACAAAACATTTTCCCTAGCTGATCAATTTAAACAGCTGTGGTAAAGCTGCAACCACTGGCACCATCATTAACAATTTAAAGCATGGCTGCTTTTGTCTTCCTTCCCAGTTACAGTCTCATTATGCCTTTTTATTTATTAGAAACACAGTCCTCCAGAATACATTTCTATATCTCAGATCCGTAACAAACTGAGTAGGAATGTCTCTGGCTTTGACTCAAATGGATGTTTACATTGGCGAGAGGGTTAATTGTTTAATTGTGGTCCAAGTTCTTTATAGTTCAGTCATAAATATGCAACAATTTCCCACTATTTCTTTAAGAAGTGGAACTGTTAGAATCAATATGTGGGGGGGAAGTCAAATATTACTTTCACTTCCCAAACCATCATTTCAGAATTTTATAAGCATGCAAGGAATTCTGAGCACTGCAGTGAACAATTCAGGAACATTTAATGCAAATAAAAAAAAAATCCTCTAAATTTGGACAGCAGCATCCATTATCTGCTTTGATGTGCAACGTAGGAAGAAACTCGTTTGCAAAAACATTCACTGGAAAAGAGAGTCAAACATCTGCTTGCACAGATAGCACCCAACATCAGGCTCGAAAACTTAGGCTTGGGAGTCATCCTGTCGGAGAAGAGAGAATGAACATAAGACGCTTTTAAAAAAAGAGTGGCTGCATGCAGTGAATTGTTTTCAGAGCATCTATAGACTTAATTATGTTAATCTAACAGTGAACAAGTTTCATTTTAAGCCGCCCTTCCCTCCTTCCCCAAGCCTTCAGTGAATAGGAGTTACATTCAGTGAATAAATCATTCCCTGGCAACAGTTACACACATTATTGAAGTTGGGGGCAGTGATTTCTATACTCTTTAAAACAATGTCTATGTATTCTAAATGATGACAGTTCTGTCCAATTTAAAAAACATATAGACCCATTAGAATTTTATAGTTCAGCATTTAGCAGCGTCGGCAGTGCCTTTTTTATTCTTACACCGCAACACCTAATACTTCATACCATTACTCTGATTTTGGATTGATTTCAAGTAAAATACCTTATTTGACATAAACTTTCATATTCTCTAAGTAAGACTCCTTGCAGATGCAATTAGTCATAATGCTAGAAATACAGTTTGCCTTTAGCACAAATGTAATAGCTCATGCTAATGAAAGCATAACAAAACTTTAAACATATATTTACAAACAGAGTAAAAGCATCTCTAAACATGAAGCTTGATAACCTTAAGCAAAAAAAAGAAGCCTTCAAATGAAATCAATTAATCCTCCAACCATGATAAATTTCTTAACCATTTAAAAAAAGTATTCAGACTCTGCTGTGACCCTTTATCACCAGGCCTAATGGATTACTTTATTAATAATGCACTGCTTTTAAAAGGAATTTTTCTGAAGATTCCACCATAAGAGAGTATTTTCCGAATGGCTAGGACAAACAGGCTGACATGTTCATGTTGCATTTGTTAAAGATCATAAAACTCAACACTAACTCCAAAGAGGAGAAATTACGGTCTGCTGCCAGGCTATCAAGTATCCTTTCTACTGTATTTAAACTAATATTAAAGCAAACAAATTTCCAAGAAACAGCTGCTTTTGCCATATTATCCTAGCTGAGAAACGTTTACGAACTGTTTTAATATCTATCATGTCAAGCAGACAACTAGCACATCTGGGACCTAAGAATGATGACACCCTATAAAAATGCCTACCCAGATCTCTGAGCTCCCTGATCAGAGCAGACACTAATAACTATTTGAATGCCTGGCAGGAATATCCCTACCTGTACAAGGTAGCATGCTAACTCCTTGCAGCCATCTTCTTCCCATAGGATGAGTAACTAGGTATTTTTTTCAGTGGAGTTCTGATAAACTGGATCTCTTAACTGCAGCATTTTTCATTTCTTGAAAACGTTCAGGCAATTACTTTACTACCTATTTCTTGCAGATGCCTTACGCCTCAGTACTGGTCAATTCTGAGAGCAGAAGGGACCTTTAGGAAGACTATCATAGATTCTACATTTGATGAAGTTTGGAGAAACATTAAAAATATTTTCTTTTTACTCTTACTTTGCAACCAAGCCTCATGTAGTTTATTCTGCTACAGAGTGCGCTCTGGTCTTACTCAAATTCCTGCTTCACAAACTTCTGTTGCCTCTTCACAAATACATTAACCTACTGCTGCGTGCTTGAGGCACCAAAGGACGCAGTAGCGTGACCTAAAGCCTGAACAGATCTCTGAAGTTATCAAGCGACCGTGCCAAGATGGAGCTTCAGCAAATGAACAGGGAACCCACCTAAGCAGGGAAATACATTTCCTTTGCAGCTTTTCAGTGACCTTCTGTAACCAAGCTAGCATTTGGGAAGACAGGCAGTGTTCCTCTGTAAACGGGAAGCCAGACACTGATGGAGCACACAGAAGGTTCTAGGCAGAAGGAGAGGGGAAGGAAAAGAAAAAGCAGCAGCTCCCAGAGTATTAGGCAACAGAACAATGAAATTCCCTGCCACCGAAGAAGAAAACCCTATATCAATTCCCCTCCTCTCTCCTTGCACAATTCTTCAGCAGCTATACCTCAGTGACGTACCTTAAGAACAAAACAAGAGATAGCAGTAGCATGTAGGACAGTCCTTCTTCCTACATGGAATAATTTTGTATTAGGTGTGTATGTAATCCATACTTGCCTTTCATGTCTATTATGTCTATAAATATCTTGCTAACAGAAGCAGCTCATTAAGACAATCTTGCTGGAGACAGCTCTCTCCATATTCATCTATCTATAGATATCCACAGATACAGCAACAGACACACTCACTTAAGTCGATCCACAGCCCTACTCCCATGGCTAGAGCGTGGTGGCACCATTCTCTTAACAGAGCTTGTGGCCTGCCATTATACAATCAATTTCCCTGCTTTTCTAATTCCAAATGCTGCTTTTCTTCCCTTCAGTGCAGGGTAAGATGGGCTCTTACACAACAGGGAATCCAACTGCTGCTACTAATCCAGTTTCAAATTACCTAATATTCATTGCCCTAAATACCTCCCATCAACCCAAAAGCCATTCCCTACCCTAACACACACATTGGTGGAACATCTTTCACTCTCTTTAAAAACTACAGATTTTTGTTTAAACAAACAACAAGGTTTTTGTACAGAGCACCTGTTAACAGAGGTCTCCCAAACACCATCTCCTTGACCTATTCATGCTATATATATTAGAGTTATGTTTTTAAAAGACACCAAATCTACAACTGTGAGTGCTACTTGCCTGCGCAAAGCCTGGGATGAATACACATCTGACCAGTGTTTCTGGAAGTGCACATACATTCCCTAATCTGGTTCAGGACAACATGTCTAGTTAACGCAATGAAAGTTAGCAAAAAGGAAACTTTCCCCCCTACACACACATAACAAAGAGCCGTGATTTCTATTAGTGCCTTTCAGACCATACGTGCTGATTACTAGGCTTCGCTTCATTGTTCGTACAGATTACAGCTGGGATAAGCTGCAGCTTTTTCCTAATTGCTATTATGATGACTGAATTTTTGTTGTGTGTCAAGAATTATTCACACATTATACTCAAAAATTGGATCCCTCCATATTGCACTACTGATTCCACACAGGCAAAGGCATTGCCTCCAACGGGAAGGATGCACTTGGGTTATTCTACTTGATCTGTACTGCTCCATCACAGTGGAGCAGAGTTCTGCAGGGCAGCATAGGTTGAAAAGGAAAATTTAACAAAATATGGAAAAAAGTTGCTTAAAAGAGATGCACTGTAGGAGGGAAAAAACAAAAACCTAGCACACCACGTGTGGTCCAGTAAGAAATAAGGTCAGACAGTCAAATTCATCTTAATCAGGGAAAGGTTACAAGAATAGCCTTATACCTCTAATAAAGTAAACTAGCTAGCTTCAGCTTACACTGCCAAAGAAAACAACTGAACACCTCTGAGAGTGACACTGCTCCAAAGCCTTTGAAACCCTGTTAGCTTCATTTGTTTTCCCAGCATAAGCAATACTTGGCCACGTAGCATGTCTTTTATCCACAGTCCACTCAACTGCAAAGCTGATCTACAAGATGGGTAACAGATGCTTCCCCGTCTCTCTCTAAGTTTTAGTATGTTAACAAAGAAAGAAAGAGATCAACAGAAATCAACATCAGGGTTTCTCCCTAAGAAAGATTATTTCACAGTTTTTCGATGCTAACTTAACTACCACAGAATCAATTCACATATGCAAGATGACTTATATGTGGGCACTGTAACACTGCATTTGTCTGCTTTTACTCAAGATATAATTGAATCTGCATAAAAGAGGATGTTGACCACAACACTTTTCTGCTTATTCTCATATTTTAAAGGTAAAAATATTTGTGAAAAAATCCATTCACATTTTGTCATTGTCCCAAGTGCATCAAATCAGAATGCGATAAAATATTCTGATTTCTTCCTGGAAACAAGGCTTAAATTCTATGCATGTGAATACATAAGACTGATCAGTTTAAAAATCAAACCTACCATGAAATAAAATATCTAAAATATTTTTTAGTGAAGTTGAGAGCGGAAGAAGAGAAGAGAAACTTCCAAACAAAACCTTCTGGTTAGGGGTAAGAAAGCATCCGTTATTTTAAGTACCCAAGCACTCTTTTCTACTTAGCCCCTGGTATAGTATTAATTCTGCATAAACCCCAAAAAATCTCAGAATACAGATGTGGGACTGCAGAAAGACAAAATGAAACTTGCTAGCATAACTCAGCTTACAATAATAACAACAAAACACAATTAGCACAAATCTGACAAACAAAAACAAGTGATTTAAAGTAGAAGTTATTTTTCTCACAAATATTTTTAAAAGCAATGCATATATTCAAGTAAAAATCAATGCTGCCACTGAGCAAGCAGTTTCTCCAAGCTCTTTGGATCCCTGTGATAAGTTGTAGTCTGTCTACAGCTTTGCAAATATTCAGCAATTTCTTCTGCTTCCAAATGACAACTGCCTATCACGAATATTTTTTTCCTGTGATAACATGTGAAAAGATACGTCCTGCCAAAAAAAAAAAAAAAAAAAACCCTAAGAAAAAAAAAAACACAGAACCCAGTAACACACACATTACACAGCTCATGAAGTTAGCCATTTAAAAAGGTGAAAGGAAACACTGACACAATAGCTGTAACTATATGTTAGAAGTGAATATGTAGTTCTTGATTTCTGAACATTTTTACACACAGAACACCTCCAAGGTGGAGGTCTTTGGTAACGGAGGCTGAACCACAGAGCAAGCCTACTTGGAAGGCTACCACAGAAGCGACTCCCTCTGCCTCAAGTTTTCATCTTTGCTTTCAGGGTACAAGCTAGGAGAAAAGTCCTGAAGGAGCCAAAAAGCAGCCTTAAGGAGAAGAAAAAAAAAAAAAAAAAAAGTTATAATTAGACTTACCATATCCCTCCTAGAATCTAGTGGCAATTGAGCAGTTAAGTTGCACACCCTGGCCCGCAATGTGCAAAAGGTATCAGGCCACTCTAACTACCTAGCACTGCTTAGTCGTGAAACATTTCTTACATCGATACATATCCCTTAGTCATCTCTGATAAGGACTAGTCTGTTTTAAAAGTATATGTGAAGCTCCAAAATAAGTCAAGTTCTCCTTCAGCTTCATTCATTAAATTACCTCCCAAATGAACCTCCATTTCTGTCCTTTAGGGAGGGGAGTAAATTCTTAGACTAAGCCAGTGCTTTTTTGCCAGAGTAGCTTATTAGCTTACTGTCATTATGTTTATAGCTAAGACGAAAATCTGTGAGAAATGCATATTAAAGATGTACATTAAGGAGATGCAGATGACATATGAAGGGAAGGAAAAATTCTCGAAATTAGATTTACAATAAAAGCTATTATAATAAACGGGCTAAAATGGATATATTAAAGTAACTTGTAGGAAGAAAAAATGAAATAGATTTTAAAAAAGCAAATCAAGCTGTTTCTGCTACATCCTTAAGCAAACAGAGCCTGGGGTAAACCCTTCTCAATTGGTTCAATCATGCCAGAGGAGAGAGGGGGGAAAAAGAAAAAAAAAAAAATAAAGAGCAAGCATGCTTTTATCAACACAAGGGAAAATATCAGAAGCTGAGGCAGAGCACTCTAGTATGCACAGCGCGCATCTGCTTCAGAACTATTTATCTACATGTTAGCGGCACAGAGAAGACACCGAGCACAGGTTTACACAATCTCAGCCCACCTACCGTCCTCCTTGTCCAGCACCATCATCTCAGCAATCAAGAAAAGTCCAGGCACAGATGCTTCTTCTCCAGCAGCCTCCACTCAGGGGAGAGGAGAACAAGTCTCTGAGAACACAAATGAGCTACGGTACAGCTGATCGTCCTTTAGCAGCAAGTGAGCTCTAATTACCCAGTTGTCCAGCTTTTAACCTAGATTGCACTCAGTTAGAATTACACTCAGAAATGAAGCACTTTGCAGATACAAAAGCAGTCTCACCTACTTTTATGCCTCAGAATTGCAAAGAACTAAAACTGCAATTTAGAAAGGGGGATCAGAGCTGTTTCTTTGGTTCTCACCTTCTAAATGGCTCAATTTACACAGTATAATCTATTTTAATGTAATTGCTTTTGATAGCTCATAACCCTGGCTGTTGCAACTACACAGCTTTCAACCTTATAAAGTGTTTTCCCTTTGGATTTAAGATGAATCTAAATCTAAAATTATATTCAGAGAGGGTAGAACACCTCAGCCTGACTACTGCTGCCTCTGTCTCTCAATTTGTGAGCTTTGCACACTTGCTATTGAATAAATGCACATATTTCCCAGGGACCCCTCTTATTCTCCTGTCAGGGCTTCACGGTGGATTTAAGCCTTTCCAGCTCGGCAGCACCACCTGCAGCACAGACGCGACATTTCACTGGAGCCCTCGCCGGCCAGCCCGGTACCCGCTGCTGCGAAGCGGATTCAGGAGCGCGGACCAGGGCCGGGCAGCAGGACGCGGCTCGGCAGCAGCAGCGCCCCGCCGGCTGCCGCCCGCACCCCCGCCGCTCTCTCTCGCCTTCCGAACGCATCGGCCCCGCCGCGGGGCTTCGCCCACATTTGCTCATTTCACCCCACACCAGCCAGTAGCTTCGGACAGCTCCCAGACAAACTTCTCTGCAAAGGATTCAAAGACCCAGCTGGGTTACCTGGACCCTTCCGTGCCTGACCAGACATGGCTCCTCTGCGGCAACTTCAAAGGCAGGCGAACATTTCGGGTTCAGGCTCACGCGTATCACGAACTCCCCACAATACTAGAGAATGTTGCTGGTTCATTTTGTTTTCACAAGGTCAAGACTAAAATAAATTGAACAAGCTAAACGCAGGACAAACCCTTGCAGGGCTGCTCCACCTGTTCAGAGACGCCTTCGGTACCAAAATATAAGTGGGCGCACTCGGGGCCCCAGTCTCTGATCCTCCCCCACGCGACCAACGATCCTCACTCGGAGCCGGCGCTGCCACCTCCGCTTGTGTCCGCAAGGACTGCGGGATCAGGCGCCGCACTACCCAGATCAACAGAGCCATTTGAATCATCTCCGTCATTTAATCCAAGAAAACATTTCATTCCTATTTCAATGATACTTCTTCCTCCTCTTTGCAACTGATACAAGAGTGCTCTTTAAAAAAGCATGATAGCGGGCTCAAGTTATATATCCTTAATACCTATTTTTAATTAGATTTCTTATCCTCAGCTGAAGTGGCTTTTCCTTCCCCCCTTCATTTTGAATACTTAATCCTAACAGTCCTTGAACATATTTGATGTTAAATATATCATTTTACATTGAACCATTTCATCCAGTGCTTAGAACAACTACTGTTTCCTTGTGATACTAGCCTGCAAGGGCTGAAAACGCATTTTAGGATAAGACTGGAACCACTATAAATCATTTATTTTAAGAAGCACAAGTTTAAAAGAGAAGGCTTTATTCTAAGATAATTAAGGTCTAATAGTCAAAAGCATCAGCACAAAAACTACAGGCTTTTCTAAACTTGAAAGAGACATTTTATTTTAATACCTCTCATATACTCTTGGCCTCCATTAGAAAACAGTGAGCTTGCAGACTGCTTCTTCCGTCTGCCTGCTTTTCAGTCCTATGCCTTCAAAAAAATACAAACTTATCCAAAAATATAGAATATATTTAAAGCTGCACTATTTGGTAATGACAAGAAAGGCATATTTTTTATAAAAACACCATTCTCTACTGCAGCTGACTTTGATGCCACGGCTATCTAGCAGCCATAACGCATGCATCAAAAACATGCACTATCGAATCTGTGTACGTTTTATTCTTCTATTGCTTTATTGCATCCAACAGTCTTTTGCCCCCTTTGCAAAAGGATAAAGTTATTTGCTTAATCATTTTACATACCAACAATAAAAAAGTTCCCTAACCCCCAACACACTTGTACAGCAATTAAAGGCAACTACAATTAACACAATCCGTTGGAATTTATCATGATATCTGATGTCAGTTTACTTTTTTTAGGCAGAAATCTGGTCTCTGCAATCAAAATATTTATATATTTGAGAGATGTCTTAACTCTCATTATCTTGAAATTTATAATTGGCTTGCCCACAGCAAATTCTGCAGCAATTTATGCATTGAAATCGCCTAAAATGAAAGCCTGGAAGTTTTTTCCCCACACACTACCCCCCTCTATTTTCCCACCTCCCTCGTCTCAACTTTTAACATTTGTTTCAGGAAGATATTTGTGGAAGTCCCATTGTAAAGTGATATTTTCTAATATCGAGTCATGTTGCATCAATCCAGTTACGTTATGCCACTTCAAACATATGAAACGATGCTTCCTCCCTGACATAACTTGACATGGTGCCACAACACATCAAGTCAAAAACATTATCACTGCTGTTATTTTTTTAAAGTCTGCCCTCAATTGTATCTGTACATACTAAAGTATTACTGCATCTCTATTACTTCTCTGAGCACCAAGGAGCGTGTTCGCGCGTTTGTCAAGGCAGCTTTTTGCCCACAAAGCAGTGTATGGACTATCAACCCCTGGGGCAACTCTGGTGCTGCACGGGGCTGTTAGAGCAAGCACCTAGAGGCTGGGAGAGTGGGAGCTGCCTCTGGGACTACAGGACAGCTTCACAAGTAGCTTTGGGGGATGCAAAAGAAAGGAGCATGGTGCAACCTCTACCTACTGAGCAGCAAGAGCCTTCCCTGCCATGCACCGGCACTGCTCGAGGAGAAGAGCCCTGAGAAATCCTGCCTTCCCCACACAGGGTAACTGTGAGCACCCCTGCTGCTGCGAGAGACATCGGAAAAGGGGAAATGAATTGGCAAGGCAAATGTTCCTAAAAACACAGGGAGAAATGGATATTATTCACAATGCTAGGATTTTCAGGTGGTAGAAACCAGACTGCCCCCCAAAAAGGACATAGTTACAGAAATAAAACAGACCCCATTTTTATTAACAAACTCATTCAAGTCTGATTTCAAAAGGAATTAGCTTAGTTAGCAAAAGCTTCCATTTTAGTCCATTTGTAACCTATGCAGGTCCAACATCCCCTTTTAACATTCAGGGATGAGCAGGCAGCTGGAACCTATTTGAATCAGGCAGAAAGAAACGTATAAAGGTAAAATAACCTCTTCATAAAAGAGTTTCTTCTCTCAGCTTCACCTCCTGTCCCCAATTTCTGCAGCGCACTTTTAAAAGGGAGCCTAATTTCTACCTGAGCACAACCACATCAACAGTCCAGGCAATTCCCAGACGCTGCTTCAGTCTGGCTACTCTGATCTCTGCATTGCTCTCATTGGGGGGTTTGTTTCCTACTTTACTTCTTTTTAAGTGCTCCCCACACTAATTTCCTCTGCCTTGGCCACTATCGTCACCATTCCCTTTTATACTAATGCTCCCGAGAGCTCCGGGAAGGAGGGAGGGCTGTTGGGAACTGTCTGGATAATCAGTGGTTCCAGGTTCATTTCCTTACCCCACTGCCACACCAGCCCCGAGCTCCTCGTGCTTAATGAGTACGTCTGCAATACTTGAAAGACCCCGAATGCCCCTATTAGGGAACCCTCTCAGATCTGTGTTTTCCTTGCCTCACCTGTGCCTCTCACTGCCACTGTAGAGGTGGCATCCTGCTGTTAACCACCAGTCGGATCTCCACAGACACAAGCTGGCAGGCACCCTCAACAAAGAGTTACGGGGATTAAGACGTCACCCAGTTTATTATTAAAGCTTGTTAATGGGGAAGTTAAAAACCTTTCCTATCTCTGTGTAACAATCAAGTAAAATCTGTACTGCAGCACTCCAGTGTAGGGACTCTTGCAGCCACAGGTCACCCCCCCGAAAGCGGGGTTAGACAGAAACACAAACCTTGGTCCACTTACGCATGCCAGTAAGGAGTTAACCTTGCTTAATTTCTCTAACATTACTTAACCCTTTTACCTTTGTCTCAGGGGGTGAGAGATGAGAAAGGTCTTTCTACTGTTACTTCCTGCCGACTAGTTAAGTAAGTTCATTCCCTCTTCTCGAACACATGCACTTTTGACTGGAACATTACAGACCCCATTAATAACATGACATCAGCTTACTTCAGAGAGCTTCAAAAAAAAAAAAAAAAGAAAAAAATTAAAAAGGTAATAATAGGAGTAATAATAATAGAAAGCCTGCCGGAGCAGGAATCTGGGCCCCAAGACATGTGACAAGCCTGCCCCGAGCTCCCTCCCCATGCACCTCTGTGGCCGCAGGCATCTGACCTCCGGGATGCCCGTGCTCGGGCCCCTCCAGCACGGCCGGAGCACCCGAGCCGCCCGCGGCCGCTGCGGGTGCCCCGCTGCGCCGCGTGGGGCAGGTGAGCGCCCGCCTGCCGCAGGAACTCCCGCATCCCGGGGAAGTGGGAGGGAGAGGGCAGCAGGCGGCGGGCAGGACGGGGAAGGAGCGCGCCTCCCGCTCCTCTCCAGCCCGACACTCACTTCTCCCAGCGCG
>VZSV01000001.1:3054317-3063747 GCA_013398735.1 Nothocercus julius | reverse complement strand
AACAGATCTGCATTGTAATGGTGGCAGTTGTTGAGTGAAATGCTTGCAGCCAACTACAGAAAGAAGTATAAAGGGCGGATGGGGAGCAAAGCAAAATTTGCAACTAGTTTTGTTTATCAAAGTAGAAAACTGTGGCACAGAATTTTCCGTACTTTATAAATCCATGAAAGAAATGGCCCTTTGAAACAGCAGGTAAAATGATACATGACATAGTATGCACTGAGAACAGTTCTGAATTGTTTACAATCTGAGTTAATGTCAGTGCCCACTATTAATGTACTTGCTGCCTATGTTTACCATAATTGGCTACATTTCCATTAGCTGAAACCAGAACGCTAAAAAGGGACAAGGCAAGACTCATACAAACTGAGATCAACCACCGTTACAGCATCTGAGACACAGGACTTCCGGCTTGCATGTTACCCAAATTTTACCTCCATGTGAACCTCCTTTAAAAAAGAGAAAGTAGTAATTGATTCACCCAAATTAGTTTTTTTTTCCCCTTTCTAAAGGGCTTTTTTTGTTCACATCCTCAATGTGCACAGAAGTATTGAAGATTTTCTTTTTGTTTCCTTAGGCAATGCATGAGCTGATCCATTAATCCACTTGGCTTTACATATCAGGAAACTAATATTAGCTCTGTTCATCTATTAGCTTTTATTTAGATCCCCCCCATGTTGCCTTTTTTATACTTTTTTTTCAGGCTCCCCTCAAGGGGGAGTCAGGCTTTTTCTTTGGTAGAATTTGGGGGAGAAAACGCTGCCCATCATCTCCTGGGAACTTCCCCCGCTCCAGCTCCCCATGTCAAGACAGCCAGAATTAAGCTCACTCATCTGGTAGCTCTACCCACCTTCTTTAAAGCACACCTTGTACATACCACTTAATGCCAAAAGGCGGATGGGCAGGGGCAATCAAAAAACAACCCCCCCCCCATCTCTGCCAAAAAACACAGCTTAGCTTGCTTGGCAACACACTTAATGCAGTACGCTCACTGTTTGCAAGCATAAATATGATTGGGAACATAAAGTGGTGGTTCATTAGTGCAGTATGTTCTTCTGTGAATATACAAGTATAAGGATAAAAATGTCTTCAGCTTTGTAACACAACAAACTCTGTTAATTTTCTGGTATTTAATTCCCACTGTTTGGCACATATTGCTCCCACAGGATCTTATCCATCTAACTTAAAAAAAAAAAAAAAAAAAAAAAAAACCACCACAGCAGTACTTGAAAAATACCAATATTCCTGGAGAATATCATACACCAACTCATTTCTGACCATACCTTAGGTTCTTGAATCCATTCCTTTTCTCACCGCAGTCAAAGAGAGTTTGGGGTGCAAAGACAGAACAGCAGGATCTTATTCTCAGTTTGCTACAGGGGTGATGCGGTTTTGTCTAAACATAGACTTACCAAGCAGCAGGCATTTGTTTGCATGCACTGAAGTCTGAGGTCACTGTTGGGATGCTAAGGGCAAAACAAGAAGAAACTGAGGAACCAGATGTTGACTTCAGTATCATTCTTAAGAGGTGATGTTCACACTTGAGAGAGATGTGGTCACTGGAGATTGGAAAAAAAAAAAAAAAAAAAAAGAGACTGAGGGCAAAAGCAAGAGACAAATTTGCCGATGTACATGTGAGCATCACACAAGGAGAGAATATAATATACTACAAAGCCTAAAACATTAAATTCCTGAACACACTAATATGCCCTGCATTCAGTTACAGTACCTTACACACACACAAATAGCCAGTGTTCAAAAGCCATCATGTTCCATACTGCAGAAACTACAGATAAAAGAGGACAGCTGTCCCCTGCCCAGAGAAGCTTCCAGTCAAATGCTAATTCCTGACATTCTCACATGGAAGAGATGAGGTGCACAGGGGTGAAAAGAACAAGATGGAAAGGCAGGGACTAGAACTCAGACCTCTGGGTCTGGCTCCTGTTCCTTGCTCTCTAGCCAGTCTTGTTTGTCTTCTGCTAGTCAAGCACAAGCAAGAGAAAATGAGAAATTTGTTAAGAGTAACAGGCAGTTATTAAATAGCAAAGGAAATCTGCAGTATACTTGAGTCAAGCCTTTGGCAGATATGCGAGGCTTCTTACTATCCTGTGCTTGAACGATGCAGATGAGCGGAGCAAAACCAGCTGATGCCACAAAAGCATTCTTTTGGTTTCAGGCTCTTAACCAAGAAATTGGTTAACACTTCAGTATTGTGATTGATAAAGCTTCATCAGAAAAGTAGTATGTTTTGTCTTTTAACTGACAGGAAAAAAAGAATGTGAGAGGGTGACTAAGGCCTGCTCCAGCCAGGATGCCATGCTGGAGGCAGTATCAGGCCACACCAAAGACCACTGCTGCAGCAGCTGGGTTTCGCAGCTGTTTCTAACATCAGATTTTCAAGCAGATGAGATTTCCATCTACCAGTTTAGACACACAGCTTTTATTTCTTGAAATCACACACAAAAAAAAAAACAGAACAATTTGCACACCTCTAAACTGAATTAGCTGTGAAAGATCTCCCCTCTGTGTTATTACCCATTTCAGGAGCACTTGCACCTAGCTTGGTAGTGTCAGAAGAGGTTGACCACAGGCCTGACCTTATACTGCAATTCAACAATCCTGTGAAGGAAGAAAATCACAAGCACTCTAGAAAGTTATGTTCACAGAGAACATGGGCTGCAGTTCAAAAGACCACTTAAACACGTACTTGAGATCCACAGACCTCAATTATATCTAAACTCATGCTTAATCTACTTAACTTCTGTGCCTATACATTGTAAAAATAAATCAGGCTCAATTCTGTTACTGTATTTTGCGTGAAACAAATGTTGAAAATTTTTGTGAATACAGGTTATTAAAAAGTGTGCTAAAATACAGCATTTCCTTTCATAGGGGAAGACCAACAGTTTCAAAAAGTGTCATCATCAGAAGGATTTCATGGGGGTATAAATTACTGTAGCATCAGCTGGGGTGTGACACTTTGCAAATCCATCAGTCCTTTCCCAAAAACCAATAAAGCTGGGAAGAAGGACAGATGCAAGACACCAGAACCTAGAGCTTTAGAAGAGAACCGAAGTAGGAGCTAGAGCAGGCAGGCTCTCATAGGCTCCCTGGGAAAGTGTATTTAGTTTTTAGTTTTGTATTTATTCTCTTAGTATTTCTTGAAAATTTCCAGGGCTCAAGAGAGACTTATTCTTCCACCAGTTTGTGATGGCAATGTAAAATTTTCAATTTGTACTGAAGCCCAGCAGAAGTTCAGGAATGCCCCTGCAGCCCAGCCTCTCTGAGCATGTCCACACCTGAA
The DNA here is from genome assembly GCA_013398735.1 of Nothocercus julius. NCBI lineage: Eukaryota > Metazoa > Chordata > Aves > Tinamiformes > Tinamidae > Nothocercus > Nothocercus julius. The sequence goes on along the minus strand of VZSV01000001.1, from coordinate 3,060,443 downwards.
CTCTGACTGCTACACAGCAGTATCTGTGCAGAGGAACCAGATGCTCTCAATAAACGTGAAGAAGGATCCTTCAAAAGACTAAGAGTAAACTCTGGTGATGGCATTTCTATACCTATTGCTTTGATCTGGACTGATACTGACTTTTCTGTGCATCATTCTCTGTTTTGAAGCTAAGTGCTACTGAAATGTTTTCTTGCAGAAAGTCCTGTCTTTAATTTCTTACTTTGGAAGGCCCCAGTGGGCAGATCTGAAAGACAAAAATCTGGAATCCAAACATCTGTTGCAGCTCTTTTACAGAAGAATCCAGCACAACTGCATCTGGTTCTGGAGCACAAGGCCTTACCACATCCCCTGTTCTGATCTGAGCGCATCACATGCTGCCTCGTGTCAAGCAGGCAGTAATCAAATGGGCAAACAGATGGGACAGAGCCACCAAGCTGGGTCTTCTGTTGGTTCTTATTTTTATTGCAGCAGCATGCACAGGACTCAGTAACAGAGCTAGACATAAGGTACTGTCCAAAAGTCCCACCACCTTTCTTCAAAAAGATAATCTCTTTCCTCACCACCTTGCTACTGGGACCATATAGAATTGCTACAGGGTGCTCAGGAGTGAGAATACATTAACTGAAAAGATAAAATGCAATGTGAGGCTTGCACTGCTTTGTGATGACACTATCCTAAAACAGTGCCAATGTCACCCTTGCTCTGTGGCTCCCTGTGTCTCTACTTGGCACAAGTGGATCTTGCCTAGTCTTTGTAGCATCATTCTAACAACGTATCATTTAAAAATGTTGATTCCATAGGCAAACGGCTGCTCGCACAGTAGCTGTAGGTACACACTAAGGATATGGCATGGCCACGGAATACAAAACAGAGGAATTCTCGCTATTCCCAAGACATGCAGCCAATGAGGCACTGCTGCATTGGACTATGCTTTGCAGATGCTTTCATCAGCATCCAGTTCAGCCTCAATCTAATGGTGATAATCCTCTTGATCCACTAATGTGTGAGAGAGCGTAAAAGACATCCGCAAACCAAAGCGATGATTTTTTTTTTTTTTTTAAACAAAGCCATTCTGTGAAATTAACAGATTTTTTTTTTTTTTTTTTTTTCCCCTCAATCCAAAGACAGAAACCAGTTCAATGCAGATGAAAGTTACTGGAGAACTTCTGATAAAAGCAGGCAGGTGGAGGCTCTAATGAAGGCATACACTATAGTGCACATCTTGCCAACGTTTCTTAATGAATAATATGTGCACTCAGATGAGAATAATATTGATTGAGGTCTGCAGGGAAAGTTCTCTAGGAAAAATTTTTATTCCAGGAGCAGAGTCCTTTTTGGAAGATTTTGATCTTTTCCTGCTGCAACCTTTCTCCTCCCCTCTCTTTGTGCTGCCCAAAGCAACTGACAGGCAAAAAATGAAAAGCCTGCCCTGCATCTAATGTTTCTATCAGATCCAGAAAGAAATTTATATACCGGTACTAAGAATGGCTGCACCATTCTCCTCAGCTGGTAGAGGGCACAGCAGTGTGTAATTAGGACTGGATTACTTTACTCAGAACTGGAGCAGAGAGCAGATGTCATGCACTAATATTGGCATTTGATTCCACACACTTTCTCTGACATGTTTGCAAAAACAATTTGCCTTTCTGCCGTGGATCTTGCCTCGAATTTATCCTCAGGTTGCCGTCATGCAAGTGAAAAGCCACCAGTGACAACATAAAAGTACATATTGAAAGAAAGGTCCATACATTGTGGGTAGAGTTTATGATTCAATTGCTAACATGCAAGATCAAGTTAATTCCTGATTATACTGATTATATTGATTAGTATGGCTGATATATTCTGCTAGATGCTAGCTCAGACACAAGAGGTCATGACATTATAATGCATTTGTTAACGTAAGCCCACAGCGCAAGAAGATACCTTATTCCATATTAATGTCATCAGACACTATCCACAGTATCTGCATATGAGATGCATCTCCCTTCACAAACACAAAGGGCCTTTTCCTTGCCAGCTTCTCCACACAGAGCACTTCAACTTTGAATTCACTCCTGTCCTAAGTCCACAGAGAACCCTTCCACAGGGCCATTAACAGAATTTTTTTTTTTTTTTTTTTTTTCATGCACCACACACTTCTCTAATAATAATTCATCAATCAAGAGCAAGAATATTTAGATATTCTTCCTCCCTCCACCACCTCCCCCATTTTAACCATTCAGTCTATTAATGAAGAACAGTTAGTAAATCCCAGACAAGTCCCAGCCAAAAATACTGGACCCAATTCTGAACTGCAACCGGCTTGCATTCAATAGCTGCTTTATGGCTGCAGTCGGGTTCTGGAGGTTTCCTAGGAGCAAGAGATGATCTGCCTTAATTTAGAAGCATCCAGGGGTTGACTGCAACAGCCTATACTATAGTAACACAGCATAAACATAATATACTGGGCAGCAGGCAGCTCTGCAGAGATGGTGACTAGCTCTCCCTTCATATATATATATATATATATATATATATATAGATGCAACCTGAAGAGAATACCACTGAACTTTTGCTGCAATGGTTAGGTTTGGCTTCAGGACACACTACATGCTTTGCTCAGTGATGCAGGCTGTACCCAGACCCGTTACACTGGTAACACACCTGTAACACTCATTCACAGATTGCAACACCTATCCGCATCATGCCAGGCATTACCCCCCATGAAAAAAATGAGCACAAAGCACCCAACATACATACGGATAATGTACCTCTTCCGGAGGTGAAAGACACCTCATTAGACAGTAAGGCTGCCACATCCCTTTTTTTGCCTCCTCCCTGTATCTAACAGTGGCTACACCCCTCGTCCTAAATAAGGGTTACATGTTGTATAGCTTTAAAAGTCAGGTTTCATTACAGGTTAAATTACAGGTTCCACTAACCAGGAAAAGCATACTCAAATGAGACAGGCAGAGTCACATTCTCCCATCTATCAGCTAATAGCCAAAAAGTGACAACTGCCATCCCAAAACAAGATGGTAACTGCTGTGGCATTGTAACAGTCGCCACAGTTTACTTTAAGCAGATGAGAAAATCAGTCTGAGAGCTGCAAAGACAACTAAAGAAATGATACCATTCTCTCACTGCAATCTAGAAAAGCTTCTCTGCTCACAGGGATGCCAAGGATCAAGAGCCCAGTGGATCATTTGTTGTGTTTTTAATGCTTCATGGCCCAGGGTCAGTCAGAAATCCCTATTCTAAGGTCATGCTTAGGGCAGGCTGGAAAACAATCCTGTTTCTTTTCTGTTACCGGCAAGGCCTTTCTCAGGCTCTGCTGTTTCTCACAGCGAGGTTACCCGCAGCCGCTCTTCCCCCTCATCTCACTGCAGCTGGGCTTGCCCCAGGCCCACGCGTGCAGCCCCTCCACAACCAGCGGCCCAAAGGACCTTCCCTTCCCTACCGCAGGCCCCGGTGCTGCATCACCACGCAGCAAACAGCCCGCCGAAGCTGGGAGCGCAGCAACTTTCCTTGCAGGGCCTGCTAACAGGCAAGCACTAATCACTGCTGTTTATGTTTTGTTTCATTTTTTAATAGCCTCAGTGAGAGAGCGGGTGAGAAGCACGGCTGAGAGCAAACGTACTCACTGCGTAAGTGAGGAGCCCTCTTGGTACTGCCGTAGCTCCTTGCTGCACGGCTGCACGTGACACCTGGGGAAGCCACGATAACCATCTAGCTCCTAACCTGCTTAGGAGGCAGCCTCGCTTAGAAGAAGCTGGAAAGCACAGGTTACAGGCCTTTCCAATAGCTACATCTGTTTTAAATAGACATATTTTGACTATCGCTTCCATGCCAAACAGACATTGGAGTCAAGTAATCACTTAAAAAGACTGAGATAGAACTCTACAGTATTTTACAATGAATTTAATAGCCAAGCCTTAAAACAAACAAACAAACAAAAAAAAAACTCCACATCCAAACACGCAACTGAAGCACGTTTAGGCATTTAGTCAACACCACTCATTGCTTAAGTGTGAATTCACAAACAACACTCTTGCAAATGATCTGAAATGCCTTGCATTGTTGAGATAGCAATTTTGCATAGACCTACCTCAAATATTTATAAATTAATAGATATAAGCATACATTTAAAGGTGAATTCCAAAACTGCATTACATGGAATTCTTGCACAATCGGTAATTAATTTAAACAACCATATTTTGGCTTATTAAATTAAACATTATATGGATAAAGTATAGCTTACCATCAACTCTAAGCACTAGAATGCTGTTAGAAAGGAACACCACTTCCAAAAAGAGCAAGAGAGAGGGAGAGGACGCGAGCATTCAGGAATACTTTACTGAAATGTAGCTGTAAGATCTATTGGCATGGAATGACTAACAATAATGTATATACTGCTTTTAAACAAGCAAGCAATTTTGGATAACTTTCCACTTCTTTGTCTGGTGCTACGGTTTCAGCCTAGTGAGCTATAACTGTGCAAGATAAGCAAAAAGCACCAAAAGAGCCTACTAACCCTCTTGCGCATTTAAAATAGGTCTCCTCACAAGCAGGGATAATTCCTTATTTCCTCCAGCTGCTTATTTATTGGTGGTTTCCTGCCCCATTTAATTGGAGTAAAAAAAAAAAAAAGAAAAAAAAAGGCAGAAACACACAACTGTTCCCGATAGGTTTTTTTTTATAAATCCTTTCCAAATGAGAATCCTTTCACTTATCAAGAGCTACTGAGAACCACTGAGGCCAGTTACATCGTTTGGAACAAATTTCTCGGTCAGTCCCAGTTTAAAGCTTTTATACACCTAAGAAGTCTAGCCCTGCCTGAAAGGCAGTGATTAAAGTTTTTAAAGAGTACAAAGATTTTACACAGAATAGTATGATGCTCAGGGCCAATTAAATGTCATCTTAAGTACTTAACTGAAGCATTTCTTATACACTAAGAATCAGTTAAGTGGAAGGTACAGAATTAAACGTACATTTGAATTTTGTCACTGAGTTAATCTCAAGAGATTATCCAATGCATTTCAAGAATGATTTCAGAAAGTTTCAGTAGAACAGTCTCAGCTGTTAAGTTTGCTTCAGGAGCACTGCACAAGTCTGAAAAAGAAAACATACACGGGAAATCTGGCACATTCAGGAGCAAATAAGTGCAAATAACAACTAAAGTATTGCAATTAAGCCCAAAATAATACAGGTGGTATCACACGAGGGGGTCTCAATCAAGACAGTTTCAGGCTACACAAGGACATTTAGCAAGTTTGTTCCATTTTCAGGGAAGAGCAATAAACCCCAGGTTGTCCTTTCGTGAACATGCGAGAAGTTAATTTGCAGCACGTCATAACATCATATAATGACCTTCGTGCCCTCTCTTCAATTAGTGGTTTTTTTTGTTTGGTTTGTTTTTGTTTTTCCTCAAGCAAATATGACTTTGAGAGATGTTAGGGAGAAGGGGCCATAATAAAACCTTGGAGAAGGAGGAAGCAAGGCACTAGACTGGAACAGCAGAGACTTGGAATTTATACCAGGTCTGGTATACACTTCCCATACAATTGCCAGCAAGTCATTTAGGCTCCAAAGCAGCTAACCTTGTTGCAGCTAACCAACCCAATACAGTCTTTTCTGGCTTAGAGTCTGTTCTTGCACCTTTTCCTGTTAGGTGATACAGTTCAATTTAGGTGCAACAGTTAGTAAGTCACTGGGCTGGAAGAGCAACTATTACTGCAGGGGATGGAATAGGTTACTCATCTGGGTTTCCACTTACAGCTTTGCAGATTCAGTTTGTATTTTATATTAAATAGTCTTTATCTAATCTGCCTTTGCAGACATGAAATTAGACCCCACATCACCCTCAGGCAGATGACTAGAAAACAAAGTCGTTCCTTCTCCTCTCTTGTTTGCATCTGTGATGGTTTAATTGGGGAAAACACCATTCAGAAGAGAGATAGAGCGAGTCCTTCCATCTTGGTTGCCTTACCACTTGGAGAAGAGAGTCTCTCCTAGGAGAAGCAGTTTTGGTAGTTCGGGAGGAAGGACGAGGACACAGGTCCCACCCAGCTGGTGGGAGGATGCTGCCCACTGAGGGATGGCACGAGTCAGAGCAGTAGGGCACTTGCCCAGGACCATAAGCAC
>VZSV01000001.1:3038839-3051807 GCA_013398735.1 Nothocercus julius | reverse complement strand
GAGAGAAAAAAGAGAACAAGGCGGGGGAAGGGGATGCACGAAAGAGGGCTCCAGCTTATGACAACACGAGCAAGTGACAGATACAGGCTAGGACACCGGCACGCAGTAGGAGCTGTACGTCTCCATCGCCATAATGAATTGAATATTTATAGTAAACCACAGCCACCCATGGTTAAGTCTATTTACATCATACATATGAGTTCATTTTTTCCCTCCTTGTTTAAGCAAGAAAGTCATCTTCAGCTATATTGTATCCTAGAGGATATAAATCACCATTTCTCTTGGTGGTTTCCCTAAGTTTCTTTTCTTTATAGAACAGCTGTGATTGAAGTGCAAACCCCGCGTAGTCTTTTTGCTGTTCCAATGTCATTATGTTGTGATCCTCAGGAGACAGGTATTGTAAATGAATTAGGTTTTGATTCTAACTGTAAAAACTATCCTTATATCAAGAGAAGGAACTACAACAATACTCCTCAAAAAAAGAGGAGGTCGTACATAATTTACAGGATGCATAATGCATGTGAATCAAATGTGGAACAACTTTTAAGTAATTATGTTTGCGTTATGTGGTGTGGTTCGTAATTGGAAATAAATGCATGGATTTTTCTGGAAGGGAAACGGGCTAGGGGGAGGTGGGGCAAACAGGGAGCCGGCGGAAGCAGGAGGCAGGGCAGAACTGTGCCAGGCAGCACATCCTGCACTCGGGGAGAGGAGCGTGTGCAGGGCTGGGGCGAGCGCCCGTGGTGCCCAACGGGGAAGGCAGGGCCGGTCTGGCCACAGCACCCTCTGTGCCGCCACGGCCGCTCCATGCTGCAAGAACCATGTGGCCCAGGGAGCCCTCCCTTTACTCCTCCTTGCTAAAAATGAGTATTTTGATAGCGGGCATGAGTAATTGGGGAGTGGCAGGGCAGGAAACTCAGGCTAGCAGCATAATCCTTCCCGCAGCCCTGCGCAGATGTCACCGTCAGGAAGTGTGGGGAAGAGGGGTGGAGGAAGGGCCGTCTCCTGTCTCCTTTGCAAACTGAACCCCCCTGGAAGACACAGGAGTCAATGGAGTCACTCCAGCAGAGCCTTTTGCCTCTTCTTTGGTTGCAAAATGAAAGGAGAAAAGCAGGTGGAGGTTTTTTCAGCAGTCCATTTCCTTTCTTTTCCCAAGCCCACACAGAGAACAGGTTGCAGTGTCTATATCAAACATGTTGTTATGCCCCAGCTTCTAGCCCTGCTGCCCCCATTGCAGGGGTGGGTAAGTGGAGTTTTGTGGTCCAGGCAATGGTGACAGATCTCAGAGCCGGGAGGCTGCGGTCCCTCCGCAGAGGGAGTGCGGTCACTGCCACGCTGTGGGGCTTCTTTCCAGCTTGAAGGAGATATGAGGCCCTTCCGTGTGGCAGTCTCATGGATGCTAGTGACTTCTCACTGCCCTCGGCTAGCTTGTTTTTAATTTAAGAACCATGCAAGTGCACTTAAACACCCATTGTTTCCTGGTGTCATTGTTATCAAAGCAAGTAAAGACATCAGAATCCGCTTCGTCTTCGGGTTTTATGTGCATTGTGCTGGGCCACAATGGGGCTTTGAGACTCTGGTTTTTGTCTGAGGGCACCATTCAGCAGGAAATTGATTTCCATGGGTGACAGGCGTGGAGGCTCCCGGGTACCCGGGTGAGGCTGCAGCTCTCTGCCCGTTTCTGCCTGGGCTGGGGCTTGTGCATCCTCTGCCTTCGCCTGACCCCGCACGTCTCCCTGCGGAGCAGCAAGGCGTCAGCGCCCGCGCTCCGCCAGTGCTTCCCCCCATCCCTGCCCGGCCGGACAGGGAGCCTGAGCAAGCAGGGAGTGCATGCGGGGCAGGGGGCCGCGGGTTTCAGAGAATAACTGGCGACGCATCACTGTGGACAGGAGCCTTAAGGGCAAAACACAGTGCTTGTCAGTTCACGTTTGTCTGCGCTCGAAGAAGAGGCATTTTCAGGCTCTGCATCACGATAGCTGTAACAAGCCGAGTTGAGAGACTTCAGCACATGCCCGGCTATGAGTATGGACACTGATGAGAAAGCTTATGTGTGCCTGCTCACATTCATTTCATACAAGCAGACACTTACCTCATTCAAAAATACAACTGGCATGATAAGCCTTTGAAAGTAGGAAATACGTACGAGGATGTTCAGTTTCCAGCCAGGGTTATGCCATTTTTAATGGCCGTATACTTGCCCTGTCTGGTGCATTTATTCATTTTTGAGCAGAACTCGATTCAATGATTTTCGTCATTTTTTTCACCTCTGTTGACATCGTCTGACAAGACGGTTCAGGCTCAGGCTGCTTAGGAAAAAAAAACTTTGGTGCCAGATTTTGAGCCATCAGCGGTGTTCCCTCTCATCTTTATTCTGTTATTTCACTGCGAAGAAACTTTCAGCTCAAGCACCACGGTAGAAAGAAAACAGCTCCAGCTTTTTTTTTCTCTCCTTTTTTCCATCTTGTGATCTTAACCCAGCTGGTGAGGGAGAAAATTCCTCTGTGCGGCATGTGGGAGGAGCTCCATTGTGTCAGCTCCACACTCTCTCCCAAAGAGTTCGGCATGGATCCCCTCTCGGCTTTGTTCTCCCCGGGCCGCACACAGAGGGAAGCTGCATTTGGCACAGTCACCACTGCCACCTGTTGCTCTGTGCTGCATTCCAGGAACCCGCCGGCTGGGGAATCTCACCGAGCTCCAGGCCTTCATCTCCAGGGCAGTGGGAGATAACAGGGTTTGCGCTCGTCCCCCCAGTCTTCTTGCTTTTGCAGAAGCAGGTGGGTTTTGGAATCCTGATGGAGAGGAGATCCTTGAGGCAACCTGAGCTCTGCAGGTTCCTAGGAGGATTTCTAAAGCTCCATGGTCATGGAGATGGCTTTGGGCAGACTATGAGTTAATCACAGTGGTCAGACAGGTTGCTGCCATGGGCTACTTCTATTCTAGAAATCTCAGGTACTTCAGGCATTAGAACAAGAAATAGCAGGAAACTGCAAAGAGATAGATCTTACTGGTCATGTCAATGGCATTTGTAGGATAACTACCAAATGTCTCACTTCCTATGTGTGGTAGAGGCTAAATCAATCTCCGCTCCTATACATTTCCCTGTACATATGTAGAGCAAGCAAAAAAAAAAAAAAAAAAAAGGCATATCACTAATGCAGCTAATTCACAGTATCTTGAAGCAATTGACACAAGTACATGAATTAACTCATCACTTTATATCACTTGAGGCAAATGTGCTATTTGGAGTACCTCTTGGTAAGAATAAGCAATTTAAGACCCATTAGTATTTGGAATATTCTGTTTCATTAAAATCACAGACATCGCTAAATGTAAATGAGTGTAGAGAAGAAGCTATCAACTTCTTGGTTACACTAGGCAAAATTTAAAACTCTTTATATTGCAGAGTACTGTAAAAGGGTTTTAATACAAATCTGAAAGAAGACCCTAGGTTTCCAAAAGAGGGTTAGAGGGTTCTCCTATGCAGACTTGAGGTTTCTCATAACCACTTTAAGTTTGAAAGCTACAATTCAGAGGCAAGGGGAAATAGCAGCTCAGGGTGATAGCGCTTAAGTTTTTAATAATATTCCCTCATGGTTCTGTAAATTGCTGTGTTGTATTCTGCTACTTACCCATCAAAATTCATTCTCTTCAATAAAAATAAATATCTACCCACTGCTATCATTCGAAATTTCGAAGTGGTTCAAGGCTTCCTTGCCCCAGGCTTGAACTGAAGAACTTCTAAGATCAAATCATTTCTCTCTCATTTATGATAATGTGTGCTAATACACTAAGTATTATAAACCAAACGTAAAACCAGTGGTCAGAGATCTTAAACTGACTTTTGATACACCCACACTGCACTGAACAAAATTATTAAGATTTTGCTCAACACTTACAGTAATGAAATTGGAAGAATCCAAAAATCTTCAAGATAAAATGAATATTCTTCCTCTCCTTCATTCAGTTACATTCAAGCCTCATGTAATTCCTCAGCTATAAAAGTATCAGCAGTAAAGGTAGGGATGTAACAGAATTTACAGGGATTTCTTGAAAAAGTAAATCCTTTTGCAATAGTGCCTAATTTAGTCTTAATTCTTTCCAAATGTTGAAACACACTTACAGGGCAACAGACCTTACATTTCATACAAAACTACATACAAAAAAAAAGAGCTGTAGCCTGAATGAGGGAGGGGTACTATTTAGTTACTAAAAAATGAGTAGTCTGATCCTTGCTAACACAGATTATAATTTACCTTTCTTCATCTGGGGCTAATCCAGCTTTCATGGAAGTCACTGATTTGGGTGAGATTACACGAGAATGTGTGCTGCCCATCCTTGATTAGAGTAACTAATCCAAGGCAACAGATACAAAAGTATGTCCAGGTCGACACCCTAACACTAGTGGAAGGCAATGTGATATTTGCCATGCAATTTTTTCCTTTTGAAGAAAAAGGGCTTCCAGTTTTACACAATCTACACGTATATTTTCATAAATACCTATGTCCTGTTCAGACTGCAACACAGTGTTGAGCTGACTGTAGACAGAATAAAAGGCATCCTGACTATACCTTAAGCACATAAGGTGTATTCACAGACTATTGAGACTGCATCCCATGCATCTTGGATCAGAGCTAGATTAACTCTGAAAAATCCAAAAATTGTTTCCATAACCAAACAAATGTGCTGGACTCTGGTGAATCAGGATTAGTGTTCTGCAACAGTAGGGAAGATACTTTATAATTAAGCCTGCACCCTCCAGCAGGTCTCGGTTGGAGGTACCAGCAGTCTTGGGCAAAAACTGGTTTGAAATCCGCCTGGCTTCCGGCTGAATAGCTCCGTTGGTGAGGAAGAAAAGCCTGTGTGTTTCTATGGCTCCCGCACAGCAAAAGCTCACTTAGAATATCTGAAAATGGAGACCTAATACAACTCTCTTGCTTTCCAATTCCACGCAAAATTTATGATACAAACAAAAAATCTCTACCATATTTATAAAAGCAGTTAGACTATTACACAAGTAACCATTAATTTTCTGTTCAAATGAATATGATAAACACAAGGCAAAGTAATCCATAAACAAATGTGGAAATTAGGGTAAATCTGAAGTTCTTTGGCTTTCTTGGTTACTGAAACACATCTACACACAATGAAGAGGAAGCCCTGTGCTGGCTGGATTGCAGGAAGAGAGCTGCAAAGGCTGCTGGCCTAGAGTTTGGGGCACTTCCACATATCTCTTAAGTACTCCACATCAATATCTCAATAAACATATAAGGTATTTGAACACAGAAACAGTATCAAGAGTCCTTCCCTCAGAGATGAGTCAAGCTGTGACAACAGGTCCCAAAAGAGGATATTTTTATAATATTGCATCTTGTCTTCACCTGTTCTTTTCAACGTCTGTTTGCCCAGGAAAGAACAGCAAAGTCATTTTATGTTCAGCGGGTTTGGGGGCAGCTGTTTGCTTATCTCTCTTAAGATACACCATGCATCATGTCTTTTCATCAGAGTGGGACCTAGGTTTGTGAAGGGCAAATTCCACAGTAATGTTAGTTTTAAAGTTGGATTAATGTTAGCTTATCCTGGCTGCTCAAACTGTCCTTTCCTAATTGCCCACTACTGTACAACCTGCTCTGCAACAGCCCAAAGTTGACAGCCCTCCCAGGTGTAAATTTAGTGAACCACTGGTGAAAACTGGCTCCTTATGAGGTGGCCCATATCCACAAGCCTTCACTTTGGTAAGGGAGCACAGAGACCCTGAGACTGCAGGAGAAACAGGAGCTCACAAGCTCTGCTGCTCGTGCTGTCAGTCTGGCATTCCCCCAGGACTGGTGTCACGGCACCCAGCTTTGGACTTTCTCTCTACTCCCACCAGCAGCACCATTCTTGGTGCCTGGCACACTGTCATGGCAAATTCCAAATGAAAAATCCCCACCATCACCTAATTCTGTGGCATTTTGGCAGTTTCTTGCCCACAGACTTAAGCAGTCTGCGGCCTGAAATGAGACTAAGAGAGCATCCTGCAGTTCTTAAAGCTCCTATTTTAGACTCTTTAGAAAACTCGAGTTGACCTTGCTTCATTGCCTCACATTCAGTTCAGATTTGAAAGAGATCTTGGCAACTCTGCTAGAGACATTTTTAAGTGATTAATAAGACTGCACACTTACAGCAAAGGATGAATCCTACAGGACTTTGCCTACATTTCCTGTTAACGTCAGATAGCAATTCATCCAAGTAAAGTAGGTAACAAGTGGATTTTTCATATGCATCGATAAAAAAGTCTAAACAACAGGAAAAACAAGAAAGTACTTAATGCACAATAATTTTAGAGTAAAAAGTAAAAATACTTTCCAAAAGAAAACAAAGCTATTTATACCATGTCCCCCACCCCACATCTCCAAATTATACTTTTAGCTATCTAAATACAGATAATATTAAACTCATTTTTCATTCTCCCATTATTGCACCAGCTGCCTTCACGACACACATTGCTCCCACCTATTCTTACATAGAACATCTTCTGTGTATCTCAGTGCCAGCGCCAGCTGGGACTGCACTTCTTCCCAGCAACCTCTGCAGCTCCGGGTATCACAGAATCAAAACAGGATCTCACAGGGGCCCCCTGCGCCACGAACCCAGCGTTCCTCAGGCTGACTCCAGGCCAGCCCCAGGCCCGGCCGTGGCCCAGGCCACTGGTTCCGCAGGGGGAATCCTGCTTTCTCACAGATGGCCCCGGTTTGCTGTGTGCAGCAAGGGACGTGTACCACTAAATGGCAGGCTGTTTGGCTGGAGGCTTGCAGGCTGCTACTGCCTACCAGGCTGGGGACTGGCAGGCATCTGCACACCTTTCCAAGCAGCACAGTGGGGGTCCTCAGAAACAGGCCAGCTACTCACTGCTGTGACCAGATAGAGCTGTATTCACATGTTGCGTTTTCTATTTTTATGCTGTCAGCACCTTTATTGAGAAAATTCTGCTGTTGCTTTCCATGCTACCTGTGTTACTTGCTTTTCTCTAATGCCAAGCATTATTTATTTGCTAAGCATTTATTTGCTATAATTTCAGACAAATTTTCTCCTTTGCTTGCTGTTTTTGCTTTTTCCAGGAACAGTGTCAAGGAAGCCTCAAGCCTTGGTGATACTTGGTTTCAAGGCTCTCTCTTTTTTCTTTATAGCAGAAAGCTTCTGTGATCGCACTCAAAAAGACCATATGCTGAGAAATCCACTGTTGCCTTTGGGCCGCCATATAGCATTCCTCTTTCTTTCCTCAGGGAAGGGCAGTCACAAAGAGTTCTTGTACTTTGTGTTAAGAAGCGGAAGCACTCACTGCCATAGCGGTATTGCCTTACCCAAATGGGCCAAGAGATAAACAACTCTGAGCTATTCTTGCTATTGAAGGTGCAAAATAGATTTTAAAAACATCTAGCTATCCATGTATCTATGTAGGTAGCAATCTATATTTATTTATATGTACGTACAGTTCTTATGCTTGTATTTTGTTTTCTCGGTAACCTGATATTCCTGCAAGTATATTTCTTCGTTGCATTTTTGGCTTCACTTCCTGTCAAATTATTTCACTTTATTTAGCTTCACCTGTCAAAATATATGAGTTAATTCTCTTGATGATGACCTGCCACTGCTCCTTAGTCGCCAGTAACAGGACGCAGCAACTGCATGCCTGCAAAGCCTATGCCATGAAAATCACCCGGGCACCCTTACACACACATAAGCAGAGAAGACAGGCCCAGACTGAAATGCCTCGACCAGCTTAACTCTGCTCTCAGATGCCGCCAAACAAGCAACCTCTGCTCACACATGTGATCCTTTCATAGAATCGTCTCTTTCATCTGCGTGTTGCAAAATATTGTATGTTTAGGACTGACATAACAGATACCTCATTTATTTATCAGAATCACTGTTTATCAAATTTATCACACATATCACCTTTACCATCCCTTCTAAAACACTCTCTAGGAGAAATTATTTTGGCCATTTTTTTTGGTATTGCCGCTTAATGCTATAATTACTGTAACTACTGTTCTGAAATAATTTCTTTTCTATGTCATGATTGTACACTACCTGACTAAAGGGAGCAGTGAAAGGAGGAGCTCTCTATACAACTACTACTGTATTTGTTGTATGTATATATACATATACAATCACGACACCTCATACTCAACTATGAGACCTCCACACCAGCCTGCAGAAGAAGAAGTCCTTGCTTGGCTAGCCTGATGCTGGTCCAGCAAGCCGCTGCTTGCACTGGCAGCAGTGTAGTTTAGCCCTCATGGATAAACAGCTCTCTCTTTCATCTTGCCTGCAGAACTGGGTAAGTGGCAGCGCTATTACACAAGGCTCTGTGTTGATGCTGTTCAAAGTGGTGAGACTTCCCCTCGGTGTTATACAGAGGGAACACAAGAGGCACCAGTGATTGATGATCTTCATGAAGCTCATTTTCACTCAGCAGTGCTGAGTTTCAGAAGGCTGATACTCATGGATATGGTTGGCTAAATTCTCTCTCACATGTTTTCCACCCTCCCAGGGAAATGGAAAAGTCATTAACTCCCCTAACAGCTTTTGGGGTAATCTGGAAACATTAAGTAGCAGAAATTGCAAATTTATCTATAGCAGAAAAGTTCCATGATAGACCCCTTTTAATAATAAAAGCTGAGGACAATACATCAATCAAATAATTGGGAGAAGGTCTATAAGGAATTAAGACTGTCCATAGAAGCAAAGGTCTCAGCAAGGATTCAGGACTTCCAAGGGAACAGGGATAAACAAGGACTCTATGCCTAACCTGTGAGGAGGCTTTGGAAGGATGCTTGGCTGATCTTGCAGATGCGGTTACACAGCCTGAATAAGGAAAAATAGATGGCTCATGTTATCTGTTAAAATGAGGAAATACTCCTGTCTGGGAGAGATTAGCTGAGATGCTTCCAAGCATGAGCCTCTCTTAAAAAGGGCACCAATGTAGAGACTGCCAGGGACCTGAAAGGGTACCTGGGCCTGTTGCCAGTGGCATTTGTCAGGAGCCCACCCTCTGCAGCAAAATGCCCAGAAAAGGAGGAAGCTGCAGGGGCTGATGCAGGTGCCTGCCCCTGTCTAAGCGGGACAACCCAGCAGCTCCTGCTCGTACGCAGCACCAGCTGCAGCAGCGGCGCTGCTGGGCTGGGGCGCTTGCCCGGCTCCTCCTCCGGCACTTCCCGGCGGCAGTGGCAGCTGCTCGGCCCCCCGCGCCTGCCTGCCTGAGCAGCACCTCACAGGGCGCACACTGCCAGTAGGAAACTGGAGTAATGAGCCTCAATTAAGCAGCTCCCCATATAGTCATGGATGAACTGGTCCCAGCAAGAGTATCCAGATCCAGTGGCTCAGTGGGGTAGTTGTGTGATGCGCAGCTGGTTCAAAGCCATTCGCAAAATGCTGAATATTCCTCCCAGTGGGGCTCACTTGCCCTTTTGAGTACCACACACCTAGGGTGTAACCAGGGGGCCCACAAAGGCAGAAGATTTTAATGCCACCCCTTCCCTTTTTACACATGCCTGTTTACCATGGAGCAAGGACAGACAAAGGAGAGAAATATCTCCACCTTCACAAAACCAGGCTTTGGTTGATGTAACACCAATTCCTTTTTGCAATGAAATCTGGGTATCACTCAGAGTATACACTGGATAACACTCACCTTCATCCAGAGGGCCAGCACAAAGTTTTTTGTCTCCTTGTCTTCCCAAATGAGTCTTCAACATGGGATTTACATGGTGGTATGTAACTTTTGCAGCCTTTTCGTACTGGAAGGCAGTGCAGCCTTTTCTATGGAAATATGCAGATCTGAAAAAAATAAAACATTTATTCCCATTAAGAGCATTTCAGGAGAGGGAGAGAAAAAAAAAAAAAAAAGAAAAAAAAAGAAAAGAAACCAAAGCAGTCATTTTCAAATTTAGTTTCATTACATTTTGATAGTCCTCTCCCCATCAGGGTTTTTTCTTCTGCAGATGCTTTCACATAATCTGCTCCTAAACTTCATGCCATGATGAAAATGAGAGGTCTGCCTGAGAACTCAGACCACAGGAAGTGCCCAGGGAAACTGCCCACTCCCTTCAGGGAAGTGTTGCTGCTTTTGCACTTTTGCAATGGCATGTGTGTCGCTTAGATGACTCTGGCTACGACAGCATACCAAATTCACAAAACGATTAATTTATCAGCTTGCAATCCGTTATTAGCCAAAGGAGCAATACATTCCAGAAGACAACTGAGCTGGGCAGCTGCTTCACAAGGTGCCCTCTGGAGGTCCAGCGCCGGGGCCCTTGTGGCATGGGGTTGGGCAAGGAGGGAAGGGGGCTGCACCCCCTGCACAGTGGCGCTCAAGGGAGGAGATGAGAAGTCTAATTAATTCCAGGGTCCCAGGTATTCAGGAAAAGGTTTTGTTGATTGACAGTAAAACAATGTTTGCATAATTGCCCAAACATGTAGCTTTTGAATAATAATAACGTTGGTATTCTCTGAGATACACTTTATTTTCAGAAGTGACCTGATAACAGCAGAAGCAAAATACTCAATTTCACAGTTACATTGAAACAAAAATAATTACAGAACGCATGCAGAAATTAAAATCTATTACAGGCAATTTGTGGTAGAAACCAAACATCTGCTAAAGCTAGACAACCTCAACCGCTTCATCCTGGTTTTGTTATGATCGGTTATCCTTCCTATATCACTATTTAGGACTGAGATCTTTTTTTCATGTGTGCTCTCATCCCATTCTTTTGCTGTCTTCCAACATGCTAGAGATAATCTAGGTCTAAGCAATGTGGGTATTCCTTTTTTTCAGGTTATGTAATTAAAATATAACCATGGCTATCTCTCTTTTTTTTTTTTTTTTTTTCTTCCCTCATGACAGGAAATTGCGTATTGAATCCTAGGAAACTTTATCAATATTTCCATTTTTGGGTCTTATCCAGCATCCACTTATAGGCAAATGGGATTTTTCCCATGAATTCAGTAAACACTGATACAAGTAATACAACAACAATAAAGCGCTCAAGAAAAGCACTTCGTAAACACTACAAGAATGCAAGATTTTTTTTGACCACAGACATGCAACTCTACAAACCCTGAGGAACCTACTCATCAGTTCTCAACCTTCCTATGAAAAAAAAAAGATTCTTTTCATCTAGGTGAAAGAGGAAAAAAACCCTTTCTAACCACATTTTGAATTGCCTAGGAAGCCGTATCTACACCTTTCTGTACTTTCCGTACATGTGCCCCTCTCAAAAAGGACAACTTGGCAAGCAACCAGACAAGTCGCTGCGAAGCCACGTTATGCCATTTGGTGGGGGGCTCCTTTTGCAGGCTCCTGAGCTATTAACAGTTCACACAGTGGCCTTCAGGGCCATAGAATTTCTGCTCCCGGTTTCAGGGAGTACCAGGCACGAGTCAATCTGTCCTCTGGGTGCCCTCGCTGACTACGGGGCCATGGTTCATCAAGAGAGCATTTCCAAAATAATAGTGCAGTGCTAGTTCTGCTCCCCTATGTGGGTAGATGAACCTGGGTCCTGACATGCTGTGCCTGTCCTTCCCCTTTAACAACTGCTTAGAGCAGCATGGCTGGGACAGCGCTATCCAGTCCTGACAGACTTGCAGAGAGCGGCACTGAGCTGTCCATCAACGAGCAGAAAAGGGTCTGACAGTGATTTAGAGCTGAAGGGAATAAGATAGAGAACATTTGCCTCAAGCACTGAACAATCATGGGAGATAACTACTGTAATTTGTGGCTCTACACGGAGACCTCCTTTGCTACATGCAGTTCTCACTGACACTAATATGCCACCAGCTAACGAGCTTTCACCACCACACCGAAGGGCAGAATTTGCACCTTCTCTTTTCCTACTGACAACCACAGAGCATCTTGTTCTCCTTCTCTCCACAGCTTCTCTTCCTTTCTCCTCCAAAATACAGCTGAGGGAGGGTCTGCAGACACCACTTATGCCATCAACACCATCAAGGAGTAAAAAATTACAGTAGGGCAAATAGTGATGCAGTGCTTAGCATGAGATACACCATCTGTCAGCTGCTGGACTTGGTCACACCATCTAGTGGGGAATGAGGGCAGATATAAAGTACTTTGCAACCATCAGCTTTCTTTTCTCTTCTCTGCATCCTCACATCCAATCCATTGCTTTGCTGCCAGAGGCTGAGGAAGGGAACCAAAATGATGCAAGTCCAAAAAGTCATTTCTGC
This sequence comes from Nothocercus julius, assembly GCA_013398735.1. Lineage (NCBI taxonomy): Eukaryota > Metazoa > Chordata > Aves > Tinamiformes > Tinamidae > Nothocercus > Nothocercus julius. Next base: position 3,039,579 of record VZSV01000001.1, on the reverse strand, counting down.
TAATGAGTTTTGGTACCAAAATCCCAATCCACCCTTTTCCAGGTGGCTTGTTTTTCTCACACACACCATTACCTAGAGGTATCCAACAGTTTCTATCCTGACAGGTTGGATATTTAAATACATGACCATTCCTACTTACAAGAATTCAAATCTGCATTTTCAAAATGGAATTATGCCAATCACGTAAGCCATCTGGCTAAATTCATTGTTAGAAAGTCATAAATAAGGATGACATGGGGTCACTTAATGGAAAAGCACTGACATTTCATCCATGGTTTATTACTATCCTCTGGTCCAAACTGACGTCTCAGCCTAGTTTTCAGTGGACAAACTGTCTCTGTCAGAATTTCCCTCTGCTTACTGTAAAGCCTCCATGTGCTGCAGACAGGGTCTTATCGAAGAAACTCTGTGGCCCTTAACCTAGCAGCTTCTTACCAACTTCACCATACTTCCTCATCCAGAGAAGCACCTCAGAAATTAATCTTGTTCAGTTAAAGAGGGAGCATTAACAAATCCTTTCACTTTTCCTTACAAAATCATAGGTTTCAATACCTTCAGTTAAACAAGAACTCCCACAGCTAAAAGCAAGAGTAGCTCATGTGTCCATAGAGTGTTAGGACTCTGCAACACTATCTTGAACACAAACAGATAGTAGCCTCTTCTGTGCGTCCTTAGTGATCGGCAAGGAACAGGCTTAAACTGCAGCTAGACATGAAGAGCGAGCAAGGCAAGAGCGGCGC
>VZSV01000001.1:2993839-3036339 GCA_013398735.1 Nothocercus julius | reverse complement strand
TTCTCGCCTCCTTTTGCAATTCAGTCCCTCTGCTTCCTTTCTTATTTTGTTTCATAACTTCTTTGGATTCATTTGTTATCGGGGGTTACTTTTTCATGGTTTCCAACGTGAATAGGTATAGAGATTTGTTGCAATTATTGAGTATGTACTATAAATCATACAGGAATGATTACAACGAAGCTTTCCATTGGACTACATTTGTGCGCATATCTCATAGCTTATTTAACACGTATATGAGCGTACGCAATTTTCTGTGTTCACAAGTGACTTTAAGCAGGTTATCCTTTGGACTTTTCTTATGCAGCTTTGGTGGTGGGATAACTTGACAGCTGCAAGCCTCCAAATTTGAAGGGAACATCCAAACTTCAAATTTCTTTATAAATTCAGTCACAGGTCATGAATCTCTTCAGTTGTAGCAGCCTCAATTCACTTCTGCCAACATCTTCCTGCTTCCTTCCAGCAGCATGGCCTGCCCTGGCCCGGGATGGCCACGTCTCCCTCCAGCCTCTCTGCCCAGCAAGCTTGCTTGTGCCCAGCATCTCACAGAAGAACCCCTCTGTGCATCAAGGATCTGCATGCTCCACAGACATCCTGTCATTTATTCTCTCAACACCTGCATTAGGCACATAATATTGCATCATTCTGGCAGCAAGTGAGCTCAGACAGAGCCGGAGCAATTGATTCAGACCTAGGAGCTCCAAGAATCAGCTGCAGAGCCAGGAATCTCATCCAGGCTCCAAATTCTGAACTCTGATATTCCTCAAAGGCAGTTTGGTGCAACCCTAGTCCAGCAAATAAAGGCAAGAAACAAATCCAGTCATTCTAAAGTTGTGCCTAACCACACAGTACTGACACCTTACTACTTGAGTTAACTCTCAGGAAGTAAAGCTGAGCAATAGATAAGGCCATCAAAATCTGATTAAATTTGAGCAAATGTGACAGATTCTTTCTGCAAAGGGCAAGGAGAGTCCTGTGCACAAACTAGCACCCCACTAACTCCATACTCACTCCTCTGATCAATGCTGCCTTGGTTATAAATTCTCCACTTTTAAGAAGATGTATCAAAGAAAATATGGAGGCTGATATGAGATAAGAGTTCATTAAAGGGAAAAGTAAAAGACATTTAAACACAATAAAATAATTGGACAGGCTGCAGCATTGCTGAATAGGAGTTCTGGACCATAAATGGATCAAGTCATAGGTAATGCTTCTGCCAAAACTAAAAGCAGAAGTGACACGTCATGTATAACAGAGAAATCATATAAGAAAGGAAGGGGAGAGAACGTGCTCCAGTGAAAAAAGCAGGGGAAGAAGGACAGCTGATCTTTAGGGTCTTCACAGCACCGTTTTTCTAGAATGTTTACAGGGCCTGCAAATTCCCCTTCAAATTGCTATGCACTGGTTAGGGGCATTCTCTATCACTTAGACCAGGAAGGGTAAATAACTTGCTTTTCTAACTAGGACACAATTATGGGCATGTCCTGACTCCCAGTATATCTACAAGGTCTTCTATGTAACTCTTCTACAGATTAACTTCACATTGTACTCTCAAAAAACAAAACCTCTACATCCAGATGATTTGTTTAAAAATAAGACAGCCCCAACGTTCGATTCTGATCTACTTACGTTTGTTCACTGCTTTCTTCAGGTGGGTACTTTTTCAAAATACAGTGAGAAATATGATATATTGCCACTGTAATAAAGATACCAAAATTCTGAAAGAGAAAGAGACAAAACACATACAAGAACAAAAACCCACATCATCAATATGCGCATGTATTTCAAGTTGGGTTCTGCTGACCACTGCTAAGGCCTGAAAGATCATGTGTTATTCAAGCTGTGAAACGCAGACAAGAGGGTCACAGGAATAACAAGACCTTTTACTTACGTCTATCAAAAATGTTGCTGTTTATGGCAGGGAAGCCCTCTTAAATACATTTGCACAGCACAGTTTTTTTTTTAATCCGAAAGGCTATAAACTTGAACTATTGCACTATATCAAAGGGCAGAAGTGAGAGCAGGGATCAGGCAGACGGAGCGTGTCTGTGGTGATTTATCTGCTCGCTGTCCCCACCTTCCTCCCGCGCTGAAGCCACAAGGAAGCAAGGATGGCTGCCCGGCCCAGACAGCAAAGCGAGACACCGGCGGAGGCCGAGGCCAGGGAGCCACTCGCGCCGCCACAGCGCAGGTGCGGCCGGGAAGCGCGAGCCACCTCGGCGCCCGCGCCACTGAGCACCAGCTAAGCTGCCTTTGGAGGACGGAGACAGCCTCTGTCCTCTGAAAAACCAGCACAAGCCAGCCAGAAAAAGCCAAAAAAGCTATGGTCCCAAGCAAAAACTAACAAACAAACAAACTAACTTACAGCTGACATTCAGAGAGAACTGAAGAGACAATTGAGCAGGCACACAAATAAATGTTGTGACTGAAATTTTGTTGTCTTGAATCACTTATATGAGGTCACGAGCTACTATAATATATTGATTTTTGTGCATTTCCTGAGAGGACGCCATTTGAAGGAGACAAGGTGCTTTATATTTGCTTTCAGGCATTATTTAACACTAAGTTTCACTCTTCCATGTAAAGATTCGGCTGTGCACCAGTAACCTGGTGAGCTTAATTTTGCCAAATCGCAGGGGTATAGCATGGACATACAGCTCAGAGCTCTTTAAAATGCAGCAAGTTCTCTTATAAATTCCTGTGACCCACAAAAACACTTTCACATGCATGTATCTTCAATAGATTGATCCCTTTAAATATTTTATGGACATGGCATGTTTAACAGGGAAGATACTTATGGTGACAGTATTTAATATCTTGCTTTCTTTAATTATGCGGTAATTATTCAAAATGTAGTTCTACGGTTTCTGATAGGAACTGGTAATAGCAGTGGTAGTTACAAATGTGAACGAAGCAAGGAATGAATTATTCATGGCCTGTACCTGGCCACACAACCAGTTCAACCAGTTGAAAGTTCAACTTTCAGCTAATGAAGACATCCATAGAAGTCAAATACACAGCACAAGGCTTCAAGGTGTTTCTTACTCTTCCCCAGGGGGTTCAGCACCAAAAGACGTCCCTTTCAGCAGGAGCATCATCCTATACCCGCAAGACTCGGTTTGCTTTCTGCTCCACATAGCTGTTTACCTAAGCAGGTCACCCAAGGGAGTAAATGCATGTGTTTTTATTTTCCACAAGTCACTGGCATGGTGACTCCGTTTTCGCAGGGCAGGGAAAAACAACACTATAGGATTGATGTAAATCTAGCAGAATGGGCAAATGAATATGAATTTGCAAAGACCTAATTAACAGCGTAGGTGATATGTGATGCCTAATGTTTTGGGGCCAAATGATCCACTAGGATGAACTCGCAGTATCATATTCTCTGGAGGTTTTAGTAGCGCTCAACTGATAGCACTTCAAGACAGAGAACCTGAGGGAAGCTGTATCTGTTACCCTCACTACTAAAAGAGACATTCAATTCCTTGTTGTTTTTAAGACAAAGCAGCTAAAATCTGAGCTTTTATTTAGAAAAATTCAGCCAAGTTGAAAGGAGAACTCACTCTCTCACATATAAGCACACTCCCGAGCAGGAAACGAAGAAACAAATTAAAAGATATGCAGCAGTTGCTAACCTGGAAGCAAAACACCTGACAAACAAGACCCCGTGCCCGGCGCGGGCCCGCACGCCGCTGCGAGCTACCCGGGCCGGCAGACGCGGAGCTCACAGCTCCCACGGAAGGTTTCGGCGGGCGAGGGGGAAGCGAGGCCGGCGCCCAGAGCCACGGGGCAGAGCATGGCGGTGGGCAGCGCGTGGCCGCAGCGTCTGTGGCCACCCCGGCGCAGCCATGGGACCACGGCAGCGAGAGGTCCCCTCTCCCACGCGCTCCCCCAGGCCACGGCAGCGGTTCGGGAACCAGGTTTCTGCTACGTGTTTACACGGAATGGCAGGCGGCTCCACGGAGTAGCACATGTTTGTCTGATAGCCAGAGAGAGATCTGACTGCAAATCTTCTGGGAAAAACCTAAGAGGAAAGAGCCGACTATCTGCATCAGTCTTGGCATGCAGTAGTGCAGCTCCATTACCATTAGGGAATTGGCATATGCCTGGAATTAGGCAGACTGGCAATCAAGCCACTTCTTTACAAATAACTGAAAAAAGTGAACAAACTGTTTGTTATCAAATTGATTCAGGCATGTGGGACACAGTGGGTGAATACTATTGATTATATTCATTCAGGTTTTAAAGTGAATTTACTTTGGCTGATTGCTCTCCTTTCATATTTGCTTTCCATGAACATTCGACTGATCAAGTTTTGCTAACACAGATGTGACCTTGACCAAGTCCTTTTACCCTTTTATCCCTCCATTTCCTCTTTCTCTCTTACCTACCTCAGCTGTAAAGTCTAAAGGGGAAGGATCGCATCTCATTAGGTGCGTATACCTTAATTAAGTATACAGGGCCCTGGCTTGTCTGGGATCATTCTGCACAACTCTAATACAAATTAGAATAATAATAAACTGTGCAAAGTGCATTTCAGAGTCTCATATGTGGTGGGTGTTAGTGGAAAAGCATTTGAAATTCAGAGGTGATATCTGCGCCAGATGTGCTTGCTTTCTTGCTCATCCAAACATGTAATTCACCTGACCAATCGCAGCGAGGCCATGCAGCTCAAATCATGAATACTGAGCAGAGGCTATTTGCATCCAATTGCTTCCCAGTGAAGTTGAAAAAAAAATGAAATGACTTTTAAAAATACTGTTGAACAAAAAGCCAACACAGAAGAAAATTCTGATCTGCTCAGAGAAATTTCAAGAGCAAAAAAGTGACTACTTTTGCCTGATATATTACTTGCAAATTACTTGTTCTGTTGCATCCCAGTGCTTTTTTAGAGCCTAGTAACTTGCCTGAGTTGCCTGGTAAGCAGAGAGTTTATAAATAGTGAAATAGAGATGAAAATAATAATAAAAATCTTTTTAAAATTTATGTGGGACAAAACATGTATGTGGCCTTTAGCTTCCTCAGCAATGAGTTGCTGCTGAACAGCAAAACTGCTGCAAATCCTGCTTCCTTGAACACCCTTGCGATCAGCCTGATGTATGGTCCCGCACACTTTCCCCAGCTCTTTCCCTCGGCCTCCGCAGCCCTGACACCAGCTCTCTCCAGGCCCCTAGCTCCTCCGGCTGTCTGGAGACTGCACCCAGCGCAGCTGCTGCAGGTGACTCCCTGCCTGGCCGCCTCTGCCCATTCCCAGCTGCGTGGCTCCATGGAGGCCAGGAATTTTGCCTGCTCTTTCCTCCAGCTGCAGCTGAGCTGCAGCTTCTTAGCAGAGAAGCCCCCAAACACCCTCTCCGTGCAGCTTATCACTTGGGACAGTTATGTTTCGGCCTTCCAGGGCACTAATCTCAATTGCTGAGATAGAGCACGGTCCCTAAGCCTTGCTGATCCTGTATTATTTAAACCCCTTATTATTAAGGGGCAGATTCTCAAATGCTGTAAACTGAGAAAACTTCAATGAACTCACTCAAGCTAGGTCAGTTTAAATGAACTAAGGATCTCGTTTAACCAATATAACTTCTAAGTGCATTTGCTAAATAATGGACAAGAAAAAGAGAGAAGAATGTGCTTCATTCTGGGGAATATCAGGTTTGTATTTCTGGTCTTTTTTCTTTTTTAGGAAGACGGAGTGAGGTGAGTGGGGTTGTTTTTGGCCTGCTCAGAGTTCCAGGACTGAAGCTGGGAAGCAACGCAAAAGAGCACTTTAATAAGTGGTGAATGCCAAGTGAAACACTGGCTTTTCTTCTGTGGAGGGACAAAACTAAACACAATATTCACGTTAACTTCAGATTCTTCTATTGCTCCAGACAAAACCATTGCCAAGACAAAATAAACCCCTCTGCTCTTGCATAAACTCTTCATGTGCAATTATTTGTGCTAGCCAAACAAAAAGAAATTAATACCATTTTAAGCATTGAATGTGTGGCTTCATTATAATGTTACCATTTGGGGTAAATATGCAGGAGGAAAGGGAAACTCTGTGCCAGGATTTCAGGCAGAAACGTACGTTTACAACTTAGATCTGAACTTCGCTGTGCGGCTGTGTGGATTTTTTTCCAAAGTTTTGCCCTGGAGGCACCGTGCCGTGGGTTCAACAGGCAAGATGTTGCCATGACATATACCTCCCGAGATCAAAGGCATTGCACAGAGTGCCAGGAAAGGATATGATTCCTTTGACTAATTTTGTTATTGTAACCACACTGACTTTAGAGCATTACACCAGTGATGGGTTTGGCTCATCACATCCCAAGTGGAGCTTAACATGTTTTGTTCCAAGCCTTCCTTTCCATCCACCTCCTCTGCTACCACCTGCTCTTACTCTTTGGGTCTGTTTACACCACATATTGCAAACAGCCATGAGCAAGCTCTGCCCACGCTCCAAGTTACACGAAGCCATGTGATTGCACTGGCACCAAGCCTGAGTTAATAAACCCTGCTGAGAAGGATTTTCTTTTCAGTGAAGAGCACGGGCAGGTCGAGCACACATCTACCCATGATGTACAGTATCAGCATGCCCAAAGAGTAGCCTACGCTGGGAATCTCTCCAGGTTTGGAATCTTCTCCCTCCCTCTTTCTTCTCACATACAGACCTTTTTCCATACCCTATAAAGGGATCATGGACCTGCACGCATCATTTCCAGTCAGCAAGCGCTCCCAAATGGCACAGAAAATTGCCATTTTCATAAAAGGCAGTCGTCATCACAAAGCTGCTCAGAAATGTTCAGTGCTGGCTAATGGACTTTCTTCTCTACCAGTTTACACCAGATATTCATCCAACGAGGAGGCAGAACAGTCCCTTCATTCAAACCATACCACACGCCTTCCCCTTGGCTTTGAGTCTTTCCCCTAGGCACTTTCATCTCCCTCACCGAGTTCCGGCCTCTTGAATGTCAAGCACAGCACGATTCCTGCTCATCTCACATCACCACTCTTTTCAGTAATATCTATATTTCCCATTTTTTTACCTGGAAGATTCAAATTTTGCTTTCCAAGTCCTTAAAGAACACGCTTAGGGTCTCATTACTCCACCACAGCACTCTCCAGGGCCTCACTACTCCACCAAACCCTTGATCTGCACCAGAGTAAAGATGAACCTGTAAATATGACCACGGCAGAGATGGGAAACACTCTGAGCCTCTATAGACAGATAAGAACAGTGAGATCCAAAACCTCATTGTATTCATGAGGAGGATCACATATTTTGATTGTATCTCTTGAAAACTATTTATTTTCTAATTGAGGGAGGAAGTGGGGGTTTAATATCATATTTTCAAATAATTTAAAGACACAAACTCATTGCTTTGTAATTTTTCTTTTTGTTTTCAATTTAAATGAATTACCATACACATCCTCCTCCACCAAGGTGAGCTCCAATAATTATCCATCCTACGATAGTTTCCTACACAAACTTCAGTCATTCAATCCTGATTTTGAAATACTCGGGGTTGCTCAGCAGATACACACAGAAGCAGAATCAGGACGTGTTTATGGTTTCGGGATACTCGGGTATGAATTTGGGCTGAGGCAGAACACTTACAGTCCTATTTCTCTTCATGTGCCTAAGGATAAGGAGGCCACTCTCCACCTCAAACACATGGTCGAACCAGGAACAGGCTCAGTGTAAGAGGTACTAATTTTAACATCATTTATCTGCTTACCTACATACCATTTTTATATTAACGGAAATTGAAAAAGAAACCATCACATTTTTTCCAGAAGCTTTACCAATAGCTTTGCCAGAATAAAGAAAGGATGTCCAATTAAACAGAAGCAGCAAAGGAATGCAGTTCAAAAGAAAAGAAACAGGTGAAGAGTGTAGAAACACACTGAAAAGATAGAATTAAGGCTAACATTTTGCCTTCTTCCAAGGTGGCAATAAAAATGCTCTGAAAATTAACACTTTGTGTTTACATTCTCACAGCCCCATTTACTATCCTTGTCAACACCTTCTATAACACAAAAGGTTTTACGTTCAGAAGATGCATTATCACTTGATCTTCCTTCAAATCTGAGACTGCTAATGAAAGACCTTGTAAAAGTTGTATGTCGTTTGTATTGCCAAAGTAATACAGAGATAGCTTTCCAGAGCTTAGCAGTAGCTCATGAATTGTCCATTGATGCACAGAAAGGGAGTCAGGGAATCCAAATATCACTGTACAACTCTTTTTTTTTGAGGGCTGCTGTTTCAAGTGAACAGCTCTACTTCACAATATGAAATGTTAAAGGAAAATGATTTAAAAGCCACTTGATCTGTGTTGTCTCCATTCAAAAAGAATCTAAAGTGATTTATTGTTCCTCAAATGGCTGAAACGCTACTTTGCTTAATGTCATTAAAAACCTGATATCGGCACCCGGCCCTAATAAAAGTATCAGCAACACAGCAGTAACCTACCCAGAGAGGGAAAATGAAGCTGTCATTTTTCAATATAATTAAACTTGGTTTCAAAAAACCAAAGGTCTGTAATATGAATTACACTAATTACTTCTTGTGGTTTAAACATTGATTTCAATGTTAAATTTAATGGACTTAATGGATGTTGCTTTTCCCATCTGACTGGTGGCCGATGTTTGTCTTGTTTCTTGACCACTTATAGATTTCTGTTGATCCTTTAACCATATTACAATTGGCAGTGTGCTCATTCTTTGTACATGAGAATACTACTATTACTTTACATAGATAATCGCAGCTTCCATGTAACATACTCTTGGAGTTATTTTTGGCATGCAAAAGCATATACAGTCCAGGAAATAAAGCAGGAGGTCACTGGACTACATTTTCAAAAATGTGCAGACAATTAATTTTGCTGAGGCAGTATGTGAAACCCAAACAAACATTATGGAAATCACAAAACATGTGCTAAACTTCACAGGCTGGTAGCTGCATACCAATCCCTTCCCTGCATTTGCTCAATGCCCAACAGTCACAAGCCAGGAGCTGGGAGTCCAGACTTAATTGGGAACTCTAAAATGGTGTAAATCAGAAGCTGTGGAATTACCTCCACGGAGAACATGTTGGGGATTGCAATCAGGTTCCCTCTTGAGCTTACTGCTTATCCAGAAAACACCAAAGACAATGCTGGGTTGTACTAAAAGACATACATTACAAATAAACTGTGTGCTTATTGTTGGCTTACTGGCAGGACTCCTGTTGATTTCAAGGTGAACAGGATGAGATATGCTTCATGTGTTATGGAGGTGGAAGAAAGACCATCTCAGTGTCTGAGGTCATATGCAAAAGTTCCTGTCTGAGTGTAACAGCTCATTACTTCAGGTATTAAAATCAGTAGATGCTTTTTCTAGGCCAGTGTGACTGGTTCCACTGTTAAGAACATGAACTCCAATTTCTTCAGATCACAAGGCAGACGTTCCTACGAGTTTACAAAGCACTACTTGGAAGAGAAGGTCTAATACCAAAGGTCCTGGTGAAACCAGTGCGAGGTGCTACTTACTCAGTATTCTTGGAAATGAGGCCACTTACAAATAAGTGTCTAAGAGAGAATTTAGAAGAGCATTTGTAAAGTACTTCGTGCTGAAAATCTTGTTCTCCCACTATATCACAGCTGCTAAAGGCTACAGACTAAGGTTAAAACAAGAGCAGAAAGCCTGTTTTCCCACCAGACTGTTTTTACATTTGTTCTCCACAGACAAGGGAACATTGATACCAAAAAGGAATCAATACCTTGAGATATTTGTCCCATTTCTTTTTCCACAGCAGAAACTCTAGATGCTAGATAAGAGGTAATTGGTAGGAATGGAAGAGAAACCCACAGATATTTATTAATTCAGTCTATCAGGCAATCTACAACTGCAGTGAAGTCAAACAGAAGAGTTGGCAATGACCACAGAATTACCAGTTATGGCTCAGGCCAACTGAATTACTACCCATACATCCATGGCAGGCTTGTTACAGTGATGATGTCAAGTGGGAATTATCATTCAACACAATGGTTTTCGTCTTGCTCTCTGTGGCGTGCTCCTGAGCAAAACTACGCTCCTGTATCTGTCACTGGCTGCGGCTGCAGCCGTAATTGCTATGACCTTTACACAAGTAACGTTACCTAGGAGGAATTCTGCCTGCACCCAAATGACTGTGTCTGTTCAGGAACTAAAACATCTGTGCACAAGTAAAATACACACACACACACACAGAGGCACACACACACAGAGGCACACAAACATGTATATATAAAGTCCATATGTTGATTGAAAAATTTAACAGAGTCAAAACAGCTCTGGAAAAATCTTGTTATGTTAAGGGCCAAGTAATCAGCATGTATAAACTGGCATAATTTCACTTCACCAGTGGAGCTTTGCTGATTCGCATCAGCTGAGGAGCCTCATCTCATATGTGTTTTTCTCCTTGTATGGGAGCTCAGCCAGTTCAGAATTCGAGGGTATACCACAATCCTCAACAAAAAGGTAGTTTTGGGAAAGCAACATAATCCCTTCCATTTACGAATTCAAGCCAAATTAGAGCACCCTGGGGATTTCTGAACTGGATCTAACTCATGAGGGAAAACTTCCCTAGAAGGTCAGGAAAGTTTAGGAAAGTTCAGAAAACCTTTCAGTTCAAAGCCCTTGGAGCAACTTGCCAGTGTATCCTAGCCTCTAAAGGGAGGGCACAGAGAATGACCTTTCCTAACTTAGAGTTTGATGCTGATGGAGTGTTTCGGTGGATTTGTACTGGTATGTGCAGTTCCTATGTAAACTCTGTAATTTTGTGATTTCATAAAGTCTTTTCATAGCTAGAAAACACTTTCACTTCATAATACATTTCTAGATGAGATAATAATGGCTTTCTGACTATTTTCTATTTGAAGATCAAGTTGTGGAGTGGCAGGTTAATAAACACTTCTCCATGCAAAGGTAACACTGCCAGAAGAATAATGAAGCAATGGAAGAAGCGGCAGGGAAGGGCTCTGCACTAACCATTAACAGCCATGGTCAAAAGCCAAACAAAATCAAACTCAAATCTGTTTCAATACTGAATGAGGAAGGTATGTTGGTCTAGAACTCATCACTTGCTCAACTTTCCTTTCCTCCTTCTCGTTCCAGCAAGATTCCAGACATGACCCAGACACTTTAACCCACCGCTCCTGTCCAGGGCAGCCCCTGGAAGGCTGCTGTCCCCAAGGGGGACGTTTTGGAAGGACAGACACCTTGCACGGAAGGAGTGTGATCTGGGAGCGCTGCACGCTCGCCCCAGGGTGCCTGGCCCTGCTGCTGCCATCACGCTCGCAGCTCTGCCACCAATTCTCACTCTCTGCCTTTGGGAAAGGAAGCAGCAGCAAACACCAAGTCTCCTCATCTCCTGCGGAAGGAGGACGGACAGATTCTTCAAAGAAAAGATTTCAAGTCACAGTACTTAAAAATAAGCACTTTACTCTCTATGCTGGCATCTAAATAAAAGCAGCCTGACTTTTAGAGGTGCGAAGCATTTGCACTTCCCAGCAATGTGCACACGAGCTGTTTTAAAGATCTCTGAAGACAGAGATTTTCTTCCTTGCCAACAACATTTCTCTCTCCTTCAATTTTATAGGCCATCCATTTTGACATGATATCAAATTAACACTGAAAACACACCTACTAGTTTGGATAGAGATTTAAAGAGCCCACTCTTTCCAAAACACAAGGCAGGAGGCCTCTTCTGTGTTACACCCAAGCTCTCACCAAGCTTCGAATGTGCGCATAATGAAGAATTCATTGGACAGAGATGCTCTCCTGACCAGCAGCACCTTCCTGAAGCGTGAACTTGGACAAGCGCTGGAAGAACGTGCAATGGCAGAATAGGTTGTATAATATGCAGCTTGGCAGGGCAGCTTCTCTAAATGAGACCGCCCCCCCCAGATAAATAATAATTAAAACTAACATTTGTTTGTTTTATTCAAATCTCACTGAGCCGAAACATTTCCCCCAGCTCCTTTGCCTGCATTAGCCTATAGTTAGAAATGAGAAAGCAAAAGGAGAGCACGCTGCTCTGAACTTATCTGAGCTTTTATATCTCTTTCATTAGGTAATTTTCAAGTAATGTTGATTTAGCAGTTTCAATTTCATTCAGAGGAAGCTAAACAATGTTAGATGTTAAAGTCTTCCTTTCAGGTTTGCTTTACAATTCACTGTTGCTCTTTCTACTCTTAAGCCTGTGCTCCAATATATAACCAGTTATATACTTCTTATTAAAAATGTACAATGTTTCAGAAAATTGAAATAGTTTTCAAAATTGTCCCCTACTGGTAATTCTGCATTTGATTGTCAAAAATGTTAATCTTTTCTCAGGCCTGAAATTATGAGCCTGCTTTATTGGTCAAAGGCCATAATAATTTGAGCTCTTATTTTATAAACTCATTTCTGCCGAGTGATATCCTGATAGGAGCAAGAATAATAAATCACAAACATGTCCCCCAAGATTGCATTGTAAATGTCAAACTAGACAGGAAATTGTAATTAAAGAAAGGAAATTGCTACAAAGAAGCACTTGATTTTAAAATGAGCTAAGCACAGAATTTTCTAAGCATTTAATTATAGACCAATTTCAACTGACTGCTTTGCTTTTGCAGTCATATTTCTTATTATAACTCTTCTACATAATAACCAAATCTCCCTGCTTAGGCTGGTCAGGAGTATTACTACATAACACTGCATAAGCACTAGGATTACTAACTTTACAGGAACTATTACCACATTCTAGTATGATGGACAGCAATTTATCAGAATTTCTAATCGGTGACAATGGGACTTAACTCAGCAACAGAGCAGATGCTTTTTGCAACACCAACAGCACCTCCCAGCACCTCACTTTTAAGCAAGCAGCAGGACCAGTTCTGAAATACCTGAACTGACAAATGCCTGGATAAGGGAGAATTTGGTCAGGAACAGATGCTTTGACATCACAGAAAATTCCTGTTATCCATGAAAATTGCCAAGGTTGCTAGTAAACTAGAGAGAGCCCTTCAGCACCCTAAAAATAGTGCTATTGCTTCCTCTGCAGTGCATGCAAGGTGAGAAAAGAAAGGCTTTAGGGAAGAAAACAGTATGTTCTGATAACACTAGACTAGCAAACCACTTAAACGTGGGGCCTGCCCTAAGTTGAGTCATTTGGTGTAGTCTTCTGGAGCATTAAATCTGCTGCTGACCCTTTATTTTTACTCATCTGGTTGAAAGGTCTTAAGAATCCCTCTTCCCATGCCCTGACATGAGGCTCAGACAAATTCAGAAGTTAGTCACTGACCAAGAATGATTGCCCAGGCATCTCTTCTGCTTCTTTATAATATCACAAGGGTGCTAGTGGTAGAACCAAACTGCACAGGTCTCCCTTTCTCCTTTAGAATAGCCTAAAAATTTATTGGAAGTAAAATATGCTATAATATATACATACTAGCACACTACATCTTTCTTGATTTGAGAAGACAGATATGCAGAAAAACTTTTCTACAAGACTGAAGCCAGAGAGAATCATTTTGCACCGCATCCTCATTAGGACCTAGCAACATTCACTGAATACTTGACACTGCATATTTCCAGCTAGTAAGGAATAAATCAAGATGCAGATGTGATCATTTGCACCCGTAAGTTGACTGCAGTGAAAACAGTATGCTGCGGCAGGCACTGGATGGGGATGGATAAAGCCTAGTCAACTGGTGGATGCTTCCCAACCAAGGAATTTTCTTTCTGCCTTATGAATCAATATATTGACATAAAAATTAACCACACAAACATTTAGAACAATGGAGTTAATATAAGTATTCTGATCTTCTACTTTCCTAAGGGCAAAAAGAAGAAAAAAAAAAGAAAAAGAAAAAAAAGCCATTAGAGTGCCTGAAAACAGTTTTACAATAGAAACAGCATTTTCTTCAACGTGCAAATATTTAATCATAGTGTAATGTAATGTAGTCACTACTCAGCATAGCTTCCAAAGGCCCCTAAGGAGAATTGGGTTACACTTTTAAGTGTAACATAGAAGGAAACACTGTCTAGTATGTATGTCTGATAAAATATTTGCCCTGTAATCCCTCATAGTTCACTTGGAGATCTCACCAGTGACCAGAGCACAGGTGGTGCGGCTGGACACAGAGAAACTGGGGGAAAACATGGAGTAGTTCTATAGGAGAGAGGTGCAAAGAAATGGGGTCAGGCAAACTGATGTATCTTGGTAAGGGAACATGCAGAGAACTTGGTGTGAAAAAAACAGATGTTTAGCAGTTGCTTCTGTACAGTTTAAGCTGTTAAGTTCAAACTAAATAAAGAAGCTGTGGGCCAAGTGTTGAACATCACCTTTGAGACATGAAGAGGCCAGAGACAGAGCATGTGTGAAGAGGTAAGTGGCTAAAAGAACAGAAGAAGAGTAAGAGGAACCGAGAAGTGAAGAGTAAGTCATCTGTGAGCATCCCACGTGGACAAGGACGTAGCAGGAAATGAGCTTACTAGGAAGCAGGGACCTCGGTGAAAAGATTCTACAGAGCAGTAAAAATCCAGCTATGTAACAGGAACAAAACAAGGCAAATCAACTTATGGGCAATGTCAGCGAGTTGTGTTACTTGGTAAGGTTGGTAGTGAAAAGGCTGTATTTTACAGTTACAGTGCCAGCCAGCAGGACACATGATTAGATCTGTGAGGAATGACAGATTTTGACTGAACTAAAATAAATTTTTTTTTTGTTGAAGGTGGTCATTTGCTGATTCTGGAATTTGGCATAACCCAATGATCAACAGCAAATCAACACAGATGACATAAAACTTACTTTTTGGGTCAGGGTGAATAACTACATATCTGGTTTGATTAAACATGATGTGAGGTACTAGTGACTGCAGAAGAGCTGAGGACAGGGAGGGCTGAGATGACACTGTGACTGAATAAACAGCTCAGAAAATCATCACGTCTAATAAACATGCTCTTAGCAACATACCTGGAGAATTCTCCAGCTTTACACAAAACGTTCCTCATTATTTCCTATTTCTCTTTCTCTTCATAGTTATGGCTTTGCCACAGAAGTGTCTTTACTGACACTCAAACCCTCTCAAACTAGTTTCATACCTACAAGAGAGCAGCAATTTTTGCAAAATCACAAACTAAGCTTCTCCAAATGACTACACCACCTAGCAGTGCACTTTATTACCAGCAGAGAAAGGCTGCTCTGGCCCAACTGTCACCTGGGTCTACCAGAGCTCAGCCACCCTACGGGAACAGCGCCAGCATCGGGGCCTGGGCACAGACGAGATTGGCCAACACTGGGTCACTGCCCCAGGTAAGGCTAATTCCAGCTGAACCCCTCACTTCCACCACCTCACCTAAGACCTGGCATTCCCGCCCACCAAAGGAGGCCAGGGGAAAGGCAGCGGCTCCTCCCTGCAGGAACCCTTCTTCCTGTGCTGTTACAAAATAAATTTTCTGGCTCTATTCCACAGTTTCCATGTAACCTGGATAGGGCATTTCATGACTCGTTTGCCTCAGTTTTTCCTTTGTAAAAAAGGAAGATAGAAACACCTCTCACCCATTTGAGCCCTAAGCTCTTAGGTGTAAGCCACTGTGCCGAGCAAGGTTTTCCTGCAGTTATCCTGTAGCTATCCTAGTGGGAGATACGTTTCAGGGGGTGCTTTTGTTCCCTTTTAAAACCAACCTGAAACTTGGGTACTGATATGCTATTCACATTTGTCACAGTACTCACTAAGTTATTAGAAATAGCAAGGGAGACCACTAGTTACAAAATTTGCAATCAACACCTTAACAATAATAGACATCACAAGGGGGAGATCTTTAAAATATCGCCTCTGAAGATGTTTAAAAGCCATTCAATTTCTGTTGCCTCCATGTAGCTCTCGAACTGCCCCAGTTGTAAGTACACTGGAATATGCTGGGATCACCACACAAACATATATTTATATTTCAGCTTAATAAAACGGCCTTGAGAAATGAGCAGACTTATGTACTTGCTGTCATGTATGCATGCTCACAGGGGAAAAGTCCCAAATTAGCTGGCTGGTATCACTCGCACAGCCCAGGGAGTCATTAGCAGCAGCAGATTGCTGGGAACGTGCAGAATCCAGTCAGAGACACGGTAACACAGAAAATGTATATGTATCCACACAGACATACACAGAGTGAGTGCATTTAAAAAAAACCAATCCAACAGTAAAGCTTTTCCTGCTGTACAGCAAAGGGAATTCTCTTGTTTACTGCCATCAGTGGCTCCATGAATCCTGACCGATACCATTGCAGCAGATCAAAGGCCACAGCTTTAATTCTTTAAGAGAGTCCCAAATTGGAACAAAAAGTCAGATTTTTTTTTTGTGAAGCAAAAGTTCCAACAAATAGAAAGATCTGACTGACTGCATCAAAGTAACTTTTTAAGATATAGACCCAATACTTCCTTTCAAGTGCAGCCTTTATATCCCATGAAAGCACTTCAACCTTATCAAAATGAAACATTATGACGATTTTTCAAACATCTTGATCACAATCAGCTTGTTCCCACATTTTTTTTTCCAAGGCTGACGAATCTCTTTTCCAACACGAAAGCTGCAGCGCTCTGTCAGTTGTCAAATGTTGTGTCACCCAAGTATACTAAAATAAAAAGCAAGTTCTCTTTCCTGCACTATTTCTCTTCCCTAATCAACAACAGAAATAATCAAATTAGTGAACAAGGTCTGGCCTTCTCTAATAGCTCCATTATGTCCTTACTGGGGATAAAAAGAATCAGGGTAAAGATTATACTAAAGGATCTGTAGACAGACAAGACTCTTGGGATAGAAGAGATCCACAGGTTTTTGTCTGGGTGAGAGCTGGAGTTTGTGCTCTAGGAAATGCAGTCCTGCCAGCGACTTACAGGGTTGACCCTGGATTCCCTGAGAAGCTAGTGGAGAACTAACAGATTCATTGAGTACAAGCTGTGTAATCACCAGACCTTACCGGGGCACTGTCTTGCTGCTGTTTTTTCCAGGACGTGGCTTCCTTTAGCATATGAAAGCCACCAGCTGCACAGGCTGGAAGCCCCACGGCTTTGCCCAGAGAGGTGTAGGATGAAGGGTACCAATGTCTTCTGGCCAGCCACCCATGGGAGCCATTTCATGGGTCTGCTGGTTAAGGGAGGGTCAGTTTAGGTTTTTGCTGTCCTATTAGAACCTGGAATGACTGTGGTCCAGAGGACTCCCAGGTTACATGTGCAATGGAATATTGCACATTCTGATTCAAGGTGCAGGGAACAAAACTTGGGTCTTGCAAGTTGCTTTCCATAAAGCTTCTGAGCTCAACTAGGCATAAAAAAAAAATCTTGGAGCTGGTGCTGCCCACATATGCCATAAACAGATGTAGAGTTGGATTTTGTCCATATAGCATGAACATTTAGAACTCAGTAGAGGCAGGATATGCAAACAAAGAGGGAAACTTTGTGTATTCACTCATATATTGACTTATAAAGCTGAATCTGATGGGTCATAAAAATATTTGAAGATGTTTGCGTGAAAATTTCACTTTGCTTGCAGCAGTAGCTGTAGCAGCAGCATGTTCTCTCAATAGACTGTATATATTGAAGTAACCTGTTTTCATTACAAGTTGCGGAACGGTACTGCCCCATGCTAGAAGAGCTCAGCGACCTAGAGAGGACGTGGGGTGAGGAGGCATCACAGTTATTCCTCAGCGCCGCTCCCGCAGGGAGCAAAGACCCAGGCTCACTGCTGCAGCAGCAGAGGAGCGGGTGGCCGTGCCAGGCCCCGCGCCACGAGCAAGGCAGGCCCGGGCGGGAGGGAGCCCCTCGGCTGCTCCCTCTCCTGCGGCCCACAGGGCGCCCCGCGCTCGGCTCCGCTCCCCTTGCCCTGCTCAAGGGCCAAGCTCGTGAAACCACGACTTCCTCCGGGGTTAGGAAACTCCGGGAAAAAGAACATCCTCCCAAAGAGGCACCCCCTATACACATATACAAACCTAAAACCTCTGCCATGCAGCTGCCAACAGCATCCGTATCACTAGATATAATCCAGGCAGTTCCTACAATTAATGAACTGGGAAAATTACGGGTAAAAGAAAAATGACTGTGTGAAAAAGACCTTGAAAGGCATGAAAGAGACAATGCAGCTTTTCTACTTTTTATTTCTCTTTTCCTCCCTTCCGTCACTACAATTTTATGCATAATTGTTTGGTCAGTTTGTTCTTCCCTGAAACTTTTACTGAAATGGATTAGGTAAACCATACTCTGAAACAGATTGAAAATGGAAAATATGTAAATATATAGCACATAACTTATAAAATTGTATATATATGTGTGTGGGTGGGTGCTGGAATAAAAAAGCTACTGTTACTTGCTGGTAGAACAACATATCAACAACTGTTAGAGCTGACTTGAAGGTTAAATATTAGGAAGGAATCCAATTTCTCTTGTCTATTCAGCTCAGCGGTGTGTTAGATTGCGGTTGGAGTGTGCTTATGGAGTGTGGGATATGAAGTAGGCTAATCAATCCCTGCTGCTTCATTCTCAGGTTCTTCTTATATCAGGTCCCTGCCCTCAGGCAGCCTTCAGCTTTCCAAAAGCCAATTCCATACAAATAAAAATTGCGACCTGCAGCTAGAGGGTGAAGCTGAGTTTCCCCCTTGTGATTAATCTCTTCTTGGGTGGCTTTCAGGAAAAAAAATAAAAAAAAAAGAGAGGGGAAAAAAAAAGAAAGGAAAAAAGAAAAACCAGGCATGCTGCAGCCCTGTGAAAGGGTTTTCCTATTGAATGAGCCCAGTGCTCTGGAGCCAGCTTATCAAATGAAAGAATTCATTTTTTTTTTTTTAACAGTGCCTCGTGTTGACATTGAGAAAATGAGCTATCAAACACTATGATTAAACTTCAGCTGCCATAATTGTCGTCCGAACAACTGCATGGTGGAACTGAAAAGCATTTTTTTAACCAGCTCTATATGGTTCACCAGTAATACTCAGTTTAAAAGGTTGTTGCTGCTAGCAAGAGAAACAAGCCTTGAAATTAACTTTTTCCAATCCATAGACAATATTAAACATACGTATTTGAGTCACACAAACAACAGGTAAATCAGATGTGCTTTAAATTTCATTTTAGTGATTTCAGCTGCCAAGGGGTAGCCCCAGGGTATTAAAATATCAGAGTATTTTTTTATTTACAGCATTTGACTATATGGGTCCTGCCTATTATTTTTAGGTGAGAGACAGACAGACACAAAGACAGAGGGCGAAGTACAAGGAAGTGCAACGTGAATACTCCATTTGGTGCAAACAGGCTGGAGGGAGGAAACTCTACAGATTTGTGGAGTATTCTCACTGCAGCTGAAATTAGAGATTTGATATGAGCAGAGGACGATCTAAAAGGCAATTGCCATATTGCATGCAATTATTGCTCAGGCTTCTTTATGGCCTAGACAAGCTCAGTCATTCAGATGACGCTTCCAGAGATACTAAGTATTTTATATTAATTCTCAGCAACCATTTTACTGATTTTCTCAAGAGACTGTAGCTCAGCAAAGAGGCTGGAGAAGTCCTTCAGGAAAGGTGGTTAGAGGCATACAATCTCAGGAGCGCGATACCCCCAGTGACAGCAGCCCTCTGGCCAAATGTAATACTTGGGGAAATGAGATGTTGCACAATTAAATCTGCTCAAAGATTATTTAAGGAATTCAAATGCTACAGGACAGATGACAGCGCACGGAGTATGAAAAAAATAATGCAGAGGAACAAGAGAGGGCCAAATTTGGAGGATATAAACAATTTCAACCGGACTGTTTTCTTGCCCCTCTCCCAAGCTTCCTGAACACAGTGCAAGCTCCAGGCAGGCCATGCCTGGGTGTAGCCCAGCATGCTGAGGAAGCTGGGCATATTCCCCTCGGCCCTGGACCTGCCCTTTGCCCAGGCGCAAGGGCTCTCCGCGACCCGCGCCAGGCCAAGGCCCTCCCCACTGGCCACCGCTAGGTGTCTGTGCAGAGGCCGCACGCGCTCCGCACCGCAGCAGCCTGGCCAGCACGGCCCTTCCTGCCTTCCGAGCTGTCGAGCTCTCCAGAACACTAGCACCGCAGCGTATTTCTGAATCTAAATGCTTTTCTTTTTCCCTTTGCTCCCACCTTGCTCTACCTACTCATGCAGGTGTTTTTGCAAAGTCGATTGCATAATCTGATCATCTTTCTGTTTCCTGAACATATGGAGATAACATTTTGAAATAACAATAACATTTTCATCATTTTTAGAGTCCCTCACAGTCAGAGCTTTACTTTATCTCCTTCCAAGAGTAAAGCTCTTAATGTCTAGTGATCACACTGGGGGGTTGAGGCTATTCCTTATGAACAGATTCCATGATTTCTGAACTACAAGACCCTACCCGAGAGCTTTGCAGTTAAGTGCATTTTCCAGGCATCCTGAGCCAAGGCATGACAAGGGTCAGGCCGCTGAACCTGGACCAAAGGATGCCCAGGGGCTGCCGAGGCCTCCGTGGAGCTGAGCAGCCAGGGAAGAGGGAGCTGCAGGGGCACCCGGGCGCGGCTACGAGTGCGGAGCAGAGCTGCAGAGAAAGGGACAGGATCCAGAAAAACAAGCTTAGCAACAGATTGGATGCTACTGATGGAAAATAACACTGCTCTGCAAGTCTAGGGAAGGGTATCCACTCAAAAAAAACCAGCGCTTGCACATGTAAAACCAGAAAAACTCTGAAGTTACTCAAAGCTGTTACTTCCACCACTGTCAATGGCTTATTTAATAATTTAATTATAGGACTGATCCCACCTGCTGGACTGCACACGCTAGCTTATTATTGTGCGGTTGCTTATGCATGCCGGGCTGCATTCACAGGTTTGCTATTTGTAGGGTCACTCAGACATGCTGGCTGCTTCAGGATTTTTTTTCAGGTGTCCTGAGCTGCTGGAAATTATTCATTTATCAGAAGCAACAGCAAAAGTATTTGTGTGTGAAACAGAGATATGAAAAAGGTACTCTAAGTCAAATTTTGGACCAAGCTTCAAAGGCGCTGGGCAACATATTATACATTCATCATAAGCTTTGCAATATGAGGATGGCAAAGTTATAATCAATTAAGAAAACAGAGTCTGACATCGCAATACTCTTAGCTTATGGAAACCAAATAAAATATCACAGCTTGTTCAAAAAGCCTATTGTGAAATCTCAGTATAAATATGAAGGCATAAACACACATTCAGCTAGCTTTTGGGTGAAGTATATGATACGTTTGCTGCTGTGCAAAAGGCTAAATCAGCTTTTAAGATGAGTCTTTCATAAAAGACCTTGGAATTCTCCCTGTTCTTTGTCTCTTACACTTGAGATGTTTTGATTTAAAGAACCCAGCCTTACTCTTCCTGTAATAAACCCAACTTTTGCAAAGAGATGAGCCTAATACGATCACCTTTAGGAAAGGACACAATTTGGATCCCATTTACAAGAATCTTTACTGAGCACCACTGCAAATGAACTCTAGACATTATCAGAGCTGTAGGGAGATACCAAGCGGTTACCGCTGCAGGCTGCGTGTCTTCGGGTTGTTCTTCACGCTAGGATGAGAAACGCGAAGCTTGGACCAGGCGACAGGGCACTTCAGCCTTACCTACCCCAGGAGCCGAGGCCAGACAGCCCGCAGGGGAGGCTGCCCGCAATCAGCACGAGTGCTTGCGGCCGCCCTTCTTGCTAAGGGCTGTAACACATCCCTGTGCATGTCGGTGCCCGAGCGCATCTGCACGTGCCGCTGCTTTTTCTCCCCTCCTTTCCCGCAACGCCGAAGGAAGGACCTGTTCACTTCTGCTCTCCTCACAGTCACATCCCCTAACACTGACAGCTTGTGAGAAGAAAGAGCATTAGCACAGGAGCCACTAGGCCAGCCCCAAGCCACCAGGTCCTCTGCACCGCAGCAGAGGTTTCACAGCTTCTGGCCTCCCTTCTTTTTCTTTGCCCCCAGATGCCCTGTGACTTAGCCAGCCCAGACAAGACCACGAGGTTACACCACAGCAGCTCTGCTTTTGAACTGGCCTGTTCATCCACTCATGATTCTTCTTCCACTGTGCCCAAACTTTGGTTAAATTCATATTTTACAATAAACCCCATAGCTAGTTGTTCAATGGCTGCATGAGGATACTTGTGATTTACAGCACAGCCCACGAGTCTGCCCATGTAACACTGTGTGAGAAGTGCAAATGGGAACTGCATGGCAAGTAACTTCAAGGCAGGAGAGGAAAAAATAATTTGCAGAATAAAAGTATAACAGACAAGACAAAAACCTTACCCCAAAATACCACTGGAATGGGTTGTTCAGGGTAGAGGAGGCCTCCACACCCTCACAGTGAGATATGACCATCTTCCTAGCTCTATCTTCACCCTTATCTGTAAATGCGTTTGCCCCACTGCCTACAGACAAATCACTTGTTTTCATTCAGTACTGCATTTTCTTCCCGTGTTGCTCTGCCTGCTGGCACAGAGCGAGCTCTGCTGTTGCAGAACGGTAGGAGCCAGGGCTGGACCAGGGTGCCCAAGGCCAGCCAGATCTCCCGCCCTGGTTTTGCGAGCTTCACGTCACACAGTCCCTTTCACGACTCTACCTCCTTCTCACTGGGAAACATGTCACACACTATGGCTGCTACTACCAAATAATAAAGAGCAAATCCAAGGAGTATTTTGTCTTCCTAAGGGAGGAACACCATAAAAGTTAAACTCCTCTCAATTAAACACAGATTAAAACACAGAGTAGCTTCCTTCAGACCACCTCAAGACAAAGTTGGAAAAAGTCAGCTTCTTCGCCCAAGGGACTCGCATCATCAATTCATTTCTAAACCCTCTGCCTTTCACCGTTTCACTTTATATTGCTTAACCCCACTTCCATAGCAGAGCTCTTTGCTCAGAACAAAGACGCCGAGAGAAAGAACTACACCCATTTCCCACCAAGCTCCGACTGGTGCTTATGGTGATGTTTCTACCATAACACCAGGCAAAATCCACCTCAGCATTACCAAGAAAAGGAAGAACCAGCACTTACCTTGTCTTCTATCAGTTTCAGAGAAGCTGAAGTAGGTTGAGTAGCTGTTCCAGCAAGAAAGTCCAAGGCATCTGTGAAGTACCTGAAATAATATGGATGGAAAGTGCTCAGAAAGTCAGTTCCTGTTGCTTGCTATCATCAAGAACTGCTTGAGCTCCAGAGGCTGGGCACAGAGTGAGTAACCATGGGGTACATCCTTCCAGAGAAGGCACAGTGACGGAGATACCAATAGCTGAACACACAACTGATTCAGTGATACTTACTCTCGGAGTTTGGGGCACAGATTGTCATTACAAACAGTCCTTCCATCCTACTAATAGCTACAAATGCAAGGTGAATACTCTCTTCTCTCTTAGATGAGCAAGTAACTAAAATGAAGGACAAAAAAAAAAAAAGGACAGAGAAGAGTCCTAAAGATCCAAGTCTAAGGCCTCTGCCAGTGCCTGCGATCGCAGCTACACTGGTTTTCACAGAATGCCCCCTATTTACATGAGCTGTTGGCCCCACTAGCAATCTGATTACCTTTTTATTTTGGATTAGACTATCAACATTGTAAATCAACATAACTCCACTGCTACAAAGTTTCAGGCAGATTTGGAAATAGAGCGCCAGGTCCTGTCACTTTTCTCCAGTGGGGTGTGTTTATATCCACTGAAGATGTGGTAATTTGTTTTAAACATTAGTGAAGCTTTCTTGGAAATAATTCCCTTTGACTTTGGGCCTCTCAAAAAAAAAAAAAAAAGGGTAAGAACCCTCAAAAGATAAAAGAAAACAGAAGAGTTGAAGGAAAAGTGATTTAATTTAATGATATTTGAGATAGACATAACGATAAAAGAAAACTTCAAAAAGGCTCGAGTGGAATTTAAGATAAATACATTAATTAAGATATAGTTAACACAGTAATCCAAAATTTCCTGGACACTTAATGAGTTTGGAGCCACTAAAGCTGCACTAAGCACTGGAGACATAATCAGAATCAGAACTGACACATAGCTCAAAATCATTTCAATTATCTCTCTCACTTACTTTGGCCAGAAAAACAGTAAACAAGCCAATGAGCTACAGAAAGCATGGGCAGGCAATGGCAGCGGGCAGCAGATAAAGGCCGGGCCATACAGTACCCTGTGACAAGAGTCTGACCTTTGGAATTGAAATATAGGCATTTTAAGCTCCAGTGGAATGCATCAGAATGGCCTTTTTCAACTTAAACGCCTAAAAGGTCGAGGGAAGGTCATATTTGGCTTTGGGTTCCTCAACACAGAGCATACCCCAACCCTTTCTTTATTCATTCACATTAAAAAAAAAAAAAAAAAAAAAAAAAAAAAAGGCTTTTCAAACCTCTCTGGCACAGCATAAATATTCATTCTCCACAGCTGGATTTTCAGCTGGTGTACAAGTTGGTGGGGGGGGTGCGGGGGGTGGGGACACTGAGTAGATAACAGGTGCCTCTGCCCATTTAAACCACGTCAGCAGCCGGCCATCCTGGTCACATTCTCCCATGATACAGAGATGGCAGGTTAGAAATTTTTCCTGAAGCACAGCCTTTCCAACAACAAAGATGCATGCTGAAATGTGCCACTTGACACTGAAGCTGCCTTGGTTTCCTGCGAGAGGCACGGCAGGCAGCTCGTCCGTGCGAGCAAGTACGCGCGGCAGTGCCTGCTCAACGGCCTCTCCCCACATGCACCTTTCAATAGCTGTTTTACAAGTTTCTCTGTATTCCAGCAATTCTTTTC
Organism: Nothocercus julius; assembly: GCA_013398735.1. Lineage (NCBI taxonomy): Eukaryota > Metazoa > Chordata > Aves > Tinamiformes > Tinamidae > Nothocercus > Nothocercus julius. The sequence continues at coordinate 3,011,589 of VZSV01000001.1, read as the reverse complement.
AGATGTGAAAGAATGTTTCTACTTCCTTATGAATTGCTTTGAAAGCAGAGAAAGAAAAAAAAAAAAAAAAAAATGAAAGGGGCATTGGCAGAACAATGTTGTCCCATTAGCACCACCAGGCTGGAGCCAGTAGCCTAGAAGGGGACTAGGCGTCGAGTAGGGCCCTGTCCTGCCTGACGCTCCCGAACTGGAAACGTGGCCACCTCAACGAAACAAGAATCTCCAGCTACTGAACTTGCCTATCAGTTATTCTCCTTTCTGAGGGCAAGGATGAATCAAAACTTCCCCATTCAGTGACTATTTATGACAGACCACAAATTGTGTGTCCTACTGCCTGAACCCTGATATTTTACATCCTAGGTTCTCAGTGCTCTAATATAATTTCTAGAATGCTGGTGAAGAAAAAGTGTATTTTTTTAAAAGGATAGAGAAACCATCTGAAGAAATAAAATACCACTGAATTTCTGGTGTCCTGGATAACTGTTATTTCCTAAAGTACATGATATACAGGAGTTTTTCTTCTTTTTCCGTAGGGATCCCTACTACACTATTCAACAATTTTGAGGGACTCCTGGGAAGAAAAAAAAAGAAAAAAAAAATACACAGGCCACCCCAGGCAGCACTGTTTTTCATATGGCATTTCCTAGTCCTTGTCTAGTTCCACTTCTGTCCCTCAGCATGCAGGACAATCAACACAAAATAGTCACTATTCCACCATATTGACAGGCAATTCCAAGGAACAGAATTTCATTTTATTATTTGTTTGTAATATGCTTATCCTTAAATGAACATTTTAGACACAGATTCCAAATTATGCATTCATTGGAAAGATTAACTCTGATTAACAAATTCATGCTAAACAACTGTGTTTAATTGGATTTCTGTAAGTAGCTGAATGTGGATGCTTCACTCAGTTCTTATACGTGCACGAGAAAAAAAAAAATGTAATTTTAAAATATTTAATAGGGAGCAAACTCTGTGCTGCTGACCTATCTTCCCTGGCAATGTACTCTTCTTCCCTGTATTCCAAGTTCCCATAATCTAGTCCTAATAATGGTTAAAGTTATCTGTCTAATCAAACTAATTAGCACTGGTGAACGGAGACATAATCATAATAGAAAGCAAATGCCAGTTTTACAAAATGAAAACGCCATATGTGCAGTAATTAGTGAACCACAGGCACTTTTTATAAATCATATTTATTAGTTCGTAAACAAATCAAATCCTAAATGAAATGAAAGTTACCATTAGCAAACACCAATGAATAAACAGCTCTGCTGACTAGCCCTGCTGGGCACATTGTGCAAGGAGCTGGGTAATGGCAGCCCCCCTAGCCCCTTTTCTGAGAGGTCCCTTCGAGGTGTTCAAGGTTTTTAACTGAGCTCTCCTCTGTCATCTTCAAGGCACAGCATGGATACATTTGCTGATCTAGGGAAGATGCAGTTTGCTCATATGGGCTGTTCCTGTCTGGTGACCAGATGGTCATAAATTAGGATATTCAGGTTATGTCCATGATGAAAAATGTAGTACTAATAAGTACTCAAATAGTGTCCTACAGCAGGCCAGGTTTCACCAGAAACTTAACGTGGATTTTGTCACCTCACATAAATGATGACATACTATGAAATACATTTAATGGCAAAATCCCCCAGAAAATTGCCAAATTGAAGGAACCTCTGCTTGGCTTTAAAACCCAAATCTTCCTCCTTTACTGATGGTGGTCAGGTCATTCCTTAAGGGCAATTATAAAAGAAGACAAAAAAATGATTTGTAATGAGAATATTTTTGCAGGTTATAAATTCTCCTAAATTTTTAGCTTAAAGGAGTTTCAATTACACGTTGATCATTTCTCAGTAAGCAGCTCAGTATCTCTTTGATAAACCTTGCCAGCAGGGGCACACTTTCAGCTGGCCTCAGACTGAACTTAAAAGGGGATGTCAGACACACAGCTGAAATACGGGATATGAGAGGCTCAAGCTGAAAAATCTGCCTCCATATACACCAAAGAACTTAGCTAAAATTAAGAAGGTGTCTAATAAATAGCACGCATCACTACATATTTGATCACAATTTTCAGCATGAAATATTAACAGCAAAAAAATGATGAATAGCAATATTTTTGGAGGTGCAGAACCACATGCCTCTAGCTGTCAAAATATTATGTAAGCTGAGGCGTCTTCTTTACATTAAGTGCTCTTGGATTCAATATATTCAGGCTATTTCCAAGTTTCTGGGCAGAGAACAGCTTTCCATTCTACAGTTATGCCTGAAGCATTGAAGAACTTTGGCGTTTTGGTATTGCTCTTGACAAAACAAAGCCTTCCACTTTTGCAGCCTCTGAAGACCACAGTGGAAATAAGCATTACGTTTTGGCTGGGCGAGTGGTCTTACATTATGAAGCAGAGCTGCACCTTGGGTCTCAACGCTGGCATCTAAAGCCAGATCTGATGATGATGAATGATGGGCTGCACATATCTGTACTAGGAGGCGATGGCTCGGCATGTGCCCAGACCCTTACCTTTCAGGATGAGAATACAACAGGAGTTTGGAAAGTAGAAGCACAAACCAACTCTTCTCTAAGTAGTAAGTCATCCTATTCCCTTTGGGCTTCACTCTGAAAACATTAATTAGAGCGTGTATTTAACGTGACTCTCCTGTAGTAAGTACACGACTAGCTCAAACTAATCTCACCCCGCCCCAGCAATTCCAATGTATGCTGCAACAATGTCTCAGACATTAACAGTGAATTAATTATAATTGTGCAGTGGCGCCTGGCCACTCTGCTTTCTGTCTAGTTTATCTTTATTTTAGACTAACAAAAACAACAATGAAAGAACAAACACGCTATTAAATCTGTGCAAGAGATAGAAAGCAGAGCGTCCCCACTCTGGTTCCCGGCTTGGCTGTGCCCCCAAGGTGGGCAGGGGTATGTTCTTTTGACATATAAAAGTGCAGGACAGACAAAACAGACCCCAAGCTGCAAGGACATTGTGCATTTAAATCTGATCTCATTCTTGTTTGTTTATTTTTCTGCACTTCTCTGGATTGGGCAGTAAGCTTAGGCATTGCAATCTAGAAACAAAGACTGTTTTCCTTGTATATTTGGTCTGGTCAAGATTGAGAGGTAATAGCAGTGTCATGAAAAAGCCTGAGCTGGTAGGGTTTGTGCCCCAAATAGTTGGAACGAACCCACACAACCATATAAATACCTGTGGATTTTCCAAAATGGAGCATTACCAACCACAAATCACCCAAAATAGCAAGTCAAATTTGACAAAAAGCATGAAAGTGATTTTAAAACTATTATGTATAAAAAGTAACAACAACCCAAGAGTTATTTCCTTTTACTTTCTGGTTTCTGAGCTCTTGGCACTTCTACTTACACGTCCAAACAAAGACCCTCAGGAAAGTTCATCTCCGAGACCCGGAGCTGCACAACCTTGCCCCACAAGCACTTCACAACGCTGAGGGCCCGCAAGCCCCACAGCTCTCGGGCAGCTCCTGCAGTACCAGAGACACGGGCTGAGGCAGCCCAGAGGGCCTCGCACCACTGAGCCCTCGAGGCGCCATTCCTCACACCCACTGCTAGCTGAGCTGGGACAGCACACTTCGGAAAACCTTGTTCTCCCTTTAACGGCTGGGTTGAATCTGCTAGTCATGCAGCAGAGGGGCAGCAGGAAGCAGAGAGCACAGGACACACAACACGCCAGAGAAGCAGAGGTGAAAGGCAAGGAAGACAGCATTAGTCAGTCGCACAAACACTCACAGCTTCCATGCGGCCCAGCTGCTCCACTGGGATGGGCCTGTCACCCAGGACTGTGACACTTCAATGCGACCAGTACTCAGGCCTGCTGGAGACCAAGGGGGAGTTGTCACCAAGAACAGTGTTAGCAGGACCAGGAGACAGACCTGCCTCTACAAGAACCTGCTCAGTAGCTACCAGAGGCAGTGGAAAGCCCCATGCTGATTTAAACAGCCACCACCTGCTTAACTGGCCAGCTGAAGGGGGCTGCGGCCGCTTGGGGGTAAAGCCGGCGGGCAGCAGCGCTCTGGGCCCAGCCCCGTAGCAGCAAGGCAGGACTGCAACTTGCCCACTCTTTGCAGAGGGGCCCTTTCGTGCTCTAGAATGCTCGGATTTGAAGCTACCCAGGGTAAACAACAGCATGTTTTAAATAATTATAGTACATGGCTAAACATCATTACTGCAGGACATGGTCCAAAAAGATTAGTTCATACTAAACATTTCTCTTAAAAGGATGTTGTTTTTCCCTCCTAGTTTGGGTTCCTTACAGCAGACTTTCCCTTCACGATTATTCCCTTGGTTGCTGTAAGAGTGCCAATAGAATTTAGCATGTGGTGCTGGTACGCAGAGTCTGGCGAAAACCTGACTTAAGCAACTTTGCTGCAGATTGGAGATTCAGCTTACTGCACAGAAAGCAGTTCTCTGTACAAAAACTATTAAAGTATATGAAGAGTAATTAAAAGCATCAATTAAGAATGTGAAATACAAATAATTTTATATTAGCCAGAAAACTTATTCTGACATCCTAAAATGGGCACTTAAAAGAAATGGAGATATAGGCTGCCACTTATGCAGTGTTCTCTCAAATACTGCCAAGGGGTGTCTAAAAGTACCATTTTATGTGGTGTTTATATATAGGGATATAATTTATTTTTACTATTTAAATTGCAGTCTAACACACTGTCTCTGTGTTCAGCTGTATAATACAGCCAGCAATTCTACTGCTGTGCTGGCAGCTAAGCTTCATTCTGCAACCAAACCTGAGCTGGTGCGTGCAGAGGACATAACCAGATCTACTTTGCTCTCCAGCTTTCCTGTGCCAGGAAAATGGACAGCACTCTCCGCTGCTCCCACACTTTACTCTGTCTTTATTTTGCGGAAAACATTCATTTTTCACTATGAAAGAGGAACCATTTAAAGGATATTTCATCTTAAAGATGAGTATGAGAATTATGAATATATTTTATGGTTCTTTGGCAGGGATTTCCTGTTTGGAACCTGGTTGAGTAGCTTTTCCTTTGGCGAGCCAGTGCAGAAGGCTGGACTCACTGGTTCTGGAGAGCAACACACAAACAGCCGCAGAGCCGTGTTGCTGCACACAGGTCTCTGGCAGGACACAACAAAGCACACAGGTATCTACCACCTCACATTCACTTGTTCAAAAGGCTTTGAATGCCAGTTTTAATGGCAAATGACAGACAGAATCAATGCTGGTCAAACTAACCTTGCTGCTGTGTGGGAGGTTCCTTCTATTGGCATCCAAAGCCTGATGCTGCTTATCCAGACTTGTCCACTTTTCGCCAGGCTGCTAGCACTGACGCAACCCTGGAAGAAGGGATGCACACCAGAAACCTTGGGATCACTCCATACCAAAATGAGGATGATCATGAGTCTCAGCTCACTTATATTTTTAAGCAAGATACAGTGGTAAATCTTCCACCTGGAAGAGTAATGTGTTAACCCACTGTGCCACCTAATCCCTAAGCGGCTCATTTTGATTGTACGAAAATAATTTAGGGCCCTAACAGTTTAAAACTGTCTTCTCTGGTGCCTAAGTGCTTCATTTTAATAGATATTAGCTGTTAAAGATACTCATTTTAACAATGACATTTACAGCTTTAACCAGTCTATCATAGAGCACAAGTGCGTCACTTAGCAGGATAGTACTGTTTAAAAAATAATCTACCTGCTTTAATGCATATTGGAGTGTATTAGTTGATGTTGAATTGGGTCATCATTTTAACCTTTCGACTTTTTTCAGAAGCATGAATACATTTCAGATCTGTTTAGTTCAACATTGAACCGACTCTGTCACACAATAATAACATTCACATTTACTTCATTCCTTCCATTTAAATTCCTTTCTATTAATTCCTTTCAATTAATCAAGTCCCAGAACATCACCACAAGGAACGTAAGAACTACCCCTGCACAGTCTGGGTATGGCCGGCCTGCTCTATTCAAGATCCATGGAGTAACTCTAGTTGTTTGAAACATGCCAAAGAACTAGGCACTAGGAAAAGACTCCTATCAACAAGAAGGGAACTGGGTTGCAGCATGGGTGAAGGAGCCAAGGCCATACACAATCACACACCTTCCAAGTGATCCCAGACTTTCAGATTGCTGGGTATCTATGAACACTACCCTACCCTTCTCTTGAAACAAAATCATGAGACAGCAAAAGACACAGAAAAAGGCAATGGACTATATAAATAAGCCCTGCAAACCTAAGAGGATGATTTTTCCCTTTTTTGCTGAGGGCAAAAAAGCTGCCCTGATAGATCAAATCCAATTAACACAGTGTCTCCTCTCTCAGTGGCCAGATCTTAGGAGAGATTATAAGAATTTTGGTCAGCATCTCAGCTGTTCAAACCCAACAACTTAAACACCTTCCTAAGCCAGATCCTATGTCCAGACGAAGTACTTTCCCTGGAGCAACCATGACATTCAAATTCTGCTGCACTATTTAAGACTTGGGAGATAGATAACAGTCTACATGGAGGGGATTCTCTGGAGATGTAAATATTGATAAAGGTATCTGATTTTTTTTTAGTTATCAGACACCATGTCTGAACTACCCTATAAGGTATGCAGCAGAAACAGAGTGATTTAAATGCAGGTGTCTGAAAGCAGCTAGGTTAATATTTAAAATTGGTCTTCCATCAGTCTGTCTAGCACAACCTAGTTCCTTCAGAGGTTATCATGCTTTTGCAGGGAGCAACAGAAAGTAAGCAGGACCAGAGCACATCAGATATAATATTGCTTAGTAACTAGAGGTTAATAAAGCCATTTTACAGATAGAGAATTAAAAGGAGATTAAAAAGTCATCTTCTTATCCTGAAAATGATGTAACACTGTGTGCAAAATTCAAGGTTTGACACAAGGGTACAACAACACATGAAAAGGTAATTTGTCAGTCCCAGATCAGGAAAGAGCTTCTTGTTATAGGAGAACATGTTTCATTTTATCACTTGCTGAAATGTCTCTGCTTTTCTGAATAGCAATGGATTTAAATATGTGTGATGTATTCTCCTGAATGAGAAGTCCTAATGCCAATTAAGTTCAATCCGCTGGGTCTAAGACTACTTACCTGAAACAAGATACTGATACATTTGCATACAATAAAAGATAGTTGGAACATCTGCAGAATAAAATGTTGGCCTTCTGATAGGATGCAATTAAGAGCACAAGGATATTTTTTCCTTCAATGGACCATGCAAAACTAAGCAGGATATGAGCTCAGATTTCTGCCAGAAGGCTAAGCACAGCCCCAGCCAATGCATCCATCAGTATCCCTAGTGTTTTGCTAAACTTTGAGGACTCTGTAGGAGGTGCTGGGCAGCCATGGGTGGAACTTGATTGCACAGGTGGTTTTCTACTATGGAGCCCTGAAGAGGGGCTCATAGGAGCTGCCATCCCCTCTGTGAACATGAAAAAAAATCATTCAGATGGACATTGAGGCCAGCAGCAAAAAGAAAAACAGCAATTTTGAAAGCTAAAAAATTACATTTTTCTAATTTTTAAGGGGTAATTACTTGGCATTTCTTAGTGCCTGTGAACTAAAACTCAAGACCCTTACTCAGGTTCTCTACAAAAAAAACAAACCAAAACAAAACAAACCCCACAACACCTAGACACTAGGTCAGATTTTCTACCCCTGAACTTGGGTAGATTTCTGAATGCACAAGAGAAACTGCTGTCATTAGTTTGTAAGAACTTTTCCACAAATTCCTAGCACTGCATCATTCATTTAGGGAGAAATACATTACTTTGCAAATGATAAAGCACACTGACTACTCAGCAAGACCTAATTTCATAGCTTTTTTTTTGTAGATATACTTTGAAAAAAGTATACGTAATGAACTATGGACTAAAGAAAATGCAAACACGGAAAATTAAAACACTATATTTATATGCTGCCATAGAGCTATGTGTGTGTGTATACTTCTAATACGTTGGCATGGAGTTCTAAGTAATAGATATAGTTCTCTTCAGATAACCAAGTACAGGTCTGCTAGCAGGAGTCGACAACAGCTCATGGGTGATAGCTATATATATATATATGTGAACCAAAAGCAGCAGCATGGTTTCAGGGACAGGGCATCAGCCTATCTATGCAGTTCTCAGCCTTGCTATTAAGAGAGTTGGCATGAATCATTACAATGTGTTTCTTCTCCTCACTTGCCTCCTTAAGTAATGAGATCTGGTGGATTGGGACTTTCCTGCATTATGTGTCTGGATGATTCTTAGCACAGTGAAACCTCAAAATTGATGTGCTATCTTGTCCAGCAACACAAACAAAAATAAACCATGTGATTCACCCCTAAAATACAACTTGTTCAGTGCTATGACCTCCTCTCAAGGAGGTCTTGCATGGTAAGCAACATCACCTGGTACACTTAGCTATGTTAATGCATCTCACTGTTGCTAGGGCCAGTTTCTAGCAAAACACTCTAAGCTTTCCAAGCTCCCTGGAAGTGAGGCTGCAACTGCCTCTGCCCCAGTCCCTCCGCTGGTGAAGCTGCTCATCCTGTACCTGACTTTCAGGTGGCAGAATCTGGCATGTGTGAATCTGGCCCTGAGAATTCAAATTACATTAGCATCCACAGTGCTGTTGATTTGTGTCCCTCCAGTTATGACACCGAGGTTGCTAATGTGGTCACTGCTGTAGAGCTCATATCCGATTAGCTCAAAGAACAGATGTGCTGCTCCTAAAATTTGCATTACCCATTTCCACCTGTGAGAATAATGCCATCAACTCACCAATTACTCATGGAGATTTGGGTTTGAACTCCAGACCCAAATCTTTTTTTTTACAAGCAGCAAGTTTAACGAATCAGTAGTGCACTTTGCAAAACTGCAACCAAACTGGAGTTAGAGAAAAACATCTGTCTCTGATGTGTGCCATTGTGCTGCTTGATGTCAGTTTGCATCAGTCAAGCTTGCAGTTTAACTCTGTTTCAGGGTGTTTTTTACATGCATCAAAAGGTTTGTCATTTCTCTGTGATTTAGGTAAAGGTAGGCAAGGTAATATAATTCTGTGGGCTGGCAAGCACTGAAGCAAACCTCAGCTTTTAGCTTTATGTTCCCAGGTGCCTGAATTTCCAGTAGGTAGTGTCATATGTCTGAAGAAAATGAATGCTAATGAAGTAGTGAAAACCTGCTATAATGGCAGAAAGGCAGAAAGATACTCAGCTAACAGAACAGGTTCTGATGGAGGAAATTGATAGAGCTTTCCAGTTTCTCTAAAAAATAATTATTTAAATATTTATGTGAGCAGAGAGTGAAGTACTAGATGTGGGAAGGGCAGTTCCAGCTGCAAGTCAGCTGCGTAAGTTGTCTCCTCAAGCCTACCTAAAGTGTGCTCTTACTGCCACAGGGATTCTGCAAATAACTATTCCCTAGGGCAGAAGCCAGACTGCTGCTGAGGCACTATTCTACCTACTTTGTAGACAGAATAATGGATTTTGAACTATGTCTCATCAGTGGAAAACCAGAAGTATGTCGTCTGCTTCAGCCCAGGACTGTCATCATACAGCAGCTGACCCCAGACTTTTCAGAAGATTCACAGATTCAGTCAGTTTTTTATTAAGATGTCACATTCTTCCACCCTTAAACCTTCTACTAAGTGCAAAAGCCACAGGGGACAAAATGTTGGTCTCAGCAAAGCAAAGGCAGAATTAAACCCCTAGAGCCTGTTCTCATCTATGGAAATGTTTTGACTTCACTAAGGCAATGGCAAGGGGGAGGGCAAATCGCAACTATTTTGCCAGTCCTTATCCTAAGGATGCTTTTAATTGAAAACTTGGGAAATCTGACACATTTTCCTAACTGACATATACATGAGCATATGGTAAACAGAGAGTCATCTTTCCAGTCAATGCTCTAGGTCTCCAGAGGTCTGCCACCTTCAGCCAGTAGTTGTTGGAGGGTGATGTTTCATTAGTGGATCAAATCCAGCCTTGAACTTGAATCCAGCTGGCACATAGCAGGCCCTCAAGCTGACAAGCTGTTCCTTGGAGCGTTAGCAATTCTCCTTCTCTCCTGCCCTAGCTTTGAAGGCAAACACTGGCAGTATGGTAGGCTATTTCATCCTGATATTTCATAACCATGTGATAATGCCGGTATTTCCTGAGCAGGAGTGCACGGAGCTCCAGGAAACTGCAGCAGCACTTAACTCAAGTAGCTGGTGATAAGCACGTTCCTGAAGGAGAGTGGCCCTCTTGCGCTCTGAGGAGAGGGAGCCGGGGGCAGCTGCCCTGCCTGTCCCCACCTCTTCCCAGGGCCTCGCTGCTGAATCACCCTTCCTACCCCACGTACGCCAGCTCGGAATCCCTGTCCGGTTTCCTTGTGATCGGCCGCCAGAGCTAGGTGCCAATATTCACGTGCACGTACTGCCCCCGTTTGCTAATAGCTGTAATGCCCCTGTCTTCTCACACACTTTCCAAGCACTCATCTACAACCAAGTATGCACTATCTGCAAGAGAGAGACATATCTGATTTCATTGTCTGCGGAGCTCCCACCACTCCCTTTGCAGCAGACTAGGTAAGAAAACAAAATTGAGATTTTTTTACATATGCTTGATTTACAAAGCATACACATATGCTTTCCACATACAGCATGTTATATGAAGAAACAGCTAGTGACGGCCTGTTTTGAGGCTGTAATGCGCTATGTGCATCATTTTTAAAGAAAGACTCCATCTAAGAGAAAGTGACCTCCTGAATGCCTGCAGTTTCTGTTGCCTTAAAATGGTGACAGAGCCCTTCCTGCACACCGATAACTAAAACAATGGACCAGAGCTGAGATTCAGCTTCTCGTGATAATTGTCTAGTGTCAATGGCCTTCTAGGTCACCATCTGCCTTCACACTCAAAAACCAATTCACACAAATACTGCATTGCTCACTGGTAATGAAGAGGCATTTCATGAACTTTGAAAGAAAAGACAGAGCTTCAGGGTTTCAGTACAGGCCCAAAATTTATGGTGTTTTCTGTGCATCACAGTGCAAGGGTGTGTAAGCTAGTCTTAATGGAAAAGCTTTGGTGGCATTCTAGTTAGCTTTGATTTAAGGCTTAATTTAGGTCCTGAAAAGGGTTAGTGCATCTTTACAGCCATCTTGTAATTCTCCAAGAGTCCTGCCATGGAGTTAGCCAAGTCCACATTTCAACACGGCAGGGTCACTTTCAGATCAAAGAGGTACTCAGACAGCCACCAAAATCCACTGAGAAAAGGTGTACAGCTCATCCCAAAATTTAGCAAAATGGAGGCAGGCAATTCACACTACTATTCAAGTACATTCAGAAGAAACGTACTGAAAATAAAATGTGTCTGTATATATACGAATGTAGATAGTCACTTAAGATGTTAAATGAAAACTGAAATTCCAGGTTGAAAGTGGATCTAACTAAATATTTAAAACCAAATATTAGAGCTGAGAGAATAATTGGTAGCAAATAATTCACCAGATGAATTTAACTTCTTTTTCTGCTTGTGGAGTGTCTGCATACAGATTGCCATGTCCTTCGATTCGATCATTACTTTTAAATGAGTCTCAGTATTACGGTGTATTTCTTCCTCTGTATAGGTTGATGGCTGAAGGGACTCCAGTGCTTTTCTGACACTTTGTATCTGAAATTCGATCTGGGTACGTTAGCTGAGAAGAGCTGCACATATAACAGTATTGCTCTGACCTACAATTTGATATGCATGTAGGGTTTGGATGTTTCACTGTATTAGTTCAGCACTTAGTTTTTACATGCACTTGTGTTAATGAAAGGTGACTGCTAAAGAACTAGGAAAAACAAACAATAAGCAAAAAGCATGGCCAAAAGATGCTCACTTTAAATACTAGCTCATCCTCTTCTTAGCTCCATAGTGCAGAAAAGAAAGGCGCTGACACACTGGAGGGAGTCCTCCGGAAGCTACCAAGATGACCACGGAGCTGGACAAGATGACACTTGCGAAGCTACTGAAAAAAAAAAAATAGGTGTGTTCCATCTAAAGAAGAGCAAGTGAAGGAGAGATCTTAATGCTGTCTACAGCTACCAAAGAAGAAGGTACAAAGATGATGGTGTCAAACTCTTCTCGGAAGCGCACAGTGATGATGACAAGAGAGAATGGACACAAGTCACAGCAAGTTACAACAATCCACTTAGAAACAGCTTTTTCACTGTAAGGGTGGTCAAATATTGGAACAGGTTACCCAGACAGGCTGTGGAATTTCCATTCTTCTAGCCAGTTAAAAGCCAAGCAGTCATAGCTCTGAGCAACCTGGTGGAACTAGACCCTCTCTGAGTACAAGCTAGGACTGCATGACTTTTAGCATCCCTTCCAACCTACGTATTTCTAAGATTCCAGGACACTTTACTAAATATTTTTTGAGTGCTTGGAGCAAGTCCAGAATATTTTTATGCCCCTGATCAATATTTCTGAAAAAAGAAAAAGGAAAGATTTTTAGAGCAATTTCTGCCTGTGGAGAGATTTTGAATGTTAAAAGCCACCCTGTTGGAGCTGAATTAGCGGCAAATGCAAGCAGTAAAAGCAAAAGTGCAAAACTCCTTAAGGGTCAGATTCTCTGCGAATGTATCTGAGCACAGCACCGCTGACTTAACAGTCACACTGATTTACATCAGCAGAGAATTCCGCACTGAATCTTACGACCACATCAATGAATGTGTTTCACAGTTAACATAACCTCATATATAGCACAGCTATTTTTAAAACATCCAAAAAGAGCTATCTTTCTAGGTGCCCTGCCACAGTGAAAACTGCTAAGTACCTCCTGTGATCTCTGGATTGCGATAGTGTTGTGTCTGATGCAGAATTATTAGGTACCGAAACAAACTTCAACTTTTAATGACTAAATGTCATGCAAGTGGTTGCTGGACTTGAAAGCCAGCAGAAAAGCCCTAGGCCACTTCAGAATTCAGATTCAAATTATTCAGTTATCTGTAGTCCTCTTAGATATCTATAAATATCTACACTCCACAGGGTGTTCATGCAATTTCTGATGGTTTACCAGACTGAAGCCACCTCCTCAACTGTACGGTAGAGTTGTAACTCCTTGATATCGATGAAAAGGCAAGGGACTTAGTTATGAAGGTCATTTTTCAACAGAGCAGTTAACTGGAGGGCACCACAGAATGAGTTTTGCTCTCTTTTGTCTCACAAATTTTGCAATCAAAGAATATAAACATGACCAAAGCTGTTAAGGAGCCCTCTTCTTGTCGAATGCTCTGGAAAAAAAATAATAAAGTAATAAGGTAAAAAATTAGAACATTTTCATTAACACGAAATGTTCTTTTTAATTAGGATTTTGCAAGCTAACTCTCCTAATGAATGAAGGAATGGAACTTCAAAATGATTTGAATTGCTTATTTTTTTTGTTCTCACTAAGAAGAACAAATGTAACTTTCTGCAAAATAAATTCAGTTGGTAATTGGAGACTTTCTAATTAACTGTTTCATGGATTGAGTTTTCATAGGCCTGTAAAAATTAATTGCAATGAAACAGCCCTTCTCCTAACTAATCCTCAAGAGCTCCGACACTTGGCGCTGGTGCAAACCTTGCAGAGACACATGCCTGTGGGTAGAGGTATGGGTAATCTCCTCCTGCATAAAGCAGATTCAGAATAATTCCAGCTGACAATCCTCTCCTTTTCAAAGCAGTAGCTACATGGTATAGCTACAATATCTATAGGAGTCCATTTTTAGGGGGGACCAAGATGACTCCAGCACACCACAACCAGCACAGACGTGTAGTGGGGCAGAGGTAGCAGATGTGGCTGCATGTCAGCATTAGTGCTGGGCCCACCCCTCTGCTGCATAAAGCAGCTTTAAGAAGGGGCCTGTGTGAAGAAATGCTCCTGAGTGACAAAATGCAGCAGGCACAGAGCCACTGCACCTTGGCTGTGTACACATGACAAAGCCTAAACCACTGCCAGGCCTACCTGCTATCACACAGTTCCTCTGGGCGTGTACAAGCCATTAGCAAATACAATTAGCAAATACAAAGGCTCCACAGCTGGAAGCGGGGCTGGCAGGACAAGACCACTGCAAAGTGCAGAGCAGGGGATCAGGGTAGGGGCCCAGCTGGATACCCGCGCAGCAACTGCAAGCATCTCTGCACTGGGGCCTACCTGAACTGATCTTTCAGAGGCAAAGCAAAGCCCAGAATTAGTCAGGACTGGATACAAACCAGGAGAGTGCTCAGTGCTACCTGCTCCAAGGACTAGCGGAGGTGCGAGCAGCACCCTCCCCAGCACTTCCAGCCCCAATGGTCACAAGCGCCTCTCTGTGTCCACGACGCACCCAGGCCCGGCAGGACGTGCTGCTGTGGGAGAGTAAGGGGAGAGAGAGACTGCTGGAAAAAACCATCATGGAATGTCAGAAGAATGAGCTCTGCAGCATCCGTTAAAACACAGAACAAGTCTAAAGCTGGCAGATTTGGTAGAGCTCTGTGCAGCAGGGAGGAGATGCTGCTTTTGACCTAGAGCTCTGCTTCCCTTGTTGCAGCAGATTCAGAAACCTTTTATATGTGCTAATATGACCACGATACTACATGCTATCCCTAAGCAGGCTATAAAACCAATTGCAAGATGACACTATTAACCAGAGAAATGTACTTGATCCATGGAGATATAAAACTTGAACAGATGGACTAAGGCAGACATACTTTCATATAAAAGACACGTCAAAGCAAAGTTGATGAAAGGACCTGGATGTTTGCAGAATCAGTAAAATCTGTTTTTTTTTTTTTTTACCCAAAAGAAAACATCAACAGTAAGTAAGAGAATGAGTCACAGATAACTACTAACATAACCGAGAGATGCTTGATGTGCTCAGTGCTCGCAGACTTTGGCCCAACTCTGCGAACGCTCTCTGGCCTCTAACAGTAACTATGTTTCTAATGCTCATTAAAATCTCAGTTCTCTAGCTCAAAATACTAAGAAACTTGGGCTTTGGGCTGGGGAGATGAGGGTAATATGTCTGCTAATACTCAGCAAAACACAAATGAGATCTAACAGTCCTGTTCTGCGTGAGGAAGGCCCAGCTTGGTTTGGGGTAGGTGCAGAGGCAGTCGCGCTCTCACACCCAGCCAAGGGGCCCAACGGCAGAAGGCAGCGCTCAGCCCTTACGAAATGGGGAGGTACCCAGCACCAAAGTAAAACACAGCCCACTCAAATCCCAAATCATTGTATTTGGTGTCATGATGGCCACACGCTAATATGTCCTATAAAGCAGAGTAACACACAAAGATGGGAAGTCTCATATGGGAGCTTTCTGAATCAGAAAATAGAAGTGTTTTAAACAAGTGTAAAAAAAAATAACAATTAAACAAAATGCAATAGATTTGAAGGGATTTCACAAAATGTTTAACAGAGATTCCACATCGCACTAAGCCAGATTCTCATATTCGGCCAAAAATACATGCTGCATAAAATCTCACTGGAGAATGAGAGAAGACATTTAAACTGAACTTTGCTGGGAGATAAAGTTAGATATTATTCAGTGTTTGCAAGTATCACCTATTTAAGTTATGAGTACAATAACTTAAATAAAGGCAAGGAAGCTCAATACTCAAATCTTGAAGACTGCAATGCTCTGAGTGCTGTCCCAGGAACAAAATGACTTTTTTCCCCACACACTAGTGGACAAGGAGGATCTTTATGCTATTCTTACATTAAAAAAAAATATGTATAAGCATATATATATAAATACGCAGGTAATTCTCCAGGAAGCTTTTTCTCCTGAGTGGTCTCCGTTTTAGGTGGCCAGTTTCAGGCTTGAAGCAAACGAGGCACCAGCACCCACTGACTGCTGTGGAGGTGATCATGTTTCCCTAGATAAATTTTCTTTTCCTTGTCTTGTATTTGTTTTCTCTCATTCTGTCATTTGTTTACTTTTCCACATGAGCTGATGGCTGGGTGCTTCTCAAAAATACACATACCTCTCACCAGAGCACACATCCCGTAGCACAGTGCGGCACAGTGCTGGCTGCATAACCCTTTTTGTATTCCTGTGCACTGGGCAGGGATTTTTTCATTTCATGCATCATCCATAACTTGCTGCAGTGATTCCAACAATCTCTCCCACGCTCACATGAATACGAATAATTTAAATTCACGTTTTTGCTTTTGGAAATTTATCTTCATAGAAGTTGGGCTCACAAAGCAACTCTATTTCCAAAATTTCTCACAGAATAATCAAGCGATGGCAGTGCCCAACAAAGAAGCCTAATTGCATCGGTATCATACAGGCACTTTGTGCTATGACTCCATCCTGCAAATAGGTCAGTTATTGACAGAAATTTGTCACCACCACTACTGTCCACCTTACTGTTCTTTCTTTAATGTTACTTTTTGTATGCTGATAGAAGAAGCCATTAAAAAACAAAGGAGCTGTCGTTTGGGGGATAAGCAGGTATCTTATTTCTACCAATAGGCAATAGCAAACGTTGGGAAGGAATGTATCCAAAATGCTTCTGTGGCCAGTTACAGAATAATCATCTTGGGGAGGAACTTACTCTTCGGCTCCCACCCGTGTCCACTGGGTTTTCCCTGAAGAACAAGACATCACAGTTTTTAACGTAATTGTGAGTGCAGGTGTTTAACCCTACCCGAACACAGAGATGCTGTTAGCTTTCATAAGAACTACAGCGAACTGCAACTTTGCAAAGTGCAGTGAGTTGCACGCTTTCTTCATTTTAATTGTAGCAGCCTTTGAGAAGCAAATGCCTGTTTTGTCTGTGGGCAGCAACGCTCAGCCTGCCAGCAGCTCCACCAAAAGGAGGCTGCTTCCAAAGCCAGGGCTTCCCCTAGCCCTTCTGCGGCCGCCTCTTCCCACCCTTGAAAGATGCTGAAGAAGTTTTCCTGAACTGTTAAACCAATCTTCTAATTATACAGGGAACTTTTAATACCAATGTCCTAATTTTGTTATTCAAACATTAAAGTCTCTCTTGGGAAAAAAGACACACCAAGTTTTTCAGGAAGACAGGCAACATAATTAAGTGCCTGCCCAGCTAAAAACTTAAATCAAATTTGCATGTTGTTATAACACTTAAGCTTTTACTCAGAAAAGCACAAGCTGTATTGTCTTGTTACGGGCCTGCTGCGGAGGAAACGGGGTTCCTGGTGCAGCGGCCGACGTGGTGTGCACCAAAGGCAGTTCTGTCACCAAGCTCATCGTAACTCCCGCCAGCTAGACACCAACGCTGCCTGCTGGCTCAAGGAGTTTTAGCTAAAAATAGAAGCCTCTTAAGAAAAATGACCACTTCTTTAGAAGAACAGTCAGTTTCTCTCTGAATCAATTTAAGCCTGAGCACATCAATGAGAGAGAGCTTGACCTAAAGAGCCCCACAGAAATCAACCCTAAGGTAAAGATGTGCCAGTAATATGGAAGAAGATAAGGAGACTATGGGCCTGATCCAAAGGCCACCAGGTCACTGGGAAGCTTTAACATTGATGTAAATGGGTTGTGGACGAGGCCAAGCTAGCAAGAACAGCAATCTTTATTATAAAAATAAGCAGGAGTTATAAATGGAGTTGAAGCTAAGGTAAGTTCCTGGGGGGCAAAACTTCCCTCCTTTCCTCCAGCAACAGCCTAGGCCTTTTGGTGCCGTAAGGCAGAGCACCACGCTGCTCTCGTTCAGCCCTGGACGAGCACGTGGCAGGGAACGGCCTTCGACGGCCGCCGCAGGAGCGCTGTGTCGCAGCAGCACCGCCCCA
>VZSV01000001.1:2903018-2993714 GCA_013398735.1 Nothocercus julius | reverse complement strand
CATTTTTTGACTCAGTAAATACAGCATAAGAGTAACTACATTGGGAAGAACGTGCAAGTGTTCACGCAGTGAACATAAGATGACATAGGAAAATAGTATCTTAATTTTTAACCTCCCTGGCCCATGATGAACACCCTTTGCTGAAGCCTTGACACTGCCAAGATTGTTCCGCTGCCAAGGTATGAAAGGGCCGACGTGCTGGAAGTGAAAGCCACGTGCCTTACCACAAAGACGACCCACGGAGTTCTCCCAGCTAAGGTCCTGTAAGTAGATTAACTTACTGAGCTACGAAAAAGAGAGAATTTTCAAGTCCCCGTATTGGCTAGACCTAATTGGCTTGGTAGGAAAACGTGCATATGCAGACACAAGTGAAAAGGAACACAAGAGCAGGAGAAATAACCCAGAGCTGCAGCGCATCTCAGAAATACTGCCGCCACAAGACAGGAGGCAGCCGACGGCGCGCCAGGAAGTGCACCCGCAGACCTGGCGCGCCTGGGAGCCCGCGGCTCGCGAGGGCAGCCCTCCTGCGCTCCGCCGCGGCCTCCTGCTGCGCACCACAGCGCTGCGCCCTCCTGCTCGGAGCCGCCAGGCTGCCTCCGAGCCGAGCCCAGCATCATATTGATTACTGCTTGATATTTGCAGGTCTGCAAAATGTCCGAGGAGACGTGGGAAAGTTTAGAGACTTTTAATTTGTTGTACCAAAGCTTTTCTGATGGTCCCAGAAGATTACACATTTATGAAGAAGGGCAGCAACAATAAAAGCTTATTGTTTGCACTCAGCCAAACTTCATGGATTTTTTAAGTATGACAAAAGAGAAAATGAGTTACACAGATTTTCAATAACTTGAACACCAATCTCTGCTGTCCAAAGGGAATTACTCCAGTGTTCTTTCTTTGTCTACCTTGGCCTGGCTTTAAGGGTTTATCCTTGTAAACGACATCAGTAGTTACAGTTAACAGGTCCAAACTGAAGCTGTGGGACTTGGCTCCCTCTTGTCCTGATGTGCCAGAGGCTCCAGGGGGAGAACTAAAGATAGCAAGAGGAACTTTGTCAAGGTAGACTCAGCGCAGAAGATAGGAGCAAGCAGTGCGCTCAGCCCTTCCCTTCGCTTCAGTGACAAATCGGAAGTACCAGGAGGATTCGCTCTCATCAGAGGGCAATGGCATGAAGTCAGATTAAAGTAGCAAGCCATTTTGCTTTTATGTGTTCAGCTAAAGAACAAGGTCAAAGGCAGAGGATCTTAAAACTTTGAATAAAGAAACAGCGGAATTGTTCTTTTCCTCCTGGATCAAATTGATGCTGCCCAGCACAAAAGCATTTCCCTGGATTTGCCCTCCTCTTTGGTGGGGGGTACAGTAAATTGTCTTCAGGTGCAAACTTGCCATAGATCCTGACAGGGATCCAAGATGCTTCTCAAGTCTTCTACACTCCCTGTTTTACTGAAATAGCAGAAAGGCACTAAAGGAAGAAAACAAAAGCATTACTGCAATGTAAGCTAGCATGGCTACCAAAAAGTGTGTTGCAAATTGGTTGTGGGAGACAAACATAAAGCAAATACAGATCTTTTCAGAGCCAAGGGTGATAAACCTCATGTCAGTGGGAAAAAAAAGTCACAAAAGGCCCCTTCTGCAGTGCCTGTGCAAGGGACACTGAGTAGCAAGCACTCAGTTCAGCGCCCAGCCCAGGAGCACACTGTGGGGCTCCGGAGGGGTCGGACGGGTAGCCTGGGCACAGGAGCACCCAGCCTTTGGGTGTAGGCACTGCTGCAAAAGGGGGCTCCAGCACCCGCTGGAAGCAGAGCACAACATACACAGCCATGGTGAGACTCAACCTGAAGTGTGACTTAAGAAAAAAAGTGTTTTGGTTTCCAAGTCTCTTGTTTTTATTTGGTTTTATGCTCCTGTAAGTAAAATCAACAACTTCTTTTTCGCCAATAAACTGAAATTTTGCAGACCATTAATCCATAATATGGACAAAAGCCTTCGGGTGCACGTGAAACAAAATGAAAAATGGTCAGTCTGATTCTTCCAGGAAAGCTGATACCTCCCATGAGCAGTAAAGATTTTCCACAAGCAGTAGTACATACATTTCAGGGCAGACCTACAGTGACTGCATTAGCATGGTAGAGGGTAATGGCTCTGAATATCATTTATGCACACTTAACTACCATTTAGTTAATGTTTATGCAGCATTCTGAAAATGTAAAGTGCTATAAAAATGCCAAATGTTATTATTATTAATAATCCTTGTGATAAATATGACTCAAAACTCAATACTCTATCCTTGTCCTTCATGTCAAAGGGATGTTTGCACAAATATTAAGGACTGCAATTCAGCAAGACACTTACAGCATGTACTTTACTTGGAGACTGAGAGTTATACATATAAGGGAAAAAAAGATTAACAGGTTTCTCCCCAGTTTAACGAGTGTTACAAAAAATGGAAGATTACACTAAAAAGCTGCTTTTAAAAAGGCTGGGTCAGAGCTCGGCTGTAACAATTAGGAGTCTATTTAGCAAGCTATGGAGGTCACTACGTTTCAACAAAATGTTTTTCCTTTTAAATAAATGCGAAAGAGGGCATACAAAAGCACCAAAGGCCAGAAATACAAGAGTAGCTGCTGCCTGCTGTGTTTGCACTGCACCACATGCCGGCAGCCCAGCCCTACACCACCCAAAACCCCAAAGTCAACCCTCACAACATCTTCATTTCGTCCCCCAGTGGAGGCCTACCAACCACGGAGACTGCTCTTCCAGAAAGCAGCATTCCCTCGCTGCTTTCACCATATCCCTAAAATCACTTCCTCTCACATGTAACTGAAGTTCTGCCTCCAAAAGGTGGCTATGAAGCAGCCTGCCAGGCCCTGCAGCTCCAGGACTCAGCCCAGGAGGAGCCGCGCCATTCATTACGTTGCATTAGACCTCATCAGGGAAAATAAACCTGGAGAGAAAATCCCGCCAAGAAAACTTTCAGCAAAGGGGCCAGTATTTCAAGGGAGTAATTGGCTTTTGGAAGAGTACAAGTAAGGACAGGAAAATCATTTTTAACGGGTTTCTCTCTGGTTTGGAGTGGGCTTTGGAATTTTCAGTGGCTTCACCACTGAGACTGAGAGGGTGTGAAATTACTTCTCCGAGAGAAACATCTGCCAGTCACCTCACTGGGTAACCCAAAGGGGGAAAAAGTTCTGCTAAAACAAGATCTTATAAATGTCTTCACTCCCTTCACCAAACTGCATTTTCCAGAGTTCAACTCCCAATCCAGTATTCAGCTGAAGCAACTGGATGCTGAGCTCTTCAACATTTGGTCCAGGTCTTGAGACTGGAGACACAGGTAGAGAACATACAGCTAAATCTCCCCTCCTGTACCCCAAAAGCCTTCTCCAGGACTTAGGAAACTATCTTAGCTTAAGAAACGAAAAAAAGAAAAAAAAAAAAAAATCCCACAGAGACAGCCTGATCTTCTACTTCCTCACACTGGTATAAATGAGGAATAACCCCATGGACTTTGTGGGATTTACACAAGTATAAAACTGCTAGAAACAAAATGAAAGGGTCACATATCCTAACTTCAGCAGTTGGCTTGGACTGCTTTAAATAGCTTCATTAATAAATACTTTCAAAAAGAAAGAAAGAAAAAAAAGCTCTCTCCCTCCCCCAGTACTAATTGCTAGTGCTCAGATTTAATCTCCAGCATTTATTGTGCTTCACCAAATCCCTAATAATCACCCCAGAAGACTCCTTAACATTGTTGTATAATGGGAAACAAGGGCAGGGTATTACTTTTTCATGTACAAAGATGTTTCATCAAGAGGCCAGATTTCTTCTATGCAGCTAGAGCACATAGAGCCTGACACTTTTAATTTCTTCTGTAATTGTGTCACGAGAGGGGGTTATGTCACTGTGCCTCTTTGCTGAATTCCAAGAGGCTCAATGCTATTCCCATGGTCATTGCCTCCTGCCTCTACTTTAAAATAATGAAGATTTGGGCTGAAATAAATTTGAAGATATCAAATAAGGACCCCTTGAGTTTCAGGGAAAGAAAATAAAGCAGCTTTTATTAAACTTGTTATGAGACCTTTCATGACCACTATTCTCACTGTTCTCTTTGCTCAAAGCCTTTAGAGAATGGTCTCACTTTAGCCTAAACTCAGCTCTTTCTCAGCTCTCTAAGCCTCTGTAAAATTGAAGGACATTCACTCCAACACACGTCCTTAATAACTCAGTATGATTTAAACTTTCAATCTGCATTCCTGATTTCAGTAATAATTGAAAGGAATGCATTAGCAGCAGCAAAAAAAAAAGCCACTTTTGCTTCATAAACTTTACCTTCATTGCTTCAGATTTTCAGTAGTTCTCAATATGTAAGTTTAATGGCGTGACCCTAACAAGAAACGATCAGCAAATGAAACGAACCAGTATGTAGCTGCTCCACACGGCTACAAGTGTCAGCTGTGGCCTGCCTGCCATTAATTTTATTGTAACTCATTTCTTCAGGTTGAGTACAGCACGATTTAATGTTCCCATTCTCCCATTCCTGTTCTGCATGACAAATTGTTTTAATAAACATAAACCGGGTAATAATAAAGTAATAATAAGCCTAGCACTCACCTTATATCACTGCAGTTAAATTCTCCCATAAGCCAGCCCCGGTTACAATGACAATTACGACGGAGCCAATCCGCAGCCGGGCAAGCACAATGGACAGATTTAATATAGTTTGTAAATATGATTAGTGTGCTGTCATGTTAGTGCAGCCTGGTATTTACATTTCTCTCTGGGGTTATTCACTACACCAAATCAACATTAAATAGTGCTCCCTTCTTCTCCCCTTAAATCAAATATACCTTTCTTTGTGCTCTGCTCGCAAGTTAATGAAGAAAATGGCATCGATTGTTAATATTCAGGGATCAATCAGGGCTTTACATATTTATTTTTTTAAACAGATGTAAGTCTGTCTGCAGGGCCCTGCAAGATTTCCTGGGAAATTCATAGCCTCCCCTTGCCTGCCTCCCCCTCTACACGCACACCCCTTAACATCTAGACTTGTCTGCTTACTCTCTTATGAAAAATGTTCAAATAATGAATGGCTGTTGTTTACAGAAGTAATTTCATGCTACATTTCCATTATTGCCGGGATTTGTTTAGCTTCTCAAGCTTCCCCATTTCCCTGCAATGAACTTTTAAGGAAATATAACCAGCTTTCACTGTTTATGCCATTATGTTTATAATAGAAGCTGCTCTCATTTGTGACATATTGCAACACTTCATAACTGTGTGCAAATAAGCATCCTTAAACTTGTTAAGCTCAATTAATCACCATACAAAGCTTTTTTTTTGATAGGACTTGCACCAGCATAAATCCAGCCACGGAGCAGGTAATAAAAGGGCTCCGGCGTGGTCTGGGGTCCCGCGCGGCACAACCGTGCGCTTCGGCTGCTAATAAAACTGCCTGCGGATGACATGGTGCCATTTCTCTCCAGTTATTTGGTTCCCGTGTTTAGGTAGCACGGGCTGAACACGGGCTGCCCAAGCGTGGAAAGGATCCCAGTACACAAGGCTGCATCATTGCTTCAGCGACCAATTCCCACCACCGAGCAATCTTGCGGGCACAGCAGCGGGGACTCAGGCTGCTGAGCCAGCACGCGTGGCATTTCGCTGGACACGAGCCGGCTCGCTATGCACAGAGCTGCAAACGCCTACAGAAGGGCAGCACGGGGGAGCCCACAACTGCACCGAGCCCTCGGCACTGCCACGCAGGTGCTGCCGCCCCCCTGGGCTCCTCTTCACCAGGGTCGTCCTCCCCGGACACGGCCATGGGATGAGCGACCACCAGCTCTACTCATGCTGCCGGCACTTAGGTCCCCCCTTCTACAAAGAGGTTCTCATCTCCCACACCTTGGCTGGGATCGAGGACTTGCAAATTTAAGAAGTGCCTTAACCAGACTGAATGGGTTTTCTGGGTGCCCTGGCTTGCCAATCTTGCGGGGCCTGGGCACGTGCAGAGTAAGTCTGCAACTTCACCTTATGTGTTTAAACAATGACCGCAAAACCACAACTGTGGCCTCTGATAAACTGTAAGGCCAAGATTCAACAGCACCTCAAATGCTAACAGAAAATTAAAATACACAAGATACTCTCATTTCTGAGGGTGCAACGTGTATGTACATACAGTAGGCATCCACAAGCATTTTGTTTGCCCTTATTCTCTCCTGCAAAGTCTAAAGATATGTCCCATGTCAGAAGTCTACCTTCAATCGAGGCCAAAAGCTCTGCCAAACACCCACACTTAGGAACTGCCATAAGCACTAAGTCAACACATTATTTGCTATCTAATGCAAATAACTTTTCTGTAATATTCACTTACATTAGGAGAGGCGGGAAAAGGATGATTTAACGAAAGCCTTAATCATCAGTCAGAGAGTGTAGATACCTTGTAGGAAGGTGCAGGACATTTTAAAGACCTATCTCTAGTTGTGGCTTTATTGAAAATGATAGATTTAAGAATGTGATTCATATGGTCTCCCAGGGGGCATGGATCTGACTTACTGAGCCTTGCTGATATTATTTATTTAAGAGTCAAAAGTCACAGCAAATATTTCTGCTGTAGTGTGAATTTACTGAATTTTCCATTTGGAGCCTAGTGCAGTGACAGCTAGAGAGGGGTGTCTGTGCATGTGTGGAAATGGAGGAGGGGGAAGAAGTGGGGTGTTACTACACATAAGATCACAGTACTTGAAACATCCTACTGAGATCAGAAGAATTGTGAAGCATAGCGAGGTGGTACTCCAGCTATTCATTAACTGCCTGTATCAGCCAGCCCGGAGATTAGAGCTTAATGCAATGGTGAAGTAAGTGTCCATATCACAGGAGCCATGGAGGAATAGCGAGATGTGATGAAACTGAATAGCTAGCCATTGAAAGTTGAAAAATATATTGATTTTTCAGTGCTTGATCACCCAGGAGGCTTTATCAGGTATGAATACTTTGGAACCATCTGCTAACTCTGTAATGGTATTTTAGGATTTGTGACAGACACCAGCAAAAATAAAACTGCATGTTAGAAAATAACACAAAGTGAAGTTTGCTTCCCTGTAACACATTGCACTGCTCCACATCTGGTTTTCTCATTCCTGTCTTTTAATTGTTTTCAAATTAGGTGTAACTAATGTGTGAATACAAATTAAAAGTAGTACACAGACTCAGGCTCTCCCCACCTTTCACAGCAATTATAGCTCATACTATGTTTAGAGTAGTGTTTAACCCTGTATCAGATTGCATTACTTAGACGGTAAAGATTTCTTTCTCCCCAAAAGAAAGTGAGCAGGACCCCAGTTATTGTATTCAACTACTGAACCTTGTTGTCAACATTTCTCAACATTCATTTGTGTAAGTCACAGAACAAAAAAGAACAGGAATAGGCTCGAAGGCAGAGTATCTACATATTGTTTGATGTAAATAACACTCCCAGACATGATTGGCATTCTCCAAACAACAATCATTGTTATTGAAATGTGCCTCTATTCCCCTTGTTTTAATACTGAGAATGATTATGAAATCTCTTTGGGTACAATAAATCAGCTGAAAGATGTAATAACATGTTTCAGCTGTTGGAATGGATGTTTGATTACAGCTCTGAGGGTTTTTTCCTCGTCTTGTTTCTAGTCTAATTCTTAATCCATGCTGTGATTTAAAAAAAAAAAAAATCCACACATCAACAGCAAATACTCATTCCTGTTTACAGAGTGAGGATAGGCTGAGCAGGAATCAGATCACATTTTAACAAAACAGAGAAAATACTTCTCTATTACAGCTTTGGTTAAAATAGTAAGTTAAACTGCCATTTGAAATTCTATTCAGTAAACATTTAAACTTTAGCACCTTTCTAAGATTAAAAAAAAGAAAGAAAAAGAACAAGAAAGAGATTTCATTTCAGTCAAGCCTCCTCTGATTTCCAAGAGAAAAACAACTGCCTCTGCCTCTCCTCCCCTACCTCCCTCAGTGATTCTGCAGGCCTCTCCTTAAGTACATGGTAGAAGAGAATTAGTTTGCCCCCAAATGCTGAAGTGTAAAAGGAGAAAAATTATTTTCCCCTATTTTACACTGTAGTTGCGATACCCAAACAATGAGAAAAGTCAGCACCGAGGTGGCAGCCCGAAACACGGCAGCTGCCCGGAGCCCTTTGAAGGCTCCGAGAGCCCAAGTGCAGCAAAGGCAGGGCAGTCCCGCTGGGTCGCTCTCCCAGAAGAGTCTGGCAAATAATTCCTCTTCCTTAAGCGTATTTTTTGATGGGGGAAAAAAACATGAGAGAAAAGCAGCTAAGGAAAACAAAAAGGATAGCAGGTGGATGGCTTCCTTCTCCAAGCCACTTTTGTCTGCGCCCCAAGGTGCTGGCCCCACGCTGGTGCACCCACTGGGGTGTCTGCAAGCACAGTCCTACATGTTCTCCCCCGAAGGCTGCAAAGCCAAAGAGGCAACTACATCGAAGGCTAGTGGTGGGAAAATTCAGAGAAATTTGGGGCTTCCTGAAGTCTTTACAACTGCTCAGTGATGTGTTGCCAACATTTCATCAAGAGGCTCCTAGGAGAATTCCCCCTTTGGCCTGTGATAAACCCAGTGCCCCAAAAGCACACTTCCTTGCCAAGAGGAGGGGCGACGGATGAGAAAACCATTGAAGCGTTTTCCTCTTTAAATGAAAACACTTCTCATCATTGTAATCAAGAAAAGCGACTATCCTGCCGGGAGAGCGATCCTGCACGGGCCGCGTGGGTAGGCCTGCGTATGCTCTCTGCAGTTCCCCGCGAGAGGCAGAGCAAGCTCTTCTGCTGGTGGAAATCGCTGTCTGGGTGGCAAGGGCACCTGGAAGAAGCAGCTCCCCAGCCTGCTTCCAGCGGCCTGGAAGCACACGCTGTAAGCCAGAGTGCAGCCAGGGAGGGCTATGAAGGACAACCAACTCTAAGGGTGCTCCCACGAGCAGATCTTCCCAGGGCCTGACCCACAGAGCACTACAGTCGGGCAGAGGCAGGTGCTGTCACCCAGTGGCACAGGGAGCCTTCCTCTTCCCCTCTACCCCTTGCACAAGGGTGTAGGCTCTGTCTCATCTTGAAACAGGCAGGGTTTTAAAATGAGACACAGATCTCATCCCCAAAGCTGTTAGCACAACATAGAAAATACTGAGTATTCTGATACCTTGGAAAAGGTTGTCACTGGTTAACGCATTCCCCTCTTTCTGACCTTTATTCAAGGAGAAAACTGCCAACGGCACAAAACCCTGCCAACTCCAGGAAGCTTAATTGTACAGATTGTGGTCTGTTTGTAACACAGATTACTAAAAGCACACTTGGACCCTCTGCGTTTGCTTCAGTAACTGGTTCTGCGCCTGATAAAGGAGCTCTGCTCCGGTGCCTCCCTGCGGGCGCAGAACCGCCCTGCCCTGTGCACACGCTCACTTAGCCGGCCGCCACCTCTGCCGAAGCGCTGAGGGCACCGCAGGCGGGGACGCTCCGCAACCCGCAGCTCCCGCTTTCCCTGTGGAGCAGAGGCAGGAGGGGACCCACTCCCTGCTGCACATGGGGCTTGATAAAAAAATATCTCTCTCTGAGAGACTCTGGGGCTGCTTGGCACAAAAAACTGAAGCAGCTCTTCTGGAACGCACAGTACACATCCTATTTTTAAAAAAATAGGAAAATCACTTTTCAAATTTCAGAGAACATGGTGATACACAACATGGAAAATTTAACCTAGAAATAACCAAAGTGGAATAATCTCCCCAGGTTCAAGATTCTTTTTTCTCTTTTTTTCCCCAGAGTGAAATTTTACTGAGCAAGGTGCTCTCCTCCTCCACGCCCCCTCAAAAGTTAAACAAAAGTTAAACACTTGCAACCTGCTTGCAGAGGCACAGAGATCACCTTTAATTCCTAGCAATCTTTTGCTAACCACAACACAATTCCTTCTGCTCCAGAGCAGAGAGGCAGGCAGAAACTGGGCCAGATCCATACACAACCAAACCAAATGGAGAGAGTCGCTGAGAAAGATCAGCCCTTCACTTTGCCTCTTCGTTTTACAGTTTCCTGCTCATCATCATCATAATTATAAAGCAACAAGATTTTGAGGGGGGCCCTCCTCAAAAAATATAGCTTCTCCTCTTGTTTCCTGCCTTACAAGCAAATTTGAAGGTGGCCCTTTTGGGGCTCCTAGTTGTTTGATAAAAATGTTTTTCTCCCCCGATCACTGCACACCAAAAGCAGTAAGCGCTCAATATGTTTTTAATTTGAGCACACGCCTGTAGCTGCATGCCAGTTCCTTGCTGCTGTAGCGTCGATGAGCAGTTATCTGTGGAACAAATTGAAGAAAGCCACAAACTAATTTCCTAAATGTGTTTTTTCTTTCTCCAATGCTAAGGAAGCAAGGAGTTTTAGATGAGAAAGAACATCTATCTTCAGCTCAATGGACCGAGAATTCAGAAAGAAAACTCTTAAAGCCTTTAGAAGTATCCAAGAATGACACAAAAATACAAGTCTCTTCAAATTTTATGATGAAAGTAAATGCAGTCAGCACATTGAGAAGATGACAAGGACAAAGGAAGACCGAGGCACACCTGAACTACAGTGATAAATGAAATAACAATTTCTTGCCTTTAAAAAAATAGTGCTATTCCTGTCTGATACACACTGTAAGCTGTCATGCCGCTTCTGTTACACCTGAGCAAAGACTGTGCATAACAGACATCTCCCTCCGCGTCCAGTTCTCTGTAGGGGGTTGTACCCCATCAAATCCTGCACAGTTGTGCTTTGCTTAGTGAAAAATCAAGAGGGCAGCACAAGTGACTATTCTCTTACCACCTTGTTCTTGAATCTCCTTCTGCTATGAGATGTAGCAATAGACATGTCTTTTCCCTTTGAAATCACTGGGTCCCAATTCAACAAAACATGTTGCACAGACATATATTTACTCATAAGGCCATATTTGTCTTATTACTACGCAAAGTAGGTACAAAATGCTACAAATGAGAATGGTCATATTTTATAAGGACTTTATAGTGGTATAGATAACTAGAACTCAATGGAAATCTTTTTTTCTCCTTCAGATTTTTTTTTCAGATTTGTTCTTTTCTGTTCAGAAAAGCTCTTCCTCCTGTTTAAAACTAGGTGCCTACTACCTTTCCAAGAAAATGGCTTGTACTTAATAAAGAAAAAGCTGTTTTCCTCATCTTCTCCACTACAGCCTAGTAGTGGAAAGTAGACTACTTTCTTGTAGTCATGCATTAATTTCCTATATATACAACACAAAAAATGTTGCCCTATGAGGATAAAACAGTTTTAGCCTCAACATCCCCTGACGTTTCCTACCACATCTAAATAAAATGGAGTTCATGAAGTCCCAAATGTAGAGTAGGCGCTTTGTTTTCTCTTGCTTTACAATTAACAAACTGTTGTTTAATTAGAAAATGTCTCAAGACTAGAGATGCACCCTGCAGAAGCACTGCAGCAAAGGGGGTTTGTGCTACATGTGCGCCCACGCTCCCATCCCAGCCAGGCCAGTTGGGGCTCACACCCTGTGGAGCTGCTGCCTCGGCTCAGCTGGGAGCCCAGGGCCTCCTGTCCCTTGGTGGCCCAGACACCAACGGCTCTCCTTGCTGGTCATGGGCCTATCTCATTCGGTAAGGGCAAGTGCTCAGGGAGAAAGATGCTGTTTCTAAAGACGACAGCGAGCAACGCAAAGAGAAACCTGCGGGTGCGAGAAGTCGCTGCCTCCCACTGCAGAGGCTAGCGTGGCACAAAAGAACACTTTCTTGACCTACTCCATCCACAGCTCCCAAGGTACTTCCTACTCGGGGAGGCAAAGTCCACACACAACTCAGAAAGCTGGAGTGTCAGTTCTAATGTTATTTCATCCCTTTTCTCTCCCTTTCGCTGCCTTGCCCACCCTGAGTTCTTTAAAGAAAGGAGCTGGCATTCAGACGGAGAGAAAGCCGTGGCAGTGGGGGCCGGCTCCCGCAGCACAGGTTGCAGCACTGCGACCTATTCAGCAGCGGCGGCAGTGCCGCTGTGTCGGCTTTGTGCTCCGCGCACCGAGGAGCCCGGCAGAGCCCAGCCGGCAGCACGTGCAGCGCGCCGCAAAGGACGCACAAAGGGAGAAGGCAGCACGCTTGAAAAATTTAGTGGAAACAGTGGAGAAGCCGATAAAAGACAGTGGAGGCTGCTGAAAGGGGCCGGCATACAAAGGGACCCAGGCTGGAAAGGGGTGCGCGCTACCCCACAGGTCAAACGCGACAAAACCCTGCGCTCCCAGGGCTGTCACCTTCCGCAACGCGGGGAGGGAGCCGGGAGCGCGCGAAATGCAAAGGCAGCGATTCAGTACAGGTGCCGCGTACAAAGGCAAAGGGCATAAAGGGGGAAAGTCTGTGGTGCTGGCAACAAGCTGAGACCACTGACCTCAACAAACTATACAAAAGAAATGTTTGGAGAAGATATCAGAAAGAAAGCCAAAGTATATCAAAGTGCAATAAGGAAGAGTGGGATTTTGGTCAAGACATTCAGCTAGCGCTTGGGAGAGCTGGGGCCCTTGTGAGACTCAGCCACAAATTTCCTTTGGGAGCAGAAGTGAAGCACCTAATCTCACGGCAACTCTGCTCTCATTGGCACGCAAGCGCTCGGGGAGAGGATACGACGTGCTTCACACGTGCACGGAGCTGAGCACGCGGGCTCCTGGGCTCAGCTGGGAAAAGGAAAAGTTTGTTGAAATAGCGGAATGAGTACTGGGGAAAATTCCCAATTTGGATTTTTTTTTTCTATTTTGCAGGATTTTATTTTGCAAGAAGAATTTCTATTATTCTTAAAGAAGATTTCAATGCATTACATTTTCATTCATGCTTTTCCATCATTTTCAACCCTTCAGCCACTGAATATAAATATCTGATTGGTGCCAATACAGACCCAAATGCTATCTGGAGATTCTTCCCTCTTTTCTTTTTCTGGTTCTTATTTTGCCTTTTGCTCTTGCTTTGTTTTCAAACCCCTTTCTGACCTGAAGAGGACAGAGTATAAAAGGAAGAGTGAAACTTGAAAGCTTGTGACAGCTTTCCAAAATTGGAAGAAAATCGAAGCTAAAACATTAATGATATCTGAGAAAAGTAATCGCCTCATTTTAAAGGAGTTTGGCACATTTTTACTTGAGAAGATTTTTTTTCTTCCCTTCTTCTTCTTTATAATACTTAAGGGTGTTTTTGTTTTTTTGCCTCTACACTTTTTACAGAAAGACACAAGCCAGAAGACTCAAACAGCTTGAGAAAAGAGAGCTTCTCCAGATAATAAAAAAAAACCACACATTCATTTTGTTTTTCCTTGAAAAATTAAAAGAGACCACCGGGAAAACACTTGCAGTGAAACCCCACTCCAAGCAGCCACCCTCCGCATTGGCGGCGGCTGCTCGTGCAGGTCACGCGCGGACCGTGCGCCAGGCGGCCAGGAGCCACGGCGGCTGCCTCGCCTGGGCCGCTGCTCCACTCCGTGATGGCAGCAGTGGCGACGGCGACAGCCTGGAGCGGCGCACGAGGCCTCACCGCCAACCCTACCTATCGGCGCGGTGATCGCTGCGCCAGCGCGGGAGCTGCTGCTCGGCACACGGAGCTGCTCACGCGTGCCGAGAAACGCCTAGGCAGCCCCATCCTGGGCTGCTCTGAGCTGTGGCAGCACCTCACAACCGGCCCCCTGGCTGACTGTCTCGCAAATGACTAAATGCCTCAAACGGGTCAGGTTCCTAACGCGGACGCAGTGAGGGGTTTTTTTTGCTTCCTGCCACAGACAGGAAAATTTCACGGTTCCATTCAGAATTGGTCATCATTATGAAACGCTCACACGGACGGGCTTTTTGGCCACGATATAAATGACTTAAAGCAGTGATTCAAATAGGTCTATAAAGTGCCTCTGTGATGTTCCTCTCCTTTTTTCCCTTTTTTTGAAACTGTCTCTGCTCCACAGCTCTTTGTAGCAATAAGCCCTTGAAAATCACCCTTCTTAAGGTGTAAACTTGGTGACTGTACATTAGAGTTAAACATTTGATTTGTTACAGGCCAGAAAAATAGAGAACTTGAAATCTCTTCATGGTATATTAAAGGTCACACAATTATAATAAAATCCTGCTCCAGCAGCTCCAGTCGTCGACAAAATCAGTCTCAGATTTCCAGCGAACAATGAAGTCCCCACAGAGCTTCAGCTTCCCCGGGAAATCAGGGTATCTCAGGCTGTGTTGACTTTAAGGATGTCCTGAATGCCCATCATAAAAAATGCTCTCCTCAACCCCGCAGCTCTTGTGGCACCGGCCATTGAAAACGTGCTTTTTATTTCAGTGCCGTTTGGGGCATTGCGTTTTTCTGGTTTCTGAAACTGCCAGCTCTGCTCTGGCGAGATGCTGCCAGGCTCAGCGTCACTGCAGTACCACACACAGCAAAATAAAATAATAATTATCCAGAAGAACATCTACATCCTCATAATACAAACTAATCTTCAGGCTTCCCATCAAGCGAAACATATTGACAACTGACAATAGGCAATTAATAGATTAATGAGCATAGCTCTTATCTGTCTGCATTATGAGTTTATCTGGTTGTAACAGGATGAACACAACACGGGCCTGCGCTCACAGGAGTGGTGTCCCAATAGAAATGAGATCACTGCGGCGAGATAGGAACGCGGCATTTTGATTACCAGGTATCGTTCAATAGCGCAGACCCCCCCCGCACACACTTTAGTCTATACATTCTAAAATTATTCAAGGGCAAAGAACAGAATATAATTTACTAGAGAGAGAATTAGAGGAAAAGGTTTTACAAAAGGAAGAGAGATTAGGTTTTGATCCAGGGTTAAGAGCACTGCCTCTGGCACATGCAGAATCTGTCAAGATAGATGATGGAATATAAAAAAAGAAGAAAGCCTTTCCACCTACAACTGAGCCGAGAGCCAGTGATGTGTGCTGCTTTAAATAATAAAATAAACTTTAAAAATCCTTTGACAAGCCAAATAGCAAACCAGACATGCAACCATTTTTTTTAATGGGTCTAACTCCGCTGAACGGGTCTGCTGCTACTGAACAGGGTAAACTCATTCACACGAGCGTTGGGGTTTGATCCACAGAGCCACACACCGCACTGCGGGAGGCTGTGCTTTGAATGAGAGTTGGGCAGAGGGAATCTTCCCAAGTGGTAACGGCAGCCAGGTGAGCAAGGTGGGAATTTAGGGAGCCAGAGTGCTATTTTCCCGAGTTGTATCCTGACCCTTTTCCCCCCAGCCCACTTCCCTGTGGTGTGCTTACGGGGAACAGATCTATCCAGCTCTGCACTTACCCACTCCCCGTTTCTGTCGCAGGAGGAAATGAGCTTCGCTTTTTTTGTGCACAGAGCCCACTTCTGTCTGCTCCTGCTTGTGTGTATAATCTTAGCTGTCTCGATGGGGCTATTTGTACTAGTAAAGTGAATTTGCCCTTGATAGGATCAGA
Source organism: Nothocercus julius (assembly GCA_013398735.1). Classification (NCBI taxonomy): domain Eukaryota; kingdom Metazoa; phylum Chordata; class Aves; order Tinamiformes; family Tinamidae; genus Nothocercus; species Nothocercus julius. Next base: position 2,978,225 of record VZSV01000001.1, on the reverse strand, counting down.
AAGTTTCAAAATAAATACTGTGGCGCTTTATGGGCTGGCAAACACAATCTGCAATTTGCTGCGTGGAAATTGTCCCGCTCCAGAATTAGCCTGGTTTCCATGCTGCCTGATGGGCTGGCGCAAGCACAGCAGGACAGCTGCACGTTGGCGGTGCCATGTCGGGCTCCCGCGGGGGCTCGCAGGACATGGCGGGCGTCCCTGCCCCTGCCCAGGGCAGCGCTGCCGAGACACTCGGGGTCATTCCCATTCCTTCCTGGGCACCGCTGCATGGAGCAACCACTGTGGGCAGGGACACTCAAACCACGGAAGCAACATTCACCAGAGCATACCTGAAAGCTTCACAACCTTCTTCGCACCTGGCTCTTCACTGCTTGAAGCAACTGTCACATTTAAACAGCGGGAAGGTGCCCAAAGGCTACTTCTGCACACATCTGTGTTGATGACAAAAGGAACTACACAAGCACACAGAAAATGCTATTATTATATACTGCTCTGAAATGGCAATTCAGTTTGGCTCTCATTTTTAAGAGCTAATATTCTTTTATCTGATCAAATGGTAAACAGCATTGGCAAACCAGGTTTTGATGGCATATGTATTTGCAGACAAAACTTATATTCAGCCTTTTCTGAGATGATCCCACAAATCTGTGTTGATATCCTCTGTGGTCACATTCTTAAAAAGCCTGGAAAATGGAACAGCCTCTCATGCACTGCTTTAAATCCTGTACATGGACTTCCTCATTTTCTAATTGAATGGGACCTTCTAGGCACGCAGTGGGGAGCAGCTTTGGAAAATGAGAGAATATTTTCAAAATGTTGCTTTTATTGTGCTTTCAGTTGCTGTATTCTGTAGGAACCCAAACTAAAACTTCAGCTCCGAGAACCGCAACGTGTCCCGCCCTCGAGAGGCACTCTGCCTTGGGGCGACGTCTTCACGGAGGAGCAGCCGCTGCACCAAGCGGAGGCTCCCGGGGGCCCCAAGGGGAAAGGCACAGACAGATCACAAAATACTACAAAATACTACTTTTTTTTTTTTTTTTTTTTTTGGTGGCCTTGCCAGCCACTTTTTTCGGCTGGATGCCTTGGCCCTAGACTGATAAAATGGCCTCCTCCCTTCATCACTCTTCTCAGGATTTGAGCCCTGATATCCTGAAAGGCACCAAGAAGGCCCTTCTACAGCCTCCTGGCAAAACCAAGACACAGGTACTTAATGCAGCTGGGTACTCCTGCCCCTTATCTCTATGCTAAAAGTTTAACAGAGATCCCAGGTGTTCAGTTCCTCAGCATTTCTGGGAAAATTCCTTTCGGCTTTAGAGAGCTAAAGAGCTTCTTTAAAGAAGCGGATCTATCTTTTGCTACTTCTGGGGAAAACTGTTGACAGAACTATTAAGAAACATCCCCAGCCTGTTTTGCTAGGAGATACAAGCATGATTAGAGGACATGAAATAAATTCACAAAGACCAGTTGCAGCTTGTTTTTTTGTTACTATAAAACATAGTATATGAAAGAGATCACTGATGAACTTTGATCAGTTTATGGAAGATAACTGTAGCACCAAGAAGACAGGCAGCCTTTTGGTCACCGAAAATGTCTTTCGTCTTTAAGCTGGTGTTGTCCACTTGTTAAATATTTTCACAAACACAATTAAGTCCTCCTGAGACTGTGTCTTGAATGCATAAACACAAACAGCCTCCCCAGGGAACAAGGGGAAGAAAAACAACAAACCAAGTGTGTGTCACTGACTGGTGTAAAATTCTTGATGGACAATAGTCGCAGCTGCCATCGAGGTCAGTGGAAGCACCTATGTTGTATACTAGCTCAGAGTATCTAGACACAATTGTTTTGTACTTATACTAAATAGGCAAAAATATATTTACACTATCAATTCATTTTCATGTTGAAGAGTCAATGAAGCTCAGTGAACACCCTTTATTCAGAATATAGGGAAAAATCAGATCCTTCAAGCTATCAGCTAAAGGAAAGAAGTATCCACTACCCAAGGCAGGCCTATAGCAAGGTCTTTTAAGCTGAACCAAATGGCTTCCTTAGAAACTGCTACTGCAAAAGTAGCAAAAGGAAGACTGCAGAAGTCTTCCTACTTTCCTATGCTCTGGAAAGGCAAGGTACTATTTTTTTACAAATAAATAGGACCAGAAATTTGCACCAGAAATAGTATTGATTTCGCTATTAATTTCTCCTTTCACTCTTGATCTGTACTCCTCCGCCCCACCACATGTGAAGAGTCAGCTCACAATTCAGCCCTACAGAAGAGAGCAATGCAAGGAAATCAAATGCCGGTTGAAAAGAGCTAGATGCTCCTCTTCCACCACCAAAGCGGGGCCCTGTTCTCATCCTCCTTGGGCCTGCGTATCTATCTGTAAAATGGAAACAACACTGCAGAACAAGCAAGACTCGCATCGGCGTCAACTATGTTGGTGAACTCACAGGAAGAATGGGCTCTCCTTCTGCCCTTCAGTACTTTATGTCTGTGATATCTCCCACAAGGCAAGCGCTGCCTGTGTGGAGAATATCTGCTTCAGCTCCCATCAGCAGAAGCTACCTTCACTTGAAGTAGCTATGGGAAAACACCAGGGGCAAACCTTAGCTACAACAGAGGCTGTTTCAATACAAATAAAAAGCTCTATAAATCACAGACTTTGTGACATGACGTCAACTGTGGATGTGAAACAGCATATATATAGGATTTGCTGCAACAGCAACAACTTAAAAATCAAATACTTTACCTTTATAGATGCCCCCAATGCCAACTTCTCAGCATGTTGAATATGCTTCTTAAGTTTGGCAAGTCTTTTGAAGTTGCACATATTTTTACATAGGATCAGTAGGTCTTAGCCCAGATTTTTCACTATTTATGTTTCTGATGTAATTGTGCTCTGCATCTTTTCACAGAAGGTGAACTGAAACTGAAGTTTTCTTTAAAATTTCTTTAAAATATCTTTCCAAAAATACTTCCACTGAACTCAAGCAAACAGGAGAGAAGACGCATACATTTTTTTTCCCCCCCTTGCGACCCAAAAAGGGCTAAGCTAATGCTGTCCTCCTAACTCCAACATCACACTTCACACTAAGCTCCAGTAGGGCTGACTATGACTGTTCAGACAAAACAGCTTATTGTTGCAATATACCACCCTGTTTGAGCAATGTTTTGGGGTATGACAATAACACTCTGGGCAGGAATCTTTTCAAAAACTGCTTGTGGGGTTCCTAGATCACTGTGTTATCCCAAGACTTCATCCCACTTTGAACAGAAACAGACATAAGAAAAGCTCATTTTTTAGAAGCAAACGTTTCCGAGCATCCTTTCCGTCAGGACTTTCAAAATCTCTTGTCTGCATCCCATCCTGGATCGAAACTTCCCACAGAAAGTCATGCTAACTACACGCTCCTGGCTGGGTTACTCAGAGGAGCAAGAGGGCTGCCGGGCAGCAAGGAGCAGCACTGGGGAGCAATGCTGCAGCAGCCCTGTGACTTCACGCACACTTTGTTTAGCTGCTGAAGTGGACAAAATTGTGGGACCGGCTCTGTCGCTTCATTTCCGTGTAGGTGCAGCCCAGTGCTCTCTGTGGCTTCTGATGCAGGAAAAAGCTATTCAGTGGCAGCACCTTATGACTGGCAGTACTTTGCATCACCTAGCAATAAAAACACCCAAAAGAAACAGACCGGGAACCCCCTATAAGTGCTTATGATGCACTGAAATGCTCACGCAGGGAACGTCCCCTCTCTCTGCAAGTGATGACACCACACACTGAAGAATATTCCTATACACTGGAAAAATAAAGAAGAACAGGCAGCATTCTAGAAAGGAACTGCAGAAATGGAGAAGTGCCTTCCTCATTTTTCTGTATTTATTTTCAGCTCTCACAAACATAGACACACATTGAAGTGCCTTTGTTTGGCTTTTCCCTCCTTAGTAATTGTCAAATGGTCACGAGGAATTTCTGAAATCGGGAAGGATATCCTGACTCATGGTTTACATGATCTCCCTAAGAGCATTTCAGAGAACCCAATACCCAGTGGCCTTGGCACTGCAGGCCGCTGTCCTTTCCGCAGCACCCAGTGTTTTACTGACCTTGGGCAATCACGATGCACAGCGTGCAAGGATCAGCGCAGGAGGTGGGGATAAAGACCACAACGCTGGGAAGATGCCCCAGAGGAGACCAGAAAACAATGGGCCTCCATAGGAAAAGGCGACAGAAAACTTAAGTGGCACTGAAATGCACTGAAGCTTAAGGCTGCTTACAAAAATGGCTCACGGTGAACAATTAATTTCAAACCAGGGCAAATTGAAGAAAAGAAGCTTGATGCACACACCAATTTTGTCCCTCAAAGACAAGAATTGCCTAATCAATAGTAGTGCTAAAAGGAGATGGGCGCTCTCAGGGGTACTATTACAAAGAATTGTCCTGGGTTTTAGCCACCTGGATCCCAATTGCTCTAATAGATGTCACATGGATAAAACTCAGTTTAAAGCTTTAAAAACTTAGTCCTGGTCTTCCTAGGCATCCATTGCCATCAGGTGGCAAATACAAAACAGCAGGAGGCACTGGGACATTTACTCCTGCATTGACCAGTGCCAGAACCTGCCTAGGAATCTGCACTGCCGTGTTCCAAGCCTCAGCGACGGGGTTGAACAGCAAGGCATGGCATGAGATGGAAACGGGGAGAGTAGGAAAGCAAGCCCGCTGAACCCTTCCCTTCGATGTGTTTATAGTAGGACGCATCAGGTACTCATCGAGCTGGGCTAATCCAATCAGTCCTAGTCTTCCATTAGCTAAAAATAAACGAGGACTTTTTAGGTAGTGCTCTGACTCGTCTTCTCCCCCGCCCCTTTCCAAATTGTGCTCAACTTCTTAATGGAAAAGCTTCCAGGGGTTTAAGGTTTTAAATCAAATAAAGAAGCAGACAAAAGGAGAAAAATCCAATCAGAGCAGAAAGAACTGGCTTACAGGAGAACTGATTTTCTTCCTGTTTCCACCAGCACTGAACTCCACAGAAGGAGCAGCCAGAACGACAGAAGGAAGCAGACAAAATGGGACAGGAAGGAAGTCTTTTTCTCTCTTATAATATACGTAATTTTACATGAGGAAATTTCACATGAGGCGGCCTGCAAGGAGCCTCCCAATGAGAGGTGGCTTTAGCCCAGCCCAGCCCAGCGTTACAGCTCCCACAGAATATGCAGCAGCCAAATAACTGCAATCACTTCTTTAAAGGAAATGAGAAAGTCCAAAGCAAAATGCTCCAAAGCTGAAGTAGACAGAGAAAGGGAATGAAAAAGACTAAGTAAACCAGAGAAGTGCCTTACTAGCCCAACCCTGAGACTTGTGATGGTCTCAAAAGATGACAACTTATCTGCCGGTCCATCCTCCTGACAGTCTAGAGAAGACTGCACAGCTCAAGTTCAGAACTGTTGTGATCAGACAGTGGTTGTAAGAGAGAAAGAGAATGGAAAACTTTTTGCCAAAATAGTGGATAATTGTTATAGCTATGCAGGAATTAGAAAGTTTTTTTTTTTTTTTTCCTTCTGTAACTCAGCCTGAAAATATTTCACACTATGGCACTTTTCCAATAAACCCTACAAACATTCGTAACTGTGCTTTATGGAAGAAGAAGGAAAAAAAAAGAGCTGAGCCAAGACAAAACTGTATACTGTAAGAAACTAAGGGTGTTGAGCTTTCTATTGAAATACAAGTCTAAAGTTTGATAAAACCTGACTGCTAGAGATGGTGCTTGTTGGTCCAATTCAGATCCTATTCATTTGGTCAGATCTGAATGTAAACCTGAGTGCAGGCCTTGCGAGTCACCTAACATTTGCAAATGCTACTGTCAGGCTGCCTTCTGCAGCATCTCTCTTCATGGACATTACAGTAACCCACATCGGTTCTCCTGAGCTGAACTGGCACTCTGGAAATCCTAGCACATGGAAAAGGCATAAATGCTGATATCTGAGGAGGGAGAGCAACATCGAGCTCTACTACTAGTTAAAAATGCCTTGAGAAAAAATGACAGTGGAAGAATGGGCAGAAAAAGGAGAAACAAAAGGTGGTAAAATGGATAAGGAAATTAAATAGTAAAGGAGTGCAGTAGGGAAGGGAGAGTATGGGAAACAGCTGGGGGAAAATGACATCAACCAAAGATGAGAAAAAAAGGAATTAAGGCAATAGAAAAAAATGAGAAGCGGAATAATGCAATAAAATGAAATGAAAGAAAAAAAAAAAAAAAAGACACCTCCCCACACAATAGAAAAGAGGTATACCAGAGGGTGATGGAGAAAAGTGGTGATGCAAGGAGAGGGAGAAGCAAGAAGGAGGGGGAAAGGTGTGAGGAGCTGAAAATGACTTGAGCTGGGAGAGAAAACGGGAGTGCAAGGAAAAGGAAGGTAAAGAGAAAGAATCGTGCAGGGAAAGGACCAGAAAGAGGAGACCAATCCTAGGGAGCCTGCTGTGGTGGGTCACAGCGGAGTTCACAAGCCCGTGCACTCCAACTATTTCTTTTTGATTCTGTGTCATTGTCAGGCTTCAGACTGCAGCTGCAAATTGTTTGTCTGGCAGTTCGGGTAGGTTTGATTCAATAACTCCTATAAGAGGGCAGGCAGGATATCAATGCTGCTTTATTGCCTTTTTCTCTGCCTACAATAGCAATCCTCCAGTTATACAGTATTATAAAGTGCCATCACTGGGGGTTGTATCTCAGCATAGTCACGTCTCATCTTTCTAGGTTATAATAAGCTGGCAAAGGTGGAAGTCTGAAACTATGCGAGCTCTATGAAACGATTAACACTGAGGCCTAGAGATCAGCACCAGGGACTGGCACCGAGCAAACAACACACCTTGGCTTCCCAACGACTGTACTGCAGCAACAGGTAGCCACATCCTATGGGATGAGCTTTACCAAAAGGTGCTTGGTCATCTACCTTGAGTAACACTCCGGCCACTGGTGGGCAGAGCATTAACACCCCAGAAAGCTGCCACCGCTACTGGGAGGTAGAAGAAATAAACTACACTCATTGTTGTCAGCTGGGCAACTTCACGTACCTTCCTTTAAATCCTCTGATGTGAGATCTACAAAATATAATCAGTTAGCAACTTTAAACATGAACTTACCATTTTCCTCCCGGAAGTTGGTCCCTTCAGGCTGTGCGGGCATCCCTCACCAGGCTGACATAGAAAAATTTCCCCAGTCTTGACTGGGCATGATCTGTCAATGAAGAGAGGCTTTCAGTTACCCAAGGCTCTCAAACAGCACCTTTTACAAAACACTACATTCAAGTTAAAAATGTCACAGCAAAACAGGAAAATCATCACACAGAAAACTGCTTGTGAGGCATTTGCTGGTGTCCTGGCACACTGTTCTGGTTAAATCCACACAAATCAGAACAGAACTTCTGAGTCAGGCCAGGTCACTAGAAATAGGAAGAGTAGCTGAAGAGAAAGTGACCCTTTTCGTCTGCCTAAACTTATCTTACATATAAATATATATATCATACGCACACACACACTGTAGGTGGGTATCTTCTAGGATGTATTTAGAAACCATTGTAACTTTACAGAGCTGTTGATTCCATATATTTCCATCCTTTTGAGCCACGCTGTTCAACCGCCTACTTATTCTTAATAGATTAATTTGTGATTGCTCCCTCGACATTTCAGCCTTTCATGATGGAGGGCAATTCCCCTCATTTCGCTCATCAAGGTTCCATATAATAATGAAAGTTCTCATAGGTCACCTCTATTGCGTCTTATTTCCTTAACCCTTTTAGCCTTCCCTCCCAAGGAGCATTCTTAACCCTGGAGCTGTCTGGGCTAAGGCAAAAATACATTTTTTCTTGCAAGGCCACAGCAGCTGAATCCATATTGCATTAGTCCTACAGAAAATTTGACTTCAGCCAAGTGATTTCAATTCTTTGACACCTTTACAATGTCATAATATCCTGTTTGCTCTTTCCAAGCAGTCCTACACACCAAGCTGCTGATTTCTCTTTAATAACCACAGGTCTCTTTCTTCTTTGCTACATTGAATAATATGAACTCTGCTGTGGTTCACTAGCTCTAGACTTGTTGTTATAGCCAGCTAAAAGATCCAAATCCTTCTCAGCTTGCTGAAATTGCCTCTTATTGTTTGCTTAATCTTTAAATTTGGCAGAATAATCAATGTTTGCTATTTTACTTGTTACATTCTTTCAAAATCAAATTGATGGGCAAGATTTTGACCTGCTGTAAGTTGGCACATCTCTGGCATCACTTCACTGCTCTGACTTTACACATTAAATAGATGCTTTAAAATAAGCCTGGAGGGCAAGTTGCCAATTTGAATTTTCCAGTTGTTACTTATGACCAATAGCTATTTCCTAAGAGGGAGTCCTGCCTCATGTTTTGCATTATGTGGGGGAACGTCCTGATGGCACCTGCAGGCAGCCTCATGCACTGCAGGGCACGGGCAGCCCTGCGCACCAAACGGGTGGCTACAGCTGGCTAAGGGTAGCCCCTGTTCTCCAAGAAATTGCCACCAAAAGAACCACCATCACATTTTGCCAAAAAAACTTCACGCTGTATCATGCTCATACTCCCTTTGTGCGAGGTGCCCAACTCCACAGAAAACAAGCTTTTCTGACAAGCAATACAACACCAAATAAAACAACTGCCCTTCCCCTCAGGGCTGTGCATCTTCAGGGGAACGAGACAACAATTAGTAGCGAGTGACTTCGTGCTGCTTGGGTTGGGGATTATTTCCTTGCAACTACGGATGGGATTGAGACTGAAAAATCATTTCAAATAACTACGAAGGAGTCATTGGATAGTAACACCTTTCAGTCTCCAGAGACCTAGAATTGATTTGAACTGGTCTATCGGTTAAATGGAGAAAAGCTATTATCCCATCACTAATCTTTTGAGCCATTCAGCCCCACTTGAACCAATTTTTTCTTCAAAAAGCTATTTTACATATTTCACTCATCACCTTAGCCTACAGTCTCTATGGGAGAGCCTCACCACACGATCTGGGTAAAAGCTGAGTACCTCACCCTCTTGCATTTCTGTTGCTTCTTGAGGTTGCTGCTATCATGGCAAAACTATTAATGTACTCTTCATGGCATCCTGCTTTTCTTGCTACCATTCACAAAATAAAACAATTTCTTATTAGCTTGTGGAAGAACAATCAGTCGTGAAGCATGTGTCCCAGGGACATTCTTTCTTAGAGAAACACAAATCCCTTTCCCTGAAACGTCATAGCCATCAGGAGTAGAGAGCTGGTGCCTCTCTGGACCTCTGAAGGCTGAGATGGGGCAAACCCAGGATTTGCAGAGGAAGACCTGAAGCACAGAATTGGTAAGGATCAAACCTGTGATATCCTCCATTCTTAGGTACATTCATGGGCAATAATATGTGGACAAAGTGCCCACGAGCATAGGAAGAAGAAATATTCAATAATGGAAAAAGTCTTAAAAATCATGCCATTGGCACGTGATACTGGGCTTGCAAGAAATCAAGGCGTCCATAATGGAAACCATTTAGGTAACGGGGGCTCCCGCTGGGCCACAGGGTGGAAGCAGCGCAGACCATAGGCCGTACGCAGGGAGGCTGGAGCTGCGTTTTGGCAACGGGGCCGCACTGGAGATCCCCTTCAGCTAAGCAAGTAAGTGTCCAGCCCCATACCTCACCACTGCTCTCAGTGGTTGTCCACTATTTCACACGCATGGAGAAGTCTATTGAGTCTACATTACGGTTTCTCTTCCTTAAGCATCTTGGCTGTAGCTTCTCTCCTGAATTGACTCAGCCTCCTCCAGCAGTGGCAGCCTTGGAGTCCATGCCCTAGAGAAACACGCAGCTGCAAACCCCGCTCCGCTCAGCCTGCCCCGCTCTGCTGCTCGGCCTCCAGCAGCACCGAACCAGCACCAGGCCCTTTATAAAAAGGGACGCTGCTGTAATGACACTATCAATTCTCCCAAACACTGTAGCTACTTATCAAGACATTAGAGCAACCTACTCTGGTTTTACTAGCCTATTTTCCATCGGAACTTTTAAAAGGTTTTACTGCCTCAAGTATGGCACTTGGACTGCTACTAATTTCAATTTTATTACATTATCATATTTTTCAGATTTATTTCTAGGTTTTGCATAAGATTCAAATTGTTACCCAGTTTATAAAATCAGATATATTTATCTTGGTCAAAAATCACATTAAGATAATTATCCTGCCCTTTTGGTGGATAATTTTGTTTGTATTATATTGAAATGCTTATTTTTTGTTTTTCTAACCACTCACTCCTGTGCAAGTGGCTATTTTGTCCCTGCCATTAGCAGCTCTATCCCGCTCTCACTGTCACATCTCCAGGTGAGGCTTGTCCGACAGGGGAGTCGCTGCTATGTGCACACTAGCAGGTACTGTGCCAGCCCCTTCCGAATCCAACGCCTTGCCCTCGGCAAACCCCCGCTTCCATGTTAGCTAACATATCAGCTCCCAATAGCTGACAGCAAAGACCATGGCCTGAAAAGCGGCCCCCTCATCAAACCTGGATATCCTGCTGCCCTGCTCACCCTGCACGAGGCTCTTCAGGCCCAGACAGGACATGCTGCAGAGCTCCCTACGCCTGCCAAAGCAGCCACCTCGCAGATAGCTCAGTCGGGAACTAAGGACCTGCTAAAATTCCCACATTATCAGAAGAACATTGCTTGTCAAGGACCAAAAGAGAGCAGCAGCTCCTGGCTGCAAGGAAAGCAAACTGTGCCTCAGCCCCGCCCGCGAGATGTCCAGGGAAGGCCGCTTATCTGAGCTGCATCTTCCAACAGCTGAACAGAGGTCTCCTCAACAGCCCGGTACCTCGGCTCCGGGAGGTCTCAAACGCCATCTACAATCTCCACTGTTAACAATTTGATTAACTGAAATTAGATTCTTCACTTCATGGGAAATTTTGATACTTAAAAAGCAAAAACCCACAACTGAATCAAGCCTATGTTTTTGGCAAAAAAAAAAAAAAAAAAAAAAAAAAAAAAAAAAAAAAAAAAAAAAAAAAAAAAAAAAAAGAGATTTCTTTCTGCTTTAGCAGATCCCATCAGAATTCTCCTCTCTCAGGGTATCGTCAAAGTTTCAAATTTTATTTAGAATGTGTGGGATTTTCTCTGTGCATATGCACCAATATTATAAAACAATGATTTACATCAATCTGTTACAACTTGCAATAATTAGCTGAAAATGCTAAATAGCCCTTCCTATTTTAAAAATTATGAAGTGCAGCTGCTCCTTAGTACTGATGGATATAACTAAAATACACACACAAAAATCCTGACATTCTGGTGTAGAGAAGGGAAGAGGACGAACTGGGATATTTTGATTATTCGAAGATGCTGGCACGCGAGGCACTAACAGCAGAAGTATCAGCAGGCAGACACTGGCTAATGCACGAAGGGTTTGGAGGACTGCTGCTGCAGGATGCACTTCTGCGAGTGAGCTTATTCACCTTTCGCCATCTCTAATTGAGCCTAGCAGCGTCACAAAAACAAATTCCCTCCTGGTATTTTCCACCTTCCTGGCTGAGGGCACAGGAAAGTACAATCCTGCCCTTTTTCCTTTCTCCAGGAGCAAAATCGGAGAAGGTCTAAGAAAAGTCCCAAAATAGAGATAAAAGAAATCCTGTCTGTAAAGCTCAGTCTCTAAGGTTAAAATGAGGATTAGTTTGCATATTCCTGTTATTTCTTGCAGCAGTTTGGTGGACTACATGGAGGCAGCGCTCCCATCTCGCTTAGGATCACCTCTCCTGCCCGTTTCAGCGCCGCTCAGAGTGCGGGCAACGCAGGGAGCCCCTCTGTGCCACCCTACGTACGCACCTTGGCCCGGACATGCAGCCAAGGGAAGCAGCCACACGCGGCAAGGGAATAGGGTGGCAGCTAAGGCTCCCTGCTGGGAAAATGGGTTCGGTTCTATCAATTTCAGTGCAGTTGGACAGAAATCGCACCAACCATTTGCATAAATCACAATCCAGACGGGCTGGCAGCAAAAGTTTCACTGTTTTGCATACTCCATATCTGAGAACATTTTTCTCTTGTAATGACACGGTGAGGAAACTGATGATCATAAATATGGAGTGTATCACCCTGTCCCTTAACTCTCTCCTTATTGCTTCTACACCATAATACATGCATCTCAAATAAATTAAACATGTGACATATAAAATCGGTTCATGTTTTGGGGGGATTGTCAGAATCCTGTAAAACCAAAACGTTGAAAATCACTTGTCAAAACCTTCTGGGATGAAGTAGTTAAGCTGTCATTGACAGCTTAAACACTGTTTATTTGAATATGTAAAGGAACTTCCTGAAAAACCAGAAGCAGAGTCTGATCAGTTCTTTCTTTATACATCTCAGTTTCGCTTCCCTGGTCTCTGGGGAAGCACAACTTCATGGCTGCGAGGCCCTACACACATGCACTGAAGTACACTGCTCTGCTGATAAACCTGATTTGGCAAGGTACAGCAACAGCATAGCCCTGGTACTACAGGATTATTACTCTGCAGAGCCCATTATTTGAAATGGAATTGCTCTGTGCTTACCACAAAATAGCAAGTAGTATTTTGCAGTAACACAATAAATAACCCATGTCATCTCTGTATCTACACCTTTTGCAGGAACAGATACAAACCCCATCTAAAAACAAATCTAAAAGTGCTATAATAATGCTGGAATGACATGCCTCTTAAGCTGTTTACAGCTGACAGACTAAGTGAAATGGTTTGACAAGGAAGAACACAGTATGTGTTGACAGCCTTGCTTAGTTCATATTTGAAAGGCAAAATTAAAGTCATACTTCTACAAGGTGCAGAATTCTGTTCACTTGAAGGACATTCTCTTAAGCAAGGCATGATATTAAGCCTCTCCCAGCCTCCTCCTCCTGTCTCCCATTTTTATGGGGAGGCCACTAAGTGGCACACCTCAAAAAACAGTCCTGACTCCGTATCTCAGTAATTGCTTCTGAAAACGTATCATTTAGAAGAGTATGAAGAAAGAGCAACAGTGGGAGCAGCCATAAACGTTCACCCTCTGTAATTTAAGGGAGCACTACAGCACACGGACAGCATTTGGCTTTTCTTACAGTGGGCAGCACCGCTAGAAAGAGCAAACGGCAGACAAAGGCTGAGAACAAATCCCCCGTGTCCACAGAGACACCTCTCACCTGATTACAGCATATGAGAGAAAAACATGAAAACATGGTGAATCCTAAAAAAAAGTAAGCAAGAGGGAAGGGAGGTCAGAGGACAGGGCTGGAGACAGGCAGGAGGGGAAACAAGCTGCTTTGGCAGCACTTGCGCAGGGTTGCAGGGAAGAGAACGGGAAGGCTCAAGAACAGCTAGTGGCAAGTTGCTGGACACTCATTTTTAGCTTGTCTTTTTATCCTACCAGCTAGTAGTAACCAAACACTGTCAACAACTCACAGTCAGTGTCAGATTCATCCGGAGGACTCAGTCCTGTTACTACCAAACCGTTTTCTGCTCTGTGAAAGCTTTGGCTAACACTTGGCCCCTCACTGTTACAGGCCAAATCAGATCAAGAAGACGCAGTGTCCCCCTCCAGCTTTTGGAGACAGTGACTCCTTCGCTTGCAGGCAGAAGCGCCGATGAGGGCAGAACAGCTCCTGCTGCTCCTTTTTGGTGGATACACCCGGAGTTGCTGCTGCCAGAGTGCCAGCCAGCCCCACTTCTCTTGGGAGCCCTGTAATTGATGTAAACAAGTCCAAAGTTGACAGATGAAATCATCTCACTGACGGGAACTGCCGGCAGAGTATTAGGACTATTTCACATTTAGAGGCACAATCCTCACAATTTAGAGGATGCAATTACCATTTCGTTTACACTGCACAGGCTCCCCCGGCTCAGCTTGAGCAGGCCCAAGCAGCCACAGTGCCGGTGCTCCAGCAGAGCCTGGCTGATGGCAGCCCCTGCTGCCGCTTCACCAGGGAGCTGCCTCCCAAGGTAGCTCCAATGGGTTTCTGTGCAGCTCCACGGCTAGGGCCTCCTGGCACATCACTGCCAGGGACTGCTCAAAACTTCAGGCTGAAGCTGGCGGTCCAGGAATCCAAACAGTGCTGAATGGAAGTGTTTTTTCAAACTAATGGAAGTTTTGCCTACATTTTTCTTCCCACACATGAAGGTCATCAAATGTTTGTGCCAAATGTTAGAATTGATGCCATCCTAATGAACTCTGAAAACATTTTCCTGTCAAAGTAAATAGAATAAGTTGACATCACTGATCCCAGCATCGACCAAAGAGGAAAAACAAACAAACCATCAGCTCAAAAAACGGAGGGGTTTTTTTTGTGCTCCAGGTTCAAGGATGCGAATCTGGCAGTGCAATGACAAAGGGAAGCAGGGGGCATATGACAAAGGGGCTACGCTCTCTGCAAGCCAAGTCCATCCCAAGGAAAAGCAGCGGCCTCAGCACCAAGGTGAGAAGTGCCCGGACGCTACCTCTTCCCGTGCCAGGAACACGTGAGAAACCTCATCTGAGCACTGCTCGATCCTTAGCTGCAACATGGGCCACAGGCAAGGCAAATAAAACCTGCTCCTGAACTCTTTCCCAGCTAAAAAGTAATTACATTCTTAAAAGCATGCCAGCAGTTCTTAACTTTTCTACACATTTTCTTTCCTGTTGGGCCTCCCTATCCTTGTGGTCTCCTCCTCCACCTTCCAGGGAATCTCCCAAGCCATCTATCCAATAAAAGTGGGCAAAGTAATATAACCCATGGAGTAACGACCCTGCTACAATGGGACAGAGACTGAACTGGATGCAAGTACGGAGAAAATATATCTCAAGTCGTGCTGCTAAATTGGGTTTCAGGAGATCCGGACTCATTTCTTGTTTCTGACACAGGATTCCTGTCCTCATCCCCTTGGCAATTCACTGAAATCATTCCATGTGGGGAATAATCCCACCTCCTCCGTTCCTCTCCTATCTCTTCAGAAATCTGGGACAGGGTACATCTTGCTGTGCACAGTTTCTAGCAAAGAGGTACCTAATCACCATCTCTCTAGGTAGCTCAGCAGTTCAGTGTACAAATAATTAAGACTAATTTTACTATTCACTCAGTCAAGAGGAACAACAGACTTTCTGCAGAATACATAGGAGGTCTTCGAGTCTGGTGAAAGCAGCTAGGTATCAAGCACCAACAGAGTCCCCAAACTCAGGCTTCTCCTCAGCTGCTACTGCCATTTTATTACGGAGATTTGCCACAGAAATTACTATAGCATGGAGGTAGTGCTGAAAAGCGCAGCATTAAATTTGGGAATAATGACGGAGGAACTGGAGCAGAATTAAAAGGATGAAGTACTTTGTAGGTCCCTACATCAAACACATTTCCATTTTATTTACTGTTTTAATTTCCAGTTCTCCTGTGCTCACCCTGTGCCATCACCCACATTTTTTGAACTGAAAGGTATTATCTCAGCTCCTATTTCTCCAACAGTCAGTTCTACTCTCCTTCACCCCCCCAGCTCTCCAGTTTTCCTTCCCCTTGACAGCCTGACCACTTACGTTTCTATTAGCTCAGGCAACGGTTACCCACTCCCCTTTCCATTCCCATCTCATCTCTTCCCCTTCCATTTTTCGTGAGGCCATCATACATCTATGCCAGCACTCAGAGCAGGCAGAAATAGACATAGATCCTGCATACGTCCACAAAAGGGGAAAGGTTGAAGCGAATAACATCCCGGGCATGAACGATCCCATCGCTTGCTATACTACAGTGAGTCGTGCTTTCTCGCATCCTGATGGATGAGAGTTATGGGTCACTCCCTCACTTGGGAAAACAAATGTACAGCACTCTTGCCTATTGTTATTCTGTATAATATAAAATTCTAGCACTTGGAAGATTTATACCCTTAGCAAACCAATCACAGAAACAATACAGGTTGGACACACAACAGAGGCTGGACTACCAGCTTTTTTGCTTTTGATAGAAACAGATGCAACTGCCCTTAGCAATAAACTGGTGCTACATTATCTAGAGGGGGACATTTTATGGACAAAGAGTTTATTACATCCATAGTTTGCCTTGGGTGCAGGGGACTTAGCATGTGTTAAGTGAAGCTTAAGTGATTTGCTGAACTGGCCTAATAGCACAAAACACTCCTGGCTCTATTTGCTTATAAATACATTTTAAGGCACTGATTGAAATCTGTAATGTCCTGAATGGCCCGGGACCCAGTTACTTAGGAGATACTATCTCTCCTTATAAATCTTCTGTAGCAATTCAGAGCCAGCTGCTGTTCTTGCTTTCTTTTCTGGGTGGAGAGCAGGCTGCTTCTGACGGGGAGGCGCGCGAGCCTGGGAGCGGCCCTCCCCAGCCATGCCCAGCGCGAGGCTCCAGGGAGCCGCTCCGAGGAGGAGCACGAAGCTGCTCCCTGCCACCTGACCCCATCCTGCACACTGGGCGAGCACCAGGGGCCTGCCCATGCCTGGCCTGGTGTCCGCGAAAGCCTTTCAGGACCCTTCTCCCTCCTTCTGCTCAGACCCCAGAAACAAGCAACAGCTGCAAACTCCTCCTGCATGCACCACTTGCCCAAAAGCTTTAAGCTGCCCTGGCCTACAGGTTATGTTGCCAGAGACACTGGAAACTCCTGCAAATCTACTCCAGAAAGGCGCCTTGAGACAGCCCCAGTGCCACTGGCACATCTTAGCTAAAGACAGCAAGTCCCAGCCACTTGTGTTTATTTACAAGCATGTTTTCCATTTTAGGTTCATTTTAACTGGTATGAGCTGCTGAAGCACTAGATGCCCTTATCTGCTTTCCTCAAGGGAAATAAATACATAAAGTACATAAGATTGCAGGGTTTTAAGATTAAATGTTATAGACACAGATTAAATTATATGCTTTTAATCCCTTTAAGGAACTCTTGTTCACTGCATCCTGTTCCAGGTTTCCAAAATAATTTCTACTTATATTCACATTTAGAAGCATTTAAAACATAGTAAAGACAGGATGTATCTGTGCACACAACTGATAACAGAGAGCCTCAGTCTTTGTCCTGGCCTGACCCAAACCTCAAAAGAGGTTCCTCAACAGAGGAAACACCTGTTTTTGACTGGCTTCATGTAGCCCTAAGACCCACCTTTGGGTAGCCACGAAACAGAAGACATAGGGCTCTGGAGAAAGCCAGCTAGATGTAGGACAGATTTTGGCTCATGGAAAATCTAAGTCAAGAAGAGCGAAAAGCGAGCTTGGCTCCAGGCCAGCCCTGGGCCACAGGTGGCCCATGTCCACGGAGAGGCTGCCATGAGGAGGAAATGGTGACCTTGGCACAGCCTCTTCGCAAAACCCCAAAAACTGGCACTTAGGGAAAAAAGAAGAGGAACTGCTGCCTTAATTCCTCTTTCTGGGATGCCAGCAGAGACTGTTTGGTCACCTTCCCAAGAGGAAACCTGAGCGCTGGCCTCTGGGCAAGGCCACCCTGATAAAAAGGCCCCGAGAGAGACAAACGGCCACCCTCGGGCTAACGGCCTCAGTGGGCTGTCTTGCTGTTTGCTTTAGTTTGTTTTTCTACATGGCTTAAAAGGGTCGGCAACCCTCATCCCAAGGACCCTATTAGAGAAGTACTTTTGAACAAAACATATAATTAACCCTTGGAATTCACTGTAGCAGGATATCATTCAGAAAGCATCTGAGTTATATGTATGTATATATGTATATGTTATATATATGTATTTTTTAAGGATTACATATAAACACCTCTAAGAACACAATCAAATATTACCAGTATTTTCAGCATCAGTCTGCTGAGCATTCATCAGTAACAGCCCGTAAGCAATGTGCTTCAAGCCACCAAGGAACAAGACCAGGCACTGGTAAGAAAAATAAAATGAATCCTGGTGTAGTTGAATTGCTTACGAAGGTTTCAGAAAGAGCCATTCCTGGAGGCAGGAACCAAGCCCAGGGCAGGCGGGTGGAGCTCTGACCTGCTCCATTTGGGCTCTGGTTCTTTGATTCAGGTCTGCTTACTTGCTCGATCCCAAGCAAAGGACCTTCATAACCTTGAAAAGATTAACCAAAAGCACAAAAAACCCAGGCTGACCACAAAGGCTTACCAGGCAAGTTGGAAGCAGTGTCTTTATGATGAAGATTTCAAATGGAAAGAATAAGGAACCAGCGAAAAACATTTTGTTTTCCTGCCCACAGAATCCAAACGGCTTTTGCTAAGAAGAGCCCAAGTGACAAACCTCTAACTATATGACATCCTTGGAACAACTTTTGTTTTATTCAGAAAACACGTGAAATCACTGGCTTACAGGGACAGGGCAGCAGATGGGAGACATGAGACACTCGGAGTGTGCTGGCATTTGGAGTACTTTGAAGCAGCAAGACTCACAACTCTCACTCAAGACAGAGAAGGTGACACCCTTTGAAATGTGCAATGCGAGCGGTGCCATCAGGGTAATGTCAGCAGCAGGGTACAGTAAAGAGCTGCACACAGACGACTCCACGAGTTCCTCAATTTTGTTATCATTATCAAAAATGAGCAACAAAACACACCTTTAGCCCTACAGCAACCTGGGTGACATTATCAGAGAGGCAGAAATTGTATATGATTATATTTCTAGCGTCGTATCACTAACTAGCTCTGTCCCCAGCAGTGCAACTCACTCCAGCTCCTCCGCTACCATCAACTCACTCTGGTTTTGAACGGTAAGCACTGGGCCTTTGGATTTGATCTGAAGGATCTTCACAAGCTAAAAAGAAAACGTAGTTTCAGCTATATCCCTTCTCTGTACAAAACCAAAACGTTATCATGTGTAGCAGTGTAGGGGAAAAAATACAATAAAAAAGGAAAGTGCCCCTGCAGCCTTGTGAAACACAGAAGGGGAAACTATGCTGTGAGCTCTGACAGTAATAAAAACATAACTGGATTGATTCTAGAGAATTTATTGAACGAAATTTAGTTAGGATCTTTTTGTTTTGGTTTGGTTTTTAACGATTGCACACCACTTAATTTTTATGAGCTCAATTATGCCTCTAAGGCACATGCCAGTGGAGGGCTGAGGTGAAAAAGCCTCTCCAGGGAGGATGCTGCAGAAGAGAAAGCTGCTGGGATGTGCAGGAGTTGAGCTAATCCTTTCTAGGCATGCGTTTGGCATTACCTACGCACAGCTCTGTAGCTCCCTGTGGAAAACCAAAGCTGTGGCCCACACGAGCAGGCTGCTGCCTCCTTGGGTACAGTGCACACAGGAGGGGGGTGATCCAAATCCTCCTTCAGGCGTAACAACTGCAGACTTTTTCCTGAGCAAGTTCCTCTGCTTGGCCCATGCTCCCTTCACCTCCACTCCCTCCTTAAAACCTGGCCCTCCTCAGGAAGGACAGAGCTCGAGTGCCTCCCATCTCCAAGGCAGCCAGACGGCTAGCTTGTTTCCTAAATCCTAAGACACCTACTTGAGAGGGCCCGTCACAGCTTCGAGCAGCCAACATCTAAGGTGGAGCTGCTGGTCTCACCTGCCCTGCAGACCACACTGTACCTAAGCGCAAGGCCCTGGGGCCCTGCAGCCCCTCTGCTCCCCCAAGGACAGGGGCAAGAAGGATGGGGGACACACGCACACCTGGCTGGGGACAACAGAGCGACCCTGCACACAGCCCCGGTGCAGGGACCTCCTCACCGCACTTGGGCTCAGCCTCTCCGGACGGAGGGCAGAGCCTCCGGCAGTGCCACCCCAGCACACCCGACCTTCCCAATAAGGAGGCATCACTTGCTACTCAGCACTTCTAAACAAGAGGATTGCACGCTTCCTTTGCGAGGCAAACTTATAGTGTCTGCAGAGAACATCAGAAACGATGACTGCCTCCTTCCTCAGATCAAGGAGTAAGAAAATATCATGTTTTTACTATAAGCTTCTACAGATGACGCCACCTGTCCACCACGATGACTGGGGGAGCTGACCCTTCCACCCCTACTCTGCTGCAAGTAAAGAAGCCAAAGCACCCACCACCTCGCTGCCCTCCTCCAGCGCTGAGCAGAGAACTCGCTCTCATGTTCCCAAGCAGAGCCGCCCCGCGCTGCCACCCAGGAGGCTCCTCCAAGGTGAGGGATAAAGGAACAGCAGGACCGATACTGTGTCTAACGTGGCACAAGGCTCCTTCGGCACAACATGCCCCAGCTAATGAATGGCACTGCCCCAAGTGCAAACAAGCAGGGAAAGGGTCTATTTTCAAAGCAAGCATATTGCACTTCAGTGAAGATTTTTTTCCCCCTAAAAGTTTTAATATACACACTAAATTAAGCTTGAGAAAAGGGGACATTTCATCTTTAATCTATTTACTTCTGAATATTTAACATACAATTCTGGCACCAATCACCAGATTTAACTGGAAAATTACTCACTAATCTGTTTGCTTATTTGGAATAATTGGGTAGGCTGCCAGGGAAGAGGATTTCCTACCCTGTTTAATATCTCAGTTAGTAGTCCAATTTCAGCTTGGCGGCATAATTACTCTGACAGAGCTGTAGCCACAGGGCCTGTGAGTGGGGCTGCTTTTTAAACCGTAAATTATGGAGGATTAGCATTTATGAATTTTAAATCAGGGCTGTGGTAGGAGACACTAAAGCTGCTTAGAGCTTGCAAACCACTGCATTCAATCACCAGTCATTAACACATTCCTTCCCAGGACTTTCTGCCATCACCTTTAGTAGAAAAAGTGGTTCTAATTTGCTTTAGATATTGTGGCTGTCTCTCCAGTGCAGCACCAGGGATACACAGCTCCGCTTTCCAGGAAGAAAAGCATCACAATTTGAGCTGACCTGACTTTACCTCCCAAAAGAGATGTTACAGGGCTACATCCTCAGCCTCATTTCTGCTGTTTGCTCCTGACAGATGGAGAACACATTCCTTGAACCTTACTATACTTGAACAATCACAGAAATTAAAAACACTGCTGAAAATCAGAGCCTCAACATGGCTGATGAGCCGCCATCTGAACTCTACGTCCTCCTAGCTCAGGAGCTTTTGACTTGCGAGCTCTCCACTGTTGTGTTTGCCTGTCAGGCTCACGATGAATCGTCATGGGGTAAATCCTTCCTTTGATGTAGGCATGTAACTTCTTTTAAGGCCAATGAGAGTTATGTACATGCACTGAGGGCAGAATATTTTATGCCCTGAAGAAGCAGCCTTAGAAAAAAAATAACCCTGCCAAAAATCACACCGCTTTGAACTTCAGAGTTGCTCCACTCAGGAGTCTAAAGAGCTCTGAAGCCCTAAGACATGCATCCAAATGCAAATGCTGAGCCCTTCTTCCTTCTAAACATATGCATCTCTTCCTCTAAGAGCCTACAATTCAGCAAGGTACTTAAGTTGGTATTCCGCATGACTGAGAAGTCTGAGTCGTCTGAGAGACCAAAGACATGGCAGAAACTTACAATTTTTTACACTGAGTTTTAATACATTAAATTATATCTATATATGTTAATGTGAATATATGGATAGATACACAACACATCTGCTACCACAAAACAAAGAAATGACTGAAAGTTATATACAACAGAAGAAATAACAGGAGAGAGCAGAAAAGCAGGAAGAGAAAGAGAAGGCAACTGGTCAGATTAATGATGCAGAACTTTTGATTAAAACCTGAAGAAAACACAGGCATTTAAGAAAGGAGCCTGACCAGACTCCCCTTCCAGTGTCCCTGTAAAATCTACTGGCAAACCTGGAAGAGCTCTGGGCCCTCAAAGGCACCTTCAGGGAGGGCCAGGAAGAGGCTCCCTGTCCCTGCACACCCTCCTCAGAGACACTCAGCGCCGACTGCTCCCATAAACCAGATACGGAGCTATGATGTACTATCCTGCAATTCACTAATACAATCAGCTCATCTACGATTCCCAAACTTCACTGGAAGTTGCTGGAAATTAGGCACTTTGAAATGGCATCACTTTTGAAAGTGCCTTTCAACCTCCTAAATTACTTGTGCTTTTGAAATCTTTCCTCACACTAAGTACTTTGGGGGTCTCAGAAAGCTCAAGCAAAGGAAGCTTCCCTCTCTGCTCTTCCTAGCAATTCTGTACAGAAGGAAGTGGAGCTCTTGGCAACACTAGCCTGGTGCCAAGAATTCTGCTGACAGAGTGACAAGTCCCCAGACCCTATTAAGGCTACTCAGCCAGATGGATTTTCTTGCCGGCTGCACCCAGAGCAGGCTCCTTCTAGCTGATCCCCTTCCTCTGAGGGCCGGGAGTGCCGCCCGCCTCCTCACACCACGAGGAAGCTGCAGCCGTTGCTGCTGCAGGGGCGGCAGTTTGAGCGCTCCTCCAACAGCCCCGACTGGCTGCGGCGCAGACATCAGTCCAGGCATCACTCCTCCTTCTTCCCCTTCTGGCTGCGCACAGCCAAAAACAGTTCCTCATACCTTCTAACTGCCTCAAGGAATCCCCACTGATGCTTACCTTGCACGTGCTCCAGGGGCACAAGTGTTAGAAGAGCCAGAGAGAAGTATCTGTTTCGTATTCAAAGACCAGCAAGTGCTTTTAAGCGTCCCTTTCTCTAAGCAGTAGTTAAGGGTCAGGGAACAGACACACACAGGTCACAAGGCTGAAATGCTCCCCCGAATATAGGTGAATGTTCAGCACTGCTTACCTAGGGCACCAATGTGCTTCGCGAGGGTGGTAAGGCCTCAATGCTGAGCTACTGCCAAGCCTTGTGCATGTCAGAGAATGAGAATAAACACAGAGCCACCCCCAGGACTGAGGGATGTCCAGGACTCTTCTAGCTCCTAAGAACTCGAGCGGTGTCCAAGCGTTAATGGTAAAAGCCATCCCTTGCAGGTGAAAACAGAGGGCTGCCCAATCTGCCCGCATTCTATCCCATACATTCCTCAGATACCTTCATCCATACGGTCTCTCATACTGTGGGAAAGCAAAGAGGCACGATACAACAGCACAGAAGAGCAATTCCACTTGCACCGAACACCAGGATATTTCCGCAACGGTTGTTTGAGTTGACTTTGAAGCATTACTGTGATCTGTGCAGAGACAAGGGCTGTAGTACAGACCAAATTCAAAACGCACAAAGTCAAAAAAAAAAAAAAAAAAAAAAAAAAAAAAAAAAAAAAAAAAAAAAAAAAAAAAAAAAAAAAAAAAAAAAAAAAAAAAAAATTGGGCTGATCTCCCACACAGTATCTCCAACTAATACCTTAGCATTTGGACAAAGAACTAGGGTACATTCTTTTTCCTCTTGCGACTCTGTAATTGCCTCAAAATTTTGGCTGCAGTCAGAAGTTGCATTTTAGCCCTCGCAAATCAAAGGAAGATGAATATCCTCTATACTTAACATTTGTATTGTAGTATTTCTATATACGGCCAAGTCCTGTCTCATCCCACAGGGTTTCTCTCTATAGCTCTGAAAGTAACTCAAAACTTGCAAAAGAAGAAAATGTTTCTTCCCGCAAATGCAAGGACAAGGGGGGAGAATGGACCATGTACACAAGCGACCGATATAACTTTGACTTGGAAATCTCTCTTCAGTAGGCTTAATATTTTTCCCCGCCTGAGAAATGTATAATGTATAAGGCAATCCTGCCTGCCTCTTCCTCAAAGCCACCTGAACAATCGCCTTTCATTGGCCATGGGGCTTTGCAGGCAACTCCTCCGTGCAGCCAGGTGGCTGAGCATATGGCCTTGCTTTTTTGCCTTTGTAGCTAGAAGCATTTTAGATTTATATAACTTTACCTCTAAGAGGTTGGTTGCTGGCAGTCATCAGCATTTCAACTGACATGGGAGAGATACAGTATTACCCTGACTCCTTCCAACTCTCTATGAAGATAGATTCCTTCTCCCCTTACTCTTTGACTGGGAAAATGGTGCATGAGATGCTTTAGACCAGAAAAGAGCCCTCAATATGACTCGCTCACAAGCTTTTGCCATCACAGGTTATATTGAGTATGGTGGCACTAGTAGCAAACTGTAAAATTACTCCAGGAATACGGTTCAGCTGTGACTGTAATAAAGGAAAGGCTGGAAGGTGATGGAAGTAAGGTAATGGGCACCAGCAAATACACGTTCTTAAAACGTTTCCTGAAAGGGAGAAAAAAAAAAGAAAAAAAAAATCACCAGACAAACCTGAAGCATCCCCACAGATGCTGCTGAATGAAGACTGGTAGCACAAGCTGCATAGGGTTCAATGGTGGCTTCAGAACTGGCATAACTTTGCAAGTGTGCAAATTAGTGAGAAGAAAGCAGAAATATTAGGTTGCTGTTTTAAAGGAAGAAGGAATCAGTGTAAAGTCTTACCCATTCAGAGCCAAGGGCATTGATGGCTGTAGAAGACAAGTTGTATCCTCCCTCAGACACAACCTAGTTCAGGGCAGGGCCCTGCAGCTTGAGCCACAGAGCACTAACTTCAAGTCTTGCTTCGTGATACTGTGAAGTCAAGTGTGGTGGATTTGTTATGTAATCAGCAAGTTTTCACCATGTTCTGACGGAAAAGCACTTCAGCTGCAAACCACCATCTCCCTCAGGTCTCTCCTTCAACATAACAAGGACGTTTTCTCCCATGGGTAGGCTGAAAGAAATATAAAGACTTTTTTCTTTTGCCAGAATCTGCCAGATGGTGGTACCAAGCCAGGGAACTGGAACTAGTCTAGTAAGAGAAATGGCCCAACAGAAAGGGGAGGGTAATAGGGTCCTCTGAACAGGGCCCACTCCAGCACTACTCTCTGAGCTGGACGCTCCTAGTGCAGAAGGCCACTGCTGGCACAACTGCTTAGGTAGTCACTGGTACTTGGCTTGAGTTCAAACTATCACTGGGCTGCTCTCACTCCCCTTAGATGGGGAAGCAGATGCACAGCCAGGCTTGTGAAGACTGAAGCAGCCCAAAGTTGCTATGGTTATTCCTGTTGCTGATCTTTGCTGGGCCTTTCTTAGTCATAGCTGAAGAAGTAGCCTGCTGTGTCAAGCAGCGAAGAACTTCACACTGATGCTGCAGACAAAAGCCCAAGCCAACTGCATTCTTTCCTTGGGAGGTAACAAAGGGAGCCGGCTGAACAACCCAGCACTGCCCCCTGCCAACCACTACCGGACACCCGAGCAAAAGCCTCTGCTTTGACAGACAGCTGTATGGGGGAAGGATCTTTGAAGAGGCTGTATAGAACTATCTGTCTAGTTTCAGTAACAGATGAGGAGCAAAAGACGGGGCTCCTTGCAAACAGTGACGCTGCCTAGAGCTTTCCACTGCCAAGAGCCAAGAGCAGCTCCCAATGATTCCTGCCACCACGGCTGCCGAATGCACTGAACCATCTCCCCTTGCCACAGCGTTCAGCTTCAGTGCAGAGTGAAGCGCAGTGTCCCCTTACCAAGGCTTCTGCTGCCCGGGTGCACAATGGTTGTTTCTGCATCTCGGTGTAGCCCCAGCAAACATCCCTGACTCAACTCATCAGGCCTTCAAAACGTGGAGCGAGTTCCAGCGGAGACTGCCCGGGATGGCCTGTCATGCCAAACAGGTCCCAAGTGGGACTCGCCGCTCAGGCAGCTGCCTTCAGTGAAGCTATGCTGATTTATGCTGCCCCAGGATCTGCTCTTCTGTAGTTAGTGACATCTCAATTTCCCTTTTAATAAGCAACAGGCCTTGATATAATGGGAAATATGGAAGGAGAGATGTAAAAGCTCATAATGTGAAAATTGATTATCATGTACTTTAGACTCTTTCCTGCTGTGCCCTTTGTTTTGGTATGCGTGTTTCATTTCATTACTCTGAGCTGTTTTACTCTCTCTGAATCACACTATGAAATACATTAATTATCTCATTATCTTTGGGGCAAAACCTTCAGTCCTTCTTAAAACCCATATTCCCTCCAAGCCTTCTTTGGCCTTCATTAGGGATGCTGAGGGAGATCAGGCCGCAGCCATATCACAACACACACCACTTAAACTTCTCATTTTGGTTGTGCTTCAGAAACTTAAAAACATACATACACAAAACAAAAAAAAAGAAAAAACACAGCTCAGAGTAATTTTTCTTTCTCTTTTTTTTTTTTTATGTTTAAAATAAAAATTGCTCCCAGGTTCCCATCTCGTATGTCACAGTGTGAACTCAGAAGAACTTTTCAAGGCTTGGTCATAAACTTCCAAAATAGAGGGGAACTGAATGGAAGCGACAGGCAACTTTACTTATAGCCCTACAAGATGGTGCCACAGAAATACGGCAATGTCAACATTCTGAATTAGCCTTTATATCAGGTAGAAATGATCTAATACTTTTATTTTCATATATAAATCTTAATTAAGATAACATCCCCTGAAAGCATAGTATAAAGAAAGGGAAAAAAACACCTCCACAAAAATCTTTGTGACACATATTCTCCCACCTTGAATTTAGGATTGTGCTGGGGTCATTTCGTAAAGAAAATAATGTTCCAGGCCCATCACAATTTGTGAAAGTCAGGTTAGAGCAAAGGCAAAATTCCCCACCGTGCCCACAAGATTTCTTGCCCTGTTCTTTTGTGAATACGCGAGAACAGGTGATAGATGGGACGCTGCCCCTATCTAGAGTTCTTGCTGTGTTTTGTGATAACTCATTATATTTCTTTCTTTACAAATAGCCCCATTAACGCTCCAGAATTGAACAGAATCATAAAGCTTGAAACATCCCACTCCCATTCCAGTAGAGCTGGAGGTATTGTTTCATGAATTACAGAGCTGCCAAAACCTGATTTATCCAAGCAGAGCCTTCAAAGCCGAGTCACAGATACTTATTTATTTATTTAGGATTGTAAAAGAAAATACTTTTAACTGAGATAAGGATGATATTACCTAGCTACAGCTTTATTTAAATTGAATTATATGTCTTTTATATTTCTTCAACAATATAGTTGATGGAAATGTTTTAGTCCTTGTTTTTTTTGGCTGAACTAAAAACCTCATTAAACCATTTATAGAAAATTTACAAAACAGAAGAGAGCCAAGCTCTTTCAAAGTCTCTGTGGCCTCAATAAAACCTTATATATTCTGAGCTTAGATGTCACTCTTAGTCAGATGATTCTAAACAAGACTACTATAATCCTCTCTGTTATGGAGATATTTATTTTTGTCTGAAAAACTTCAAAGCAAGCCGTGACAGATAATCAAAATCAAAATTAGCATTCCAATGAGGGTTTCTTTTTAATAAAAAAAGAATAATTCTCACAGTTCTTCTGGAAAGGAAAACGGAGCTCACTGCTTCAAGTTTTGTTTGTTTTTCTCTCCCACTTGTCATTATTCAGCAAAGTTTCTGCCACTCTGGGGCAGAAATCCTGCACCAAAGCAAGAAACTCAACAACAAAACTCACACCCATTTCTTTTTCCCCACCCCTCAGAACGAATTAAACAGTAATGGATCATCACCAATGCAGAGCCCAGGACATGAAGACAGAGCGTTTCCCCCTCGAACGGGCAACAGCCTTCAGGGACAGCGGAGAGCCCTTGGGCAGCAAAGGAACCTGCCCCCTCAGAGATGCCTGGTTTTATGACCAATATTGCTGTCCACATTTCCGATGCAAGGGGGCAGCTCTGCCTGTGAACCGGGACCCTGCACCAGAACAGGTATCCAGCGCTCTGAAGATACTTGTGACATCTGTTTAGAGCCGGCTGAAGGCAGGGTGTGCTCCCGCGCGCGGCATGCTCTCCTTACAAGGATTTGTGCACGCAGCCAGGGCTGCCAGCTCGGCCCCAGGGGGAGCTCCTAGTTTTACCCAGCCTACCCCACTCCCTCAGATAAATTGCTTTTGCCAAGGAAAGCATTTTGGCAGCAAACACAGTGTGCTCTAAGCAAAAAGACCAGAGCTGGCCACCTCTTCACAGCACCAGTGCCCAGAGGACAGAAGGTGGCCTTTGCGTTCCCAAGCACAGCACCAATCCAGCCCTTGCCTTGCCTGTATCATGGTTGGGGTTTTCCCTTCAGAGCACCAAAGTTCTTTCCTTTCAACAAACAAAACGCACAGAAATAGCAATGCACTTAACACCACTCCTAAATTATTATATGGGGTTTCCGGACTCCCAGCTCTTACCAATGAATCAGTGCCAAGATGCTCATATCATTCCCTTTCCTGACACAACCTTCTCTAATGCTATTACAGGAGTCCTGCTCTCCTCCCAGCAACACACACGCACCAAAGCTTCTGCACAGGCCTCACGCACGGGAGCATGGAGATTCTGTCGACCTGTTAGCAACTGAACGAAATGGAGAATCCTCAGCTTCTTCAGTTACTTCCCTAAACCACAAGTTAGGAAGCTCTTTCTGAAGAACTACATGGAAATTAGGGACAGCTGCAGGATGAGGGGAGAAAAACAGCACAGTAGTGGCAGCCATTTAGCAAACACAAAACTTTAAATAGCCACAGAAAGAGCCGACAGAAACACCCATCAACCGCAATGACCTCAGGTTTCCCCCTTCTGTCACTGCAGTAGTATGAGAGCAGAAGATCCTACTACAGAAGCAGGACAACTCTTCACATTTGTTTGGTATAGCCCAAAGAGGCAATAGCTGCCAGAGAATAGTTTGCCAGCCCTAAATAGCCATGCCATACCTGCAATCCTATATGCACTTTACTGGATATGTAAAGCTATGAGCCTCGTGAGCAGATCTACCCCGCAAAGTCATGGCTACCAATAGCTCTCCTGCCTTGGGCGCCTCAGCTGCAGACCTGTGTGTCTCCCCTAGCAAAGCTGATTTTGCACGTTCTTTGTTATGGAAATGAGGCACTAAAACAGTTCTCAGGTCCACTAAGGCAAAAGGACTCTTCTCTGAACTGCAAAAATCTCACTTCAGCATGGCAGAGGCCATCCAGTTTCTCCATCCAATTCCTTTCCAATTTGCTGGCATTATTTTTACATTTCCTTCCCAGGCAATGCAGCCTGGCCCACTTTGCCTTACACGTGCTGAAGTGCAATTGCTCTGTCAGCCCCTCTTTTCGCTTCTTGTTTTATGAGCAGCCATCCCGTAACAGCTCTGTGCTTGGAAACACACATGAAGGTAACTGAAAAAAAAAAACACATATATATCTGTGACTGCATATTGATGCAGGCTGCTTTGATATTCTGATCTCACCCCACTGAAGCACAGCTCGTCCAAGTGAAGGACAGTGGTGTAAGTCAATCTCAGTTAAACACTAGCTTTGCTCGTTTAAAGATGCAATGGACACACTTGGCCGTGCTCACTAAAATCTTATTTGATACCAATTAAGTCTTAAAGAAAAAAAACATTAACAGTCTGAATGCTTCTCAAACCCACTTTGCAGTTTATTTTGAAAACTCTCAAAGTTGGTGAAACTGCAAAAATCTGCCAAAGATTCAGTGAAAAAGAGGCTGATTTGGAACAAATGCTAGTTTTAATTACTATAAACCACTGCATACCTCTAAAGCAGGTTCTAAATCTGACTCTATCCTCTTCACACCTTAACTTCATCCTGCATAAAGCACTAAGCACAATTTTCCTCTATGAAAGATGTCTTATAATTGAAACTTTCTTAAAGAGCTGCTTAACCAGAGCAGTCGGCAGTCAAATTTCAGAACGTGATTTCCCTTTTCTCAGCTGCACCACCTCCATCGCAGGTGTTTCATCCAGGTCTGTTCAGTGTTAGGCTATATTTGCATGGCAATACATAGCCAAAATACTTGGAGGAGAAGAAAAAGAACACTCCCTCCTCCACTATGCTATCATGCTGTCTCATCGATCAGCATCATTTATTTTGTGGCTCACTAGAACTGTTTTGGGTTGTTTTTGAGGTCATTTATAAGTAGGAAGGGTTGCTTTTGGTTTTGTCTTTTAAGACAGGGGCCTAAATCTTGCTGAAGTAGTACCTAAATCTTGCTCTCCAGAAGCAAACCACAAGGATGGCTTGAAAAAACGCCTCGTACTGAAGGAGAGTGCGCAGTTTTGCAGCAGGAGGCGAGTGCACACCCTTGGGACAGCAGGACCCTGACAGCTACTGCGACAGGCATCAAGCAGCATGACAACCATTTTGGGGGAGCTGCCCTGACAAAGCTTCGAGTGGCACCATGGTGTCTATTATGGCTGCTCTATTTCTAAGCAAAATGATATCAAACGCTCTGAAAAGACAGCCAATAATGAGAAACTTGCAGCTGTTCTCGAAGAAAGACTTTTTTTCATTGTACCCCAATCCAAAATACTTTAAACCAGTTTTATCAATAGCGATAAATCAGTATGATGATATGATGGCTCTTTAATCTTTTTTAAAACAAAATTTTTTGAACTTTTGAGCATGGCCTTCCCAAATGGGTTAGGTCTTCTAAGACAGCATCAAACCTTCTTTTCCTTGCTTCCCATGTCAGCCCGAATCCCAATAGTTATGAAGCATAAAAAAAAGTTCAAAGTAAAATATAAATTACCATCCCTTCAAACACAAGTAGAAGTCTTATTAAGTCTCTAGTGCTTGAATCACGTCCCATGTCTGTTCTTTAGACCTTTCTTCCTTTGTGAGGCATAAATGGACACATCTTATTGATTTTCTTTCAACCTGGATCACCTCGATTGCTGTGAATATGGCAGACAAATCCAACTCATTCTCCCGCAGGGAACGAGGAAGAATGCAGACGAGAAGCTGGGGAAAGTCTTCTCACAGTGGGATACCAGGAGTCATTACGCAAAAACCCAAGTCTAACTGCTTGTAATTCCAAGACCTTTTTCTTTTCAGCTCCTTCAAAAAATTCTTTTTTTTTAAACATAGAGCTCTTTCTTAAATTTTTTATGAATACCATTTTGGCTACAGTATCAATTTCTGAGGGTGTTTTTGTTTAAAAGGGAAGTATCAAATAGGCCAGCAATGGCTGCAAACCCTGATAAATACATATAGTTAATGAAGAGTGAATGTAAACAGACACTGGGCAGAAAGAGAAAGTGAGAATCAGAGAAAAGCATTGTTTGAAGCTTGACAAAAAGCTAGTTAAAACTTTTTCCTTCTAACTTGGCTACACTTTGTATTTTATTTTTTTTTTTATCATTCACAGACTTTACTTTTCTAAGGACAATTGTACGAAATGAAAGGAAGTGTAAAAGTAGAAAGATTTTTGTGCCTTACACCAAGCCACTTACTGTACATGAAAAAGGGATTTACTGAATCAATTTAGTTGTGTAGGGCTTTTTTTTTTTTTTTTTTTTTTTTTTAAATCAAGTGAATGATTTCAGTGAAGTGGAAAAAGGTGGCAAGAATGTGCAGCACCCTGAGCTTTGCTCCTAAAAGGAATAGAAAAGACACAATTGAAATGCAGTGGGACCTCTGTGGATGAATTAGACAGACTGTGTACAGACACTTTCCAGTGACAATCTGTTTCTGAAAGGGATATATTAAGTGCTAACTGCACTGACGATGTAAATTGAAGACAGGATATCCAAGGACTAATTTCAAAGCACTCCTTGTTAAATGAATTGCCCAAAGAACAGGGTTTAAAAGACTTTGTTTTGCGTTAAAGGATTTGAATTACACCCATCAGCAGACTGCACCAGCAAATTAATACCAACCTAATAAACCCACCACCATCTTATTATCAGCCACTGAGCTACGTCATCACAACTGCAAGGAGCTGAATTTCTCCAGTGGGTCTCAAAGTTCTCTGCCAGAGTTCAGGCTCTAAAATATAAAATTAACACCACTTTCACAGTATCAAGGGGAAAAGACAGTCATTAGTAGCCTAACTATATAAAATTCCATAAAAAGTGATCATTAAAAAGCATTAAAATCTTGCTGTTGATGAGATTTTTCAACACCCGTAACTGTATTTCCTGTTATTTAAAGCTAGTTTTTGAACAACATAAAACATGATCTTGGAAGATGCATCAGGAATTTTAACTTTCTTGCCATACAGGTTTTATGTTGGCCTCTAGTTACTTCATTTCATAAAGTAATTCTGATATCAATATGAATAGAGCTTGGGGGATACCTGAGAATAATTCTTCCCACAAATATCCATCCAACTAAATGATGCTGTTAGTCAAAATTCACCCAGCAGGCTAGCACCATGTCCTGCATTACCTGTATGCTCCCCATTTCTGCGAATATTCAATATATTCACTCCTCCGAAGGGCCACAGGAATACCAATGGATGAAGAAACACATAGCACACACACATTTCAGTGACAGATACCACGCTGATCATAGCAGAATACTTGAAGAAAAGAAGCAGGGGCAGATATGAAGAACAGTGAGAACACTGAGGCAGGCAGCTATGTCCTCCAGAGCATCCAAGAACTACCAGTGAGTATAACCTGTTTCGTACTTCAGAAAGCTCCTCAAGAAGCAAAGCTATAGCTGACTCCAGAGGATGAGCCACACAAGCAATAAGCGAGGTTGGAGCACTTTCTTTTCTAAGGGGAATAGCCCAGTAGCCAGAGCAGAGTCAGACACACACAGGTCCACCCCAGACTTCTTGCATAACCTTGAATGCGTCATTTATCCCTTTGGTACTACAGTTCCTCCAAGTACACATGAACACTGCAAGGTGTTATTCAAATATTACAGTAGTGGGAATTACCCAATAATCTAACATAGCAATTTTAAGACTGGCTATTCAGAAGAATTCAGGCATTATTTTACTGTTTTGATTTTTAATAGAGTAAAATCAAAGCAGACAACTTTTAAGATTCAGCTACAGTAACAGGCAGAAGAATCCAGATGTTCCTCAACCTGACAGCATCATTAAACACGAGAGGTTGATGGGAAATATTTACAATGAAGATGAATCATAGCCCACAGAGGAGGAATCTAGGGTTGTATCCTCCACTAGTATCAAGCACAAAAATGCAAATGCTGAACAAATACGGCATTAACTTTCAAATCACACATTCCCTGTTTCACAAAGTAAGGCACAGGTTAGTCCCAACACAGGTGGCAGATGGTAGCAAGAGACTGCCCATTCAGAAGAACGCTTAAAGCAGGCACCTGGGGCGCAGCAACGACCAGAGCCTGCAAGCGCGAGGCTGCTTGCAGCTGTGTGGAGAAGGCCGCACCTACCTCCTCCTGACCAGGCACCCAGCAGTAAGAGGTGTCCCAAAACAGCAAGTCAGGTCAGCAGATGGGGGCCTCCATCGCCCGCAGCAGGATCTCCCACTACTGTCTATCCGAAGCCGTTTCCTCCTAGCGCTGCTGCTTACCTCAGGCTCAGGCAGCTTCGCTGGATGGAAACCCCTGCCCTTTGCCTGCCATCCTGAGCCACAGAGCTGCAGGTGGAACAGGAGTCTTCCCCTTCTGAGGCCCGAAAACACAAGCCTGCAGGTTTTGCCAACCTTGGACTCTATTTCCCCACTCAGCAGGCACAGATTCTGGTGGCCCCTCCTTTGGCACAGTTGGGGGACTGGGCTCCTGTATCTGCAGGGACTCAGAGAAGATCCAGCCAGTCTCCCTTTTGCCATCCCTGATGCTGCACAGTCTGCTCACCTCCTCCTGCAGCTCCTTCGCTGGGGGCCTCAGGCCTCCTGCAGCCGGGACCCCCAGGCACAGACCCCAGCCTCGCTGAGGCACCAGGCTCCCTGCAGCTCCAGGGCTGTAGCCTCCCTTGGGAGCTCAGTCTGAGGCAAGGCAGGGATGTACCCAGTCATTACCTCTGCGCAGAGCCGCGAGATTTTTGTTAGTCTGCACTAACAAACCGCTTATCTATATGGAACAACCAGTTGCCCTGAAGAACTGACATGCCTTGAAACAAATTGTACTTTAAAAGAAGCAAGCAGTGCATTAAAGCAGCCTTCCATCCCCTTCTTCGTGGTCCCAGCAATTCTGTTGGGCTTTACTAGTCACGGCTCACCTCTGGATGGACTGGAGGAGTTTCGCTCCATAGTAACAGATTATTGTCGCCCAGCCGCCAGCTAAACTAAAGACTCTTACGGAAATATGCTCCTACTCTCCAGGCGGTACTTAGCATCTCAGTGACATGAAACATGGGCAAGTTCTTATACTCCAAGTAAGAAACTTGCTGCTCAGCTCACAGAAGTACTGTTAGAATCCACCTGACTAGACTTTGAGAACCTGGATAAGCTTATTACCATAAGAACAGCTCATGCAGGGCTTTTTCAGCATAAATGGAGACAGGAAGCCTTGCTTACGTGCTCTTGCAAACTTCAAACCATCACCACTTGGCTAAGCAGCTGTAATGTAGATGCTTATCTGGAAGACAGAAGAAAGGCAGGTTTTAGCCCAGGTGCCATGGCACGAACCAAATACTGCATTTTGTGAAGTTCACAGAATCACAGAATGGCTGAGGCTGGAAGGGACCTCCAGAGAGCGTCTGATGCAAGCCCCCTGCTCAAGCAGGGTCGCCCAGGGCACAGGGCCATGTCCAGGAGGCTTCTGTGTATCTCCAAGGGTGGACACTCTACTGGCTGTTCCAGTGCTCAGTCACCCTCACAGTAAAGAAGGTTTTTCCTCATGTTGCTCATGAGAGAGAGCAAATAGGAGCTGGCTGGAAAAATATTGATATACTATGCCCTGAGAGTGCCGATTTATCACCAGGGTACTATTTCAGAAAATGCCATGATTTCCACAAACTTCTGTATTCCACTTTTTCCCCAGCAGGTGGCCAGGCCCTCTGGATGCCTTGCATGGCAGGGATCTTTGAAAACCTTGCAGCTACAGTTTGAAATGGATGCGCTTTTAAGGGGATGCTACTGCTGCTCGTATCCATCAAGCAGAAAACTAAGGAGCCAGGAAAGCATTTTGTACCCAAAGTAGCATGCTCCCATCTTTACAAAAGGAGTCAGAGCTGGGTTTTGGTCAATCCTCTGCACAGTCTTGAGAGTTTTATGTTTATAGTCTCTCTTGAACAAGTATAAAAGTACTTCTGGAAAATGCGACTTTTTTTTTGCAGAGGAGTATACTTCTGCACTACAAATGCAGATAAACTAATCAATATATCAGTCCAAAGCAGAATGTAGATGGTTGGAATTCTGCCTGGGAAAGCATATGCAAAGGAAGTGAATTAGGTACAGTTAGTCCTTTCCTCTGTTTCTTTTTTAAAAACATTCGGTGAAAACTCTAGCATCCTTCCTCTTCCTCTTGAGATTACTTTACACCTCTTTCCCTTCTCCTCATCTCTAGAGTCTTCTCAAACAGGTATTTTTTTCAAAAACTACTCTCTATCTTATTGCCCATTCCTCAAACTGCAACACAACCTGTTCTGCATCACTGAAGTAACGGCAGCCTCCAATCCAGCGGTCTCTGTATCCCAAAGGTCTGTATCCCAAGGTCCATCCAAAGGGATGGTCTTTGTCAAGATATTCACTAAAGATCAGGCTAGAGCACCCCCACTGAATTGGGCTTCTGCATAACAGATTACGCTAGAGAGAAAAAGGCACATAACAGGACTCCTTAGGGAAGGAACTTGCATCATTTGAAGCCCTCTGTCCCTCTCCGCTGGCCTCCTGCCATTGCCAAATCCTCCTAATTCCATGACACAACCAAGTTCTTATCTGCGGGGGCCCTTTCCTGATATTAGAATCATGCTATCAGACAAATGGGCAACAAAAGCCCACTCCTCTACCCCTGACATTCCAGTCAATCTCCACTGAAATTGAGCAGCTGCCCCATCCCGTCGGGAATGGCGGACTAGGGAGCACTACAGCTATTTGCATCCTCCTGCCCATGGATGGTGTTACATTGAAGAGGGCCCTACTGATCCTTCAAGCTTTGCTCTGTCCTGAAGGCCAGGGACTGACAGCACTTGTCTAGTTTATGTTTGCATGTGCCTAGCTCTTGTGCCATCATTCTCCTGGAACAGCAGATTATAGTGCTGGCCTCAGTACTAATTAGGTGTCCTGGGCACCACTAGAACAGGAAAGGCAAAAAACCTTTTCAGCTCTTTACCTCTCACTAGCCAGTGAAGGCAGCCAGAACACAAAGGACATAAAATATCCAGTTCAGTTTCAGTCCTGAAGTTAATTTAATGTCAAATCTGGCTCTACCTATACCAAAATAAAATAATTTTAATACAATAAAAGCAGTCAATACAAGAGGAACTGTAAATAGGATAATAAACACTTAAAGTAATTCTGAAAATTAATTTTATGGAAGTTATTGCTACTCATTGTTAATACGTCAGTGATTTAATAAACAACAAAAATACAATTTCCTCCATAAAATTTGTTATGTCCTCATTTCAAAAATCTTAATAAGATTAATTAGCTAATCAATACTCACCATACTCATACTCAAATACATATTTTTAGGTATAAAAATCTTACATCCACAGGAGAAAATGAGTGGGAGCAACTTAGATCCTTGCAGATAAAGGAGCTTCAGCACAGCCAGTGTCTGAGTCAAAATAAGAGGTCTTGCCTCCAGCGCTATGTTCACGCCGCTTGGCCCTTGATCACTATGAAACAGGCTAAGTCAGACAAGATCCTTTGTATTTATTCTCTACCAAGTCTATTATTATTGACCAGTTCCATCTTGGATTTCACTTGATTGCTGCATTTAATTACTTTTGTCATTTGGATGACTTTTATTTGTTAGTTTTCCAGAATATAAACTATTGGATCAGAGCTGAAAGATGAATTTTTAATCACTATGTTTCTCTAAGAAACGCAAAAAGAAGGAAAAAGGAAGTCTACATCACGTATGTGTTTCATAAAGTAATTTCTTTTTTCTAGTTGTAAGAATCTATAGTTCTAAATCCACTTAACTTAATATTATTTCCCTCTCGCAAAGTAGGCATAGAAATATAGAAATCCCCAGACAAAAAAGAGACTAGAACGTGTAAAGTTTTAGGCTGTAAAGTAAGTTCCAAGCCCAAACAATAGGTTAAAAAAATAAGCTAACTTGCAATAAACGATAAAACTGTTTTCTACAGAATCGGAATGAATGAACTGTATAAATTATTTGTGTGAAAACAGCAGCATTTCCAAATGTACGGCTTAGAGCCCTGTTAAAAAAAATCTAAAAATTAAACAAAAGAAGCCATTTTTAAAAAGAGATAGGGCTCAGTGGGATTTATTAATGCACATCTTTCAGAGATATTCTTACTTGTACAATGCAAGCAGTAGGTTAGCATGGACTTCCAAATTATATTTAATTGGACAATTATTCAAAGTGAAAAACCCAACACAGTAAACTAAGGAGGTCTTTAATAAACACCTTGTCTCTTCAAGAAAAACAGTGAAGTCATTTACTGACCCAAGAGGCATAATTTTGTCTTCGGTAAATTTATTTTAAAGTAATTGCCAACTCCGGGAGTAACAATTTTTTAAAGAGGAACATGGCGCTCTCAGGCAGAATAATAAATTGTTCCGTGCCCTGTATGATGGCCTAATCACATCAGAAAGATGTACATGTAGTTGTCTGAGGCAAATAGGGGATGTACATCACCTGGTCTACGAACCCACTAAGACTCATTTAATGACATATAGCTTCCTCCTCTCTCCAGATCAGGACTGAATTAGAGGGAAAAGACAAATGATAATTTACAGGCAGGCTTTGCAACTCTGCCTTCCTCTCCTCACTCTCCGAGGCGAGTTTCTGTGGAAGGGCCTCTGTGGTCTCCTGAAGTTTTTCACTTATCTGCCCTCTACCAGTCAGTACCTCAAGACAAGAAGGGACAAGTTTCTTGTTATTACTATCACCTTGGAAAAGTCACAGTCTCCACATGAAGCCCAAACACCAGGAAACCCGCTACAGTTAACAGTGAGTTAGTAATTACAACTCATGAGCTCTTCTAGAAGCTCTTTTCTGTCTTTACTCTGAGGGCATGACTTTCAGGTACAACGATCTTCAGACCAAGACTCTAAGACTTCATCATATAAACACTGAGGGGTGACCTTACTTCTGTGAACAGTTTGACTTCAGGACTGAGACGGGATTAGCAGAGAGCCCCAGTGAACTAGCACCAGGAATAATCCCCAAAATCCACAACTCAGTATGCTACCTTCTTACACGCGTTATTTCACCAGGAAATCTCCAACTCTGAAGTCTTTTCTCCTCGTCAAGGTCACCCTGGGCATCGGGACCGCAACGCTAAATAAGGCTGCCTCAGTGAATTCCCCCTCGTACTTTTGACTAAAATGCTGGGACTCCTGCAGTGGAGATTACGATAAAAGATTTATTTGGGAGGAGTGGAAGATGGTGTCTTTAGTGAAGCTAATAAGTTGCTTTCATTTCAGATGCTTTCATTACAAACACTGATAAATCTTAAGGCTAGGAGAGTATGTAAAAGTAATGAGGAGTTGAAGGGCTCCTCAGCTCTTTGGTGATTATCTCTCTTCTAGTGCATTACCACGGGACATCTGGCTTCCAAATTTGTGCCTCTCCTCGGCAGATCTAAGGACCAGCCTACCAATTATACATTCACATAGGCTGCAATAAATCAACAGCAGCCAAACTCTGACAAGGTGATGGCTGTTGACAGATAAAAACGATACACATTGTCGTGCTGTTCTCCAAAAACAAACACGTGGTTTTATCAGATTTTTTTCTTTTAATCAAAAAATTGCCTCTTTCAACATAGACTCACCTAATTTCACAGAGGACTTGCACTACAGAAGGTTCCCTGATCTAAACCTGAGCTGCATATAAAACCAGGCTCTAAAACAGGCCCTGAATTCACCTTCCACAGCAATCAAAAAGCCTCCTTCTCTGATCCTGGGTCAGCCCAGGCTCAAAGATCATTAACCTTTTACCATGAGAAGCCCATTTTATGGGCTATAAAGGAGCAAGCCAAAAAAGACAAGGATAGAAGCCTTGAATTTATTCACAGGTCCATCACAGGCTCGACAATATAGCTTCCTCAGTGAAGGATACGGCAAGAACCTACCCAGCAAGTAGATCTGTGTACGGTGAGATTGCCCAGTCCCTGGGCCTAAAGAAGCCAGGCTGAGAGCGCCCACCACTCTCACCTCACTCCAGACCTCTGAAAGGGAGGTCTCTAACCTAAGCTAATTTTTCCAAACAGCACCAAAGGTAATTCCTCTCAAAAGCAGTACTTCCATAGCCAAAATAAGCCCTGCTTGTGAACTGCTTGGCTCTCTGCAGTGACGACAGGGGACTTAAATATCTGGCCTACGCAAATACCTCAAATTAGGTGGGATAAATTCCACTGTCACTGCTTGTAAGACTAATGACCCTCCTTGCAAATCTGGAACAAAGCTGCTATACTGTTCCAACCTGAAAATGCCATCAGCAGAGTGATTTAAGTGACACATCCATTTTATGCTAGGTCTTTCTGACCAGTTGTAAACTGCGTGAGCCCTCATCAATTTGACCACCCCAGAGGTATGTGGAAAACACAGGACCGCTCTCATTCTGCTGGGAGCTCTGTTAGCAGAGCTCAACTGAGGGGGCAGGGTTTCATCCCAAAGCTTCTCAGCATATGGTAATTTGCCTACTCTCTTACCAGGACTATTTTCACATCAAATTATATGAAATTCTATGAAATTCCTTAATTTCCAGAAAAGTCAAGCACTAAGAAACCACTAAATTCTTCCAGTTCCTTTGCTAATGGAGTATGATCTAGACCATCAAAATATTTAAATTCTTTAAGAATTTCTTGCACATCATGGAGAATAGCATGATGGGCAGATGTCTCTTCAGAGCTTTGAATCAGCTATAGCCTTTTCTAATAAATTGATGAGACAGAGAGGTAGCATGTAACCCTCCAGATCCATTCTAATCTCTGGCAATGTTATCTCCTAAAAAGAGTTTAGATTTTGAATTCTTTCTTACTGGATTCCTCTCTTTCTCTTATCTTTCTACCTTTCTTTTCTATTTTTGTCTAGTTAGCATCCTGCCTTGACCCCAGAACTGACAAGTCCCACAGAAACAAAATAGCACTATGCAGACCTACAGTCCAGGCATCTGTTCCTTTTCTGTTAAGGGAATATGACTCCCTTGACATACAAATTTCCCATTCTCATCCACAATGTTGAGTCGTCATTAACTGGGGACAATCCAGACAGAAAATTAGTCTGTATTATGATAAATGCCATTCACCTTTCCTTGACCAATTTACAGAATCAGTCACTGAAACTGCAGTGCATGTCCTCTGCCACACATTTTAAGTCTTCTCTCATTTATAGTTCAGTACTATAGAAATTGCAGTTGTTTTATGTTCTGTAGCTATTACAGCATGTCTAACTTCTTAATTTTCAATCTTACTTTTTAAATGCTATGCAACCTAGTTCAGGTATGTACATGTTTTGCTTACAAAAGTCTCTTACAAGTCTAACAGCTTCAATAGTCATGTAGTTAGCGCTGAGTCCAAGAACTAACCGTGTTTTTTTAGCTATGAAAACACGTGCAATAGTACGAATAATGTTAGAATGAGAATCTGAGATTTTCAAAAAAAAGTATAAGGGAATTATTCACCCAGCTCACATTGCAATTCAATGAGAATTAGATAACTAACTCCTTTGGGAAATAACAAATTTTAAAAAGTGTAAACTAAAAACCAGATTGCAGCTGAATTCAGCAGGATGGGGTACAAGAGGTCCCTGTGGGAAATTGTACTATCAGCAAGAACTCTGCGCATCTACACTGACTTCAGTAAAGATTTTAGTACTCCTGATACGGAAACCAGAGCAGAATATGAGACAAAGCTGAATGGCTCATTTAACTCCTGCTGGCAAACTGGGGAACCTCAGAAGGGAGACGTTGGCTTGAAAATTCTTAAATTCACATTAAAATTCAAGACCATTATTCAGTCTATGAAAAGAGTCACTAGAAAACAGAAGATACTGAATATTGTGGATTACTTCGACGAAACTAAAGCTGTTTATGGCACTAGAGAGGCAAATGCAGAAAAGAATGGAAAAGAATGATTTCTCCTGTGACACTGAAGCTAGATACTAGCTGCAAAGTCACGTAACCACTTTAATAACTCTAAGGACTTCATTATTTGCCACCACCATCTTCTGGGGGCAGACAATCTTTGGAGAAGATTTTCCAGAAACTTACTTCTCTAACAGCTAAGCGGTCTCCACTGCTATTACTGGTTACTTTGCCACTTCCTTTATTTTACTCACCAACATCTTTAGAGGAGTTATTTTGTGAAGTTAAGCAAGCCAGATTCTTTTATTTCTTCCGCTAAGAAAGGTTTTCCATCTCCCTGATCATGATTGGCCTCCTCTCACATTTCCACAGTCAATTTTAAACACAAATGTCCAGAATTGTACACTAGGAGACTTTGAATGACATAAATACTTTCTTTCTGTTACCATAAATATTACATCTGATACATTATAAGATCACATTTGCCTTTTACATGGTCATTTCACAAAGGTGCATCCTGTGAAATACTTAACACATTTCTTTCTTCCTCTGGCATTGCCAACTAATGAGTCTACAGAAGAATTCTTGTCATTAGACTCTAAGTGCTTGACCTTGTACTTCATATGAATCTAACCCTATTTCTAACTCTCCAATCTTGAAGACTGCCCAGCTCTTCCTGTATATCCCAGTCTCACTGCGTGTGGATGATCCTTCCCAGATATGTGGTCTCAACAGATTTCATTCAAATTTGCACACACAGACTTCTTGTGCCCGGCAAACACATACCCCTATGCCCAGGAGATATCCCGATCTCCAAGCCTAGAAGACCTGGAGTGAAACAGAAGAAAGACATTCTCCAGGACAGCATCTGGTAGGCAGGCTCAGGAGCTTCTCTTGCTATAAAAGGTAAATGTCAAGAATCCAAGAAATGTAGGACATAATTATATAGGTAACTTAGGGATAATACAGTGACTTGTTTGCAGAATAATTGAAGTACTGCAGCCATCTCTATGCAGTGAGCGGAGGAGTTCTAGCGCCTAGAGGACACACTTGCTTGGAGTTTCCTGCGTATCCATACCTGGCAGAGAACAGCATCAGGCAAATACACTAGCCTGGCTTCAGAAGCACAGGCCACGTTGCAACTATCTATGGCTTGGCACCCAGGCACGCCACTGCGCAGCAGCCCACGCATCAAAGTGGAAAGACAGCAAGACAGCTCTTGTAAATAATGTCAGTTCAGAATTGGGTGCCGACTGAAAGGGTTATAAGACCTGTGAGCAAGAAAATACTCTCCTTCTGTTTGATTCCAGGTAAGGAAAGACGATTTGGACAAGCCTGCCAAACCTCAGGCTTCGAGCCACCCACTTGATAAAATAGGTGAATGACCTAGTAAGTGGCTATTTTGGGAGGGAAGGTCAGAGAATTGCATTTTTTAAAAAAGGATAGAAGACCATACAGACAAGGGTAAGTATATGGGATATCACAGGAGATAAAAAAGTTCATGCCACTAATAATGATAAAAAGTCAATATTATCAGGTCTGGTAAAGAAAAGGAGGAGAAAAAGGCTAGAATTTCAAGGATTACAGAGAGATAGAAGAATG
This sequence comes from Nothocercus julius, assembly GCA_013398735.1. Taxonomy (NCBI): domain Eukaryota; kingdom Metazoa; phylum Chordata; class Aves; order Tinamiformes; family Tinamidae; genus Nothocercus; species Nothocercus julius. The sequence goes on along the minus strand of VZSV01000001.1, from coordinate 2,935,922 downwards.
GGAAAAAATGGTGCGGGAAGGCTAAAATTTGGAATAGAAGGATCTCAAAAGATCAAAGATGACTATGGATCTAGATCTGGATCTTCAAGTGCTGAAGTGTCCAGAGAGATTCACAGGGCTGAGGAAATTATATGATTGGCTTCAGAGTAGGGGTGAACTGCGTGAGCACGAGGTGCTCATGCCATTCAGGAGCAGTCTAAATAAAACAATGAAACAGAACAGTCTTGTTAAAATAACATTGGGAAAAGAGAGATTAGTTTAGGATTATGGCTACTAGATACGGCTCTTGAAAGCATTGCACCAGCTTCTTGTTCTGTCACAGATCCCTTGTGTGACCTCTGGCAATATTCTCTCTTCTCATATCTTCATCGTATCTATTTTTAATTTGCAAAATGGAAGTAACATTTTCCTCTCCTCTTCTTTTAAAGGCATTAGGTTTTCAGAGCAAGACTCTGTCCCTAATTAGGTATGTGTACAAGTTGCAAAACAGTATGATGGTCTCAGAAGTGAGCAATAAAATAATGTACCAAACCAAAGAGATATTGTGATAAGAAATAACTCCTCAGGGAGGAAAGCTATTTAGCTGGCATGCTGTATGACTGAGTCAGTGGCATAATGATGGTGGTAGACAGTAAGTAACAACACATTCTGTGTGGAGAATAACCTGCTAACTAAAAGTCATGTACAAGAGGGGAAAGGCAATGAGATGAGTCACAACTTGTCTTTCCAACTATGTTTTCAAAGGTTATGCTACACACACTATGAAGGACAGCAGGAATTCCCTCAGTATATAGTCAAGTGGAACAACTGGTCTACTCCGTAGATGTCACTCTAGCTGCTGATGGCCATAGATAATAACAAGTTAGGGTACTGACTAACCAGGAAATGATACCACCTGCTACCCAACATAAATTGCCAAGCCCTCTGGGTATAATTACTCTTGTCAACATGTCACATGGCTATTATAGTCATTCTTATGCAGAAATACAGATCAGGAACAGCTTCTCCTGAAAAAGGTGGGTTTGTGGTATTTTTGCATGTTCTTGATGGAAAAGAAGCAAGGAAAAAAAACTGCTACAACACAGACAACAAAATGAGCCTCTCTGTTAGCAGTGTTAGCAACTGCACTACCAAGCAGAGAGGAAAAACATAATGAAAGGAGGGACACCCTCCAGCAGGTTCCTTCCCCGGCTCCTCCACAGAGTGGGACTCTTCCCATTTCAAAAGGATCAGATGTTCCCAAACCAAAATCCCATGTCTGCATCGTTACTTGATGCTCTACTGTCACATCGAAAGTCAGCAGATTTTGGCTCAGTCTGCAGCTGAAGTGACTTTCACAGCAGTTTTAGACACCGGTTTGTGAAACAAGCAGCTATATGAGAAAGAGCTGAAGCATGACAGGTCAATGTTATTGCTGGAACAGCTTGGATGCCTCTGAACTACCCCATGTCATCTCCAACCTAATGCCACACTTCTTGAGCAGCATTGGATACTATGCTGTCAGCAATTCAGTCATCACAGTTCTACTCTAGTGCTTTAAAATAGGCTGACCCTTAAGACACACAGAAAGACTCCAGTGGTGAAAACAATAAGCAAGGAATTTCACTTGCTCATGTTTAACTGGCTATGGCTGAGCAAATCGGCCAGTAGGTTGCAACACATTTCTGGGTGCAGTGTTTGAGAAATGATCAACTTCTCCCCATGACCTGAACACGTCCTGCTTAAAGCCAACAACTGTTTGCAGTGGTGAGAAGAACCTGACTTCTTCAATTGCTCCTGAGAAGAGACTGAATTAGAACCATGAGGCCATTTAGCCTATAGTTCTGGATAAGCAACAAGGCTGTGATTTCATGCAAGTTCACATACTAAAACGAGATAATTCATTTCAATTTAATTTTTAACTAACATTATTTCTGTGCAGAAAAGCATGTAAGACCTAGAAATCCTCTCTCAACTAGAAGAAGGCTATTTACTGAATGATATAAGCAATACAGTACACAAGCACCTGCCAAGGGTCTTTTTTGACAATTGCATACAATTATAGAGGTAAATTATTTGCCTGTGTAAAATAATAATTAGGAAAAGGAAAGGTCATTCCTCGAGATACAAACCTGGCTCCAAAACACCATGAGCATACAGAGCAAGCAGGCATATTCACTGCTTTATAAACAGCAGGCCAGGATAACATTATATAGTTTGCAATCTGTATTTGTTCTAACTATGTGAATCACAGCTTTGCATAATTTTATCACATTCCTCCCAGGCAAAAGCAAATATTAAAAGAAATATTAGAAGCCAGCCAGTCAAATATCCTGGAAGAAGAAAAAAACCTGCAACTATCTCTATTGTAATGACTGCTGAGCACTATTTTATCTGCATGATTTGGTAGCTTGCATGTATATTTTCTGCAGCATAAAGTGAGTAAGCTTATGCACTTCAAAATAATTTCTAAATATTTTCTATTGTGTAATTAGTTTATTTTGATTGGTCCGATATTGTTGCATTGTACTAAAGCATTAATACAACTGCTTGGACTTTCTATATAACACATGATTGATTAGTTATAGATAAGAAAGAAAATATTACTCCAAGAGACCTGACCCTCAATGAATCATCTGAGATGAAGAGAATTTAAATGCGTATTACTTGCACTCAGCATCAGAAAACGTTACAGGAAAAAAAAAAAATACCGCTTACTGAAAATTTCTGCAATGATTAAGAACATTTTCCAGTAATATTCTTCCTTTCTATTTCCCCTGCTGGAAACATTCCTCATTCCTAAACTCTGCTGTAAGAGCAAACGTGCTACAAAAGCCATACAGACATCACCAGACCAGTAGAGAATTATCTTCAGTATTTTTACATTTCTCTTACAACACATTATAGTTCTTTCCAGGAACATCAGGCCTTATGACTCTTGGAAAAGACCCTTCCAGTCTCTTCCGGCCTGGCAATAAGTGTTCAGTACAGGCAGTGCAATCGGTCCTGGGCCTCGAGATACAGCCTTGATTTAGGACCACGTCTTTGAAACCAGACTGATGAAAAGGTGGCTTACACCAGTGTTTTCTCTTTGTGTGCCCATACTGTTTTGCGTGCTGTAGTTCCTGAGGCAACTCCTCCCTTACCAGTCCTTCTCTCCCAGTCCCTCCCCAGCAGATGTGTATCTGCCTGCTCTGTGCTGCGTCACAGGGCTCTGCCCCTCTTCTGGGCTCCCCAGGGCCCACGAGCCTCGTGCGCTGGCTGTGCAGGCTCTCCACAGGACGCGGGGGCGGCAGCACCCCAGCCTCGCGGGAGGGGAGGCTCCGGGGCCAACGGGAGCTCTCCCAGGAGACCGGGCTGCCCGCCACAAACTCGGGCTGCCACCTCTTCCCCACCCATTAGCCTGGCCTGCCCATCTGACCACGTAAACGGCAATGAGGGAGACACAATTAGCGAGTGGCTTTACTGAGCTCCACAGGTTTCTTGTGCACCACGAGCTCTATCCCATATGTCGAAAAATCCCAAACTCCCACTCTGAGCCTCTAGCTAAAGGCTTTGCTACACCTACATAAGAGAAACTGGACTTAGAGATAGGAGCCGGAAGTTTAAACCTAATTCTTCACACCCACTCTTTTGCTTTAAGTACACAGGAATTAAGTCTCCAGGAAATACACAGGAACGGAAGTCTCCATTCATCCTAGGAGATGGCTGCTGAACTCTCCCCAACCTAATCCTTGTTTTATTTCCCTATAAAAAGTTAAAAAGAAGGGGAAAATGGACTATGTAGAGCTAATCATTTCACCAAAGTAGTTTGCTGCTAGAAAGATTTTTTTCCTTAACAATTTATCTTAAAGCATATTAGAGTACCTGCTGCACTGGAGGAGTGCACACTGCCACTTACTATGATTGAAAGGACAGTATGTTTTCAGACAACTACACTTGTGTGAAGTGTCATCAGGTTTGACTGCTCAATCTGGATTAAAAAAAGAAAATACAAAAAAAAAACAAAAAAGACACTGTTCCATCCAGAGGGACACTGCAGTGATGACACTGTCCAAGAGTAATTTGATAGAGACAGTGGATAATCACAGCAGCCATGAATGGCTAGATGAGTGACAGGGTGAACCACAGAGTCATCATCATATGACCACGCAGTGGGTGATGCCTGCATTCAGGCAAGCATGAAAGCCAAGGAGGGATGCTAGACAGCACCCGGTGATGAGCAAGGTTTGTCAGGAGAAGTTGTACCTTGCAACCTGCCTCCCCTTTCCCAGCAGATGCCACAAAAATTCAAGATACAGCACTGTTAGATGTGCCCGAATCGAAAAGGAAATGGAAATCTACAAAGCAGATTTAAAAACTGTCCTTGTCCTTCAGAATCCTCCTAAATTCCAGTAAAAAAAGACAAGCTCAAAAGAAAAAGCATGAAGTCATGGAAGTTGTTGCTCACAAAATGTTTGGCAATACAGCAAGAAAGTTAGAGCATATGCATCAAGGAATAGTTCAGAGTTGGCAGAAGGTTGAACTAAAACATTAGATGACCTATTTTTCTGTTTATAATTTAAAACTAGAGCTATTGCTACTTTTACTAATTAGGACTGAGGTACTGATCACCATACAAAGTCACTTAAAAGTAACATGAGACGCCTAGTAACACATGAAAACAGTGTTCTGCCTGTGTGTGATAAGAAGGCATTTAAATTTGCTCATTTACACAAGTTCATGTGTTTGGGACCTACCCAGGAAACGTATGAAATCTTGATAACTCCTCATGTTACAAAGAGTGTGACTCGGGCAGACTTTGTTCTGTTCAGCTGCACGTTATCTCTCTGCGCGGTCCCAGGGCTGTGCTATAAAAGATTGCAAGGTGACAGAATATGTTCATCCAGCCTAAGTGCTACTTTGCAGGATGCACTGTAGTCTGTTACCCTGCGGGTCTGAAGTGTTTAATGATGTTACTGTATGTCATTGGCTGGTATTCTCTAAGTGCATCTTGAGGAAAACATTCCAAATTGAGAAGTTAATACTAGTGAAAAGAAAATGCTAAAAGACAGAGGTTGCGTTTGCAGATATATAATACGCATGGACACATTTTTCAAGTTTACCAGAACTCCTCTGGTCTACAGCACAGTCTAGATTTTTTAAATGATCTAGTCCCACCTCTTCCAAATCCAGACTGGCAAGAGTAGAAACACATCTGACTTCTTGCTATTTGCTCTTACCTGTAACTATGAGCAGGTGGACAAGACAGCTTCGCTAAATATTTTTATCAAATCATTTGCTTTCCCAAGACTTCATTTTAGGTAACACATATTTTAACTACTCTGTTAACCAGCATTTTAATTGACCAAATGTCTATTAATTTCTATCAATACTACATCCTAATGGTCACAGTAAATTACCTGCTTCCAACTATTATTTTGTATAAACTTCTCTGTTGTGTGAACCTACGTACGTGTGTGTATGTGCGTGTGTGTGAGAGAGACAGAGACAGAGAGAGAGGGAGAGAGAGACAGAGAGAGAGAGAGAGAAACAGAGACAGAGAGAGACAGAGACAGAGAGACAGAGAGACAGAGAGACAGAGAGACAGAGAGACAGAGAGAGAAAAGAAAAAGAAGGCTGGAAATTTGGGGTCACTGAATAAAACTGGAAATGGAGCTGTGGAATTATAGGCACAGCTCACAGTGACACCTAGAGTCAAGCCCGCCTAATACTTTACCAGCCTAAGTCCTTGTTCTCTCTTTTCCTCACTCTCGGTCTCCAAGAACTTTGTTTATAGCTAACTGATATTTCTGTGCTCAGGCTCTACCTCAGGCTTAATAAAAAATAAAAATAAAAATAAAAATAAAAATAAAAATAAAAATAAAAATAAAAATAAAAATAAAAATAAAAATAAAATCCACCTGGGCTCAGCGCATCATGCAGCCAGGACCACGCACGGCTGCGGCACATCAGCAGGCAGCCCAGAGCACACGTCCGAATTCTCATCTCTGTCCTTCCTACTGCTACTGCTGATCCCTAGCAGAGATGCACATGAAAGCGAGTTACATGGACAATCTTGATTCTGATACTTCTCATCTTTTAAGTTCAAGTTGCAAACTAACCCTTCCTTAAATATTTGTTCCTAAATATATGCAATGCCAAATCTTTTCATGGCAAAGAGAAGCATGGAAATATAGCTATGGGGAATATTTTTCCCTGTGACTGCAAAAAAAAATGCAGGCAGTAATGTTCAAATCATTACTCAGAGAAAGAATACAACCAAATATACACAATAAGTGAAAGCAAGTTGTTCGAGCAACTCTTCTGACCTCTGTGACGTTATTCAGGCCTTGGTGTCTAAGAAAGGCACAATCTTCTTGTGGTTTTGACATTGGGAGTGCCTGATTAGGTGAAAGAAAATCATCTAATTAAGATATTCAGAGGATCATATTCAGCAATTTGTGATTTATTATCAAACTTCAAAAGTTAACTTTGTTTTACCTTGACTTTTATGTATTAAAATTCAGGACCATCTGCACAGATTTTATCCATGCATATTTCAAACTCTGGAAGAGCTCAAGTTTGAATTAGTGCTGATGTGTGGACATTGCTCATCATTAACACACTGTATGTGTGCCCAGAAGAAAGGTCAAGGGATCCTGAAACATAAAAAAAACTTCCATATCGACACCTGCTACAGAATAATGATATCGCCCCAAGCCAAGTGCAGACACCTGTTTGGGAAACACGGCTAACAGAAAGAAGGGAGCTTCTCTACAGAACATGCAAATCACTCCTTGCTTGGTTAGACTTTTGGTACCTATACATGGCTATAACTTGACAAGCACCAAACATTTGGGGCGTTAGAAAAAAATAAACAACATACAGCCTGTGTTACTGCACAAAACTTCGAATTTTGCATGAACCATGTAAATGATTCTTGTCACAACTCGAACCTCAAAATAAAGAAGAAACGTCAATAAGTCTGAGTAGGAAGTAAGAATTTTTTAGACAAATATGTTTTCCCTATAATTGAATGATACGCAAAGGAGCAAAACACTTGATTTGAGTAAAATCTTAGAAAACTCATTTGCTACAGATTATTTCCCTAAGAATCTTTTGGTGTGTCATCGTGACCACAAAAGATGCGAGTTGGACTTTCTAGACCTATTTGTCTCCCCTCACACTGTTGGTGCAACAGATTCCACTAAGGATGCACAAGAAGTTCATGCCAATGCCTGTCGTTCTCTGCAAACCTACTTCTTTAAACAGATTTTATAAGACATCTAGTTCCCTGCATACCACAGAGAGAAGAACAGGCAGGTCCCTGCTCGGCCGTTCTGGGGCTCCAGCTGAGCTCCGCTCCTCCATGTCCTCCAGGCCTCCTTCCCTGCTGGCCCTTGCGCTCCTTCTTGCTCCTCAGACACAGCCACGCAGAGCTGCGGGGAGCACAGGCCTCGCTTCCTGCGCTCACAGGCCCCTTCAGCCAACGCACTCGGAGCACCACGGACAGACTTGGTAGCCCAGCCTCACCTGGGCAGCCACCTCCTGCAGCACGTACACCAAAAAGAGAGATAACTGCTCTTCGCACGTGCAGTCTTCAGGTTTAGCCATGTCTATGATTCACAGAAACCAAAAGCCTGTTGGACTGCAAACATTAGTTTTTTTTTTTTTTTTATCACAATCATTATTTTCTGATGATCTAGCTGGATGATCCAGTTCTCCACCTTTTATAAAAAGAGAAGGCAAGTTCGTTCTTGTGTAAACACTGCAAGTGATTTAAAAATCAAATAGCTACACATGAACGTTGTTACCAATAACTAGCCCAAATCAGCATCCAGTTCTATGATGAAGACACAAGGTAAAAATTTCTGCATCTTACCTGCTGAGCCAAAGTGAAAGATACTGAATTATCAACCCATGACCAGATGAGCAGTGACAACGTCCGCATTATGTGTGTACAATATGGCTGAAATAGCACTGGGCTCCATGAAGCACATTGCTATCTACTGCAACCCACTTCCAAACAAACAAACCTAAAAGCAGGGAACTTTTCTGGGTCCCCATACAAATTTAACTTTACATTATACACCCTCCCTATAGGACACTAATGCCACTCCACAGCACAGAAAGGGAGCTGCACCTCCCTGCCTACGAGCTGCACACAACTCCTTTTATGGACACAGGTGCTACCTGCCCCATATGAAGACAGACCAACATGAATCCCCAAATGCAACATCAGTGAGAGCGCAGCACGTGCCCAGGTTGCACTTCTCCTGCCAATTGACCAGTTACAAATTAAACACAGCAGCTCTAACATCATGTCCCCAGAAAGCACAGCCTTGACTACAAGAGTCCTGCTCTCCCTCGCTGTCGGCAGGAAATGCTGTGAACGGCAGCAGTGCGGCAGGGCAGAGCTCACAACGTGCTCCCCAGCCCTCAGCAAGACGTGATGGTTGCCCACCCAACACACTGAGCCCATCCACAGCGACCAAACAAGACCCACGAGCGCTGACAGACTGGCACAAACTACAAGTTCGCAGCTTATTTTCATTTTGCGTGGCAATGAAATGCCAGGAAAGGTAGAGGACGAAACATCACCCCCAACCTCTGGCACCTCTGTAAGAGGGTTCAGTTCAACGAACATCCTTTGAGTCTTGAACAATTAAATTGTAAACCTGCACGAATTAAAATGTGTGCCACTGCCAATTGCGGGGCCCTGGGAGAGCCTGCTGTACAGGTGAACACTCTGACCACACGTTTACTGCTCACCCTTTGAAGCAGCCTGTCATCCAGTTGGATAGAAAATGAAGTGTGAAATATAGAGGCTTTATGACATGTAATGACTGCAACAATTTAGTTAAAGCTGATTTTCAAAAGGCAAGAGCTGAATTTCAAATTAAATTCCTTATCAGTGACCACCATGACAGAGTATGTATTTAGAAAATTATTTATTCCAACATGATACAATTAATTGTAATATGTTCTTTAGCCTTTGCATGGCATTTTAGGAACTGGATAAATAACAAAGTTGGAAATCAAATTGCATGGAAGCCTATTAGCTCATGCATATTGTTCTAGATGTTCACTTAGTACTGCATGGTGAGAGAAAACCTAATAGACTTGATGTAACCTCTTGAATTTTCTAAATTGTGGTAACAAATTCAGTCATTGCTCTTTGCCTCATTAAAAGAATGACTGAGACTTCTTTTAAAAAGTCATTTTCCTCCCAAAATGAAGCAATATTATTTAATGCCTAACCAGCTCTGCTCCTTGGTGACAGCTTATAACACTGCCTTTCTGGCACCTCTGCAAAAGCTACATGGTCTTCCTAAAGAAGTAACAGACTGTGCACACGTGTGTGCACATTATGTACTTCAACACTGCCCTCTGATATCTGCCCAGAGAGACTGAGGTCTTGCAAGGAATTTTATGAAAGGAAAATCTCTTCAGGGGCACTTAGGAAGATTGCATCTTTTGAAGTTGAGAGAGAGGGCTGGAAGGACCTACTTACACATGGAAAATTTACCAAATATTTGCTCCTCTGACTTGAAAAAACAGACCAAAACTTCTGGAATGACTGTGCTCTTGCTGGTGACACCAGCACGAGATGCAGGTGTGGTCCTACCTCAATGCAGGGATGAAAAGCTGTAGAAGGACTGGAATCCCCTTGGCGCAAGCACCAAGCCTTCCAGGCTTGCTGGAGTGAACGTGGGGGCTTACACCAAGGAATCCGAAGGTCTGCTGGATACCACAACCAGGGATGCAAATGCTGCTGAAATTAGAGCTTCCTCTGCACAGCCATAGTGCTAGGGTTCAGCCACAGTTACACTTAATCTCTACAGCAATGAGATAAAACCCAAAGGTTTTCAGCAAGGACTCCTCTGTTTGAGTAGAGGCAGAGAAGCTTCTTTCACCCAGCATACAGCTTGAATGCCAGCAGAGCATGCCAGCGTGCTCTGCACGCCACAGAGCATCCCACGGGGCTTCCCTCATGGAGACAAGTGGAAAACTATGTTTCCATTATAGCCAGGCAGATGCAGAGAGGAGAGTACTTGCGGCAGAAAGGAAGGTATGTAGTGGTGCGATGAGATTTGCTGGGTGCCAGCCACCTACGCCATGACATTACGAGGACACAGAGGTTTGGTGTCTAAAAAGCAGTTATATAAATATGAAAGTTGAGTACTGGTAAAGTAGCTTCTTTCGCTCTCCCCACCCATCGAAAACATTAATCAGATCAATCATAGCACATTTCTTTACAGAATTCTCTGACTTAAGTGCTACAGACATTAGCAACATTTCAATCTCCTGTCTCTGATCCTGAAAACATCATCTGTTAGGTTTTTGGCAACACCATAGGGAAAATCAAGCTGCCTAAAAAGACAGGGAACATTTCAGGAGATACCAGTGTCAATCATTTCATTTGCTCTCTCTACCTCTCTGCAAAAATTTACATAGAGTCAAAAATCTGGAAAACCGGCATGGTTGGTGACAGTTTACAAAATGTCGCTCAACACTAAAAAGCAAGAAAGACAAGAAGGTTAGTGAGCGCTGTATTGATAAACCTATATCCTACTTTCAGTGAAGATATATAAAGAAGCTACATGTCAAGCATTTCCATACAGACTCAGAACCTGCATACAGAATTAAAGGAACACGTGATTTTATAAAAAAGTGTAGAGACACACACTGGCCACACACTACTTTGAGCACTAGTGGTTCTCAAAAAAAATCCTCTTTAAACTCAGATTATTTCTCATTTGCATTTGACATTACTGGGATTTTTCCTACAACGTCCAATTAAGAAAATATTTCTTCTCTGCAAGGCAAATTTACCAAAAATTCAAATAAACTCTTTGACGTATCTTCTGCACAAACTAATCATGAATAAACATAATCCTGTTGCTCTAAGAACAGATGCCATCCTGCAACTTCCTGCCCCCGACAGCTCTGTTCTCCAGTCATGGAGGAAAAGAAAATTGTTTGGCCAAGTTTACAGAACGAACCATAAATCATCGGCATCTTTGCCAAAGCAAGCTCATGTTTCTTTTATGAAACAATTGCTCCTAAAAGAATTTACATTCCTTTTTTTTATATATGCATGTTTTATAAAATGCATAAGTAAAGTAGAACATACTGTTCTGTTTCTCCTTTAGAAATGCTTGGTATTTTTCAGTTCTGGTTGAGAAAGCAAACATTTGCATTTTCACGTGGCTTTCTGAAACTAGTTGCATGGACCTAGATACGGTATTTTGAGAGACTTGGAGTACATTAAAATTGCCTTGGAATATTTGATTCCCCATTATTTGTAAAAGCGTATTTTGAAGCTAGAAAACCTCAGGGATTCTTGTTCAAGTCAGATACTGGAAACATGACTGAAGACTTGTGCATCTTCCTGGATAGGGAAAATTTCAAAGCTGGATGTTTTCTCAGAAGTTAAATAGAGTTTGGATTATTCTTTTCATTTCTAAAAAGATAAACAAAGTCGAGATGTACCCAGGCTGGCAGGTTGCTGCGCATGCCTCTCTCCCCAGAGGGCACTGAGCTTTCAGACAAACCCTGACCTGAGAGACAACCATGAGGCAGAGCAGCTCGCAGACAGGCGCAGGGAGCTCCGCAGCCCAGGGAAGGCCCCACACTCTTCTGCACTGCTACAACCTGGTGTAGCACCCTGCTCCTCCAGCCTCCTGAGCAAGAGCACTGGGTAAAGCAGCCTGTGGGCCTAAGCTTGACAAGGGGAGCAGATCACAAACATGAAGGAAAGGCACATTGCCCCTGCTAGGAGATCTGCCACTGCCAGTCACTTCCGTGCAGCTTTCCAGCCTTCCACGTGAGCGCGAGCACTCAGTGTCCTCTCGTTACACTACTCACATCTAAAGCAAATCACCTGAACTGCCTTGATTTGTAACAGGTTGCCTGCCTACCTGTGTGTCATCCATCCTCAAAAGTCCATGGGATACTCTTCTGGGAACCACGCCTCTAACCTGTGCCTTACTGCTAGGGATGGAAACTGAGATGGAATAAATGGGACAAGACCTCTGAGCCTCCATGTCCACCACTCTCCTGCCAATGAGCGGGGCCTTTGGTGGCGGTCAGAGCTGCTCTTCCCACTCCACTACACACTTCTTGTCCCAGGCAGTTTTGAAGAAGCCATGAAAAAGCCATTCTTGTCGTGAATACAGCAAAGCTTTCCCTTCATTGTCCTTACCCTTCATAGCCTACGCTGCAAGATATCCCCATAACCATCTACCATCTCCCATCCACTAGGGTACAAATCCCTTGGATGCCAAGAACATGTTTCAGTTTCAGCAGGTACTTAAAGCGAGTGCCTTGTTGCAAGCTGTGTCCCTCCGGCAAAGCACCAAAATTTATCACAGCGACAACCCAAGGGCCTAATGCTGGAGATCAGAAATAAGTTCTATTTAGCTTTGCCCTTGTTTAACAAACCCTAAATGAAAGGCACTATTTCTTACACATTTTTTGGTTAACTGATGTGTTCAGTTGAGGCAATGGCCACTGGAAATGACAACTTTTGGCAGAAAAAAAGTCATATTATTTTCTGATAACTCAGCACATAATATACGTCATTCAGAGGATGAACAATTTCTTCCATTCAGAGTTTTCATCTGCTTGCTTGTCGTACAAAGTATATGCATTACCAGATTAAATAACTCATGGCCCCATAAATCGTTAATCATGTGTACAGTACATAATTCACTGATCTGCAAACTGTTACAATACACTATTTCAAAGCTCTCAAGTTTAAAAAAAAAGAAAAAAAGAAAAAAAGCTTTGTTCACCAAACATTGTGCCAGTGACCTTTCTCTCTAGTTTCCATAGCATGTTTGTTCAGTTAACTGCTCAAAACATTTTAATGCTACATTCAACCCCTGCAAAGTCAAACAAACGCATGACAATCCATCAAAATCAGCCAGATAACAGAGAGCACGTTCTGACTCCAGTATTATTGTTGTCTGATTCTAAATGACAGGGTACGAAACAAAAAAGCACAGAGCTTGATTTTCCAAAGCAAAATTAAGCTCAAAGGATGATAAGAGAAAAATTCTTTAGACTGAGATCCTACAGAAATGATATGAGATTTAACAGGATGAGAACACATGCGACAATACAATTGTATTGTCATATATACAAGCTTTGGCCAAACAAAAAGGTTTCTAATAGCGCATAAAACCAAAGACCCCCTAGAAGGGAAATTATGAAATTGTTTTCTGACAATTAAAGCAAGACTGTGTTTAAGCCAGTGGGTCTAGATGCAGATTCTTTCCCCAGGGTCCATCTCAAATCTAAGGATTAAATATGTAGTGATGAAACATTTCAATTATCTTCATTCATAATACTTATTACCAATTAAAATGTGCAATTCAGAGAAAAATCAAGTTGTGAGACTGCCTGCTTCATGTAAAAGGCTTTATTAGCCTTATTTGTCAGCATAACTACTTGAGGAAAGAAAGGCAACCTTAAAAGTAGCTGCAGACAAATCAAAAAGAAGAAAGCCTCCAAGTCTTGTGCAAAATGAGTGAGACTGAAATAAGGATCGATATTAAAGAATTTCATTCTTGCGACATTTTGCTTCCACATACAAGTCGAGAGGGTGACAACACAGTTAGTGTCTGCCTCGCTTGCAGGCACTGCAGAGAGCCTGCTTGCGGAGCGCCAAGTGGCAGCCCCGTTCTGATGGGCCCCTTAGGAAGCTCTTACCTCCAGAGTTACAAGCCTCCTGGTCTGGCTGTATCTCCTGGTGACAGGGAGCATGAAAGCTCAAACTCACACTGACACATGCGATCCCAAAGCAGCCAACTCGAGCTCCACCTTGAGCTGGGCAGAGACTTTAAATAACATTCTTTCTTCAGTCCTCAGAGCTGAGTAATGCAGTAAGAAGTACTTTGGCAGCTGGTGTTTTGGGCAAATTTCATTTTCCTTCCATAAGAACGACCTCTTAACATCCCAGCCTGCATGCAAATGTGACCAAGAATGTAACTCACTAGAATTGGGCACGATCTCCTTGCCAAACAGATACAAAAACAAGTAGTTCATCACACCGGGGTCTTTTTGGTACCTCGGCTCAGAAAGGACTTCGGCAACACTGAGAACTGAACTATCTGGAGAGCCCACTTCTCTTGTGATGGGAAGATAAGGTAGCATTCACAAAAAGCCACTGGAAGAGCAATAGAACATGGAAGAAAATGTCTTTTAAAAATAATGTAAGTAAGGAATTCAAATATGATTTTGTTATTTGCTTTTTGACGGGTGAACTTTTCAAGATTTGGAATATCTAAAGATATTTGATTCTGAACAATTGTGCTGCAAACAGCATGATGACTTGACAGATATGTAAATGTTTTCCAGTTTAAGTTAGTTTAGAAATAGTACAGTACAAGAAGCTGCTCTCTGATGGCATTTCTGAAGTTCCTTTTGTGATTCAAGATGTGAAAAAATAAGGACTTATGGGGGATGCAAGCTTGAAATGTGTTATTTTTCCATGCCATTTTCCTTAACTTCATAAAAAAAAAAGTTTTGGTTTTGGTCACCCTCAGTGATCAACTCACCAACCCAACAGCTCACTTGCCATTCTAGGCACATCAACTTCCTGCTGTCTAGAAACATCCTCTTTCCTACTTGGCTTTTTCTTTACCCTGACAGCAAAGTTCAAGCAGCTTCTCTTCAGCATTATGAAAATTCCACCACTTCCCACAGCATTATGGAAATTCCACCATTTCCCACGTTTGCCTACCACACTCTCCTTGGCATTTTCTCTCTGCAGACAATAACAATATGAAATTCCCTGTACTTGTGTCTCCTCCTTCTTCCTTTCCTCCTCCACATTTCTTCCTAAGATCTTACTGCAAGAGGTGTAAGGAATTATCCAGTCATTACTCAGCAGACCCACTCAGGAAACAGGGAACAGTGGGACTCACTGATGTACCTGGCCAGAGACGTGAATTGAGGTTTTATTCTCCTACTGTTTCATCAGAGTACTGTACACATGCAGAGCAATGGAGCAAGTACTGTTCACGTGTGCACACCTAATAACACACCTAAGTGACCACAAAATAATGACGATGTGCAAAAGAAAGACTTGCATTAACTTCCAAAGAAATGTCACCAGCTATTCAGGAGAAGGCACTGTCCATCTCTGCCTATAACAGTGCCCAACAACTGTGAAATACAAGCAAGCATTACTATTATTGATACAGTGAAACAGTTTGGAAAAGGCCTATGACAGTATTCCTGCAGGGGGGTCTCTTCCAATGCCTCGACTCCAGCGCACTCCTGCGCAGTCAGGCGTCGAGCGCGGGGAGCTGCCTTGCTGTCTTTCCCATAAGTAACTCTCTTCTGCCTATTAAGACAGACATTGTTTTGCTTCTGAAAAAAGCGAAGCCCAGCAGTCCTTTGCAATGAAATTAGCTAGCGCCCAAGGCAGGCCTGGTGCCCTCTAAGCTACTGCTCAGGGTCAAATTGCTGGTTTTTCACCTGTAGGAAACACTGTCCTATACAAAAAAAAATTCTACATATTTTGACTATGAACGCCATCATCTACATCCGGCGTCTAGTCTAAAAAGAAAATGAAGGAGAACAGACTGCTAATACCTGATTGCCACCTTTGTTCCTAAGGCTCAATAATTAATTCTGTTTCCAAAATCCCTACTCTCTCTTTCCTTTGGAGTTGTAGCACTTAACTGAAGTAATAACGTAAAATATATCATAATAAGAAGCCAAAGTAGCCTATAAACTGCTCACCCACAATGCACACACCTTATTCCTCTCTATATTTTTCGGGCTAAATGCCTTTCTAAAGTTATATAAATTGAAATGCTGTCTTTTAAAATTGCAATTTAGGACTAAATACCCAATATCCTGCATATCTACATATATTAACATGATCAGGGGCATTATCACCATACCTGGATGCATTTTACAGAACGGAACTTTCATCTAAATAATCACACACACCACACAGGAAGGAGAAAAAAAAAAAAAAAAAAACAAGGTTGGGTCCCTCCTAGCTATTGAGCCAGCTATATAACTACCCTGAAAAGGGTAGCCAGGATACCAAGCACCAAGTGAACCTCCTCTGCCTGCCGTTAGTGGAAGCAGTGAACAAAGAGGCACATTTAGCCCTGCTTCCTACGCTTGGCCAGATTCAGGCTCAGACAGATTTCTGGCAGGAGCAGGATCCAGAGACAGGAGCCTGTCGCTGAGGATGACCTGCCCCTCGGTTCCCACGAGCTCCTCCCTTGGGCCCATGCAGGGGATGTGCAAGGCCGGCATTAGCAGGGGAAGGCCGCGCGTCCAAGAGGAACCTCACGCAGGGCCAACAACAGCTCCGCGCTCCGCAACAAACTGCCTCAAATCCTACCAGATGTGCACAGCGACACCACGAACTGCCTTCTACATAATACAGTCCGCTTCAACAAAAATGATTCTGAGATCTGTGCACTTCAACAAAGGGAGCCCTTCCCAGACAGCTTTCTTATCCTGTCCCTTGGCACTCTAACAGAGATGAAATTCTCTTTTATATTTTAAGGAAGATTTCAAGACCTTGGGTATACCTATATAAGGTTTTGAAATCAAAATGTAAAAGAGAATTTCATATAAATGCACACACAATATATATATTCAATGCATGATTTCTGAAGATTAGGATTCAGTTTTCCCCATTCTAAAATCCAAATTTAAAAATGACTTTGGAGAATGACTGTTGCCTATTCCTAGTGAGGATAAGGCAGAGCTGATCCTAACATTGTGAGCCCAAGGTTTAGAGTGGTACCTGATGGAACTCTAATGGTCATATGTTTTACTGTACAACTACAGCTTTTATTTGTGAGTTTCCAACTCTCAATATAAATTAAAAGCGTGCTTTTTCCATGTTTTAATCGTTTGTTTTCAACTCCTTAATACCATATTTTAACATATTTATAGTTCAAAAGCTATATAAATTGCTACAAAACTCTGCCATCTTGCATATAAGTTTCCACGCACTATTTACAAGAAAAAAAAAAAAAAAAAGGCAGCCAACTATTTTACCTTACATTTAAATTCCTGAAATTTCAGACAAAGATATAAATAATATTACCCAGAACAAATCTCCCAACAGTGAGCGAAGAACTCCTCCAGCTGCTGCTTCATCCATAGGCAGCATGTGTCCTGCAACTCAGATGACACACCACAGGTCAAAATATTTGTACATAGAAAACATTTCATATTTTTGTAGAATTTAAAACAAATGGGCAATGCAAGCGAGTAATGTTGCAGGAGCGGGGTTGGAGTATTAGGTATATTGATCCTCCAGAACCTGGAGCCAATGACACAGTCCTGCATTAAAATGCCATCTGCTGGGTATTTCCCAATGTTAAATGTTTTAAAGCATCATTAAGAAGAGAAGAAAGCATATTTTAGGTTTTAGTAAGTATGCAAAATGGCTACTTACTACACTGCTAGCTTTCAGTTTTGAGTAAAATTGCAAACTGCAAATATTACACTTCAGGCCTTCAAAATTAATGATTAGGACAGAGGATATGTAATTCCTGATAGCCTATTTTACAGTAAGGGTATGGATGGATGGGGGAAAAAGAAAAAACTGTAATATTTTGTAAACTTCTTGAAAGAGAAATGTCTTTTCTCCTCTAAACAAGCTCAGAAAGGTCACATAACAAAACAGATTTTACATAAAAACATTCCTACCTGACCTTTTGCCTCTATTTAGAGAGGAACAAAATCAAGGAAATTTGAGTAAAATCTTCTAATCCACAGGAGTGACGCGGGTACCACACGATGCCAGTAAAATGCTACTGGAGAGTAGGTAACAAGACTGTAGCCTGCCTGCGATGGTGCGCAGCAGCAACTGCGGCGCACCGTGAACGCGCAACGTCAGCGTGTGCTGCCACCGCAGACTGCCCGTTAGCTGCAGCGACGCTGCTGCAACCGCAAAGGTGCCACAAGGCCCGTGTCTTTGGCGCGACTTTATGGCCGTGGCTGTGCCACTGCTACAATGCCAGGCAAAACCTTGGGTACTATTTTGGCACTTATACATATATACATACGATGTGGCAGGAGAACTTCAGAGGGTAAGCAATCTTGGTGAATTTTGGAGGGTGGCTAACGATATAAAACTATTACAATGCAAACATTTTATGAAAGATTTTCCTAGATGATGTAAAAAATGAACACAGCTAAAAGGGTTGGTTGTCCCTGCCCACACTTTCACAAATACTTAAATTCACAAAAATGCCATAGCATGCGATTATCTTTTTAAAATAAAAATGGTCTTTAATTGAGCAGCAGTACAAAACCGTGGGTAATAAAAAGTTTACTTTCAAATTCTATTTTCAAGCCTCCCATTTTGTGTACGTGCTTGGAGAATGGCAAGCTATCAGCATTGATTGCAGTTTCAGGGACTCGTAGTGCTAAAGAGCTTTAAAGCATCTGAAAAGTATGAATATGGGAAAACACAGTGTTTAAAAAATACGACAGTATTTAGCTTAAACTAGTTTAACATGGGAGTTGCTATGGAAAACTTAAAGCACCTGCTGATATTACTGAATAAACAGTGGTTTGTACTTCTGCATATTTGTATCATCTTCTGATACTGTAATTTCCTTTCATGATTTCTTCCCCAAGTTTTTCAAGCTTTGTCAGATTTTAAATTGTTTATCTGCAAAAGCCCATGCAACAAGGTCAGAAATGATCTTACTGAGTATAAGCATTTATGGGATTAATCTTCAGGAAATGATTATTCACTTTCAGAAAAACAGAAAACAGACATTTGTTAGCAAGAAAACAAGCTTTTGCCAATGAAAATTCTCCAACCGATATAGCAGAAAACGTGACAAAAGATAAGCTAAGCTAACATGTTTGCTTTTTCTTTATACAATCTAGATAAACACAGTTCTGCACAAATTTATCTTGCAGGATCTGTGATTCTCAACTGTAATGCTGCACAAAAAATTGTAGTTGTCAACTTCTGAAGCTTCAGAATATTACATGTAACACCCCAGATCACATTTACAGCTAATGTAGACTATGAAGCTTCAGAATATTACACATAACACCCCAAATCACATTTACAGCTAATGTAAACTAGCACAAACGTAAATCCACAGTATACGGAATTCAATCTATACATAAAACATGAAAGGAAATAGATTGGGCCAATGTACTGTACCAAAAATCTGTTTCTTGAACTTCATATGTATTCCATAAATAGAGATTACATCCATTTTTTGAATAACGATATTGTACTTAGTACCTTAGAAGCAAAGCAGAGGAAGCATTGACAGGTTGAGATCTCCATTAGAGCTGTCTAGATTCCACTCAGGACAAGACTGAAGGACCAGAGCCATGAAACACCAGACCAGAGCTGGCTGGTGTCAGTCTCGTGCTCACACCTTTGGGCGCGCTTATCAAAAGAGTTTTTGATAAGACTATCCCCTGCTGTCTTCCAAAACCACCTTTTTTTTTTTTTTTTTTTTTTTTTTTTTTTTGAAGATTTTTTACATCGTATCTGGCATCTGGTCTGGCCATCATCGTATCTGGTCTTGGTTGCTATACGTGCCATTTTACAGAAAAAAAAAAAATTAAAAAGGAAGAAAAAGAAAACGCAAAATATTCTCCCGTTAACAATAATTAACCATGTGAAGCATCAGAAAAACTGCCTTGATGAATTACCTGAAATCCTTGTTTACAGCTGTACATATAGTCCAACTGGATTTGGAACTAGTTTGGTAGCAAAACAAGTAAGCTGAGACATGGAGAGCTTGTCAAGCACTGGCTTCCCTCAAAGCATGCAAAAAACTTCTTATTTACTGCAACAGGATACAATACTTTTAGGGAGTTCAAAAGAAAACTCAGAAATTCCTGACAGAGACCTATGTCCAGTTCTTCACTGTGCCGTTTTCCTGAAAATACCCATTTGTTAAAATGCAACATGAAATGCTCAGCTTCCAGGCTTATGCCTGAAGCAAAAAGAACCGGTGGCCGCTCTGCCCCTACCTTGGCATTATTTTACTGCCTATCTACAATTAAACATTCCTGGCAGGAGGAACTGGAGAAGCTCAGGCTCCTGGGACATGTCCTGTGGCAGGTTGCAGTCACCGGTCTCACGCGCTCTGTCCACCGTTCCCAGACAGCTCCCGGAACAGGCTCAACCACAGCGGCCGACAGGCCAGTGACGGGGGCTGCTGGCTGGTCCCCGCTCCGAGCATGAAGGCAGAGACTGCCCTGGGAACTGGCTGCTCTAGCGCAGGTGTCTCTGCGGCCCTGCAGAACACACTTGTTGGGAGACTGGTTTTGTCACAGCCCAGAACACCTGGAAACGTTTACAGGATTGGAAAAGCTTTCTCTATGCTCACCAGAAGCCATATGAAAAACAGCTAAATGCGGAACTGCAGCTTACTCTAAAAGAGGAGAAAAGCAAGCTTGTATAGCTATTCTTTCCATTTTATTATTCCACATCAAAGAAAATATTTTGGCATAACTACTTTATATATTGACATTCCTGAAATAAAACATCTGCTTAAACTCACTATTCAAAATCTATTGAGGACAAATTCTGCTTCCCCAGATACCCACACAAACCCAGTGAAGTTAGTTATTAGAAATGTTAGAAAAATTGGACACACTTCCCAGGATTATTTTTCTGAGATGGTTCAATTCTGTTTTCTCAGTCACTTTTTTTCACCTCCTTTTTTTAGGGAAGTTTTTATTCCAACTTACATTTTCACTCACTGCATTATTGAGGCAGTTGCTGGTTGTGACAAAGGTATCAGCAGGCTTTGTTCAGAGATGTTGTGGTCCTTATGAACTCCCTTTCTTTCCAGCTCCTCTTGATTCTGTATGCAGAAGTTTGACTGGATTCACAGTAAGCAAACCCAGTGTACCTAGTTCAGTGCTTATGAATTTATATAATGGTACTTTTATCTTACCTGAGATGATAACTCTACTAAATATGTTTCATTTTTTATCAAACTTGGGGTTTTTTAATATGAAATATAAAACATTGATAGCCCTAGTACATCTCAGGAGGGAAAAGAAACACCATTTGCTATAATCAGGGGAAATGTTTTACTGCCTAAGACATGCATTTATCTCCCTCACAAACAGAAGTCATAAAAAGAACATACAACTGGTTAAATGTTACTTGATGTACCTTAGGTCCCAACTGGTTTGCTTTAGGTCCTGCAGTGTCTTGTGGAATTAAATCCAAGCATGAACACAGGTTAATGCTTTCCCTTCCCTTTTAGTAGAACTCTGGCAGGCCGGTCCACACCCCAAGAGCTTTCACTTTACACTAACCTGCAAACAGCACTGTGGGTCTCTCCTTTACTTCTCCTTCCCAATGCTCCACCGATTCACCGCTGACTAATTAATTAGAAACCTCTGTTCTTAAAGCTCTTATATAAATCTCTGTCCTTGTTGCCATCCTGCAGATCTATTCAGTGATCACACTCTTAAATCATCTAAGAAAGACCGGCTTGTCCCTTTTATCTGAGAGGCTGTTAAGGAGGCCCAGATTCTAAAGCTTTTTGTACTGAACTGTTCTTTCCCGACGACAGTTTGCCATCAAGCATCCTTCCAGGTCTCGCGAAGGGCTGCGGCGCACAAACCCAAAGGTAGCTGACAGTTGTCAGATGGGAAGGCAAGTCCTTTCCTGAATGGAAAGGAGAATAGACTTGTCTTTTCACTTCTGTCTTTTCTCCATTGTACTAGCGAGGCACAACTGGAGTTCCTACAGCAAGAGGCATTTTTGCTTTGCTAAGCTCCATTGTTGGAAGCTCACCAGTATTCCGAGTTCCTGATTCTAAACCCACTTCTTCGCTCTTGTACAAAACTGCACGTTATTTGTAACGAAAGGACTTCCTTTGTAAAGGCCGCAATTTTCAGAAACCTGATACACTTTCTTCCTGGGCCTGGGCCTTCCTTTCCTCCTCCTCTCCTCAGCAACACTCTCTTTCAGCATTCCTTCTCATGGAGGCTACTATTCAAAAACAAAAATCAGGTATCTCATCTTTCCTGGCAAGACTGCCATCTTATTCTCTGCTTCCTCGTATTCTGCCACACGGTGCATTGTGTATTGCATGGTCAAGTAAGCGTACACTGCTTAACAGCACAGACAAAACAACAGTTTTCTCCGCTCAGATTTTAACTCTGCCCCTTATGCCAAAGACTACATTTAAACACAGGTATTGAGGCTTGCCCTTTTGAAACTAAAGATTTTTGCGTCCTGTATTTTTAGAAGCTTAGCTGAAAATGTTGAGGGTAGAAAACAGAGAACAGCATGTGCTAGGCTCTGTTCAGCTGCACCTGTGTGTTTTGGATCGTGAAGCACAAGCACCTTCAGGAGTCTTCCCAAACACCTTTGCCATTGATGTATCCTTGGGCCTGTGACATTTTGGATACAATGGAAGGCCACTTTCCCATGAATACACAACTTTGGGTTTCCTTCCTCAGACTGAAATTTTCTGGAATAAATTATTAATTGGTGCCAGACACTATATTTTCAAGACTCAATTGCATTCACTGTTCAATCCAGGCAATATCTGACTTAAGCTTAAATCTGTGCTTTGCATTATTTTCTTTCAAACCTTCATATGTGTCCCATTAAATCACAGTTTGAAAAGAGGGAAAAAACAAAACCTGCTGCTAAAGGCTTCAGTGCATTTTTTAGATCAGCTTTCTATTTCTCCAAATCCAAAGAGAATTCATGAAGGAAACCAGAATGCAATAAGGACACAAGTCATTTCATTTTAAAGTTTCGCCCATCTCTTCAATCACATGAGACTTGGGCTTGTACAGACCACTGGACAATGTCTTCTAGAAAATTTTTCTCCAGCTGCCCCTCTGCTTATTCTGATCCCTGACCCCTCTTCATTCGTAACCACTTTTGCCACAGTTGCTGTCAAGGGAAGAGCACCGATAACTTTCAAATCACCCACCAGAGTTCTGACACTTCATGAGCATTTAATAAGTCCTTTCAACAACGCTAAAATACAACTGCTAAAATACACCAGAAATTCGAGGCAGCAGTAAGGCAGAAGGCTGCAAACAAGTTATTTCCTGCCTCTGCCTTTGAAAATTCTACTTCTGGGAAGGACACTTACAAAAAAACAGCCACAGCATCTATCCCTGCCCTCCCAATTACGAGGACGAACAAGACTTCACAGCTCTAGAGCAGGCTTGCTGGGCTTGCACTGGACCTGTGACTTGTTTGCAGGGGGAAATAAAATTAGAAATGTTTTATTATTATTTTCCAAATTACTGTGTAACAAATGCTTCAATAATCCTTCCAGCACAAGAAGTCTGTTTTGCCCACCAAGCAACTGCCAGCTTTCTAATGCAGTCACATTAGAGAGCTTTCTGGATAGCGCGAGGAGCTTTTTAACTAGCTCCTCAGGGCACCGTTAGCCATCATTGCTACAGGCACCGCGAGGACCCCAGGCTGCAACGGCACTTCCTGCTTTCCTCCTCATCACTCATATACAAGAGGCTCTGTCAACACACAAGAAAAAGTCTCAACCTGCCAAGACGACCGTTACGATTCTAAGAGCATCTCCTTACATACAGTGGGCATACCAGAATAAAAAAAGCCTACTGGAAAAACACAGCTTTCAGACCACAAGAATGAAATAGTTAACTTCTACAGGCATCTATTCTAGGATTAATACTTTACATAAAGCAACACACGCTTGGAGTCATTTTAAAATAAAAACAAAATGTATTTGCTTCCTGTATAAAGCGAACAGCAGTCTACTAAATGAGTACACTTGAAGTAAATCTCAAAGTCATCTTCACTAGAGGAATGAGTCCTTTTAATCTAAACATTAAAAATTAGGAATTAGGGAGAGAAAGTCATGTGTATTTTTGAAGCAAAGAGATTACTAAAAACACTTTATTAGGTATTTATTTAAGAAGCTAACTGTCATAAATTTTACAGCTCTTCTAAGTCAGAATTTGTGGAGATCAGATTCAGAAGGTATTAAGTTACTATCTGCCTTCAAAAGCTCACAAACAGTTCTTGTTGAATAAATCCTTGATAGCTATCAAAAACTGCATCCAAAGTTCAGAAGCTTCTTTGCAACAAATCACCTGCTCAGCCCTGTCAGCTCTTATTGTCCACTGCTAGACTGCTAATAACGCAGCGGCAAACCTCAGCCGGGGAGCTGCCGCAGGACAGAGGAGCGAGCTTTTGCAGGACCAACTAACACAGGGCCAACTAACCGACACTATGCCAAAGCTGTATGACTATAAAAGCAGAACTGAAGAGAAGGACTTCTTTTGGGGAGCACTCAGAAGGAAAATAGGCAGGCTTTCTTATGAAACCATAATCCCCTCCATAGGAACCTGCAGTTTCCTATTCTCCCTTTCAGCGAGGGCCGTTTGCTACCCAGGTCAGACAGCATCCTTCTACCACAGCGACATAAGGGATTGATGCTGCTCATCCCTGCTTTGTCTGCTGTTTTTTCGTTTGGTTGGTGGGTTTGATCTTTGTGTTTCTTTGTTTTGCTTTAATTCCTCAGAGTCAGGAGAGTTGGTCTATATTAGACCAGTAAGTAAAATTAGAAAGGTAAATATAAATTCTTCCCCTTTGCTCGCTCCTCGTAAGATCACAGGACAGGAGAAGATACTCTGCTTATCAAGCCAGAGCTAGGGCTGCAAGTAGTAGGAGAAAAGACAAGTATCAGGTAGTTTTGGAGAGTAAGACTCGTATTATTACAATATGATTGAGCTCTCCATGATGGAGATAGATGGCTATTTGCTTTCTTCATTTATCTACCCACATTTGTACTTTACATTTCAAGGAGGTGAAAGAGGTAAAACCCTTGCCTCATCCTTTTATCCAAGGGACCAAAGGCAGCAGAAAACCCACATGAAAAACATGTGGCCTTTGGATATGTGTAGAGCAGTTTTTCAGTAGACCTTACTTATTTTCTCTAAGTCTTCAATATCTAAAGCTTTTATGTATTCATTATCAGCAACATGTCGAGTAATGTGATAACTTGACAAGGTTCTATTGAAGCAGCTTAGTGGGACATACAGTACTTAGGCCGCCTGATAAGGAAACGTTCAGAAAGGTCATATCCTCTGTTGTATTCCCTATCTCTCCAGGCAGCAGAAGCTGTGCCTTTTTGAAAATGAAAGTTTTGAAATATTCCTGGTAAACGTGAGTATAAAGCAGTTTGGTTGCATTAGCACAATAATTATCACTTACTGTTACTGTTTATCAATAACAACTTGTTGCCCTCTCGAAGCTGGATGTTAAAATAAAAACCTTGCCCTAACAGTCAGCTGTGTTGACTAGGACTGATAATGCCACGGGCAGCTGGTCAGCTCAGCATAATGGTTAGATCTGGGATATAACGGTAAGATCCAAGCAGATGAAGAGAACAGGCCCCATCTTGTCTGCTCCCAGGCAGCAGAGATGACAGTGGTCCTGCTGACAGAGGACACTGCCACAAAAAGGGAAGCACGGCAAAAGATGCCCCTTGAAGGGTTAATTTCAGGTTTGCTGATTTACAGGCAAATCCTGGATAGCACAATGTAAGTATTACCCTTTGCTCAGTGCTACCTGTTCCCAAATCTGACTTCCTCTTCTTATGTGCTTAACTTATGCAACTTTCCCACATCAGTTGCCCCTTTTGCCCACATTGCCCCTTTTGCAGAGCCAAGCCAGAAATCAGGAAAAGCCAGATTTTACTGATAACACTGATATTCACTACCACCTGCACAGATAGAGCTTGGGGGTATCTCAGAAAAATCAAGAATAACTGCGATAATGAAGCCCTTTCTCTTCATCTGCAGGTTCTGTGACTCCAAGGAGCTTGGCCAGATCGAAGAGCTGCTCGCTGTTCTGGTAGACAAAGGAACAGCCAAACGACCTCTATGCCACCACTTAACAGTGAGCTGCTCAGGCCCATTGCTCCTCTTTGGGAGCACCTCTATGAGATGTGACGTATGATACACTGATATGACATTATGAGGGATATGGGGACACATTAATTTTGCTATATAACGTAAAGCATGTGCTTAGTCACAAAATCTTTACTTAGGGCCACTACAAGTACTAAAAACCCTTCAAAAGAAAATTTCTCTACGCATTAGTTTCTGGTGGTTAAAAGCCTCCTGTATTTTCTAGCATGTCTTGCTGCTTATTCCACTGAACAACAATTGAGATCATCAGGTCTTCTTTACTGTTACTTTCCTCCAACTCTTATTTTCCCTTATACACGCAGAGCTTTTCAGTGGATTTTGCATAAGTAAAAATAAAGGCATAATTATTGGATTTATTAGGTAAAATGATTCCTTTGATGAAGCAGACTTAAAACAATGGTTGATTGTAAATCTAGACCACAGCTAAATGCTACCAGCAAAATAGTGAAATGAATAATAGGAGGAAGGTGAAAAACAACACTTCTAAACATATCAAAAAAATCATCATTTACATAAACACCTGCTCATTCTTGATCCTTTTGAAAGACACTTTAAATCCTGGCAAATGCTGGAGCTCAGTGAAAGCTCAGATATGTTTGTTTTTTCCTTCACTCCAAGTTGCTGGGATCAGAATCAGCAGATCTAGGCACTGCTGTCACCTGTCCTGCCCTTCTTTGTGATAAGGCACATTTGACGAAATGAGAGATGGGCAAATAACCCTAGTGACCATTTCTCTAATTCTGCCTGGAGATCACTCTGACCATCAGTTCTCAATGTGTTTCCAATAAGTCTCACTTAATGACAGAAGCCTAATTAATTCGTCACATTGACAACTCCTATATATTAAACTGATATAGAATTCTTGGATTCAGTCAGAGAATGGCAATAGATGCAAGACGGAGAGCAAAAAAATTCACTGCTCTTAATTTGTGATGTCTAGCCCTCTATGACAGCAACCATTAAGAGTTAGTTAATCAGATGTATCATCTAGGGTGGCCTAGCAAGATCCTGCTTTCAAATAAAAGTTGCTTTCACACCACAACTGAGGTCAAAGTGCTGCTGTGAACACTGAGGGGAAAGGGAGCAGATAGGAGATAGGGTAGCAGGTAGCATTACGTTTTATTTGCACAGAATTATTTCATCAGATCAGAGAGCAAATGGTAGCTCAAGGTGAAGTCAATATTATGCTTCTTCTGAAAATAAAGCAAAATTGCATCTAGAATCCAATTCTGACTTCATGCCTGACCCCTCTCTTTACAATGTCTCACCAGTAGGCCTGAGATTTTATGAATATGCAAATGATGATTTGGACTGAAATCTTGTACTAGGGTTTACTATTGATTGCAAGACTGAACTACCTGGCTTTTCAGCAACTTTATCTGATGTCTTGCTGTGATCATTACCACTGTCTTTTTGTAATAGTCTAATAACAGCCACTGAAACTCCTCCTAGCAATGGTGCACAAAAGGTCTGGGTTGCAAAGCAAGTCTCAGTCCAGGCACTCTCAGAAATAATGTCTCGCAGACTGGGGGGTACAAGCAGGAGTCCTTTCGTGTGTATATGGGAGGTCTTCTATGGTGTATCTCAAGGAATACAAAACATGAAGTTTTCTGAACACTGAATTAAGAACCTCAGGGAGCAGTAGAAATATTGATTCCACACAGTGTGCCAGTACAGAAAAGTACAGGAGATAATCATCAAGGGTAGTTGTTCTGAAATGTGCATGAAACACCAGGTAGGACCTTTCACCCTCTATTAGCAAAGCTGGTAGTGCTCAAACAATTGTCTCCTTCATTTTAAAGCAACTTTAAAATGTTTAATTTACAAACATAGGAACAGCTTGAACCTTCATTTTGACTGAAAGCAATGCAGGTCTGGGAGAAGTGTGAGAGGAAGTGTGAGAGAATGAGGCTGGTCCTTAGTTTATAAAATAACTTTTTTTGTTTTTGTTTTTGAAGTAAAGTCTGTTTGATTTAGAGTAAGGAAGAAAGGGGTTTTGTTTTGTTTCTAAAGCAAGAATTAAATTAGAGACAAAACTAAATGTCATTAAAAAAAAAGAGTCCAGGCCAACCCTATCACCTATGCTATAAATCAGTTTTTTCTCTCTTTTTATCAGCTCTGAAAAAAAAATATGATTTCTAATGATTAGTCACACATACATATTTCTAATAGCAGGCAACTGTCAGGTGATCTGCCAAGATTTTACACGCTTGTTTCTTGGAGAGGACAAGTAAAATGAAAAACCAATGGAAACTAGAGGAAAGGGTGGTATATGATGGGATGGAAAGAAGAAATAAGGCAAATTATTAATTTTCTATCTTTAAACCACTTTACAGCAGGATTACAACATTATTCTTTCCATTTCTGCATTATTCAGAAATACACAGACAAGAGAAATTCACTGAAATTATGGACAGGGTCCATAAACAGAAAAAAATCATTTAAAAACACTTTGTAAGACATGATAAGCATGTGAAAAGAGAAGTTTGGCAGAGTAGCCCAAAACAACCTCAAACACGGTATTTGTTGTCCAGAAAGTCAAAATATAGCCTTCACTCCATTCACTCCCCTGCATACCGAACAAAAACCTGGATCCCTTTGAAATATCAGCCACCACTGATATGAAATGATTTTTGAAAATACCCCTCTCCATTAATTACTACAGAAATTAATGCAAAACCGGAGTCTTTAAATCCCTTCAAAAAAACTTTACATAAAAGATGGAGGGGTAGAAAGCCACACACTGCTAGAGGCACGTGAACCTCCAAGACACACAAACAGGAAGTCACAGATAATTTTCAAGCAGAACCCTATAAACATGTCTATAAAGTGTCCAATCTGCTTTCTTCAAATTGAATTAAATAAACCAAAAGATGGTGAGAAACATTCCAGGCCTCCCTATCTCCTCACTTATGGATTGATAGAGCACTCAGGAATCCAACCCTGTGTGATGGCCAGGATCTGAGCATTTGGCATTATTACTATACTCTAGTTCATTTAATGCTGCAGCTATAGTTCATTTAACGCTATGCTGGCTTTTCTTGCATTTTCCTCATATAAAAGTTAAGTATCCACTACAAAAATGAATCATCTAAACTCCAGGTAAAAGCTATCACAGTATGAAAATAGAGATCATGCTGTGAAAATGATATCAAATGTTATATAAAAAGAGCCATCCTATTGAAAGTGTTTGTGGTTTGTAGTTTACCTCCTGTTAGCGCCTCTCTCTGTATTGATTTCTAAAACTCGTTCAGAAAGCTAAACTCAGAATTTTTATAGAAGTGTTTGGAGAGTTCAGCCTGTTAGCACCTTTCCATGAGTGGAAAAACTATATATAAGCTATATATATTAAACACAGGTACAAACTATCTAAGAGCATCAAGTCTGAAAAATGAAGCACTCAGAAGTTTCAGATCATCATAATTAAGATGCCTTGTGCATTCATAATTCAACCCTCAAGTCTGTGCACGTCCATTACGATTCACTGTCTGACCAGACCGTCCCCTCCTTGCCCAGACCATCCCTACAACAAACACTCATGGAGCCAATGCTTTGACTCCAGCCTGGCCACAGAATGGCCGTGTCCCACTTGCGGCCACTAGGAAAGGATGAACAGGAGAGGATGAAGCCTAGGACCACACAAGCCACAGAATAAAAACCAATTTGGAGTTGCCCTTGTTCAGCAAACACCTTCTACCAAGCACATGGAGCGATGCAGGCATCCATGGGAAATCACAGTATGCGGCCATGTAATTAGAGACAGTATCAAAATGCGTACACACAAGGGGGCCCAATTATGGCTTTGTGAACAGCTTCTTAAGAAATAAAAAAAAGAACTGAACTTTAGTGTACATTGTTTGACAGCAATGCTCATGTTTTTCTGTCCTTTTACGTATAATTTCAGAGGCTACTAGAAAAATAAATAAGGGGAGAGAAGAAGAAAACCATAGCCTGGAACTGTAGTGGCCCTAAAATAGATGGAAAGAGCTTCGTGGTTCGCAGCAGGGGTCTGGGCCACCTGACGGCACTGGCAGCACAGAGTTGCGCAGAGGATGTGGCAGAGGTGGCTGGAGAGGCTCAGAGGCTCCATGGGTACCTGCTGGTAGCACAGGAACACTGCAGGCACTGGGAATCCTCACATTCCCTCTCAAATTTGGGGACAAATATCTACCACTTTCCCTTGCAGATACTTTTCTCCCATATTCTCACTTTCTGTGCTTATCTTTATGCCAACCTCCCTGCACATGCAACCCTAAATTCCTCCAGTCCTCCCAAACCAAGTTTTCTATCACATCCTTCCATTTAACACTCTGCTCTAACTGATAGGATTCATATTTACCCCTCCCTCTTACTGCTATTTGTTCATTCCAGTCTCTCTTCCACACATGACCCTCATGTGACTCCTACCTACCAGTCTGCTTTTCGTTCCACATCCCTCTCCTCCTGCCACCCCTTAGACCAATAGGACCACTTCCTTTCCTTATTTCCACAGTTCGTTCTTACGCACTCTCAGATCCCTGTCCTAATCAAGTCCTTTGGCAGACCTTCAGCCTTAAAGTCAAGTGAACTTTCCTTCTCCTCCTCCTTGGCCTGCAGCAAAGGAACCCCCAAACTACGACAGCATCTCTGTGCTCTCAGCTGAGATGCTCTGCCCTGCGCTTGGCCTCAAGCTGCCTCGGTGTCCGCAGTCCCAGCACCGCGTTGCGTTGGGCTGCGTGGGCATCTTGAAGCTCCTGTGATTGATGCCAGGCAGCCCAAACAAAGTAACCCTGGAAAAGGTGTCATCAGCCTGCACCACACTGTGCTTGCTGCATACTGTACAGTGAGTTTAGCTAATGAATTCTAGTACCACTTTACTATCAGGTGGAAAAACAGATTTTCCCATTTTACACCTAATGGATAACAAATATATATACATATATACACTCAGTCTAAAGAACAGTATGATGGAACTTACTCAGCAGATGTATTTTCACACAGTGGTTTTTTTTTTTGTTTTTTTTTTTCCTTCTTGAAAGAGCAGGACTATTTTAATTTTGAAACATATGAAGTGGGCTGATGCAGGCACATAGAACAGAAGATTTCAGCACAGATAGCACTGAAATTAAATAAGAAAAAAAAAGATCAAACTATATGAAACTGCAAGCAAGGTTTTAAAATATAACACTTAGCACAACAGCGCATTACACTACTGGCTCCTTTTACCATAGACAAAAGAACTTGCACAGGCATTTATAGCCTTAGGTAAGTCAGGCACCTAAGCCAGAGGTGCTACCAAGAACATGCAAGTGATATAACCTAGACCAAGCTTGAGACCCGTGGTTTTTCTTATGTCAACTGCACACACAGGTCAGTGCTCAACATACCAACTGAAAGGAATCCTGAAAATTGTCACTGGCTTGCACTGCAAAAGACGTTTGGGGACTTCTAAACTTTGAAGGATACAGAAGGTGAACGTGAACATACTTCAGTTACGAAAAACAGAGAGAAATGACACCAAAATTTACTTCTGCAGATACAAAGATCCATTCTCCGTATCAGAAAGAAAGCCAAATACAGCTATACTTACAAAGCAAGCAGAGCGTGCAGGCCAATGCCACATGTAGGCCTTTTAAGTTAACTCAATTCTTTACCACAACCAGCTCTTAGGGAAAGGTATTAGGTGTTTGTCTGTTAAGGGCAGCGATTTTATACCACATCCTCAGAGACGACCATATTTACCTAGGTCCGAGTCTCTGCAGCTAAAATCAGTTCTCTGCTGCTTCCGCATGCTGGGGGTGTTTAAACTCGCCATCTGCTTTACTTATTTCTACTTATTTTAGCTTTAACATAGTACTTCAGAGTACTTATATGAAGATTAAAAGCTTGGCATCCCACCCCACTGATGCTAAAAACTGTCTTTCCCTCTCAAGGACCCAGTCCCTAAATCGTTCTTCAAGCATGTCTATATCATTTAAAAAACACATTCCCTACAAACACAGGATATACGGACTTGAATTCTTTTCTGGAAGAGGGAGCGATCAAATGAAGCAGCACAAGAAATCAAGCAACAGAAAGCCTGCAAAAGAGGCCAGACTGAATCCAAGGAGGCACAGCACCATCCAGGAAAGCAGAAAGCTGTGCTGCTGGGCTGCTATGATTCAGCGCTCTGTACAGGACCTGTGAATTTGCCAAGGAAATCAGAACTACACAGGAGTTTGATACAGATACATTGATAGCCATAGGGCTTGATAAGATGATGACTCAGTTCAGCAGAGAATCAGCGGGATCTTTCCCCACCATGCAGTTCACGCACTTCTCGCCCTGGCACTACTGCAGTGTTGGACAACAGCATGTGCCTGCAGAAGACCAGAGGGTTCCCATAAAGAGCAGTGCGCACGACAGCGCCAGGTACCGTGGGCTCGGAAATGCTGCTTTACCCAGTTAGCCACTAAGTGGAGCTACTAAGTAAGAAAGGTAGAGGGAACTTGTTTTGACTCTTAAACTCAACCTGATGATATTAGAAACCCTGTTTAAATCTTCACACAAAAAGAAATGTTTAAAGGGCCATACTAAGAGCTCCAATTAGCCTTGTTATGTGCTTTTATGTTGGACTGCATGCAGCATTTTGCCGTTGTTATTAAAGGAACTGGTTTCTATTCCTTTCTCCCAGATGTTAGGCTGTGCCAGGCCCGGTTGCGTGTGCCTAGAAGTGCATAGCATTGACTAGAACTGTTACAAGAACTTTGCTACAGCTAAAGTTCTGGTGGAGAAGTCTCAGGAGAGCAGCTGGGTTCCTACACTGCAAGGTAAGGCGAGCATTAACTTAAAAAGTGCAGCCGGACAACCACTGAGTTGTTCAAAATGTTCACAGTGTCCAGTGTCTCCTAATCTTAACTAGTCCTGCTAGATCAGTGAGACAGGCAGCCCTTCACTGCCTGGCTCTGGAAGATTGTCAACTACATCAAGACACTTGATGTGTTGAAAGAAACATAGTTAAAAACTATATATATGTATAAA
>VZSV01000001.1:2820234-2902993 GCA_013398735.1 Nothocercus julius | reverse complement strand
AGGAAGGATTCCCTTTCCAGCAGCCACCACCGAAGTCATGATGCTGGTGCACCTCAGCAGAGCCTCTCTCTCATCTACAACAGGCAAAGACCACTGGTCCTCAAGGACAAAAGAAGAATCTTAAGGGAAATTGCATTATCTGTTATAAGGAGACAAAATTTTGTTTATTTGGAAAGGATTTAGAAGCCTATCACTCAGGTAAATTGAAAAGAATAAAGAGCAATAAGCAGGGTCGCACATGGGCCAGACCAAAGCACACTGAAGTGCATTAGCACTGCCAGTATGTTGCATATTTATGATCACGTCCAGGATTGTGACTTACCTCTTCTCAGGAACGAGCTAAAGGGACATCTCCATCTAGCACAGTCAACAGGAAGAAGGTGCAATTGCTTACTCTGAGTCAGTGCTAAGCATCAAAATAAGCTGGACTGCTTCATTAGTAACTCTGTATAGTTCTAAGCAGAATATTTAGGGATGTGAATCTAACTATTTATCATGGGACCTTTGATTAGTCATGCAAGAAGCTAACTTAATGCTTTGTGATTTCCATATGCATTAGTCCATGACAAGACATTTGAGTCATGACTCCACTTAGCCAAGGAACATCTGCAATGCATGTGAATGGACAGAAACGCAAAAGCATGTGCCCTCTCCTTGCTGCCACTCGAAGACATTTATTACCAGCCAAGTCGGGGAACAGCAGCAGAATCCCATGAAACATCTTTGCTAGCTGTATTCCCAAGTTTGGGGACAGGGCTTGGCTGCAGTGGACAAAGCAGTATGTTTTTGTGCAATTACACAGCACTCCAGTAATCCCAGATCATTTATAAAAGCCCTAACTGAAATTACTAGATCATTAAAACTATTGTCTCTTCAAAGCTCTTGTGACACAGTCTTCTACTGAGTAAGTGCACAGAGCAAGACTTCTGACTTTTAAGATCTTTCCTGAACATTCCCCTACCATATCACCATCAGTTCCACGAGATACTACCAGTTTGGCTCCTGAAAGGTAGTGAAGTTAAAAACTTCTTTCATCGAGATAGTTCTGTTAAAAATTAACTCGTGTGGTTTCAAAACACTAAAATATATATGTATATATCCAGTAGAGTTTTGTAATCTTTTCAAATAGTGGAAGGTCACTTATGTTTTCAAGGCCGTTTAGCAAGGTCACGTTGTAATGAGCTGCAACTACTTTATTTGTGATTTGTGGCTCTGAGCGATTAATTGTCCCTACTCTGTCTCATCCACAATCTAAGGCCGAATTGTCAAAATGATCCATGGCTTTCGTCCCCAGGCCCATGGTTTCATTATTAAGGTGCGTTCTAATCGATAGTAGCATTTTTAACATTTTGCCCCTTACGTTTTATCAATCCTTATTATCTAATGACCAATACTGAACTGGCACAAGGTTTTTCAGAAACACACTGACAGATTACAACAGGCAGTCACATGCATTTGTAATTAGACTTCATTACCATTATAAGTGCTGAATGGGAACAGAATAGAAAGGCAGAAAGAATGCACCTAGTTCATGAAGTCAGTCCCATTTCTTAGAACCCCATATGAGTCACCTTACTAAGTCTCAACTAAAAAAAAAGAAACTCAGCAGCAAACAACAAAACAAAAATAGGATCCTTTTCAGGTTACTACGTTCAATTTATTCCACTCCAGAGCCAGAAATGATACCACAAGCTTTAAGAATTAGCAGGCCCATCTAGAAATTATGAAGTTTTTTTTTTTGACAAAAAAAAAAAAAGCAAAATAAAACAAGATTACTGTTACATTTAATTTTCTTAAGTTTGACTTTTTCATTACTTTGACTGTCACATTTTAATCTCTTCTCACATCAATGTGGTGAATACAAACATTAATTTTGCATTTCCTTCTGCTGGAAACTGCAACTAGCAAAGATAATACTGTGCACCCTGATCTAAAATCACTGCAGGCTTACAAAGAAAGCTGAGGGGACAGATCCTCTGGCGGCATAAGCTGGCCTAGTTCCAATGAAGTCAATGGAAATACACTAATTTACATGTGCTAAACATCTGGCCCAGTAGTGGTCATTAACAGAATATTGCCCAAGAGTAACATTTTCCAAGCTACAGAAGAGCAAAAATAGTTATTTTACATTCTGTAGCATTCATTCTACCTTCTTTTCTGTGAGGAAGGGTCATGGGTTGTCTAATGACATGCTCTGGCTTTCTAGCTTTCTTATGCAGGGGATGGGGCCACCTTCTCAACTTGACCTTGTCAAAGGAAGCAGCATGGCTATTCTTGGACAGCATGTTACTCTGCACACCACCTAAACACACAGGCATGAGTTTCTGTAGGAAGAACACACACAAAGCATTTTTCCTGACTGAGAGCATGCAGAAATTTAGCATTGCAGTTAAGAATGCTAAAATTCATGTATTTGCCCAGACTTCAATTAAATAATCAATATTGGATCTAAATGAAATTTCTACACCCAAAACTGAACTAAGTCCTAATTCTGCAATACTGAAAGTACAAAATTCTTGCTGACTTCAGTAAGCTCATGACTTTAACCATGAAACCTACAAATTCGGTATTTTTGTGAGATTCTGGTCTGCATGCTAGTGCCTTTCAATTTTTATGATCACTCTGTAGCCCATTATTAGATTTTCTTTTTCCAAAGAAATTCTAAAGTTGATTAAAAAATCTCCTGAACATGAACTTAAGTCTGCACACACGTGAAATAAGGGAATGGCTGGCATGACTCTGTCTTCATCTCATCAAAGACTTAGACGTGATTCCTAATAAATGGCAATGCAGCCACCTCCCTGCTGATCAATGCAAGTAAGAAAAATGTGTTATGAAGACTCAAATGATTTGCTTTGACTGGCATCTCATTGTGCATCAAAAATCAGCACAATCGAAAGAAAACAGTGCCATTATTTTTCAGCTAGAACAAATAGCTATTTCTAAGGCCCAGCAGTATTTTCTTTAAGATAATGATGCACAAAGGTCCCATGTAAAGCAAAAAAAAAAAAAAAAAAAAAAAAAAAAGACATTTTTGCCAGTGATAATTCTGAACTTCTAAAGGATAGTTTCATTTTTACAAAATTTTATTCTTAAAATCTTTTCTGTTCAGACTACTTGAGGCTACAGGCTCATTTTCCCTAGTGCAAGCTGCAATGCCAGGTATAGGGAATACATGAATTTACTGTCAAATCTTCAGATATATGCAGCGAGGTACTACATAAGCGGGCTTCTTAAAGAACTGGTAGCATCTTTATAAAATCTGACGTTTGCATGATGAAGACCACCATGACAAGAGGCACCTTTGGCCTGGCTGTACAAGAAAGATCAACCATTTTCTTAGCCTACATACTGATTCTGCGCACTTGTCATTGCTATTCTCACAGAAGTGCTAGAAACTAGTAATCCCCTGAACATTAGTGGCACATAAGCAAACTTTTATTTTGCACGAAGAAAACCACAGACAAATTTCAGTGCCAAGATGCACCCCACCATCCTCACTTGCCAGTTTATCAAAAGCAGTTCTAGAATGACACAGGCATCTTTCACAACTTGCACTGAGCCTATGGAAGACAGAATTGATCCTCCTTTATTACAAATAGCAAATGCCTGCCTATACAATAGCTGGCTCTTGTACGCTTGCCAGGTAGACAGCAATTAGGGGTCATTAAATGCCTAAATCAGCTATTTTTAGAGGATTTATTTTATCCTTGTTCCTGTTCTGCACATCCACTGTTTGCTTATTTCCATTTCTCTGGTACAGACACTCATATTGCATTCTAATTACTGAATTCTTCATTTAACATTATGGGAAGGTACAACAAATAATTTTGTAATACCCGCAGCTACTTTATACTTCACAGAGATACCAGGAAATGACATTCAAGAAAAATATCACAGCAAATGAACACGACTCATCACACAGCTTTTCCCGTATGTTGTTTTGTTTTGCTTTTTTTTTTTCCAAAAAAGATCATTTGAGAACATATTTTATATATGTGACTATTTTATCTGACAGGATGCAGAGAAGTTTTAAAAAAATAAAAAATAAAAAAAAATAAACACAAAGTATGTGTTAATCATATTAGAAGCTCACTTGATTCTGAGTCCCTTTATGTGGCCCAAAATGAAATGCTATATAAAGAACGTCAGTCTATTGTAACAGGCAAGGTGAGTTTGGAGGCCCATTCTGGGTACCAAAGACAACTAAGTGACTGACACAGACGTGTCTCCTTCAAAGACACTGCTTGCTAAGCACTAAGGGTATCAGTTGTTATTACGGAGTAAGGTTTTTCTTATTAGACTTTAATTCTTAATTAATTCCAGCCACCTGCACTTTGACCACGGCAGCAAGTAAGGCAGTGCAAGAGGGGCAGGTCTGTGGAGCGCAACAGGTTCGGAGGAGCTGGCAACCAGGCTGGGGTGGAGCCTCTCATGCAGAAGCAGCTCCCATCTGTTCCCACAGACGGAAGGCCCCTGCACACCATCTTCTTCTAGTTTACCTGCAGGGGATCTAGCTTGTGCTCTGCAAGACTATTCCACAACACGAACCAGAGCAGGCAAGCGAGAACCAAAGAATACTTTTCACCTAAAGTAAAACCTTAATGTAACTGCATCACTAGAGAGAATTACGGGACTCAGAAGGAAGATGGCCATCATTTAAACAGCGCCTTCAATAGAACTACTTTCATATGAGCAACTGTATGCCCTTCCATTTCACTTCTTGTCTTGCTGCTCCTGCAAAAAAAAAATCCCCACTGTTTGCTCAAGTCACTGTCTGTTACTAACTATAGCATTTGAATTCAGTAAGAACAAGCTAATTAGGCCAGCAGCCTTGCTGCATCCCATTTTTTCAGGGTAACCTTGTCAAGTCCAGCATTCAATCTGTAAACCAAGAATGCTCTTGGTACTAAGCATGAGATATTATTCTTTACCCTGACAGAGATAAGTCCATTTAAACAATGAAAGAACTTTACAAGGATTTTATAGAAAAATAATCCACGCAGCTCCTGAATCAACATAGATGAGTTAGAAATTTCCATCAACACTTTAATTAAAAAAAATAATAATAATATTAAAAAACAACTTTCTGGGGAATCCATTCAGTATTTCCTCAAAACACAGCATAGTTCGAGTCTTGGAGAGCCCACAACAAGGCAGTATCTGCCTAACGACATCACAGGCTGATCATGTTGTCATTCCTTTATGGGCAAAAATGACCATGGCTTTGCTTTAAAAGAGTTTCTAAATCAGACACTTAAACTAACCTTTTGACAGCCTCAGAAATTTCACTGGATATTAGGTCCTGAAACACCTCTTAAACACCGTGCAAAAACATACTATTTTCGAAGTGCAACAGCCCTGTGAGGATTTTGGAACTGAATTTAGGAAGATGTTTAGTAAAACTCAAGTCTTACAGAATATCCACCTGTTCTGACCATGACAGTACTGGAAGGATGCCACCAAGACCATCTGCATGTTGAAATTCTGGATTAGCAGTAAAGTTTCCACTTTACTGCTTCCATATAAATATTTTACAAATATGTAAATTACACTGCAAGTGACCTGGATCAAAAACAGCTATTGCAATTATTTATCAGTAGTGCCAATCTAGAGAAAACAATCCCTAATTTTTAGGTAACATAAAATGCTATTCCATACTATTGAAAAACTTAACATGGTAATGTCTAGTTTAACAGTCTTACTTGCTTCCAAAATGCAAACAGTAATGACTATAGAGGCTATAATATGGATATAGTAACTATATAGAGAGACTTTATAGCAATGACTGTAAAGTTTGCCCTTTCACAAGATGAAGACACTTGGTTTTATTTTTTATTTTTCTTATTTCTGATGAGGGATTTTCCCCACTGATTAAGACTGTATATAAGAAATAGAATCAGTAACAGAAACTACAGAGCCAGACCATACATTTGCTGTTTACCTATGCAGTCAAAAGCTGCCCTGTAACAGCAGTATTATCACATATGAGTTTTAAAGGCAGTCTTCTATCAGCTTTTAAAGCTGTTTTGTATAGAAGAGGCTGAATAAGAATTCAGTTCTCTTTATAGCCAGTCATTTCTACTGGGGGCAATGACAGGAGTGAAGAACAGTCTCAAAGACTATTTTTGCAGACTTTACAAGTTCACAGACTTCTTTCCCCCTTCTACCTCTCCCCTCTCTCCAGATGAATCCTCTGGTACTTTCAAGATTCAGGTGCAATTTATGTCCTACTTTTAAAGTTTTACAAATACGAAAAAAAACAGATGGAGGAGTAAGACAAGCACAATGAACCACTGAGCCACTCTGGCCAATCTGTGAATGTTAGAAAATTCTGAACTGGGTGAACTGAAAACATCAGCTCAGGTATGAATTCACTGAACCAGCATGACCTCAAGCAC
Organism: Nothocercus julius; assembly: GCA_013398735.1. Taxonomy (NCBI): domain Eukaryota; kingdom Metazoa; phylum Chordata; class Aves; order Tinamiformes; family Tinamidae; genus Nothocercus; species Nothocercus julius. The sequence continues at coordinate 2,896,592 of VZSV01000001.1, read as the reverse complement.
AAAGCTGTAATTACTATATGCTTCATAGGTTCTCTGATCAACAAAAAAATGTACAAGAAGCAGCAGATGCCCCTGGGACTTCTACCTTTCTCCTGCGTGTATAAACTTCTGGCAGTAGCAAACAACTCTCTTGCTTCCACTATATTTAAGGTGTTTTGTATTCGCAGTAGCTTGGCATGAGGATCCCGTAAAAGGCTGAAAATTCTCTATAATGGCACAGTCAAATGTTCACATTATTTCCTTTTCAAGTACCCCTGACTATTCTTGTTATTCTAATATGCAAAATACACAAGATCACAACTTTTCTCTAAATCCTTTTGTAACATCACATCCTTCCAGGATTGACTCCATTAATAATGTGTTATATAAAGCAATAGCAGCACTTATTCTGACTTTTTCTAGATTAAAGTGTTTTCTAAAACATGGGAACTGCTTTGAGTGTGGTGGAGCCAGACGTTCAGCTTCAGAGGTATTCTCTCAGTGGGCTGCTTAGCAGACCTTTAAAAAAAGCTCCCTTTTCTCAGCTTCTGTTGCACTAGACTTATTGGGCTAATAAGGTACCAACCAACACAATAAAACGGCAGAGACAATTTTGGGTCACGCATACCAAGCAGTAACCTGCTCTTGAAAAAGATACACAGCAACATTGTCAATGCATTGAATAAACGAAATCTTCACTGTGAAGTTTCCCCAGCATAAACTCAATGTTAAAATGGAGGATTTTCTTTTTCCAGTTAAAATAAAACAAACTAATGAACGTACAGACAAAATCAAAACCTAACAAGCCAAATCAGCACTAGGATCATTCTTGTTTGGAGACAGACAGAAGTTCTCAGACTTTCTCAATTCACTCCAGAAACAGGCCCACTATGTGACCCCTGGAGCTCAGTGCTATGTGACAGTACCAGGGACACCAGAGCCCAGCCAGAGCCTTCATAACCCAGGCTGAGAGTCATATAACATAACTTCAGGCATTAAAAAGATAATACGTTTAATTCAGAGTTTGTCACTGTGGGCTCTCTACAGTCAATGGAGAGAAATAGGCATCTCCTGGGGGCAATTAATGACTTGCCTATTTTAGGCTGAGATGAATCACTCTCTAAAGGAGTTTCTCCACTAACTGTAAGTGAATTTTGGGTGACTTCCCCAGGCTCAGATATGTACATTTTTGATGAAGACATGTAAATTCTACCTACCATTTTCAGAGCTCAAACAAACATTTCTGGCAAATTGTCAGGGTCAAGTAACCATTCTGTGAAACTGAAATCCTTACACCAAATTCCTAAATTACGTTTTTAAGTTATGTTTTTACATTACGTTAGCTTACACAACCATGTCACTTATAGATATACTGTTTCACAGCTTTTAATTTCAAGCCAAAAAGATGCCACATTAAAAAGAATAAAATGCAAAAAATAAATTTAACTCCAACTCCTGCAGTAATAATGCTTTCATTTTTCTGTCCTATTCAGAGCTAACTTCCACAGAATAACTTCTCTGAAACCATCAGTGAGGCACTTTCAGTACATATACTGTTATTATGATAAAAGCAAATGCTGCAAGCATCCTTCACCAGTAACTACATTTTTCCTCCTGACAGTCTGACATGGAATTTCAATTTTTAGTTTTAAGCCTTTGTAACTTCATAACAACATAGAAATCAAGCACAGGAAACTCTCCTGAAAGAAACTGTTTCAGCGTGCCTCTTTTAAACTACAGGTTTTCCAGCTATGTACTTCTCCCATGGGATAAGCTGATGTTACACATTCAGAAAGGACCTTTCAATTATTATTTCTGGACAGATGATCCATTGCAGCAATAGCCACCATTAGCACTGTACGCATGGATATACTCTATACCTTGAGGCAAAATAAACCCTGAGATAGAATACAATCCATGATCCATCAGCATTTAATTTTAACAACAGTCCTGCATGTTTTTCCTTTAATGACAATCTCTTATCATATACTAGCTCAGATCTAGCAACACTATTTCTGTAATACATAAGCAAAATGTTCTTTTTAAGTATTGCATAATCATCTTGCTTACTTTATGTACATTCTGGATATTTTTCCTATTTTAAAAAATGGTATATTTAAAAATAGCTATTAGAGTGCTTGTTAAAGTTATAAACCAGAAAAAGAGGGGAAAAAAAAAAAACAGGAAAGTTGAAAGATTCTGTAGTAAAGTCTGAAAGTAAGTCTGAAAGATTCACTAGTAAAGACAAATCCTTTATAATCTTTTCCTTTTTAATGCATCATAGCTGTTATCACTAAAAATAGTAAATATAATAAAGTAAGTCTGGGCACATGACCAGCTAATAAAATAATCAGAAAATTAATTTCATTCAAGTCTATTTTTTTCAGTCTGTCTGCCCTACAGTTTAACTCTATTGTGTTGCTACACTGCAATCCACTTGCTCAAAAACCTTCAGCAGCCCATCAAGTTATTAGGTACCTGATTACTGATCTTCCTGCAGTAACCCTGTGGCTGATTCTCCTCTCACGCACATGTAAAGGAAGAATCAGATCCCCAGCTTGCATGAAGCTGAGTAACACTATCACTTGATGTCCAGGTAGAAGGTAATTGTGGCAACCACTTCCCTCTTCTGCAATAAGCTAAGCAGGCAACTTCAGCAGCTGACGGAAGAGGCATCAATGACTATGAGCAGATGAAAGAAATCACCACAGTCTCTTTCAAAGATCAGCTGTTAAGCAGCTTCAATGACTTTTCAGGCAGCCTACCTGGTTTGTTTGCAACTTTAATACACCAGTGGCTACTTATGCAAAAAAGGGGAAAACTAATTAAATTTGTTTATGTATGTTATCATGTGGAGCACTCATTTCCAGACATCAAGCTATGAATCATTAAATAACTGCTAAATTGGCCTCCAGGGAGAGCTGATGGCTCCGGGTTGGGCAGGCCCCGTCCCGCCAAAGGCAGGTGCGCTCTGCAGTGGGCAGGCCTCAGAGCCGCTTTAAAGGCCACCTCGTGGGTCCGCAGCCAGGCCTCGATGCGAGGCGAGCGCGAGGAAATCAGGCAAACAGTGACAGCCCTCCTGTCAGAGTTACTCCTCTGCTTGATTAATGAGGGCATTTGAAAGACAATTAGCCCAAGCAGGTTTGGCTGCAACTAGCTTATCAATCAGGCACCTCTGTTCAAAGCACTGGAGCCCTCTCTTGTTTTTCTGCTGCAGAAGAATTGTATCAGCCCCACACAAACAGCCAGGGACCCCTACACAGTATTCGAAAAAAAGAGAAGCAGACTGTAGCAAACCACAAACAATATAGTAAAAATGGTTTTTGAGAGCCACAAGCTATTGACTGCTGGCAAATCATCACTACATCTTTTATATCATTTGCTTTTAGGTTGGATATGGTAAATTAACGGCTGCAGAACTACATCAAACAATTTCAAGTTTCCAAAAGACAATTTTAAGCTAAATTACAACAATAACACACAGACACAAACAACTCCATCCATAGAGAAAAAATAAAATATACCTTCATTGGAAAGTCCATTGTGAACCCTACTCTGAACCTCCCCATTTTAAACATGGATAGTTTCCACTTAAAAAAGTAGAATTTGGTGTTAGAACTCAATTTGATTTGTTCATTAGTAATGTTCTTTTATGACTTTCCAATAAGAAATTAAACATAATATAGCATAAATCTGCTCTCCCAGCAGCAAGTTGCATTGCTTTGGTTTAAGGGAGATAGTGCTTTGCCATATGTAAATGAGCAGAAATACGAAAATGACTAAAGCCTATCAGTGCTTTTCCTCAAGATTTTCCTTTCCATCACAACTATTTTTATCGAACACCTGCCAGAATTAAGAAAACTGTAATTTTACCTGCATATAAGTAGAGCTGAATTACTGACAATGTACTTAAATTACTTACTCAGCCAGTAGTTTTTGAATAAATCCAAGACTGAAAGAGTAGGATTGAGTATGAAGACTGATGTGCCACTTTTCCTTGCAGTTTAATTTTCCCTGGTAATACCAGATTAGAAGTATTTTTAATGCATGACTAGCGTAGTACGAAGTGGTTATATCTAGAATGTTAGGAGGCTAATTTTTTTTCACCCTGCTATAATCTATTTCAGAGGCAAGCTCACAAAATAGCCACATCGTGTGTGTGTTTGAATACCAACCTAATAAAGTAAGTGGCAAATTAATCTCTGATTAGATTTGCTGGAGTACAAAGACAGAAGAAGCTTCAGCATAGCCTCTCAAATTCCTGTGTGCTGGAATTAAGTGACAGTCCAGCAGACACTAATAACTATAATTGGTTTTAAAAATTTGGAAATATTCCCACTTCCAACTCACAGCTTGTCACAGGACTAATCTCCAGAAAGACTTTTGTGAATCTTCAAGCACCTCAGAAACAACTCCCCGCAGTGGAACCCATAATGGGAGCACTAGTATAAACCTGTCATCAACATTTTACCCCCCAGTCCTGATCCGGGATCGCAGTCAGGCAAAGTCTCTCTCAATGAGTTTTAAATCGGCCCCACAACTTCTTCAAAAGTTATGGAAAGGGTAACAAGGTACTGGGAGATGTTAACAGAAGAGGCTTAAGTGGTTGGTGGATACCAAATGATACCCTGTTTTCCCTCTCCAGAAGAGAAATTACAGTTTGCCATTTGTCTAAAGCTGTAACAGTAAATAAAAATGGAGAATGGCATAAGAGATAGGGCATGGCTCATACCCATGCACTAAAGTACTCCCCTTTCTCCCCTCTCCCCCCAGACACGGCAGCGCCATGTGCACAGTTCATGAGAAGCGGTTTCTGGCGAGCGCAACCTCCTGACCTGTGCCTATGCATTGTCAGGAAAACGGCCCCCTGCCACAAACAAAAGACAGGTAAACACGGTAGGAGTGAAACTCTATATAAACATCTGCAGTCCTGTGTTTCAGTTTGCCTGGCCTTACTTAGCTTGCCTGCCTTCATCTAGTGTAGACAGCCACTGTGTTCTACTTAGACTGCTTTTAGGCCATGCTAAGCAGCCCCTTGCAAGAGAGTGGTGAATGCTACGACTGTGCTTCAGGAGTGCTGGGATGCCTGTAGGCTGTAAACCTCCTCACTGCTGTTACCCTCTCAGCACTTTGGGGTGGGCAGAAGTTCATGCAATTTTTGTTGATACAACTGCCAGTTTCTTCAGAATAACAGAAGAGTCTAAAAATCCTGTGGGAGCAACCAGGGTTTTGTCATCAGCTCTGTAAGGGGAACAACTGTCTCCTCTTCCTTTAACTCAACAGAAAGCACTTATGCACTTGGCTTTTTCAGCAGTCTGATGAAACTGATGAAACAAAGAAGGTACAAGAAGGAAAATCCTGCAGCATGTCCCAGGGACTCAAATTTGAACTTGAGATGGCAAAAAATACTTACCGAACTTCACAAAAAATAGACCGCTTATGTCCCACCACGCATCCACATCTGCAGCCACTGCTGGTCGCTTAGCTGGAGGAAACAAAGGAGCCCTTGTAGGAAACAGAGATGTTCTTTAATCAGGAATGATTATGGTGCAGGTTTTCTTATCTCAGGTGGATCCAGCCCACATCATCTTCTTTTCCACAGTGTCCACAGAGGACTTTTGCAATGTATTCTGTCCCAAAAGCTGAAACCCAATGAAAACCTCAAATGCAGTATCAACAGTTATGGTAAATAAACACACCTTTCCCATAGCACCTTACCAACCAGAAGCTTCAAAGCAGATTTGCCCCTCCAACTATGATGAACAAGTTGCAAATATACCACAGAAATACCTAGCTTTTTGCTTAAGAATAGAGAGGGAAGTTGTAGCCATGACTGAAGAGATTTACTCCTTCACTATTTATTTGAACTTATGTCTCAGGCCTGATAGTTTAATTGCCTTTCATAAATCAAATAATAAATAAATAAATTCAATCCTGGTTGCAAGGCACGTAAGAATGACCTTGTATCCATGTTCCATGCAAGAAGTTGGAGAAATGCTATCTGTCTACGACAGATGGTTTTCACCTGGATGAAAATGACTGAATATGCATCTTGGTTGACATTCCATTAACTACAATTTAGTAAGTCTTCCTTAGTCTTATGCATTTTTTTTTATGCAAGTAAAGTTTACCTTGATAATTTGTTCACTAAGTAACACATCAGTGTTATTAAAAAGAGAAATGAAAACTTGCTGACCTAACAGCCATGGCTATGATTATTCTTGTCAATTATTTCATATTTGGAAAGCCAAAGAAATGGTGTATATAAAACCTAAATACTCTGTCTGGCATAGCTTCAAATTAGCTGTCTCACTGTGCTTACAGCATGCAAATTAAATGTCCTGAATAAGCATTAATCATCATAATAGCTAACTGACAATAATTAGCCTATCTAGTAACTCAGCTCCTACATCTTGTAAAGAATTTGGGTAAAATGTTGACAAGAAGTATCAGTTTATCCAAAAGAAAGAAAAATGCTAGCATTTTGACAAAAACAAAACACTTATTTTAACCAGTTTGAACATTATTCTGGTTTTAAGATATATATATATTTGCTGTTTTCCAGTGAAGGGTATTTAATACAAAAGCATGTTTGTATTAAGATGTCTTTGTATCTATGTCATTTTTTAAATGACTTATAAAATATTAATTAACTTTAGATAAACAGCTAAACTCTGTCTTCTCTAGCTATGCACGTGGCTACCACCCTACTTGCAGACAGCAGGGGACTTAGACGTTTTACACAGACCTAAATGTTTTAGAAAGGATGAAGAACACATGAATGTAGAACTGCTACTTGGAGCAAGTATGCAAGGACCTCAATGTATATATTTAATAAAGGAGTGATACATTATTGAATGTAAATGGATACCCAGGACTTGAGTGGAGTTGAAGCACTTAAAACATGCAAATGTCAACACAGTCAAAATTAAGTCTTAAGCATTTAGAAAACATCTTTAGAACAAGCTTGCAATCAAATCTCGGGTAGACTGGTATTTCTCTGCAACATTTGTTGAGAAGACTTGTGAGAAGATCCAAGAGGGGTGCAGGGAGGGCTGCAGGGGAGGAAGCACTGGCCTCACTTTTGCACATGGGAAACCAACATACAGGGTGGTGTCCCTACAGATTTTTCTCTACGGATTTTCTTGGCCATACTGTTGTGCTTCGTTTCCAAGCACTGATGATGTCAAATACTGCCAGACTCTGTCCCCGTAGAATGCCAGCTGAGTCACCTGCACAGGGAGGACTTTCCCCTGACAACTGTTCTTTGGCACTGCCAGTGAGTCAGTTTTCAATCCATTCACCACATGCTGTGGTGACCCTGCAAAGTGCTATCAGGGCTCTTGACCCCAACTTTGCATCAAAAACTGAATAGATTAAAATTAGCTGAACTGATTAAAACTAAATATTCCATTTCTATACATTTCATTCCTTAGACTTGCAATCACATGAGAAAACTGAGAGCATCTTTGACAAGGTCTTTTCACAGTAACACTATGGTGACAGCCACTAGCTAGGCTTCCGCTCAGTAACTGCCTACTGAATTCACTACCTGCATCTCCATTACTTTACCTGCAATCAATGACAATATACTGAACTACTGAGCCTCCTCTTTGAATGCTGGCACAATGTAGTTCTTCCTCCATGTTTTTAAATATTCACAAAAATCACACAATCTATAAACAAACACAGATAGACCAGAAATAGACACTGGCTGTGCCATTTTCTTCCGTAGTATCAGGAACTTAGGCTTCCCTCTACTAAACGGTCTATACAGTTATTGGGGTTTTAGGATGGGATTTCTTTTCTGCCCCTAAATATACTTGAAAAATTACTGTCCTTGATCCTGCAAGCAGTATCTCTTACATCTTCAGCTTCCACTTTCAATTTTTATATTTCATAACTTCTAGTTTTTGAGAACTTTTCAATTCTACATTTTTCAATTTCCATTCCTTCTCATAACCCACTGCGCCTTTTCCCATCTCCTCAGATTAAGATATTCCAGTTTAGAGCAGCTTGATAAGGAAGTAAGATTTAAGGAAAGATGCATCTATTCTGCCCCTTCACAGAAAAGCAACATTTCAACAGTTTTGCCATGCACCTCCCAAGTCGACAACTGCTCGACAAGTGCACGTTTTGGCACTAGCTCTGAGAAGAGGACTACCCTGCAGCACTGCTCCTCTGCGGCCTCAGGCACATTATTCCCTGCTTCAGCCAGGACGCAGTGTGGGGAACAGCAGTGCTCAAACATCAGCTCACTGGCAACTGAGGCTGCAGAATTACCAGTAACTTAGATAAAATCCAGAATTTAAATTTTTCCTCCTTAGCAACTTCCTACTAATGGAAAGAGATTATGGAATGAAGAGGAAGGAAGTGCAACTGAAAAGGTTAAAAAAAAAAAAAATCTGTTTGGGAAAAAGGAGAAAAGGAATGAAATTCAGGGCTCTGAATTTCTCTCTCCTAAATCAGGGCTTCCTTTTCACAAATTAGCTTGAATTACAGAGAACCCATCAGATGAGTAACAACAGCTAAAGCCAATCCCAGGTCCATCCTGCTGACACAATAAGAACTTAAAATAGTTACATAAATTAAGCCATCTCTAAGTAATTTTTTCACAACTTCTGTATTAAAAATCCATTCTCACAGACATGATTTTTGATGGGCCAACAGCTGTGTGGCAATAACTGTGTAAAAAATACAATATGAGTGCTATTTGTTGCAGATAGAAGGAAAAATACAGGATGATTGAAAAAGTACAGAAAAAAATCATGAAAACATTAATATAATCAAATCTCCAATGTAATTTTTCGTTGACTTGAACATTCTTGTTAAACTGGTGAGCAAGTCATGTAAGACCCAATTGTGTTTTCTGAAATATTAGTTCCACTACAAAATTATAGACTGTACTACAAATAGAACTTTAACTACTATTTATTTAGTAAGAACATTTTTCTTATTGTAGTAGCTCTTATACAATATACATGAATATACAAGAATTGTTACATACTTGGGCAAACACAAAGCAATTTCCTAAAATGGACATATCCACTGATCAACAATGTGTGTCGTGTTATGTGTATTCAAGTAGGAAAATGAACTCCAGCTGTGCTTAGCACCTCCTGGGTGATATAAAATAGTAAGTATTCATTATGACCTTTAGTCAGCTGCCTAATGGTAATACTAATGGACTTTCAATAAAATTTAGCTGACAGACTCCTTATTCTGTATTCTCAGGCTACTTTGAGGCATTAAGTTGGCACATACAACTGCTTTTAAACTCCAGATTTTCAATTATGAATGAATCTTCCAATTAAAACAATTTTGATGGGGTTTGATATGGTAAAAAATGCCTAATCACAAAGAACGCTAGCAAACACAGCTAGTATTTTCAGACTCAGAACCTTGAGGTAAATATTACCATGTACATAAATGTCAATCCACAGAGAAGGCTGGTGTAGTCACACTGCTGTACAGCGAAGAGCGCAGACACACAAACGTAACCCAACAGGGGCACAGGCAGCTGTGTGCGAGAGCCTCAAACAACTCTCCAGAAGAACCAGTGCACTTGGGCACCACTATCGCCCATCACGTTGGTGCAACTCCCCAGGGGCTCCTCCTTCAATTACTACTTTGCCTTGTCACAAAGGCCTTTAAAAACTTGGATTTTTATCTTTTTTTTTCTTTTTTTTCCTTTTTTTTTTTATTTTTTAAATCTTTACCATTGGATTCTATTTGTATTAATATGGTACAAAATCCTTCATTCTTCCTGGAATTTCACATAGCCTTTTCTTGCAAAGTTTTTATTATTTTTAGGGACACAAGTCTCTCTCAGAATAACATTTTGTGACTGTTATCCTTCTAGCACCATCCTCCATTCTCCCTTCTGATATCACACAGCCTATATCAGCCCTATATTAAATCCAAGCTAAGACAAGCCCCCAGCAATTGTTGCTTTGCTTCATTTTTAAACTACATGATAAGAAAATATCTTTTTCTCCTACAAAACGCAATTTAGGAAGTGTTTGGAAAGCATCAATGAATCTAATTTGGATACTACTCACAATTTTACACTCCTGTATTTGCCCTCCTGCGCATTCAGCAGTACAGCTATTTGCTATGGCTTCTCGTTTCCCTTCTCCATTCATCTTAACCAATTAAAATGCAATTTTAAAAGGGCTTATATTCATAAATATCCTGATAAAGCCATTGACCCAAGTTCTATTATTTATACTATTTCTGCTGCTTGCTCATATATAAGACAAATGTAACTGGGGGCAACTTTATTTGTACACACTCAAGTGCTAAAGTAGATTTTATGGAGGGGACTTACTGGAAAACAGTGTCACAGAAACTGTGATTTTAGGTCTGTGACAGTATAATGCTGAAGGGCAATGTTTTTGCTACAAAACTGTCTAAGAATCCAGGACAAGCAAATATGTAAAACTAAAAAATTATGGAACATTTTACAGGAAGGATTTTTACAACTGCTTAAAACAGGCCTAACTTTGTTCTGCACATGTCTTACCACTAGTTGCAAGAGCAGTAAAGCTAAACTAATACCAAGTTATATGCGAAATTGTCTTATATATCCTATCTGTAACCATAAAACACAAGAGAAACCATGGGTTGTTGAGGTAATACCACAACTCCTCAGATACGTAGCTGAGTATTATTTACACTTGGACACTGAGGGAGACAGTGATAGTAAACAAGTTGCAAAGCTCAGTCACATAGGTACTAACAGAGCCGAGATGAGGCACAAGACAGAGAACTAAACACAACTGCACACCACTCTCCTCAACTTCCACAGGCCAGTTTTCTCTCCCCAGGACAGAAGAGATGGAGACAATCCAGTAACAGTTACCTGTCAACAGGCAAACACCTACCAACATAGCACAGGCTCTTGCTACCAATGTATTTTCCCTCCAGGAGCACAGGGAATGCTACAAACAGTACAATGGAGCAACTTAGCCCATTCACCGCTATAATGCAATTTCTTTCACACTACGTAACAGAGTGAGACAGCGTTAACGCACAGCACAGTGTTAAGCCACAACTCCATAGCTGTCCTGGGGAGTGATGACTACAGTTTCAAAATCTAATAAGATAAAGTTTGTGCCTTCTCTGTAATTCTCGGAAATAACTGTGGTGTAACATAGGAATACCCAAGCTAATTGTAGCAGTAAGCTTACCCCAGCAGGACGACACTCCATTTACTTTTGTGAAAAGTGACTGCTCTGTACACATACATAAAGTCTGTATGCAGGGTAGGGGCTCCTGTTTACCAGCTGCTGACCTATCCTGTCCAAGAAACTTGCAAATGAGAGTTGTGGTGGGAAGAGATCTTTGCAGACCTACCTGCTGCCAAAAAAGAATCATAGAATGCATAAGGTTGGAAGGGACCTCTAGAGATCATCTAGTCCAACCCCCCTGCACACGCAGGGTCACCTACAGCATGTGGCTCAGGACTGCGTCCAAGCGGGTTTGGAAGATCTCCAGAGAAGGAGACTCCACAACCTCCCTCGACAACCTGCACCATCTCCAGGTAGTGTCATGCAAGCTGTAGCCCCCAGGCATCGCTATGCTGCAGACGGTATGCAGCTATGCTGCAGACCTTTTCAAAGGCATCACAACACAGATTATTGCTATTCTTTATTTCTCATATTTTAGAGTGCATGCTGTTTTAACAGGTGGCTGGCTAGCCACTACACAGCAAGGAGGCTAGAAGGGAAACCTCCCTGCAGCCCTGCTGCTCCATGCAACCTTCCCAACACAAGCCACATGGGTTCCCGCCTGTATGGATGTTTCCCGCAGTATGGAAAGCTGGAAAACAGACCATAAGCACCTCTGTCCCTGCGAGGCACCTGTAATAATAATGTGTTCCTGTGAAAACTAGGTTACAGCAAGGTCTCTGGCAACCCAGCACTGCCCACTGTCTCTGCCAAGAGCCACTCAGACCCCATGCTCACCACCAGTCTCGCAGGAGGCACATCCGCACGCAGCACCGCCACCACTTGCTTTCTCCTTGTCCACATCAGCAGCTAGAGCTCCCTCATTTACCATGCTTTCAAAGCTGTTTTCTGCAAAGACAAGGCATTACCACCTATTCTTCAAGCTATCCCTTTTAGCTGTAATTTCTCTTCATGAAAAAACATTTCAGAAAGGTCTGTTTTTCCCCATGCCCTCTCTTCTCTCTCCTGGCTCTTCATTATGGCCAGGCCTAATTGTGATGAGCTGTCCACCATTTACTCTGCGGGATTGTATAGAGCTTTGTAGTGCCTGCCAGTGATGCTTTTACAATTGGAAGCAGTTAACTCTTTAGTCCAGCTTCCTTGTTACTAACAATGAATTGCATAAGGGACTAGTGCTTAGCGCCAATTAAAGATTTTTAAAAAGTCTCCATTTTAAGCCTCAGTACTCCAAATTGGGCATTTGTCAAAGGCCAGGTCACAGCTCCAAATGGAGAGAGGGAAACCCTACAGAGAAGAATAGGGGCATCACATCAGTTAGGGTGAAAGTTCTCTTCCATCAGCATCCTCAATGCATAATCTCACTATGGGCTTTATTAGGTCTGCCTTACCAGTCCAAACTGCTGCTCTCTCTTGCTCAACGCTGCTACCAAATGTCAAATTTATCAATATTCATAATTTCTACACTTCGCTGCAGAAAATCCAATTCAGCTGTTGAAGTGATTTGTGGGCTGTATGTGGTTTTCTGTTTGTTTTTGCTTGATGGGAGTTTCTCAGTACTGATCTTAACAGAGACCTAGCAAAACACTTAAATATTACTTGAAATCACTTCCTCATCTACTTCCATCTCCAGTTAAGAGACCTCACTTCACGCACACCAGCAGCTTCTGCGGTTCCAAGGTCATTTGCCCCAGTACGCAGCAGTTCTAAAGCCTAGCTCTTTCACCCAACTGTCTCCAGGGAAATTCCCTCAGGACTACGTGAGGGTGGTTCTAGAGACCCTGCTGTATAACAATTGGAGTATTTTTATTATTTTTTAATAAACTATATTCATCTTCAGATTTGACATCCATGGACCAATACAAATTAACAGTTATGCCTCTGTATCAGCATTGTACTGGATGGCAATTTTAGCACGAAGAGTATATTTTCTATAGAAAGCAGGCTGCAACATTGAACTGCTATTACATATATATATAGATAGCCACATTTGGGGTAAAAGTGTCCATATAGATATAGATATTTACAATATACATGATATGGATCCACTTATAACTTGAGTTACAAGAACCCCTTTTAATGTCTTCTCTTGTGTTTTCTTTCTACTAAGGAACTCTATACATAGTGAAAGAATTAACATACAGAATACACTTATGGAACAGGCAACTAATGTACACTAAACAAAGGCAGAGAGAAAAAAAGATGTGGTGCACTATATATATAGAGAACAAACTATTATGAGATAATGATGAATAGAAGAGCTGCTGAAAAGCTGGAACTTTATTTCTGATCTGAGGCACACCAGCTGAACTGAGGCCCCAGGACCATTCACCTTTCCCACAAGCTGTATTTCCTCCCCCCTCCCACCCAAAAAAGAAAGAAAAATTAAACATAACCGTGTAAGGTTTGCTTTGTAATCCTTTTTGGAGACCAAGGCACTGAGGAATATTTATGGCAGTGCTTATTTTTAGAAGAGCAGAATGCACATAATTCCACAAAGGGGAAAACTTTGCATGCAGCTAGCTTCCTGGATTCTGGGCAGAGCTGCTAAAGCAGAGGCATCTTATACTAGCAATGAAAGCACATTATTTAAATCAGTGCCTTGTGATTGAACTGGGGAGAGCACTGCCTGTGCTGCACGCCGGAGACCAGACAGGTCAGTGGGTGAGAGCTGCAGAGGAAGCGGCAGAGCACGCAAAGCAAGCAGCCCGCACTCACAGCCGCTCCGCCGGAGGACGCGGGAGAGAGCAGCAACATCGAGTACCTGAGGCTTAAGTGCCTTAAGTGTTTTTAAAAAAATTACAAAAGGAATTCTTTAAAAAGAAGATCCCAGAAGGAGCTCCCTTCTGCCTGTCTTCTTTTCTCAATTTCCCCCTCACGTGTTTGTTTGTTCTACCATAACCGCTGCCAGTAATACTAGAAACGAAGGTGACAGAAGCATTACAGCATGTCAGCTTAGAATGCTTTCCTGAAAATTAAAACACCACCAAAAAGAGACAGAAAAGCTCTTCTCTCACCGCTGCCTTTTGCTGTAGCGGTTCTCACAAACAGCCGAGGAAGGGACCATATTGGCGGAATGACTTCCTAATGGAACTACTTAGCTATGCTTACTGCACCCAGGCCTCTGCCTACCCATGTGAGGAAGTCCTCACAAAAATGAGGGCTTGTCTACAACCACAAATAGCAACAGTTTCGCCTTCAGAAGTTCCTTCCTTCTGCTGAACATAAAACATGCACTAAAAACAGCACCAAATGCAGGCAGAAGAGGGGTTCAAGCTCCAAGGCTGATCCTGAAGCTTTCTCTCTGAGCAAACACGTATTTATCACTTCCTCAGTTTCTTCTTTCTGTAGCCCTGACCGGCAGGTCCCTAAATTGGTCACTGAATGTAATTAGCCTTCAGTTATCATTAGTTACATTTTCACCTACCCCCTTGCACATCCCACTAACACATTCAAGCCCACCTCCTCAGCAGCCAGGAGGAGGGAAATAATCCTCCTGCTGTAAAATTAACACTTCAAGCTCCGACACTGCAGTCTCAACAACAATTTAACACAGAGGTCATCACTGCACATGCTTAGCACCAGATTCACTGACTAACAAGCTCTTACTGAGAACTTAAGTCTCCTTGAATGGTATATGCATGGTTACAGTTATCAACTTTCCCCTTGGCAGATTCTGATCTCCAGACAAGTGAGCCCCAACTGGAGGAGGAAGACATCCAATACGCATCCCTACTGAAGCCACATCACCTCACGTGCTCAGGAGGTACTCCATGTCAGAGTGGCCGCAGTCCTGACTGCTTGGGTTTTCAAGGCAAATAGCCACCTCTTGCAGCAAACAGCACCTGTGTGCTTTCCTTCCTGCCTGATCACATCAGTGTGCTTCCCAAAGGAAATGTGCTTTCCTCTAATACCTAGGTGGGACATGGCCCTCACACTCAGATACAGGCATGTTTGCTACCTTTCTCAGCTGCAACAGTAAGCGAAGCACATGAGCTGTTAGTCAGTTCCAAGGAAAGGAGAGCTCTATACCTTCTATAGCCTCCTCTTGACTGGGGGAGCATAGGTTCCTAGTCTGAATCCTTTAAGCTTTTATTATTATTATTACTATTTTCCCTCCTTAGCAATTTCTACTCTCTTCCCTATTTCACCTAGAAGGAAGGGATCTTGGAAACTGTTCTAGCCTAAATAGTGTCCTGGGAGCAGCTGTATGACCCAGGCATGCTAATTATGCACTTACAAAGCAAGCAGGAAAAAACAACATTGTTTTCAACTGGCAAAAACGAGTTTTCTTTTAGCCTACAAGAAAGTAAAGAATTTTCTGGATTCAATTTTGGATATGGCTTGCACTAAACAAAAGGTGGGATTCAGTTTCGAAAATAGTTATTGTCCATCATTTGTGTAAAAGCACACACCTCTTGAGCCACGTGAACATCCTGAGGCACTGAAAAGGTTGCGATACTCCCTGGCAAAGTGGTACTCATAGAAAAGAGGTGCAGAATGAACATTTATAGGAAATGGCGCACATAAAGCCCATTTATTTTTATAACCCTCTCAGTTTCCCCTGGACTCTGGTTGTGGTTGTAACAGCCCCACAAAAATGAACTTTTCAACATTATTCTCACTAATACAGACTGCTACTTGGTCTTATTGTTATTAGAATAATTTGCTCCCAAGTTCTGAAATGAACTCTGTGCCCAAGTAATTAAAGCTCTTAAAGTTTCTAGTCCTTTGTTTAAAGAATTCGTCCTTGTGCTCTCTATGCCCCATCAGCTACCTAATTAGCAGAGCCTTTGCGTGATTAAAAATTCTCACAGAGATTCTGCTGGATATTTGCCTCTCTTAATGAGTGTTTGTGGACAGCTGGGAGCAGGAGCTAGTTCCCTCCTCCCAGGACCTCCAATGAATTCTGCAGACCTCTGTCAGGGCCCAGGAGTGAAAGCTGTCATTTTAGTAATGTGGATGAAAATTGGTCAAAAGCACCGCGGTCCTTGAGGAATGAAAGGCCTTGAAATATAAATGAAGATGAATATTCATATTTGGTTCAATAAGTGCCAACTATTAATATACATGTCTGTCAGTAAGAAAAGTCAGAACTTATTCAATTGTGCCTGGCATAATTTGGCTCCTAATTCACAATTATCTTCCTATTCTTTGCATTACTTTTCAGTTAATTTTTTTCACTTAAAAACTTAAGAGAAAATGAAAGGCATTGCTATTTCTACAAAAATAAGTCCTTTTCTCTATCCTTCAGCTAATTTCCTGCCTATTAAGACTCATCTGTAGCTTCTACACATAGGATTTTAACTCTCCTGCTCTAATTTTTTTCTACCTTGTTTGTTCTTGATGTCGACTTTTATAACAGCTTATCATATATCTCTGGAAATACACCAGCTTTCCTTATAGGAATACTCATTAGATTCCCTATACCTCTCTGCTGTGACTCTACTTCCTGTATTTCCCATCAAACTCTGATTTTATATCTGTTCTGATTTTTAAATATAACAGGGTGATTTAGTTTCTGCTTCGGGGAATCTTACACTGGATACATGATTGATTTTGAGAGGGATGTCTGGAAACAAGGGATGCCACCCTCCTGTGTCACCAAAAAGAGACTGTTATTTTCTGGAAAGAGAAGCTGGGATTGGATTTTGAATGCCTAAAAGTATTCAAAACTAACCTACCCTGCTTCATGTGATCTTTCTTATTCAACAAGATTCGGGAAATTTTTTGAAAGCTAAGTCATTTTCCTACCCCGTATATGCCCATTTAGTACTTTGAGCCAAATACTACAGACACTGGAACCAATATATACACACTAAACACTGCTGAAATCACTTAGCTCTTACAAGAAAAAAAAAGGTAATACAGAAAATATCGCAAAGTGAGGTTATTGCTTTGTTTAGGAAATGAAGATAACCAGAGAAAACTGACACTTTATATGAGGAGCAGCTACACAGACCAAGTTGAACAAGTTGAAATATGCAATATATTCTGGAGATTACGACCCTTGGGATGGAAGAAGAAAAAAGTATTTGTTTCTTTTGTGACAGTAGTACAGATCACAGCACTGAAAGAGAAACCCAGAAAAACTAAGAATAGCATGAAACTTGTTGCATCACCTAAATATTGAGGCAACACAGCAATTTAATGTAACTTTACTTGTGAAATCCAACAGGACCACATCCCGCACCAATATGCCCTGAAAAGTGACAGACGCCCATTTATCGTCTCAGGTTTTACTTGGTTAGGTCCCTGTTGACTTACAAATGGGAACTTACCCAAGCAGAGCGCAGGCAGAAATGAGCAAGGAGGTAGCCTAAGGTAACCTCAGGTTGAGAGAAGGATGTGAAGCACAAGAGGCATCAGCAGAATGAAACCAGTGAATGTAAGAGGAGAAAAAGGGGCCTTCTGCATTTTAATGGAAATGACCAAATTTCTCTCTCATTTACAACAGAGACGCTCTATTAGCTTCAAAGCAGAATGCCTATGAAGCCTGTAAGTTAAAGAGCTTTCTGACCAAAGCGTCAAGGAGAGACAACTTCTCTTTCAATTCTGCTTATATTTCATAAGACTGATATTTACGAGCAGGATAGTATTTTTCACTCTGCCTACTTACTCGTAGTCTGCCTACAGACTTGTTTCGGTGGAGAGCAGTGCTCAGCGCTTTTCATTGGCAGTTTGAAAAATGAAGGAAGGAAGTTGGGACAGGTGTGGGTGCACATTAGTGAGGCAATTAGGTTTGGAAATATTAATTTATCATTTGTAACAAGGTCATGGATTAAAAATCCATAACCATGATACAGAGCTATATTGCCTCAGAGGTTCCAGTTCAAAAGATCCCAAACAAATGGGTTTTTTTTTTGAAAGAGGGTTTGCATTTGTATAGTTTCAGACCACCTGACTAAAGCTGGTCCACACTGCTTGGATTGCAAGTGAAAAGCTACCACATCACCTCTGTTTTTCAAACAAGATTTCAAACTGAAGCCACAGGAAGATGAAAGTCCAAATTCAACACAGTTGGATTGAAACGCAGCGAATCTTTGGGTTTCATGATTAAACCCAAAGTCTCTGTTTATATAGACTTGTTTGGGCATATTTGCATGGCACTTGAGTCCCAAACCCACATGCACAACCAAACGGCCATCATCTCCAAACACTTTTGAGTCTATTAGGTGTATCTGAATGAAGTGCCATTTGCATCACTTATTATTGGTCAGACTTCTTTCCCCAATATGAAGAACATCATTAAAAAATAAAGTGTTAGAACTAACAAATTAAAAATATTTTCAAGGGTTTCTGGCACATCGCCAGGAAGTATCTTGAACACAGTAACCACCACACCAAAGCAGACCAGAGGTCATCTAAATCTGTCTTTTGCAGAAATGAGCATACTCATGTGAATAGCTACCAGAAAATCCACCCTGTCTTTATTTCCATAACTCATTGTGCAACGATGCCTGGAAAAGAGCACACCATATTAGGTTTAAAAAAATCCCTATGCAATGGTACAAAAGTCAGGAGAACAAGGAAAGAAGAAAATGAGCTAAACAAGAAAGTTTAGTAATATTTCAGTACAACTTCTTCCTGCAAAAGCTCTGCTAGGCAGGCAGAGTTGACACCACCGTCCAAGCTGCTAAACTCCAATTCTAGCGAAGGGAGCAGAAGCGCGTTCCCCGGGCGGGAACCTCTGCCGAGGGAGCCTCCTGCGGTGCTTGCGAGACAAAGGCAGCAAACGCAGCGTGGTTGCCCCAAGTTCAGAAGGTTTCGTGCTGCAGCAGTGGAAAAGGAAAACTCAAGAAGGCTGCAAGAATCAGTCAAGTGCTGATGTTTATAGAAACATTATTCAGACTCCCTTCATTTCCACATCCACTTGCATTTGGAGCGCAGAAAAAAATTTTTAATAGGGAAACGTACAGAAATTGACCTGGTGATTTACCTTGCTTTTCAGGTACTTATTTTTGTACAACACACAATTTAAAAAAAAAAAAAAAAAAAAAAAAAAAAAAGGCAAAAGAGATATTCGATCTTTTTCTTAAAGATTTTTCAAAACCATTGAGAACACAGCAGCATTAGGCTCAGAAATTGTGTCATCAGGCACACATGCTACACTAGATGAAAGCCTCGTGCCAAATCAGTATGGATATCTTGGGGGGATCATTACAGGAAATCTGCAGAGAAGAAATCTCTTAAGGAGGGATTTGAATTGAGACGGGGAGATCATTTGACATACAAAGCACTGTGGAAACATTGAAGGCAGTGTAAGGAGGAGAGCAAGGCAAGGATAAACAGGAGGGAGGCTTCTTTCACATAATAAAACCATCACACGTAGGAAGGCCTATCTGTGACTAGATACTGTCACAAAAATGCACTGAAATTGGCCATAACTGCAAAGTCAATAAAATGCTCTTAATCTTTCAATAAACAATTTATTTTTAAAAGTTATTTTGGAGCTGTTGAGACTCCTAGGGAAGGAAAGTAAATGCATTTTAAATGTGCTGTAGAGTATGCAGTACCACAGGTTGAAGTCTTATTTTATCAGATATATGGTTTAGTCATTTGAACTCCAGACCAGAAGTCAAAATTCCTCTACTCTAGCACTGACTCCTATTCTGAGCTCCAACACAGCATTTCGGGTCACTCTGCAAAAGGTCTGCGCACGCAGAAGGGCAGGTACTACTCAATACAAGAGAGGAAATCAAAACTTGCCCTTCAAATCACTCAGTTTCTGTAAAGCTAATATAAAATACTCACTTCCTTGCAAGGTGATTGCCAAGATGAACTTTTGTAGTTAAATTTGGGGAGAACACCAACACTTTGCAAATATCGTTCCCTTTTCTACATTTCTTGTATCCTTTTCCTCAATTTACCAACACAGAAAGAATAAACAGACACAGGTGTAAGTGGGAAAAGAATGATGGCAAATCTAAAAATATTTTTACGGAAAATTAAAAAAAAACTAAAAATCATTACATGTAAATGCAGTTTTTTCATTAGGCATTTGCTTTCAAGCATGCTGCACAACATGCTAGACTCAAACTAGTTGCTCACACTGCAAATCATTCTGAGAAGACAACACCGCAAATTCTCATTTACCAGCCTGATCCCATGTCAGTCATTTTATAGTCTCAGTACCTGCCAGGAGGGTGTTGGGAGGCCATTCAAGCAGCTGCCTGCTTCATCAATTACTACCAGACCATTTCAAAGATGCTCTGAAGCCTGTGTATATTTTCATTATAGAACAGGCCGAAGATAAACCTCACTGTCCAACTTGGAGGTAGCACTGTACCACTCAGAAGTCTAGGATTCAGTATCAGCCTCCTGCTTTGGCGGTGGCTTCAACCTGACTTCATACAGACAGCACACATCAATATGCAATTTTACTTCCTCCTCATTGTGTTCTATACTAACCTCTTGTGTAAGGCTTACAACAGAATTTTGAAAGGGATATACAACAAAACGCAGTTCAAAATATATTCATCCAAACAAGATGCTTTAAGAAGTGAAGATACATTTTCAGCATTAGCACTACAAGCTACTTCCATAAGAGGAGCAGAGTCATCCAGATTTGTATTCATTTACAAAAGTTAGCTGCGCTGCTAAAACATTCTGCAGCTAGTTGACTGAAAGCTGTGAGTAAGCCTAAAGTCCTAAAAAGATGCCAGAAAATACCAAGAAGTTGGAAATCTCTTTCATGTCCCCAGGGGACAGAAGGACCATCATTGAACAGAAAAAAAATAAGACAGACAAATAGATCTTCAGCCTGAGGTCAAAATGGTAGATGCAGGATGGCTATCAAGGAGACAACAGCTATGGCTCTGCGAGGAAAACAGAGAAGAGCAGCCAAAGGATATTTACTCTCATGCATACAGAACAAATGCCCAGGAAGAAGGCAATAATGCCACTGAAACAGATCTGAGATCTTATCCCTTCTTGCAAACTTAAGACTTTTGGTGGCTTCAGCAAAGAAAGCAGTAAACTGTGCTGGATGCCCTGAAATTAGACCCAAGACATTCAGTTTATGCAGTGATTAAAATGAAGACCAGCTCATAAACGCAGTAAGAGAGCACTCGCACAACAGCGAGGTACCGGGCTCAGCTTGCTTTGCAGCTGTGGCCCCAGTTAGTCGCCTTGGCTGTTTATTAAGCGTGCAGCAATGCTCAAAGTACCACAAGGGTCCCCAAACTGCAGACTGGCTTCCTAATTTGCGGAAACAAGCTTAGGTAGCAAGGGAATATCGTAAAAAGATAATATTTGAAACATTAGAGGAGACTGTCATTACCAAGGGATCCTTCAACTACTTTGCATCTTGAATCACAGCTTATGCCTTTAGCCATGCAGAAAGGAGACAAGTGGCGACCTAATTACTAGGAATTCTTCCATAACTTTTTTGATAGTGTCCCAAAATTTAGGAAGACATATTTCTTTTCTTATCCCACCCCTCTGCTTGCTGCACTCAGTGACCTCTGAAGTGTTCATTTCTGTAAAAGAATACAATTTATTGTGGTGGATGGTAGGCTTTGAGACCTTACCAGATACATTTTGAAGTTAGCATCTGATTTACAGTCTAGGAAAGCTTTGTGGAAAACTTTCTCCCTGCTGAGAAAGCAGAGCTGTCTGTATCTCTGCTGTCTTCACCTCTTCCCCATGTACCAAAGAGTATTACCCAGCACAGCCCATGTTCTCTTGGTGAATGCCCAAAAGTCTTAGGCAAGGAGCTGGACTCCACCTTAATGCTTCATCAGTGCTATATAAATATTGCTACATCTTCCCAGTTCCATATTCCCCTACAATTGCATCAGGAACGTTTTATTATAAGAGATGCGAATATGATGTAACTTTCTCCATTTCTTGGGGATACCAAACAGCATGCCTCATTTTTTGTCTAATATGCTTCTAAACAATCCTAACACCTTGTCCCATTTCTTTGTATGTAGTTACAGAAAAGCATATGTTATCCCTAACATTTAGGCCAATATTCAAATATGCAGCTGTTACGAACTAATCATGTGTTTGATTCTTGGAAAAAAAAAGTTACACTCAAATCCCCTCCTCCCCAGTTCTAATGTGCCAGGACTAAAACAAAAGAAAACAAAAGAAAACAAACAAAGTGAGGCAAAGTGTTTTCTTCCACTCTCCTCCACACAATGCTAACAAGGAGATAACAAGCCACACGGTCAGGTACTGTGGCTTTGAAACTTGGCAGTAATGTCCTTCCAAGCTGTACATTCCCAGCTGCAGGAACTGATTCTGCTGTGGACACTCCAGTAACATGTTTCCCCTAGAATTTTGGCAGAAAAAAGTTATCAAATTGAACGTTTCTAGGTTGGCCATAGGAGTAGAGGAAAGCCATTAAAGAGAGCATTTAGGGAAAGCATATGCAAGAGAGATAAAGTTTGACTTACTTGCCAAAATTTCCTAACTTTTCAGCTACCATGAAACAGCAAGCAATTCAACAAAACTGATGGTGCAGAGAAAGACACTGCAACGATACAGTTAAGTCTCACATATTTACATCTATGACTCTTTTCTAGATATTTTTAATAGTAAAAAGCAGCTTTCTTTCTTAAAAATAGGCTGTGAAACAGTGTGATGGGTAAGAGAAGTAAGCTTTTTTTTTTTTTTTTTTTTGGAACAAGGTCACGTCTCAGCAACTGAAAAGTAGCAGAGCTCCTTTCATCAAGTTTTTAACTAGAAAAATAGTATGCCCATTTCTTTGTAATACACCTCTGGGCTTTTTTATTATGACTTCATTTCCCCTTGTAATATTGGAACGTCTCTATAATTGTAAAAGTGTAATAGAATCTAATAGAATTTCATTTGGAACTCTGAATGGTCTATGCCATCTCTGCTCATTTTGAGTAAAATAATGATTTTTAATGTCCACACATGGCTTCCCATGACCTTATTCAATCTTTGGGTTGATCAGGAAATATATTGATTCAATTACATACTGATGACAAATGAACTAAAAGAAAGAGGAAAAAAAGGTCAGCATATATTTGAAAATGTAAATCTTAGCAATGTCTTTTGGGTTTGCCCAAAAAAAGAAAAAAAAAAAGTCATTTCAAAATGCCATTTGTGGCTAATAGCACAGAGTTCCAGTGCATATCTGTGAGCAGCACAGGAATCATTAAAGTGCAAGACGCATACTCTCCCCTCCTTTTATCATTACAGAATCCGCTTTCCTTTAGAGGTTTACATGGAATGACCTCCTTTGGCAAAAAGACTCCTTTTTCCTCTCACTTTACAGAAAGGTGGCTCCAGTTCATAAATACACTGCACATTTCACTAATTTTCCTTTTCTCCCCCTCTTTCATTTTGTTTTCTTCAGAAAACAATGACAAGTGCACGCATTTTATCATCACCAGGTCCCTACTCCCACTACTTTCATTATTATCACACCTTTATTCTCTCCTTATCTTCAATCTGAGTCATATAGAATGCCAAATGGGATGGCTTGCATCAGTGGAGTTATTTCCAGTTTAATAAGCTGTAAGTGTCCATTTGTAGTGCTGCAGTACTTGATGGCACCTCACACTAAAACCCTTTTTAATCTAGACTGAAACTTCACCTCTGCTCTGTGAGGCTGGGCTGGAAAGCTTAGCTACAGAACATTTAATTGGTAAGATGCAGTAAGACATAAACAAAGCAATGCATTCCACAGGTAAGAGTTTCTGTGTCACTAGTTTATTTGGTAACATGGCATTCAGGAGGTACCTAAACATCCCTGACTTTTCATAAAATATATGTCTGCCTTCATTAGCTTGTTTTGGGTTTGGGTTTTGTTTGTGTTTGATGCCTTTTTTCCTTTTAAGAATGAACTACAGACCTGTGAAAAAGCATCTGATGACAGCTCCCCAGTCTAACTTGCCAATTTTTGCCAAAACAAGCCCACCAAGCAAGCCTGGCCTACGCCGTGTACAAAGCCATTTTGTCACAGGAGAGCCATTCTGGCAAGGAGAGTGTGACAGAGCCCATGCCCCAACTCCTCAGTGGCAGACAATAACTGAGGGGAGTTTGGAGGTTTTTTGCTATGAAAAAAATGCATTAACTGGGAGCCACAACAGGCCTTTCACTGCAACATACTGTTCATTCACAGTAATCTCTTGAAAAGGCAGGCATAAAGCAAGGCTCACAATCTGACCAAACAATCCACTCGTGGAAGATGAGCTTGCCTACCAGGGAGTGCTGCTTTCTCCTGCTAGTCTTTGTGGATTGCCAGCTTCGGAGTACTACAGTTCCTACTGCCTTTTAGAACAAAATAGCCAGTCTCCTGGGCAATAAACCTCAATTCAGGATTTCCAGTAATGCTGATAGCACAAGAGAGTGCAGGGAAAGGTGAAGATTACCCTTGTTTCAGTGCCACATACTGACACAGGTCCATGAAAACACTGAAAAACAAAGCGAAGGAGCTAACCTCAAACCTCCAAATCTCATGAAACTCAGAACATGTCCATCCTTGTGGTCTTGGTATGGCAATAGAACATGGTATGATAATAGAACATGATATGGTATGTGGCATCCCCAAATATGGTAAAATTTGCATCACCAACTATGGTGAAAATCCTTCAGCTACTAGCACAATCTAAGACAAGCAAACACACCATACTTAAACACATTCTTCAAATTTGAAAGTCTTTATCATGATCTGAATTTATAAAGATTTTACAGAATTTTATATTGAGAGTAGTATTTAAGTAATTTTGAAAATAATTATTGGATGCTAATAAAAGAGTGTATTTTGTGCAAAAATGAGGAATATTTAACATGACACAGCAAATATCCAGTTACATTAAAATCAGGAAGAATGCTGCTTTTCACATCAAACTAATCACACTTATGTTTCATGAGTCACTCTCCATGAAGAGCTGTGTCCTGCCCTACTTCTCAGCAAACATCTAATGGCAAAATGTGGTAGTGAGCTCTCACATTACCAAGACCTCATTAATTTCATAAAACATACTATGGAACATTTGCTAGCATTCTCTGAAGTAGTGATGTAAATTATTTAAGCTGAACTATACCTGTCAAACAAATGACTAGCCTGTATTTTGTAATGCAGAATCCTAGACTTTCCAGCACACTAGTGTTTGTTAGTCGCCCAAACTAAAAACGAGCCTGGGTGCTAGACTGCTGTTCCAGCCACCTATGCCGACAGCAGTGCAGCACTGCGTTGTGCACTGCTCCACGTGGTACCTGCTGCTCTGTAGTAGTCTCATACACCACCAGTTCCAGGTGAACCGTGCATTAAAGCACATGGGTTGTTGAGCTCCACCACGGCTTGCGCAGTCTGATCCTTGGGGAACATGAACCTCTCCTGAGGAGGAGGCTCTTTCTGCTTTCACTAGTGAGCTATAGGCTCAGCTCTGAGAAGAGGAACTGGAGAGAGAGAGAGAAAGGAACCCTTCTTCCTGCAATAGCAATATATCTGATATAAATCTTAACAATCTTACACAATATATCTGTCTTCAGTGTGCCTCCAGAGCTGTGTCCCCCCAGGTTTTCCAAACTAGTCTATTGTGACACTAAGGGAAAGGCCATGTCATACTTTCTTTGCAGGGGTGACAGCAGCCTGCACAAAGCACATTCTCTGCAGTACCACCTTGGTCATGCAAAACCAGCTCCACAACAGTTATTACCCACAATTCACATGCAAGATAACCAAAGTTGCCAGTTCTCATAATTTTCAGGAGCTTTCCATAGCCAAAGCACTGATCACTGCTACATTCTTAACTGCCATTTAAAACTAAAAAAGAAAAATATATATATATCTACTTTAAGCTCCAGTGGTCTTGAACAGTATCTTTTATAACTTGATCATTCATTGCAGGCACACAGAAACACAGAGACATGCAAACACACCCCTAGCAATGTATCATAGCCACCAAGGGTGAAGGAATGTGTTACATCACCCAGTGTGCAGACTGAATGTGTCTTAAATTGAGATCATTTAGAATTGCGGCAGTAGATTATTAAATATCAAGTTTGTGCCAACAAAATTAAAGACATTAATTTTATAACACTTTGAAGTATTACATGGCATTTTTTGTCTCGATAACCTTTCAATGTCCAACTCCATTTAATTTACATACATTGAAAGCTCATTAACACCTCTTTAGAAACACTGGGAAAAAACATGCAACAATAACAAATCCAGTGCAGCAGAGGGAACCAAAATTCTGTTTGGGAAATTAGATAGAAAATTCCATTTCTAAATGACAAATCCATGGTGTTTTGCCAATACTAGGCCTGCAGGGCTCATGGTTATTACACAAAAAAAGTAAAAATAACTCAATTTCTATAGCTGACTCTTCATGTATTTATTTAAACAATACTAGAGGGCAATGTGCTGAGATGGTCACATGACATTAGGCAGGGAAGATGCAATATAAGGTAAATATTGCTAAAGTTTAAGCCTGCATTAAGCATTCTATGAAGATGAAAAAAGCATTTGACAAAGCATTTGAAATAAGCAATAATTCACCAAAACCTGCAGTAAAGCTTTTCAGAAGCGTTACTCCTTATTATTAATAATCATTTGCCCTTTTTTTTTTAAATAAGAAATGTATATAATCTAGAGCCATAGAAACCAAGACATCGCAAAGTCACTTTCCCCTCTACACGTCACAAGAATGGATGTGCTAGGTCAGACGGCAGCCTATCGAGCCTAGCAAGGTGTGTTCATCAGTCAAGAGAAGCAGACTTTTAAGAGAGCATAAATAGCACTGAAAGCAATCTTTCCTTGGATTTACCTTCTGGCAAATACCAAGGAAGAGGCTTCCTAGGCTAGATCACTATATATCTAGCCTGTAATGCTGAATAGTGACTCATGGACCTCACTTTCACCACTCTAATCCTTGGCACAGAGTATCCATATATACAGTGAGAATAAGGATGCTGCCTACTTTCACAAGGTACTATGAGATCCTTGGAGGGGAACTTTTTTAGCGAATTGTTGTCATGGCCCTATCACAGGACTTCAGAGGAATCACAGAAATGCATTCTGCCAGGAAAAGCAAAGCACACTGGAACCAGAATATGGCAGCACAGCACAAGTCTCATCAATACCTCTCAGGTGAAACATCAGTATAGTGACACCCAGGGAACTAATTTAAGGAAAATCAAAGATATGTGGGTTACAGAACCCATTTGAAAATTTCCACATGAGAAAATAAAGAATACATTTCCAATTGGGATCTCAATTTCCAAATGTCAAAAAACTGTCAGCTTCTCTGAAGCCTCTGCAATTCACCTGCTAATATATTCCAATAAGAATTGTTTTAGGTGGTCTCTCCCTAAGGAGTCTCCCCAGTGGTTCTTCCAGTTCACCTGGAAAACTTTCTGTTGTTCAGCTGTTTCTAGGTTCTCCCTGATTCTCTGCTCTTCTTTCCGTATTATCTCCAGACTTTACTTTCAATAATACCTTAAGGTTTCTATTACATTTGAAAAGTTTTGATCCTGCCTCCCAACTCTCTTCTTCTCCCTTCTCTAATCTTTGAAGAGAAAGCAGTTTTTACTCATCTATTTCTTCATTCCTTACACCTTTTCTTACATAATCTTTCTGATTCAATCATCTCAAGCACAGATCATCAAAAATGCAGTTGATAAAGTACTGAGATAGTTTCATGCATACATTCCCCTCCTTTTGTATCATTTTCCTCACTTTTCCACTTCATTATATTTAAAATTAAAAAATTTCCTCTTTGGTTTCAGTGTCTTCTCTGGGGGGCCTCCAGCCATGGTATCCTCTCGCTGCTCGGTCTGCCAAATAAACACATCCCATTTCTTCTCCCTTCTTCCCAACATTGCTGTGCTACTAGCCTAACTGTTTCTCTGCTTTGAAGGCTTTTGTCAAGATCATTCAAACTTCTTCTAAAACCCCAGGCACATGTAGAAAATAAATATGCTCCTACTTTATACAGCTGTCATACAACCAGAACATATGGATAATTAAACTGAGTTAGCACAATCACATGTGGATATGCACATGCATACGACTGTCTGTAACTTACAGCCATCCTGGCTCTAACTTCCTGGCTTTCCTTCCATCTTCTCTCTCATTGAGTCCACCTGCCATCTCCTTCAGAGATTTTTCAAGAAACTTTTTTTGAATCATTTACCAGTTCTGTAGCAACTGTAGTTGTAATGAGCACCTTAGTAGTGCTGGCTTTCACATTTCTAAGAGACCACAGTATCGCTGGGTGTTTTCTTGCCTTCCTTTCACACACCACTGACCAGCCACCCAAATGAGGCGGTTCAAACGATCCCCAGCCAGCAGCCTGCCCGGCAGTGACTACCAAGCCACGCGGCCCAGCCAAAGCCGCCCATCTGGCTCCTGGCGGAGTTTTGATGCCTCTGTCAGCTTTGCCTCCGAACTCGGCGGCTGGTGCGCGGCTCTAGCTCCTGCCCCCGTGCGGCATCTCCAGGGCTGTGCTGCCACCTGCTGCTGCGCCGCCGTCTCGACCCCGCAGCCGGCCCGGCCGCCCCGTGTCCCACCTGCTTGCTGCTGCTGCTGCCGCCGCCGAGGCTCCCAGTTTGCCTCCCTGCCAGGCATCACAGCTGTTTCCCTTAGGTACTGGGCACCCAGTTCCGCTTCAAATCTAATTCAGTGGAAATTTCAGCTCTAAGTCTAGGCAGGTCCTCCAAACCCTCGGTCGGAGGCAACATTTCTTACCTCTCCTCCACGGAATCAGGACCACTGCCCAGGAAACCAACTTGTTCAACAAAAAACATTTGCTGGATCAGCCTCAAAAACACAAACTGCAGAAAAGCAGCGATCAAGATTTTCTACATACACGTGGTAGCTTGAATTGTGATCTATGTAAAGCAACAGTGATATGTAACCAGAATAATAAGCCTTCAGCGAGAAACCTTTCTAAATACACAGTATTAGTTTAAAAGTACTGAAAACAAGAAGTTTGAAAAGCACAAGTGTAGGTAAAAAGAGCTGTCCAGTGCAATATTTCTAAATCTTTACAAAGTGGACTAATTCTCTTTCCTATGCTGGTAAGTACCTCAGGCCAGTAAAATTACGTCTTAACATGGTTGTTGATTTATTGATGATTTCTAATTTCAAAATAGTCGAAAAGTCTATACTCACATTTAAAATGACTGCAATCCCAAGCTCAAACTAGCAATCAACGTCTCAGCAAAGCAGGAGGGTTTCTTATTTTAGGTCACTTTAAGCAACACAGAGCGAGCTAAGCTAGAAAATGTACAACTCAGTCACCTCTCACGCTACCTTTGCAATTAAAGGGTTTCTTCCCAAATGTGTGTCATGAAGCATCAGCTTAACTAAACTGTAAATGATGAAAGCCAGAGCCTTAATAGCAATGTGGGTCCATTAATTACTCTACCCACTCCTACTCATTGTTTACCACTCTAAGGCCACTTTTGCTACATGTTAAGATGCTCTACACCCTAAAAACCTAATGGCATCTAAGTATAACTTCTTTTTAACGAGCTCCCAGTGGATCATACCCAAGGCTTTTATATGACATCTCTACTCCTCCTCTTCCTTTTTGCTCTAATCTGCCAAACGATTAAATAGTGTTTTTTTAAAGAAAAAGACAAAAAAAATAAAAAAAGAAAAAGAAAAAGAAAGGAGGACAATCATGGCTTTTTCTGCTTCAAGTTTAAGTTGATAGTGTTTCTTTGTTACAGCATAAAGAGAGAGGCATGTTCCACAGCCAATACCAAGTAAAATTTTCAAATTCTGGCACTTAGAATAAATCAGTGCTGTGGCACAACTTTCATTTTTTGCTTTTTGTTTTTGGCTTTTTTTTTTTTGCTTGAACTGTTGTGATAAAGGAAAAGACGCTGAATTAATTGAGGAGTCAAGTGTATGCAATAGTACGGGAGAGCTGACTACAGTGCCTCTCGTGCTTCCTGCGTGCAGGAAGGCCTCCGTGAGTTCCCCAACCATATGCCGGGTTTCGCTGCTAGAGGCTCATACTATTGCATAGTGTATCCGTAGCCACACACGCAACTCTGGGGGCAAAAGTAGCTCTGATGTGCCAGCTCATCATTGAAGTGTCCTCCACAGTGTTGCTTAGACAATTAACATACCTTATCCATACCCTAGGATTTATTTGATATTCTTGGAAGCCCTCAATCTCCACATAGTCTTAGCCAACAATTTCCTTCAGTTTTAGCAATTGTTTTGGTTTGAGCATTTAAATCAAGAGTTTAAGTAAAGTGCCATCTCTGCTACTAAGCAAGACTTTTTTGACACTCTGAAACACAGTATTAGGGAGAAGCCTGAACTTGCCACTTTTCTTGCCTTGGTTGGATCAGAACGAGCCTCATCTATTAAAGATTTTGTAGAGTTTCACCAAGGTAGATCACACAGGAACCTAAACCAGACTGGGAAACAGATACCTTCCTAGTTCTAACATCTCCGCTACACAGATTCAGAATGTGTCTGCTCTCTAAGTTGACTTAGAATCATTTCATTGCAGGTTATCCTAAAATAAAATACAAAGGAGTCCAATTTCAGAGGCAGTACAGTGGGGGACCTTAAAACTGGGCTGGGCATAGATTCTTACCTTGCGTTTAGCCATGAGGAATTACAGAGGATAACTGCATTCCTATTACAAAGCATATATTCTGACCATTGCTCATACACAAATAGCAAAATGTAACTAAAACAAACGCAATGTCACTGGAGAACAGAGAGAAAAAAGCAGGCTAAGGCAGCAGAGTCCTGAGAAACAGAGAGATTTAGGACAGCAGAGATAAGAAAGGACTAGTCATATAGGCATATGAGATCATAATTTTAATCTTCTGTACAACAGCACTAGAAAATCTGAGGTGTGCAGATATCAGCACCTAGAAAATAAAAGCCTCACTTTTAAAATCATTGATCTGAAGAGCACAGAGAAACAAGATACACAATGGGGATGAGACATGCACCCAATTTGGTCCTTGCTCCCCTGTTGCATATTTGTTAGAGATTTCTTTTTATTACTTTTTAAGTCATTATTGAAAGTGTAATCTCAGTCAAGTCAAATCACTTCATTAATTAAAAGGGATTGAAAAGGTCCTTAGCTACTGGATTCCACAAAGGCCCAGAAGCTCAGGCCTGTTTACAGGAGGTCGGATTTCATTTGCTGTCCATGTCAAATGAGCACCACCAGCCTCTGCTGGGCCCCTGAGACGAGCCAATCAATGACTGCTTCCTAAAGCCCTCTCCTCAATCCATTTAAGCAATGGGGATGCTTCCTGACGAAAAAAGAAACGGTCTCTTGGTATCTCTGATAGAAATTAGCCATGAATTAAAAGAGAAGCACAGTTGTTTTGGAAGAAAGCCAGGAGCAGAATTAATAGGCCATCTGAGCCTCCTGAGTGTTGAATCCCATTTGTTAGCAATTCTTTATGAAAGGTTTCCCCTCCCTACACCACTTCTGACCAAGCTCCATACACTCGCTCCTCAAACTTAAATCATTCAGTTAAATTTTAACCAGATGGGAAAATGTGAAGACGCACCACTTTTGTCACACGTCATTTTTAGAGATTTGCTTGCTATTTGTACTACAATAACCCATTTGCTCTCCAACTGTTTCCGTTAAAATATACATTTCCTGATGACTCATCATCTCTCAGTACTTAGACGTACAGGACCACCGATACAGGAGGAGCTGCACAAAACACCCATTTGGCTCACTATAGTTTAGAGGCATTGTGGCAAAAATCTTGTAAAGGTTCTCACTGTAAATTTAATTACCTCTTATCCTGTGTGGATAGAAAAACATATCTTGTTGCCAGTCGTCCTATAAACATTCAAAAGGTACTCATAAAAACTTGTTGGCAATGAAATTAAAGAACTTTTTAGTTATCTTGTCTTAAAAATGCTCTGAACCCCAAAAGGGGGTTCATATTTTCATAATAGGTAATTTGATTCAAGCCTGGCCTTCCATGACAAGCTGAATTGTCTCCAATTTTTGGTGTCTAAGCACAGAAGATATTTTTTCTAAACCATGGCTTCAGATGCGGATGCCCGTATACCGAACTACCAAAAAACTCATGTTTTCCAGGGGATCAAGCACTTCATTTTCTCAGAAAAGCTCATGAGATCTTCTGGAACAGAGTCTCAAAAATGCTATTACTGACAGCAAGACTGCTCAGTCTCTAAGCGAAACAGCCAGTGCTGCAGCAGATAGACCTCAAAATGCAGCTTCATAGAAAAACTACCTGCACCGGTTTTAGCCTTCCTATTTCTTTCCTACACTACACTTACCTGTAGTGCCCTATTCCTCTTTCAGGCTACAATATTTACTATGGCCTGTCTTTTTTCATTCTGCTCATATAATCCCTGGAACAATAACACATTAATTCAGGCTGATGTTTCGTATGCTTGGCTTATGCAGATCAATAATTTATTAATAATATTTATAAGCATGTAATTAGGAGTGTAATTAGTTTTAGAATCATCAGCTAGCTCAAAGGATCTTGCTTGGTGAAAGTGAATACTTGGAGCAGTAAATGGTATTTTCATCATTCATTTAGACCATGCTGATTTGGTTACAGGAAAGGTTAAACCTGACATCTATTGGCTTTACTTTTGCAGACAAACAAGCAGGTTTATAGCTTCTTCTCTTACACTCATACCCCAAGAATTCATAAGACAAAGGCCTTCATTTGTGTAATTTAATTTTTAATGCAACCAGGAAGAATTTTCTAGTTTCTCTGAACAGAAGCAGTCAAATAGTTATTTGGCTATTTCCTGACTTTGCTTTGTTTTCATTATTTTCCAAGACCTATATTCTTCAAGTCAACTATTCTTTAAGAACAAATGGCAGAATTTTAACAAATGCCTCTACCAGTCTTAATTCTAATTGCTTTATCATTTCATCATTTAATAAATTTTAAAATATTCCATGCATATTATAGCATACAAAGCAATCTTGTAAACAACTGGTCTGCCAGGAATCAGATCCAATGTATTTTCACT
The DNA here is from genome assembly GCA_013398735.1 of Nothocercus julius. Lineage (NCBI taxonomy): Eukaryota > Metazoa > Chordata > Aves > Tinamiformes > Tinamidae > Nothocercus > Nothocercus julius. The sequence goes on along the minus strand of VZSV01000001.1, from coordinate 2,863,469 downwards.
TGATTTACATTGTCTGATTAACTCTTTAAAGATGTCAATTTCTAAGCAGTCTACCATATAAACCTTCTTCCTCTTGCTTTGAAGAAGGCCTTATTAATCATCTTTGATCTGTTCATTTGTTTGCCACAAGAACAAAATCACACCACAAATTACTGGCCACTTACTGAGAAAACCACTTTAAAAAAAAAATATTCTAATATATTTAAAATCATTTTAATTGTGACTGCAGAGCAAGGGAATGAACACAACCCCATGGAGAAGTTGCCGACTGTACCACACACTTTTAACAGTTGAAACAGACTAACATGTTTTCAAGACAGGTACAATGAGGTAAAGAGAAAGAGTTACAAAGTTCTAAACATTGCTCTAGATGGCTCATTTGTCAGTCAATTTGTGCACCTATCAGGTCCAAGCAAACACCAACTTCTCAAAAGTCCCTTTAGGTTATTGAACTCTCTTCAAAGACCCACTGACTACTCTGATGCTGACAAGAGAGGACTGGGTCTCACCTTTTTAAACACCTGGTTGCCAGAGTATGGGCAAGTAATACAGCAGGGGACCAGGAGAAGATACCACAGCAATAGGAATCACCCTAAGTATTGCACCAACTTAGCCAAGTGCCTGTTTTCTTCCTCACTCAGAAAAGGAACGAAAGGAAAAGTAGGCTCTGTACAGCCCTTACAGCATGAGCAGATGGAGTCCAAAAGAACTCTCAAAATATAGAGATATATGGAGGAACAGGACAATACCTGGGTTACGGTAGTTTAATGGCAATTATTTCCCAGACCTAACATTACCTAAAGTGTAAAATAAAAGCAAAAATAAAGAAAAAATCTGCAGCAGAACTGAGAAAACCACTAAGGTTTCGTGGCCATTGTTACAGTACCTCTATTTAAGATCAAGAAACAAAAAGGAGTAAATAAGATTCTGATCAACTTTTAGTATTCTCAGATCCCAGCTCACCTGGGCATTTGCCTTGGTCACACGGTTGCCCCTCTCACCTACAAGGCTCAGAGGTTCAAGAGCACACAGGGCACAGACGCACAGGCTCTACACAGCACCTTCTGCCAGTGGCCTTGGTTGGCTTCTTTGACCTCTGCCCCACGTCTTAAACCCTGACTTGTTCTGTCTTCTAAACCCACGCTCTGCACCAGAAGCACAATGTTCCAGCCTGTCAGCTTTCCATGGCTTGGGAGACACTGTACATTTATACTTGACCAGTATGGTTTTTCAGTGTTTTCTTTAACTTGCTTTTAGCCTTATGTTCTCAAGCCAATTGTTTTCAAAGAGCTATTTTTCGCTTTGCTGTTCTCCTCTCTTCTCTGTTCCCTCGCAAGAGGATTCAAAGGGATTAATTGATTTGAAAAGGTGTGGATGCTATTAGCTATTACTTCCATTGCGACACTGACCACAGCATGCATCAATCTTGCAAAAAAATAAATATGAGCAAGTAACATCACTCTAAAAATATCAAAAAGACCAAAGTGGTTTAAAAACACCATTCCAGGGTCTGCCTCTCAGAAGTCTTCACAGACTATACATGCAATTCAAGAGAATATCTACTGTACGTTTCTAAAGTAAGTGCCATGGTGCCGAAAAATAAGTGTCACCTGTCAGGAGTCATGGGTATTCAAAGCAAATATATTTCCTGCCATAGGCCTGCAGAAACAATTGCCTGGCTTCATATGGCAATAACCTTCTGGAAGGTAAGCAGTGCACAAGAATTCTTGCACAAGTTACTGAGATGGAGTATTCAAAGTATTTTACTTTAAAGACAGTTTTATCTCTGCCAACTACAAAGCAAATCTGAAAGTGAGTAAGAGGCTAAGGCAGTAAATAAACTGAGGAATACTCCTCAAGTCTACAGGGACTCCTCATATTCCAAGTTTGTATACTTCACAGGTACAAAGGAGCGAACTATTTCATCTCATCTTTGGCCGAAGTAGAACAGAGGTAGATGCAGCACACTCTCCACTTCCTTAGCCATATAAAAGACATCTCCCAAAATGGCTTTTTGACTTTTTGTATGTTCCCTTAGCAAAGCTGAAACAGTAAAGTGTTTGGCAGTATCCCATCCTTCAAATGGATGTATGCTATGCTAAGGACAAAGCAGAAGAGCCCCTTGAGCAACTAGATTTTTGCATCATACTTTAGAGCCTGTAAACCATAAAATGTTCTGTTAGTCAACTCTGCCTTGCAGAGCAATTTCAGACAAGTTTTAGAACTTTACAGTCCAGCTAGACCACAATATAACAGCAAACACCATAGATGGCAGTTGTATACTGGTTTGATAAAGGGCTTTTATAACACTCTAGCCTAGAGTCAGGAAATTAATGTGATAACAAACACAAGAAACCTCCCCTTTCTCCACACAAGCACTTCTAGAAGCAGAAAGTCAGAGCTTCCCAACCCTTGTGTCCTTCATGTCTAGCAGATCATGTACCAAACCATTTCTCCCACCATTTATATAGCATCTTGGCTATGAAGAGCCTTCCTTATGTGATGGGAGTTGCAAAAATAAACAAGAACCAAGCAACATAATTTTAAAATAAAAAATGAAGTCTTTGAAGCCCCATTCCCAGCCCTGCCTTTCAGAAGTGTTCACAAAATACACGTATGACTAAAATCCATGATATCTATTTCATCCTTCAACAGCAGAAGTATAGCAGGAGGCATGGCTGCCTTTCTGGCTGTTAGGGTACTAACAATGTCCATTTTTACGGAATTTGTTAGAACCTAGTATTTCAGAGCCGTGGGCTTCCAAGTGCCCGCTTAATGCAAAAGCTGCTGGCAGGTGAGAGGGAATGAGAAGACTAATGAACAGGAAAGGTCGTATCCACACAGAGAAATTCACTGGAGCTGATTCTTCAGGAAAAGGAACATACGGCTGCTATCCCTGTCCTGCTAACTGACTTTCTGAACTTCTCAGCTTGACAACAGCTTTAAAAGGTGTCACACACACCTTGGCATCTTTCCACTGATTTGGGGTTTAGCGTATGAAGTTTAATGGAGTATCTCTATCAGCTCCATCATAATGGTGAGATTCACATATCACTTGTGAATAAGAGGTGAACTCTTTAGAGGGAGAGCCACTATCAGCTATTCCAAGTAATATGATGAAAGCAGTGTCAGATGAAGGTATAACCAGGCAGCATTCTTCTGCATTTCCTTTGAATACCTTTCTCTACACAGCTGCACTCTGTGCTGTCCTGGGCTAAAGAGACCATAAAAACAAAACTACCCACAGTTTTATTGTCACTTAAGGAAGAAGACTTAAGGGGAAGACTCTGTGGCTTTTACAGCTATTTAAGACAGGCTTCTGTACACGTATGAAGTGAGTGCCCTTCATTAATGTGGAGCAAAATGAGACAGTGTGTTCCACAGCAGTTCAAATGTTAAGACTCATGATTTGCTTTGGGTACTTCATCTCTACAGACAAACTAAGGTCCCAGTTCAACAAGGCTCTGGGGCATGTATACCACACCATTCTATACCTCTTCAGCAAAGTGCTTAAACTAGCTTCCTTTCTGACCCTTTGCAATGCCCAAACTGTGCCTGAAGCCCTCTCCATCTGGGTACCAAAAATGCTAATTTTTAACATCATCACCTAAGATGCTGTTCAGGTTCACTGGAAATCCAACGCAGTTCCAACAAACAGCTAAAAAAGGCTACTTTTCTTCTTACTATCTCCCTTTCTCCCCGCCTCCCAACCTCTTTATGTTTGTTTCTGTTCTCCTTCATGGTATACTGAACTTTGGTAGCAGTGCGGAACACTGATGCGGTTACTGGGTAAAATCCCCACGCGCCATTACTGGCCAATATCTGGCACGAGTCACCTCCTGCTTGAATCCTAAAGGAGCTTGCTTACCAGGCTGTCCTGAAAAGGTTAGTGCTTCATTATGACTCTCTGAAAGGTCTGCAAATTTTACTGAACTAGTAACACTAGTAACACATTACTCAGGTCCAACAATTCTTTAAGCAAGCATCAAGGCATCTTCTCCTTTCAGAATACAAAAGCTTTATTATAAATGATATTGACATTAGATAGATTAAGCTTTTTTTTTTTTTTTTTGTCACTACTTCCTTTTTAAACAGATTGTTGGTCACAGGTACAGTTAGCACAAAAGGCAATTACACAGTCTTCCTGACATAGCACTGCCAACACTCGTCAATCCTGACTTCTCACAATCCTTGGGCTGCCCTGAATAAGGCCTGTCACTCACAGTCCCCTGTCCACTGTCCCTCAGGACACAAACTGAAGGCTCTGCAAGGTGACTGAGACAGGCTATTTATGTATGGTGGCACTGCAGCAGTAAGGACTACAGTCGTGACATCCGAGGCTTTCTCCAGCCTGCAGACTTACAAGTGAGTACTCCACACCCACACCTGCTACTTCTGAACACCGATGCTTGTCTGACTTGGAGTATGAAAACGGTGTCAGTGGTTCCAAAATTTGCTATAGGTGCTACTTATCGCATGATGGTTTGCTACAGGTGCTATTTAGTATATGATGTTGAAAGACAGAGTATGGGCAAACTGACTGCCCCTTTCTAACCTTTTCTGAAAACTAAGGCTGGGTTTCGGGAAGAAAAAGCACTGAGGTACAACACAGAGGGCCATATCCAGATGCTCTGCAATAGCAGTTAGATCCCACTCACTCGTCTAAAAGGAGACTTCGACCTCATTCCTCCTATCCCTGAAAGCTTCTCAACTACTCCTTTCATTTCCCAGGCACCTGACCAGGCAGACTATTCCTGTGCCGGGAAGGGTTCTCACACTGCTGCGATGACCTGGATCAGGTCATCTTCTGGTTTGCTTTGTTAACCGAGGTAATGCAGAGGTTTAGCAGAGGGAAATGGGGGCAGGGGAATACGTTTCATTCTACAGTCACCTCGTTTTATGAGGTTTAGTCAGAAGCTGTATCAGAGCTATTTTAATTAAATAGGTCACAAAAGGATCTTCTTTTTACCTTGAAAAGGATGTGGTCAGGACTTTAATGAAATTCAAAACGTTCAGCTCAGTTAGGGCTTTAAACTTTTTTTCTCATCCAAACACAAGGAGCAGCCTTTGTTCAACACATCAATACAGTTATTTGCATAAGGTATTGATTAGAAGTCATTATAATCACAAAATGTTAATTACACCAATTAATTCCCAATCTGTTTGTACCATAAGCTTGTTTGCCTTCAGCACAGAAGGTTAAAGCAAGAGTGAATCACTCTTAGGTTTCTCTCTGGGGACAACTTTTCATACATTGAGGACTTTTATGTTGTAAAAAGCAACTTTGCTGTATGACCAGACTTTTTTCCCCTGTGTTTCCCATCTCCTCATGCTATTTTTAAGTATCATAGAGGGATATCAAATTAAGTCTCCCCATCACCAAGCAAGTTTCTTACAATCATTGCAAATCTGTTGCTTCGCATAATATGGAATATATATATATATATATATATATATATATATTCTCTAACTTGTCCCTGCTATCAGATGGGGGGAAAGATTCTGTGGAACAGGTACTAAATCAGAGTGCTGGGCACCTCTGCAGAATCAGATCCAGCACTGCTACTGATGTGATCACCTCTCACCTTTGCCTTTCACAGAAAACTTAATTTAATCAATCTGTTGAAATGGTGTCTTTGTTATTGCTTTCTCTGGAAATCTTGAAATCTTGTTTTCTTTTTAAATCTTCCCTTGTTTGAAGATTGACTGGGCACGTTATTAAACGCTGGTACAGATGCATGCCATTCCACTCTCCCCTTCTAAACCCTGGTACCTCCAGCATCACAAGTCCTACTGCTAGAGACAGCTGTGCTGTGTTCACTCCAGATACTCCAACCCAAACCCACCAGGTAATTTTCCAACATGCTCAGCAGCCCTCTTCCTCCTATTTCCCATGAACAGGACAATTTATGTCATGCCTCTGTTTTCACCCACCTCCTCATCTTCCTCTGAGGAGTCTAGGCAATTCGGTTTCCCTCTTAAACATTTACAAATTCTAAAACTTTCTTTACTCACTGTCAAACATACTTCCTTATTAAATAGACCTTCAGCTTGAGATCTTGAAAAGGAAAGGTGTATATAACCCAGACATCGCTTGAGGTTGGCTATACTGGTGAGGACAAGTGGGAAAAGGGAATTTTGCATTTTCTATGCATTGTTAGGTACAAAGAAGGTAGCAATAACCTAATAATGTCAGATCCACAAAGTACAAGGAAAAGAAGAAAATTATATAAAAACCTTACTGAAATCCCACATAAAAAAAAATTACTTTGCACTATACAGAACTATGCAGGAGCAGCATGCAAAGAATGTGCATTTATTGGAGAAGGATTTTAAGCTACAATAGCACTTCTTATGACATGAAAGTTGGTGCCATGTGGATACAGACAATGGAGTCCACTTTCTCATCCTTTTTCCTGAGCTGCCAGTAAAAAGTGATCATCTCTTTACAAAATATTTCTTGAATCAAAATAACCCAGTCTGTCATATTCAAGGAAGTATTATAAAGGTCTCTTTAAAGTGATATTACTGATTAGAATGAAATCAATAGTTCGATGGAAACCCATATTCAAGTCTAAATGCTGCAGTGCAGGATTGGTGATATGCCTGGGTGTTCAAAGACTTTGCCTCCACACTGATTTTTTTTTTTTTTTTTTTTTAATTTAGGTAGAGGCAACCTACAAGCTCTGTCATCAAATATAGCCAGAGATCAGCTTATGGAAAATACCTGTGTGAGACACAGTCCTGAATAATATAATTTTCTCAGATTATGAGAGCATTGTAACATTAACTTATACTAGAGGATACTTTGGACTGTGTACTTGCATAACTCGAAAGTCATATATTGAATAGCTGCCCAAGTCCTTACATAACAGAGCACATGTCAAAGTTCAGGTAATAAGGGTAAGGATTTGGAATGAAATTGGTAGGACAACAGTAAACATCCTCTAGCTAATGTAGGTGGTGCAACAAGAAAAAAAGTTTCTTTATGTTTCCATTCAAAGAGAGATTTGCTTTTGCTTTTCAGGAAAACAAACAAAACAAACAAATAACAAAACGCAAAATATTGTGACGGAGAATTCACTGACAGCTTTAGTGTCTGTAGTGGACAACTATATTTTCCACAGCTTTATAGAAGCAGAACACTTTAAAGGTACAGTCCCTCTGGAGACCCTTCTATCACAATTACAGAGTTATAGCAATGATCTTTGACTTTTTTTTTAAACCACCTTTACCTGCCATATACTTGTTGGGATTTCATGGCTCACAAAAACCATATGGCTAAAAATAATTGAGAGCATAATCCTTTGCACATGTGTCCATGCACCATTTATTTAAAGATTAAAAAAGTCTGAGGACTTGGATATAGGCCTAGTTGAAGGGGAACAGAAGTGAACAAAGCTGACAGCCACATGGTCTAAAACTGGGGTTGTGTTAAGACCTTTATACCTCCTTTCAGACTGCTTTAAAGAGTGGAACAATAACAGCAGCTGGTGAGAACCTCAGAAAGCCACAACTGCAATAACATCAAGAGATCCAGAAGAGCAATGAGAACACAGGCTTGAAATGTAGCTCTGACATTTCACGTAGCCCCAGGAACCTGTAAGATTTTGGCAGGAATAAGTGTACCTACAGAAGGGTTTCATCCTGCACCATCCCTTCTTTCTGTGGATAGAGATGATCTGCATGAGAAGGACTCAAAACACCAGACTCCTAATGCCATCTAAACGCCAAAAATAATGACTATTCCGAGGGTGTCATTACATGGTAACTATTACAAAAGGCTGGTTTCTGAATGAAATGCACTACAGTTCTAATGTCACTTATGACTTAAGGAAGACATATGGATATTTCATGCCGGTCAGACAGAAGAGCATACGATTTCCTGTCATGATTGTTTATGAGGTCCTGACCTTGATATAACCTCTTCATAGTGCCGATGACTTGTTTTCTTTGGAAATTCTTGTGAATTAGCTTTCCTTACTCAGCAGTCTAAACTAATTTTTAATGACATGGAAAAACCTTTCCACAAGGCAATGGAACTGCTTCAGTTCTTACCTTTAAACATTTCACTTTTCCCTGTGTATTGATACAATTTCATAGTAAGGACAATTTTACTTAAACTGTTTTCCACTTCACTGAACGTCATGTCACTCTACATGAATATATTTCTTGGTTGAAGCTAAGAAAAAATATTGCTGTAAATGCTTTATTTTCATAAATATTACTCCTTTTGATTTAATAGACTCATTCTATGCATAGTATCACTATCAAGTCTTACTGATGGAATTGAATTAACTTATCAGCATAATTTGCACTATTGTCTCCAGAGCCTTCACCCGTGAGTCAAGGACAGAAGGTCACTAGCCCTTGTGTACTTGAAGTACTGTGGTGGCCAAGATTGAGGGAAAAGCTCCAGTAATCTATAAAAACTATTGTCAGTAATGTAAAACAGAGAAAGACAATCTGGGAGTGAAATGTAATAAGCACGAACAGGGACTTTTTTGTCTACTTGCTAAACAAATAAAAAATAATGAGAGCATTAAAATCATAAGACAAAAATGACCAAATTCATGTAGTCAATTCCATAGTCATAAATAAATGCACAGCAAAAGAAAGGTCCTCATAGCAGGTAGCCCAGAATAAATCCATATGATCATAACATGAATAATGCAAGAGATGAAAGACAGCAAGGCCTTGCCAAATTCAGACTCTAAGTATCATTTGGCTCACTTGCGCTCTTCTACATTAGTTTAAACCTAAATTTTGAATAACTGCCTCCAGAGTTAACACTGTTGCAAAGCAGACCAGAGATCAGTATTGCCTGGACTTGTTTCTGAAAATAAAGTCCAAGAATACCACCAATAGTTACATATTTTATGGTAGCTGCTCACATTATGCTGTGAGCAATGAAATGAAAGTACATGATACCCAAACACAATGACTCTGACTTCTCATCCACCCTAAGTTTTCCTCGTCTTTTTAATATGTATGATTACTGACAGCCTTGTTAGACTATGCTCATTTTGTAACCGACTCCTGCATAGTTGCTATGCTTTAGGAAGCCCCTCAGCCTTTCTAGCGTTTCTGGGACATCATATATTGATCTCCCTCCATTTATAAGGGCAGAATCATTATGATAAAGGACTGAACTTACAATTTACCATTTTAACACTTTCTGGAAGTAACTTGAAAAAAATACAAAACTATATTTACGCTATACTAAATTTGTCCCAAGCCATTGCCAAGTATGAGATAGCAAAGGACAAAAATATTGCCTTTAATCCTCTAGCTTGTATAATTATGTAATAAAATAATGCAAACTGAGGACAGAGCCAGGGACTGGGTTCTGTCCAAATTTCAATTTACCCAAGAAAATTGACACCTTTTAAAAGCACAACCAAGGCTCTCCTGCTAATGCAACACCAAAGCAAGAGTAAGACCCTGGTGTCAAGCTGAACTTAACTAAGAGCACATATACGAGCTCAGAGATAAGAGATGCAGCTAGGTCAGTAATTTGTCTTTAACTCTGACTGGTAGTTGATGCCAAAGGGAGACCTGTAAGAGGGTAAGAAGATCTGTAGAGGTCCCTCACAGTCTCCAGATATTATACTTCAGAAATTTTCTGAACCAAGCTTCCCTATATTCTGTAGTCTTGACTGGATTTCTTTTCCATAGACTTGCTGAATCACTTTTTGGAACTTTGTTAGCATGCATGACATCCTGTGGCAATGACTTCTACAGTTTATCTACATATTTATGCAAAGAAACATAATCATTGATTGCTTCAAAATTGTTTGCTGTTAATCTTGATTCCTTTTAATTATTGCATCAGGAGAGGCAGATGGGAAAAATGCAATACAGCCATTGCTATCAGATTGTCTCACCCTATCCCCTTTTATTATTCTAACTTTATTATTTGTCTTAACTTGTAACTGAATAGGCACAAAAAACCCTTAACCTTATCGTAAGCATAAGACAAGCTGTGTCTCCTGGTGCAGCTTTATTTGGGACAAGGTAGAGTACTCCTACAGCTCAGGATTTGGCTCTAGGTGTTTCTGTGCTGAAAACACATAGCGTAAATACAACAGGCATGTGTAAACATCTATCCTTGCCACATCTGCCCTAAACGAGATTACCTACAGTATTTATCTGCTTTCCAAGGAAGTCTGCAATGTAGGAGTAATAGTAAAGAGAGTTAGAAATATGACCTCCATCTATCTAAAGTACATGCAAATGCTTAATTTAATTTTCCATCATTTCCAGTTGGAACGAGGCTTATTGTATTGAAAAATAAAAACAGCTTGGCCTCTGACTTCCATTGAGATTACTCCTCCACATTAATGCCCTCACCAACGTCTCCTGCGAGCTTTGGAAGAATTAGATGAAAAGCATTCAGGCAACACAGACTACATCAGTTTGATCTTTACACATTTCCACCCACACTTAAGACCACCAAGGCAGAGAAGCATTTAAGTACACATTCAAACATCAGCACAATATGCCTCAAGGAGAATTGATGGCACTGGTGGTAAAACCTTATTGAGATATATTGTGAAACAAAAAAGATTACATACAAACAACAACAACAACAACAACAAAAATTAGAACCTCACTTTACACTGTGCACAGCCTTCATAATACATCAGTAGCCTTGTCTCTTATGATAAGTTTTTCATATTTAGTGTTCCTGGAAAAAAACATTTAATTAAACTCAAAGATTGAGAGAGGCTGTTCACTACAATCTGCTTTTCATTTTGTTTTGCATCTACTGTCAATGAACATAAATTGTAAAGCTATTAAGGATAAAACTCAGTCAAAGTTTCACAGTGCTTAACAAAGTAAAAGGAAGTTTAACTGCAAACATATTGACATTGCAATCAGCCAGGATATATGACTGGAATGCACAGTCATATGTGTGCTAGCCTTAATCAAGCTAATTTAATCTACGGAAGCGAAAACATTGTAGAACAGGTTTAAGGCAGGCTCAGGCGGAGCAGTGAGCTGGCAGGGTATGCAATAAGCCTGGACAGCTGACACTGCCACCATGCCTTTCATGGGCACTGGCTGGCAGAGGTGGTTACAACTCCTCCACCCTTAGTGAGGATCTGTGCCACATTTAGGCTGTTGGGGAGTAGCAAGAAAGAGCTGCTCTCAGCTGGCAAGACAATGTACTTGCTGACCAGGTTGGGAAGAGGTGCCCAGCGCTCACCTACTAACATATGCCTGAGTTGGAGGCAGACAAGAGATGCTGAAAGTGTGGTCTGGCTCAGTTAGAAGTTTGCACCCCCAGGAAGTTGCACCTAGGCAGGTGTCACATTTGATTCCCTTGTGTTGATCTGGTTGTGCAAAGCATGCCATTACGTACAATTTTTATTCCATGCAAACAAAATGCACCACCACAATTATTCAGGAGAGACAAGAGAAAAACCCTTCACGTTAAAAGGCTGATAAATTGAATGGATACATCTTTGACAGTGCCAGCATCTGGAGCATTACTATTTTAATATTTACTTTGTCTAAAGTGTTTTATTTAGAAAATTAATTTTTTCTCACCTCTAAAAATGACAAGATACAGCAATTCATTTTTACAGATTCACTGCTGAACATGTACTTTGGAATAGTAAATACGACATTCAGAAAGGAGCCTGGTCCCAGTGGTGGCCAGCAGCAGATGGAACAGTAACAGATTGTACCTACAATATCACAACATGAAATGGAAAAGTGAAGTGAAAAGCCAGAAGATATCACTGATAGCATCCAGAGCCCTCCATCACTGCCATACTGAGCAGATGATAATGCAGATTACAAAGCTATTGAAATTTCAGCTTCAAAGTTAAATTCAAAGTTTGACCAAGAGTTTGAAGAACCTAATTTAAATCTTTCCTCTCAAGGAAAATTGACAAAGTTTTAGCACAAGGAACCAGAGAAACATCAGTTTCCCTTGTTGAAGGCATCTTACTAGGCTGAAGGATTGTGGTGGAGTAGACTCAAAGCTCAGGTCAGATAACCTTAAACAACTCTAAATTTTAACTAGTTTGCAGACTCTTTTCTTTCAACACTCATGATTTTTTTTTTTCCTCTCCCCTTTAATGCCACTAATACCCTTGAAACAACTATTAGAAAGTCCTAAACCAAAAACAATGATTTGGGGCAATCTCTTCCTAATCTTTCCAAGACAAATTGTAGGACTGTGCGCCAAACTGTGATCAGAAGAAAGTGAACATAAAAAAAGATGCCACAAAACCTTTCATCAACCTTTCCATCAATATTGCTTCTCTAACAGTTACCCCAAAATGTTTCACTAAGAAATAAAGCTGGTTATTTTTCAGCACTTTGACCTAGAAGTATGCACTTTCATTTCTTCTCTTCACATGTCATTCAGTTTTATCTGACGTCTCCAAGCTAGATTACCCCATTCTAAATATCTTTGGGATGTGTACAAGTCTGAATATTCCTTTAACCATTTTGCTATTAATCACATTTTTTCCTTCACCATTTCCCACTGCTCTCAATAAAACGTCCCATTCTGCTGAATGGCACAACTCTACTGAGCATCAGGACAGAACAGTATGATTTTCACCTAACAGTAACAATGTTACAAAGGGAAATATCTTATTTGAAAATCCAGCTCCTTTCAATTCAGTTTCATGGACTTAGGCCCTTCAAAGACACAAGTTCGAAAAACCCTTTTAGGAATTGTTCTGCCTTTCCTTTGTTCCCTAAATATTTTTCTTTCACTCCACACTAAAGTTTAGAAAGACACCTCAGCAGCTCTGCATCTACTTGTAGGCTACAAACTGGCTGTTCTGCTGCAGTCACAGTTAGCAGGTTCTTCTCTGGGTTCTGTTCTCACCAATTCCAAGCAAAGGGTTTTCAGAGCTAGAGCTGCTGCTGACTGTACCTTCCCCATCTCCCACCCTCATTGCTGCTTTTTTTTTCCCCTCTGCAAAGACAGGGCACATTTCAGAGAAAGGATATACCCCGAGAACTTTGAAAACATTACTGAAAACGTTTCTGTGTTAGAAAGCAGATAAAGAATGTAGAAAGAGCAGTCACTTTGACCAGTACAAATTGTTAATGAGTTTCACATCAACTCAACAGCAGGGCAGAGGCCTTTGTTAGAAGATGCAAGGCAGCAAATACTGTTAAAGCACCTCAGGTTTGTGCTATTAATTACAGCAAGATACCAAAGCATGACAAAAATCTTATTAGGGACTATTGAACAAGAATCAAAGCCAGGCCATCTGCAGCCATTTTCAACACCTGAGCTGCCACTAGGCAGTGTCAATTCAGACATCCAGGGCTGCTGACATATTTTGTAATGTACCTAGGAGCCAGGCACAGTGACTATAAGGCTGTGAAACTTGAGTCATTATTTCTAAAACACAACAAATAAACAAAACACAAAACTCACACTAAAACATTACTTTACCTGAAAGAGTCCTCTCACTCTTGTTCGAAGGGTTTTCAAAGACAACTTTCAACAATAATCTGTTCTGCACTAGCAACAATTCCTTTCATCATATTAGAGAATTTTTAGAATAAAATTGGCCTATTAAGAAAGTAATAGAAGCTGCAAAGATTCTCCTTTTTGCTAAAAACAGCCAACACTACTTTTTTCCACTATAAACCACAAAACTCTGCACCTACATAAAGAGTGAAAAGTACAGATCTTGAAGTTAAATAAAAGATGTCTTAAATATTTTTCTTTCCCCAAGGCTTAATAAGATTGAATTTATAACATCATTTTATAAAATGTAACTCATTTCTTCATTAGGCAAATTGAACACTCTTGGCTTAGAAGCACCAAGCTTGAGCATGCATAGTTAAACCCAATCTTGTTCGCTTTTTAGTGTCTTTTATCCTTACCTTTGCTTTGGCTAGGAAAAATCCAAAGATTTTATAATTTTCCCCCTTTTTTCAGTCCCACTTACATAAAAGATGACAGGTAATAACATAATGAGTGGTAGACAGAGAAATGCTGACAGACATTGTGTTACTTTGCTTCAATTAGGCTCTAATTACTTCTTCTCTTCAATTAGAAAAATCACATGAACCAATTATGCCAGATAATGTGTGCTTATCCTATTCAAACTGCACAATGGGTAAGGTCTATTCACACTGATTATCTTCAATTTATGCTTTTAGCCTTTTTTTCCCCCCTTCTGTCTGCATGGCCCATTACGGTTTTAAAGTGGAAGCTCTTAAGCAGTTCACAGTATTATGATATCATTCGTAACAATTGTTATGTTTTGATGAAAGAATAATTTTGATGCCTTGAATGCAGAGGGGAAAAAGAAATCTCTCTGGATTGAATGCATTCCAATTTTGCTATTTTAGTTAACAGTATTCCCATGTTTTTTTAAAATAAATATGATACAAGGTAGTCTACTGTTAATGGACAGAGCTGACTGAAGCAGTTGGTTCTGTGGGAACAGAGACAGATTTCAAAGCTAAACACATGGTAACGAACCCCAGTACTACTCACTCATTGTCAGCACAGAGGCATCAGCCCTAAAAGCCCTATCAGGCCTCATTCATGAATGATCTGAAGCGTGGAAAGCAATCAGGAAAAGCAAACTCACAAGTATAAAGCCTAAAAGCAGAGAAACTGTAAGATTATACTTTCCTGCAAAACAAACAGGGAAAATGATGCAAATCCTCACCAATCATGCAACCGTCTAATTCTTTTCTAAATCCACTAGAATTTGCAAGGCTTTTTTATTTTCATTTGATTTTTTTTTTTTTTTAAGGGGAAAAAAGTGTTCACTACATACAATTTTTCTTGCCCTGGTGCAGAGCTACCTTTTCTCAAACCTTTCCATGCAGGCCTGTGCCTTTCCATGCACTGGCCATGCACTGCTTGCAATATGTTACTTAAGAGGCAGCCAGGCTGCATGAAAGGATTTAATTCTCTAGGCTGTACCATTTTGCTTCCCTTTAATGATGATCCTCATTTGCATGCAATTCTCCATTTTCAAAGGGGGACACAACTTCAGTGAATTTTTGGCCTTTACTGTTCCTGCAGGAATATTGAACCTACACATGTTGTAATCACTGCTTACACACTGGCTCTCCATGAGCAAGATTTTTAACCAGTTCAGGTGAATACAGCAAACATGAAGATACATTAAGCACAAAATTGTATTCCTTTTTGCATGTGGCATACATATATTCACTAAAGAAAGCCTCTCAAGGATAGTAAGATGAAAAACTGCTGAACAGAACAGCACTAAAGCTCTGAAGTTAAACACAGACAAGTTATTTTATATATTGTTATAAATGAAGTGTGTACTTATCAAAATGTAATTGTAGAGAACTCTTTATATAATATATAATGGATGCCATAATGGAAGTGCAAACATTTTTCATTAAATTTTAACTAATAGATGTAAACAACTGAAGTATTCATAAGAAATCACTATTTAGAGAAGTTGCTGCAGAATTCTACATTTTTAGGTAAGACAAACATTTATCCAGAATTCTAGTTTGACCAATAAAATTCTTAAAATATTATGGAAAAATAAGTTTGAGGATTTCTCCTCCATCACACATGTTTTTGAATGCAAGTGTTCCACTAAAGTCAAGCAAAACTAAAGTGTTATCTAAGAACATATGGAAAAAAAAAAAAAAAAAAGGAAATAATATATCAAATGCCAGAAGACTTCCAGTCTTTGTTCTGGCAGATAGACTAGAAGTTTAAACAAAGACACTGTTGGAGGGTGACACAAACAGAAGTATTCTTCTTTAAAATTTTCCTATCATCACTTGGAATTTAGTAAGCTGCACAAACACTCTCAGTTCAAGGGTAGAATCTGAAAATTCAAGAACACTTGAAACATTTTTGAATTATAAAAGTGATAAAGAAATAGAAGTTAAATTTTTAAGATGCTTTTAACACTCAGAAATCGAACAGATTTGTTTCTGAGCAGATTTTGTTTCCATTTTTCAATGGCTCACACTCCTTCCTCATTTGAAGGACATTAAACATGGCAGCTCTTGACAACTTGATCTGAATGATCATAAATCCTTCAGAAGTGTTTCCATGCGCTTACACTGGACCAAATGCCTCATCTCATTTTAATATGAAGAAATGGTTTCTGTGACTTATATTAACAAAAAACAAACACACACATCCCACAATTGAACAAACTAATTGTTTTTGTCTGAGCTTAGACTCTTCGGTTGGCAGCAGGGAAGAGAGGTGAGAAAGGGCATTGCTCATTTTATGTATGTAGAATGCTGGAATACATATATTTGGTGGATTAAATTCCCTCATGTAATAAAAATAAACCAACAGAAGCAACAGATTCCTGTTTCTCTCACAATACAGGCTTCTATCCAGAGGCTGAATAGCAGAGCCAACAGTTCTGAAGATAGGCTACTTGACTAATTACAAAAACTAACCAACTTCTCTCTCACCCAAAGGACTGCACTATGAAGGGGTCATAGAACAAGGGCAAACATGCTCTTACCTTAATAGAACAGAAGCTCCTCTTTGCATCTCTTCAGCAGTATCACATCTTTATGAGCTAGTAAGAATAAAGATGATTAAAGTTAGACTTTAACATTTGCAACACTTGCACTTATACGGAGATAGGCATGTTATATGAACAAAAACAAGGCCAGAAACCTGGCACAGGAATTCAGCAAGAAAGAAGTTTCCACGCATACAAAAAAGAAAACCCACATTTTAAAATTGTGTGCAAATTCATTGTCTCTTGGGTATTTAAAACAGTTTAGAAGTGAAATGCAGTTTATGAGCGAAGAAGTATTCTCATGGTTGCTTTAAACTATTGCAAATTGCACTACATTTAGCCCCTATAAATACTACTTAAAAACAATTATGACCTACAAGTAAATGCTTTTACTTTAAATGTTACTCCTTATGGCAGGCACTGTATCATTTGCTACAAAGTTTCTGAAATAAATTACAAAAGGCAGAACTGAAATATTTTTGCACATGAAAAGCATTCAAGCATGCAATGCTCTTCCCAGATATTGCCTGTTCTTGAAAACAGTACAAGAAGAATTTTACCACACAAACGCACACAAATATTCACACAAAAGTTAACAGGGATGAAACGGCTCAGCAGGAAAGAGCAGACACCGAGAGAAAGGACGAGAGCTGAAAGTTCTATAGCATGCACGCGTCCTAGATTTAAATAATAAAAATAATTTGAATGCTTGAAAACTGCAACTTAACTGAGAACTTACTTATGCAAAAAAATCAGCTTTTAAATGGATTACTTTGAATTAGTTTTAGCACTAAAAAGGAAACAGATTGAGGCAACTCAGTGGGAGAAAAATAGGATTTTTCTGAATAGAGAGAAACACTGCAGTGATCACTCAATCTAATAAAGTAGCAGATTTAGTTAGGGGGAATTATGTTCAACAATTATAATTTTGGAGCTGTATATGTGATGAATGCGCTGTGTTGTGAATACAATAGCATTGCATTTTTGAAATACTGTATAATTCCTGAGCATACTTTGATGATTTTTCTGGCAACTCATCTATTTAATAAATCAGCAGGAGATGTTACAAGATGAGGAAAAAAATAATGCCTCCTTCCTAGATTTGTATATGCACAGTTATATTCATTGTTAGTGCTGGTCTGAACAACTTACTTATTGATTTGTGGCACAGGCTTTGTAGAGACTTTTTTTTTTTCTTCCTTTTTTTAAATATGCCCTGCATGTAACTCCTACTTTTAAAAAAGTAATATAGTTTCAGAAATGAGGTACAATCCGAAAATATAGATGTATATGAACTGCCTCTTCTTTCATATTTTCATAAATTTAAAATGCCCACATATTTTTATTACTAACCTTATGGAGGCAAAAGAAACGCCAAAGACTTGCATCACTGTTCAACAAAAAAATGCAGATGTGAAAATGGCTCATGCCTTAGGCCAAAAAGGGTTCAGTATCTTTCATATTTTTGTGTTTCACCTCAGTCATTCTCACTGAAAACATCGTAAGTCTTTCCTCATATCTGCTCTCAGAAGGACAAATGAGGAATAAGGACAATGCACATCACTTTGCCAAGGAGGCTGTGATGGGTAAATTGAATTAAGACCATTTGAATCTCCACTCTTTATTGCTAGAAAGCTTCATGGTGTCCTTTCCTTTTTGAGGAGTCTCCTTTCTAAAAGATGGTTACACAGGAAATAAAACATCATAATCCCTACCTCTTCTGGGCAAGGGGTAGAGATTTTTGTTTCTTTCAAAACAGTGTGGCATAGGGAACAGAATCTAAAGGCCCTACTCATGGTACCTTCTTTCCTTCCCATGCCCGCAGTCACAGATAGGCTGCTCAGCTGAGCTTCAGTCCTTCGACTCTCATTGTTTTCCCCCTCACACTTGAAAAGCAATTGGAAGTTATGGATAGGGAAGAAGATATTAACTGTTGATAAACCGAAAGGAAATAGCCCTCTCTCACACAATTATACCCATTCTAATAGACTAAAACAGGTGCTAACACTGTATGCCACTCATTTGCCCATAGGGCTCCCAGCTAAAAAGGCTACCTTTCAAAATACATGTTTTTTTAAATACAGTTTTAATTCCTTAAACAACTTAATTTCCTGGACATTTAGCCAAATCAGTCCTTACTGCTACTATAATGCAAGTAGTAAGTAAATTTATTCTCTCAAGTAAGTTTCACAACTGAAAAAATTATTTAAAGAATTTCCCAGGTTCTCCAGAATGTCTCTAAGCATTTTTAAGCATCAGGTAACTCTCCTACTCCCTTCAGAAACAGGGAACGCAACAAAAGGAAGCCAGGCAGCATTTGGGTGAACTCCTTCTTGGGGCTCTCGGGCTACACCTGTAAGTATAGGGAGGGCTTGCAAGGCTGTGCATCCAATACCTGGATCAAGGACAACTCATTCCAGGAGAATAAAAGTTATATTTTTATACAGTGCTACATGATTTAGAAATTTTATATATAAATTATCATATGACTTTTTTATTTGGAAATGAAATACTGTGTGTGACATACCCCACAGTGACACAGAAAAATATGCTGGGAACAGCCTGTCTCAACACATCATGTACCATAGGCAACATCGTGTCCTCAGCTCTAGCCATGTCCCCAGGAACCAGTACATTCCCCTCTGCTCGACATCCTGCCTCCCTTACCTACTCCAGCCAGCTCATTACACTGCTCACTAAAGCACCACTGTCACAGTAAAGAAGGCAGGGAGCAATTCTACCCTCCCAACCTGCTCCCACCTTTTTATGTGCACTGTACTCCACCTGCCAACCTAGGAATAGTCCTAATACCCAACACTATAGCTGAACCTGCAAATAACAGAGCATGCTCCTCCAGGATGCCGATTCCCTGTCTGCCTTGCAATCCAGACCTGATGAATACAAAATCGTACACCACAAAGTATTTTGAGAAACAGTTAATGGAAGATACCAAGGGATGTGAATCAGACTTTATAGCAAAGAGACATGTACCAATTTAAGTTTCAGGCCAATTCCCAGAATGACATTATCTGTATAGTGTTAATTCTTTATTATTCAAAAGATAGCTAACTGTTCATATCTGCACAAATGTGTTCATGCTTCATTCATGCCAAGTCAATAATAATGGATTCTTACTATTGATTAGACATGAGCCTTTTTGTCCCACCATAATGAAATTTTAATGTTGATGGTCCCCAAACTATTATTTCAACCTAATAACAGTGAGACTTGACAATTACCTCGCTCTGCGAATTGCAGAGAGAACTAATAAGGTCATCCTTAATAACTTTTTGTTTACCTGACATTTGGTAATTTTATAGTTATTATGTATTATTTTTAAAGTCAGAGGAGTGTTTTGCAAAGAAATGTTTTCTCCCTGTGGAATAAAACAGGTTTCTACCGACAGGAAGCCTTCCTCGTGCCTGCCCCCCGACCCAACACAGGGCTGGCATCCATCACCAGAGCCCCTCGGCCCGTGGTGTGGGGGAATATGTCTCTGCAACTGCAGCTCCAAAAATAACTATGAGAGAAAAATCTTTAAATATTTAAAAAAAAAAAAAAATAAGTTTTAAGAATTGGTAAAGACTGGACAGCCAGTGAGGTGGCATTAACCTAGCTCAGTGAAGATGTTTCCCTGTCTCACCATACACTGACCATCATTTTGGGGTCACTGCCAGTTTTCCCAATCTGCAGCCAGAGGGGCACCCTGGAGCACTGCCACCTCCCCACACGCAAAGACGAGCAGCATTTCCAGCTCCTGGAGCGCCCGGCACCGACATTTACCATTTCCAGCTGGACACTGGCCGCAGCCACGCACCCCAACGGCCGCCGAGGCCGGGGCGCGCTGCCTCCCCTCGGCTTGGCCGGGCGCCAGCCTTCCTTGAAGCCCTTTTCCAAAGGGCTGCAGAGCCACCTCCAGCCGTAACGAGCCGTAACGAGCCCCTCCCGCGCGCCCGGCGAGGCGCTGCGTCCCCCCGCGCCGGCCACCGCCGGCGTCTCCCTGGAGAAGCTTCTAGAGCCCCGGGCGGGGCGGGGCGGGGGGAGCAGCCCGGGGCTCCAGAAGGTTCCACGGGGAGGCGCTGCCCCCGGGATGGGGCTCTAAACAGCTGGTCCCGGAAACCGGGCTTTCCCCCCGAAAAACCACGACGAGCTGTGGCCCCGGAGGAAAGAGGAGAGGAAGTTTAACACCAGAGAAGCCGGCAGTGAGGAGACACCCACGACCTGCACCTCAGTGCTGACCATATGGCTGCCACTGCACCTGCGCCAGCCAAATGGCCGCCACCGCTGCCACGTAAGTGTGTGGGCTTGTAGGGTCCAGATCCAGATTTCAAGGATAAACACACACATAAGCACCACCAGCGTTACTCCGCTGCCTGCATGAGCATTGCCCTGGATAGGAGCCCCAAAGGCTTCCTACGAGGGGGTTTCCATACAGAACAGCACATCCGTGACACTTCTAGTTTATTGACAAAAAGAATCATCGCATGTATCCTTGCACCTATGTACCCACCTCTGCCCTTTTAAGAAATACACCTGAAATTCCTGCCACAAAGTTTTCTTCATCTCAGCTAATTGTTCACAAAAACTACTTACTGGGAACTTGCTTCTTGTGCAGATTAAACCATCTGTCCTTCAAAATTGCTTTTTTTCACTTCCCTCCCTAGAAAAGTGTGTTTTGTTGAAGACATTAGCAAAGGCACGGCCCTGATGTACGATCAGCCTTGATCTTGTGTCAAGTCCAGCTGGAGCTGTGGCAAAGCTGGTCAGACACCAGCACCTAAATACCTGGTGGCTGAGACCAGTACAGAGAACTTTTGCACCCAAATTTTAAGGCCTAAGAGAAAATACAGTCATAAAGCTAAATCCCCAGGACAGAAATCCACACACATCTTCTAAGTAAAGGGTTGATAAGAAAACTTGACTTAATTTTTAATTCTTTCCTTTATTTGCATTAACTCAAAGGTAACTGTCCAAAGCTCTAGTTTTCAAGCTGGCTAGAGGCTAAATTTTGTTTACAGCTTGTAGCATTCGCAAGATATTTGACAAAAATTTAAAAGCACTGTTAAGGGACAGCTCAGAATCTACTGGACTTCTCTTAAAAGTGAGGCAAAAGTTGATTTTTCAAGAATTACAGCCTTTACATTCTTCACCCTCTGATGCTTCAGATAAATAGAAGGGAGGCAAAATGGCTAAGACAGCTTCCTAGATAAGGGAAAACAGGGATCTAAGTAATGAAACTTCTAATTAGTGATGTGCAAGTATTTTATTTTGCACTGAACCTCAGGCAGGAATGGAATAAGAAGGTTTAGGAGCTGGGGGTGATGTGTGTGAGTGACTTGTTTCAGCTTTCTCAAGTAAATACGAGTTTTTTTAGTTCAGAATAGGAAAAAACGTCAGCATGAGTCTTTGTAAACTCTTCCTAAAATTAAATCAAAGTCAGTTTACAAATGAAACATCATCTCAAAGTAAAACAAAAAATATTTAAGGACAATAAGCTATTTTTCTAGGTTCCCCCCTTGTCTTGAAAATATCAAGATATTTCATGAAATTAAAAGGATTTTCTTAGTTCTATTCAGTTGAATTTAACTATGAAAGCTGCAATACATACTAATTACGGATGGGCCTCTGTTTTCAATATCACTTCGCAGAGAACTGCAAAATCCCTGTAATCATATTGGTGTCCAGATTTCAAAACTTTTTTCCCCCCCTCCCATAAGTAATTTTAAAACATTGGTACTGCAGGGCTGTGTTTTGGGTATGAAAGCTACTGAAAGTGTCACTTCATGCAAGAGGACATATATGAGACCCCATTTTTGATACTCGAGTGATCAATATACTAATAAAAGTGAAAGCATAGAGATGGTTAATTATCATCAACAGATGAAATGAGAAGAAACAGTACCATTCTAACAATACCAATGCTACGTAAGACAGAAAATGATTCCTAATAGCAAGCGCTAGACATCTGGAGGACCAAACATGCATGCATCATACCCTGTTTGTAGAAACTAGAGTGCACCACACCAAATCCACTCTAAGTGTAATGAGAGTAAAGTGCCTCCGAAACAGTCTAATCAATAGCTCCACTTTTCTACAAGCACACACTCTGCTAAAGCAGACTCCTTTATAATAAATACATGCTTAATGCATTGCATTAAGGGTAAATACAACCACCTTAATAAACACACTTATTCCCTCTTTAAAGATAAAATTAAATAATAAAAGAAGCGCACACATCTAGAACTCAGGAGAACAAGTTTCCACCACAGCAATTACATGAGGGGAAATCTGCTACTACTCTTACTAGAGAGTCCCTAATTAAAAGCTCACTTATTCCTGTACCAAATTAATGAGATACATTTCGCTTCTCCTAGAAGCTACCCAAAGCTTCAGCTATGTGAAAAATATTTTCGCTTTACTCAGTACACAGAGTTTGCAAGAGTTACAAGACTGAACTTCTGCTGAAGTTTAAGATAATCTGCTAGAGATGTACACCACCCACTGTCTGCTGCATGTCTAGCCTCACTGCTTCCTCTCGTTGCTCTAAAACATCGACTCTGACAAGCTCCAAATGCTGGGAGAACTTCACTTGCATATGAACATCCAGATTCAGATTTTCTATAAGTTAGGAAATGAATCGATGCCACCTCCTGCATTCTTAGAGGAGTTAACATGCCCATGTGCCTCTTACAGGACCGATTATTTGTAGCTAGTTCTAATGTTCTCCTTGGCTTTCACAGCATGTGAGAGGTCACACCACGTTTTACTGACGAGCATCAGAAATGGATTGGGATCCTTCTTGGATTTTTGGGCCTTTCTTTCCTGTGCTGACCTTTCAGGATACCTCTGCGCCTGATTTTCATTCAGTGGTAAGTCAGCTCTAACAATTTTACTCTGCCTTTCCAAAACACTCTGCATTATCATACCACAGCCCCTTCTCGTGCCTTATCAAGAGCTCAGGTATTGCTGGCACGTGCAAGGAGGAACAGCCTCACAGCCATTATCAGAACATATTAATAAATCTAAGTTCCACAGAAGCGCTGTTTGTTCACAATTATTCTCTTTCTTGGTATAGCTGAAAACACCTCTGCTTGAGAAGACCTCTCCTTGAGAGGTGTTTTGCTTGAAGTCAGAAGCAAAAATGGTTCCCCCTCAAACTGTTTTTGCGTGGACAAATCTGCTGTTGTGGACAAAAAAAAAAAAAATTGTAAAGATTGTAATTGAATTCTAAGAGCTAAACTCTCTTCGCTCCCCTCCTCCCCATTTCCTACTCATTTATGAACTAGCATCCTCAAATTTATGCTACAGTTGCATATTATATTCCCTTATGTGCTTAAAATCTTTGCAATCCCTTCATCACTCATTATTTTTGCCCTGCGAGTAGCTCCAACCATTAAAAAGCAGCATCTGTAGCTTTACAGCAGTGAAGATTATAATGCATAACCAACCCTAAACTTTGATTTATAAATTTAGACTCTCGGCACTTCAAATTTTGTTTGTATTTTGGGAAAAAACACATTTTGACTTCTGGACTACTTCATTTGCAAACTGTTGTGCTTGAAAAGGCGATACAAAAGCACTCCTCAGTACTGACTTATGAAGTCAGGGTATTGGCTTTCCATTCACATTCTGGATCTAAAAATTACTCTTTTACTCTTTTTATTTTTATAGAAGACCACAGCTAAGGGATCCAGCTAAGGAATCTTGTGTCAGGCTACTTGTTTTAAAGACAGTTTAGCTCTTGCTTTCAAAATTAAGGTACGTCTGCTTTCAGACACTGTTTTTGTCCTGAGATGCTGAATAAAAAAGCCAAAAGTCCAACAAATCTGTTCAGTGAAATCACATTGCATTGACCCCTGAAGCACAAAAGTGCTAAAAGCCCTCAGTAATTATTGAAACCTTCCCTTCACCTCCACTGGCCTGCAGGAGTGCATCAAACATCTGTAGGAGTCTCAGCCAAGGCTGCTTGCCCCAAGCTACATCTGGTAGCCCAGGCAGACTTCTCCAGAGCTTCAGACCTCCTTCCTTACCACAGCAGGGTGTTCTCATCCACTCTGGTCTTAGCTGGGCCTGAGATTGCTCTGCTGAGAAGCAGGGGCAAAAATGGAGACTCATTTTCTCCTAGCAACACAGTAACTACATGTGAGACAGTTACTGTGTAGCCAGCAGAAAATGGTAGGAAAGGTATTAGTAAGGTAAAGGCAGTAGGGTAGGATAAAAGGTAGAGTAGAAACATTTCCAGTGTTAGCTAAGAATTGAATAGGATTTTAAGGATCTTAGTGGGGCGCTTATTCATGTGCCCCCACCTTAAGTTACCATCTGGGTAACATGCAGACCTACAGTACCCCACACTAATTGCCAGTCAAAAGCAAGGCACATGCTTATGACAGCAGATGTAAGAAAGCTGGAAATTTGATAAGAGTAACTTCAGTGCATATATAATTCAACTATTCCCCTTTACCATCTTAAGTGATAACTGGTCACTAAAGACCTTGTATTTGGTCTAATGTTCTCAGGACTTTGTATCCCTTTTAAGAGCATGTCAAGAAAAGCCTTGTCTTGCAATCTAAATAAGAGGCCTCATTTCTGCCAGATCTCCCAAGCACTATCAGTGTGTCTCTGCATTAGACAGCTATAATAGCTGATATTAGGGAACAGCAACACTGAAGTTCTGATAGGCAGTGGTGGTGGTGCTAAGAAACTGGTGCTCACCTTTCAGGCAGCCCTCTGCAGCACAGTACCAGGGAACCGTGGGTTTGTCCTCACAGCAAGGTTCTACGTTGATTTACTTTGCAGTAGGCCCATTACATTACATATAAGTTATTTACACAGCATTTTTGAGTAAAGTACTGGGAAAGGATAACAGAAGGGCATGGCAATAAAACGAAGTATAACAATTAGCCACAACAAAAACTATAAGCCAACAATTGGTAGCTCTGAGCAAGGGCAAAATATTAAAACAAGGCATTAAAACAAGACATTAAGGGCAACTAGCTAACAAAAAGGGAAGATGAAAGCTGTAGGGTACAGGAGAGAAAATATATGGTATGCCATTTATAAATAGCATTCAGAAAAAGTAAAAAAAAAATAAGGAAGAGTAAACAGAACACTAGAAGAATCAGTTTCAGATTGGGCAGTTGATTAGATGAAGGAATCTGAGTTTGGCATTAAAGTATAAAGGTTAAAATCGAATTTTTTCTCAGGACTAGCGCACCAGACAGATTTTGGTGTTTAGTTTCTAGTTCTGCTAGATTCCTGCATGATCTTGGGCAAATCACACTATTTCTAATCCTCAGTTCCCCTCTTGCAAAAGGGAGATGTTAATGGTCCCTTTGTAGCTTGTATGATTTTTATGGTATGCCACACACCATCACAACACCTTCTGCTGTGCAGGCCTTATTTTAGGTGGGGCATTAGTGGTACAAACACTAAGTGACAACCTAGATGGCATGAAGATGGGAAGCATGCCCAGGTGAGGAGAACACTAGGTATGTAGCCTAGTTTAAAGCTGGCTAGAAAGAGAAAGTGGGATGCTCTACATGGATGACAATAGAAATAATGCTAATTTAACAGGAAAAGCAGGTACAGAGCTCCCAAAAGCAGACAACAGACTCACGTGCCAGCCAACACAGAGTTGCTATAGTACATCCCCCTCCCAGTGAACTTGTACCAGACTTTTGTTTCCTTAGAAGCTGCTTTTAGACAAGGCAAGGGATGATGCCGACTGCTGTGTTTTATTTATACTAAGAAACAGGTTTAACAGGAACTGACAGGTAACAGAGATGCACGTCTCCGTCATCCATCTCCTCCTCTGAGCATCAGCTCCATGAGCTCAGGGTCCTCCTTCCCACTCACAGGTACAGGCTTCAACTCTGCAACAAGCAGCCTCTGTTTAATACATTTTATGAGCAGCTAAAGCACCTTCTTTAAATCTGCACAAATCCACCTCCACTAAGCACACCATTAGTGTAGCCCTGCTTGCTCTTAAAGAGGAAACATGGGAAAAAAAAAAAAAAAAAACACTAAGGTGGCTGAGAAAGAACAGGTATCAAGCTGCCTGTATTACTCCCAAACTGGCTGACAGTGTAATTTGCCAGCACAAATTATCTCTGAGTGATTTTGCACATCTGCAATTTTTAGTACCCACTTCTCCCCCGCTCCTCCCTTTTCAGCCTTATTCCCATTAGGAATAGCCCAGATTCTTTAATTGACAAGAGACTGCCCACAGTTTGACATTTTTATGTTAAACTAACAGTCACATTACTTTTTCATTTTTAAAAGGTACTATTCTTGATCAGCGCCAACACACATATTATTGAGTGCCTTTCAAAGACGGCATTTAAATATTGCTAATGGAATTTCTTTGTAATCAGTCCCAGAGAGTTTAACTCTGTCACACAGCAAACCCATCCTAGCATCTACCATCGACTCAGATAATAACAGAAAATTCATAACTAACTCTCACTTCAGTTTTTGTAAACATGATAAAACAAGAAAGTGACTTTTTGAAAGAAAGCTTGAGAGTGGTGCACTGGCAAATCTCGTTCAGAGATGAGCAGTGTTTGGGGAACCTCTGAAGACTTTTTTGAACATGGCAATTAAAATACCAATTACGTGAGAAACTCAAACCCATTTAGATTTCTCCCCTGTTGTTAGGCTCCTTCCTTTGTCAACACAGATAACTCTATTATTAACCTTGCCACAGGTGCGTATTGTAACACTAATAAAAGTGGTTCTTGCTAGCTTTGATTCCCCCCCCCCTTACTTTCCAAGAATAACCTCACTACCAATCTTGAACATGCTATTCAAATAAATTCTAGACGAGGACAAGTTGGTGGGTTTTATTATAGAAGACAGCCAGCAGGACAAAAAAGGAAGTGATGAAATATTTTTAATAACTAAGAATGTGTCAGCCTAGTTTGAATAAAACAAGAAACTGCTGATTTCACCTGAGATAACATGACCAAAGGGGTCACAGACCAGTGTGATGAGGTCAGCTGTATCCCCCTGCAAGTCAGGGGCTTCAGCATCTCCATAGTTCATTCTTTTCTACATTTCTCACCCCACCACAGCTACTTTGATGACTATGGACAAATTGGATCCTTTCTCCACTGATGCGATGGATAACATAACTGGCATCAGTTCAAAAGGCAAATTTAAAATCCAGAATCAACTTTATGCAAGTTCCCCCCAACCCTGAAAAACTTATATTTTTGTCCTTACCACTGCAGTCACATCTCACTCATTTCAGCATTGCCCCATTTTGTTCTACGATTTCTGCAGGTTATGCTTTACAAAGCCAAGGTGAGCCAGTGGCAACACCATCTATAATCTCCTGGTACATAAAGGTACTTTAACACCTCGCAGTCCTGGGTGGCCAAACGGGCTGGACTCCACCCTCGGGCCAGGTGGGGTGGCACAGGCAGCCAGGGCATCACTCGGCATCACTAATACTGATTGACCTCTGTGTCACAGAGGCAATCTGAATTCACTGCAGGTCTCTTCTCATGTATCCATGACTTGTCTGCTGACCATTTCTCCTGTAGATTTCGCAAGCACCAACTCAAGCCAGCCTCTTACTTCAGCCTTGGCTTTTGATGTTGAAAATTTCCCTATCTAGGAATTTTGTTTTCAGGAGCAACTATAAAGAGAAACATTTAGTAAACCCATTCTCCAGATGAACTTCGTCCTAAATGGCATCATCTTCTGGTGGAAGCATCCTTACTTTCCAAAGCCCAGGAGAGCTCCCTCTTTCAAATTCACTGAAGCATTCTGTGCTAGAATCTCTTTTGTAGTCAATTTTCCTGCTTTATTTCATTTTTAATCTCTGTCTCGCTCTGCAGAAGTGAGCTTGGGGTAAAAGTTTTTATGCAAAAAAAAAAAAAATCATTCTGTAGTAATCTGGATTATAAATGTTGGTATACCATTTTACCTAGATTTTCTAGTGGCAACAACATACTACCAAACCCTGAGAAAGAGGTAAAGGAACTCAGAAAAGGAAGCTGACAAGGGTTTTTCTGGTCTTACGTATCACAAGTTACAAATGGGCAGAAAAGCACACAGCAATTTTTTTTTTTTTAATGTGGTTATACTATTTTCCAACCTAATGGATCATTTTCAAGCTTTCAAAGCCCTCCTAGAAGCACCAGGTATATGACTTCGAATAACAAAATTCTTATTCTAATAGTGTTTTTACTCAATAATTTATTCTATAAGGTTATTTCTTAGATATGGATAAATTTGTTTTGTGGAATTTCACACACATCTAAATATTTTAGGTCAGCTGAAAACACAAATATTATTAGCTTTACATGCCAACTGAGAGAACACATGGAATTAAGAAACAACAACAAACACCACTTGGATGAACACAGATGCCCCCCCTTAAGAGAATGTGGACATGACATTTCTGTTGCCACACAGAATGGCTACCATAGCAGGAGGACAAAATTTTTTTCTGCAATACTCAGGAGATGCTCAGAGCCTATTTCAAAGCATACAGAGCTCCTAGTGACCAGAGAAGAAGTGTTACAGACCCATAGCTAAACTGCACCCTGGCTAACACTATCATATTAATTTCAAAAATACTGTCAGTATTGCATCATTCCCATAGGAAAACTGAGGAGAAGATATTCAAAATGAGAATCCTTCTAGTAGGTGGAAAGGCATTTCTTCAGTCTCAGGGTTAATTGTGTCTCAGCTGTGACCCAGAGCACCTTTGTTATTTGAGTCCTGAACCTCCCAAGAGGACAGAAATCATGCTAAGTTATGGTGCATTTATGCTGTGGAAAGTGATCCAATGCTGATACCAAATTATGTTCTTATTTGTTACATAACACTTGAAAACAGGTTTCTCTTTTTCCGAAGATGAAAAGTTTACTTGCTGACTTACTTCAGCCGCTTTTCCTACACTGTTCTGAAGTTAAATGGCATTGCAGCCACTTAGTATGAGAAATCATAATTTCTTGCTTTTAACTGGCAGTGAGAAAATGTACCTCCTAGATTCAGTGCCCAAATCCTGCCCTCAGTTACATCCACAGAACACTAAAGTTACCCCAGGGCTCTTCATACAGGTTTGCAAAACCAAGTACGGGACCCGGCCTATATTTGGAAGGCATAAGCCCACTCAGTATAATGGACCGTCTATGCTTTAATTATTATTAATAATTCTTCATCGATTCTTTTACTGAGATTAGCTGTCAGCAGGAACATCACAGCACGAATGGAGAAGAGGAAGAGTAATTGAAATTAAGCAATCGTTCACAACCAGGCAAGAGGCCTGTGCTGACAGTGTAATTCAGCATCTGTGAAGGTTTGTAGCCAGACACACAAAATGTATGCAACTCACTGGAAAACCTCAGGTGCTGATTTACTTTTTCTATTGTGCTAATCAGCCTCCTCTTTATATTCTCACACTGTTAAGATTACATACGGGGAGAGAAACCAGTCTGGGTTCTAACTCCAACCATGCACTAAAAAGACGGTTTATGCAAGAACAAAAAGACAACACTGTAAAGCTTCCTCAATACCAGCTCAGTGAACCAAAGCAAAACCAGCCAGTGTAATTATATTATTTATAACATAAATTTAGTCAATAGCTTTTCAAGTGGTATAAATTGGTGTCAGCCCATTTTAAAAACTAAATAAATAAATCAAGGAAGCCCTATTGCTTTACATGAACGAAGGCTCTTGCACCATTCTTCTGTAGTTTCCAACCTAGAACTACGTCAATATGAATAACCCATAAAGAGTACACTAAAGAGAACAGCTATAGTTTCTCATCACTCTGCCTTTTTTTTTTTTTTTCCTAAAAAAAACTTCTCAAAGCTGAATGTTTGACCCATGGAATTCAACTTCCCATGGCTAAGAACTAGGCTAACAGGTGGCCATGATTTCAATTCTCTTCATAACACCAACCTTAATTATTAAGCAAATAATGCAATTTCAGACAAGGTGGTAGCTACATTTCCAATGTAAATGCTGAGTTTTCTGGAATTTGAAACATCCATAGGTTTTCCTCAATAGGGGAACTTTATATACAAGCCCAAAACCTAAAAGCTGGTATTATTGAGGGGAGTATAGAAAAGACAAGGTAAGAGGCATTAAGGGCATATCCCAGAGATACTTTTCCAATACTTCAAGTAGCACATTAGATATGAAAGTTTCCCAGGTAGCTAATTTACTACATATAGAGAATTTCTCATGTATCATCTGATTATTTTCTCTCCTGAAAATACACTCTGAAATACTCACTTTATATATGTACACTAGCAGACTGTGTACATGTATGCAGGGCAGAAGACATCTTTCTACTGTAGTGTACCCTGCTAATCATACACCATCTGGTAATATATTATACATTCAAAGATACACATAATATATCAAAACACATCCTGTAGGCATATTATGGTGCAGGGAAAATAGGAATATATCAGATGTATTCACACAAGTGTAAATAAGTTCTCATCCAAGAGAGCCGAACAGCTTTAAAGTACAATGACATTTTGAAGGATCTGTATTATATCTAGAATTGAGAATTTTTTTAATGAGTCTGTGCACTCGTCAGGCATTAATTAAAGTCTTGATCTCATGCCCCTAAAAAGTATTTGGAAAGACCTGCTGACTTCCATTGCCTCCAAATCGTGCCCAGCAGCACAGTTACGGGGAGTGAGTTTACATCCACAGCAGGACTAAAAGAGTTCTCAGGACAGGAAATTATGACAGGCAGTTAATTTTCCCTCTTGAAATATCTCAATTAAAAAAAAATATGTTATTTCATGAAGCTACTCAATACTTACAATTATAGAAACAGAATAAAAATATATTGTTAGGTTTCAGCTGCATGCACAGGCATGCAGTGCTCCCTTGGCAGACAAATATAGACGAATGTTAAACTATTTCTAGCCATAGGTTTAATAAATAAATGCCAGAGATTTAAAAACTGCAGCTTTTACACTTTTCTACAGTAAGTGCATTTAACTGCTGTCCTCTGAGGTTCTCCCACTGGGGTTGGGCAGGCTCACTTGAACTGATGGGATCAGCAGAAGGTACTGTGGTGCAAGAGAAGTGTTCATCATTAATATGCAAAGGACACTGTTTATTTGTCTCTGTAGAATTTTGTTTTCAATTGCATTTGCATTGCCACTCATTTCACATCTTATTCAAAGAGGGAGGAATGATTCATGCTTACATATAAATAGAGTATACCAAACTCCCAAGTCACCTACAGCTCCCTCGGTGCAGAGCGGAAAGAAGGCTATTTGAAGCTCTCAGTCAGCTCCTGAAGAGGCGCGGGAGTCGCCCCCTGCTCCCCCACGCTTTGCTTCTGCCTTAGCCCAGCTTCAATGTGGGGGTGTCCACAGCACACCTGGAGATGCATGTGACCAATTCCAGAGGCAACTGGAGGACACAGGGGAATGCGAATTTTCCACTGAGCTCAAATGTGATCTTTCCTGTTCTTCTGATGCTGAGATTGCCCTGGAGTTCGTTAGGACAGAGAGGAACAAAACAAAATCTCCAAAGAAACTATATTTACTTCTGAAAGGAAGAAAGAAAAATTGGCAAGGACAACAGTCAATTCCAGGCACAGAACTCATTATAAAACAAAACATGCCACACATGGAAAATCTTTCTATTTCCTAGACGTTTACTTTGAACTGTCTTGCTGGGAGACATCATTTTTGAAACAAACCAGCCTACAGATGTTAAAGCCAAAATTCCTGCTTTCAAGTCACCTCCTTGGGACAGAGGGGCCTGTTTTTAGTAGCGTCTGAGCAGTTCGCAGATCTCGGTCCCTTTTCTGCTTTCTCATGTTGGACTTCAAGCCACAAGTCACTTAAACAATATAGGCTTATTATTCTGTTCACCTTGCTGCTTATAGCTTAGAGCAGTTAGCCCATTTCATCTTCACACCAACACCAGTAATCCACAAAATGCAGTCTGCAAATTCAACATTAGCAAGGGTTTAAAAAACAAAGAGCAGAACACGCATGCACACCAGACCAGCACAAATTTGTCATAAGGGAGAGGGGGGAAGAACAGAGGAGAGGAAAGAGCCCAGGCATACTGTGTTTTCTGGAAGACTGATCTGACTGCATCCATTTACACCCAGACCATTCCTATTCATGGGTTCAATTTTAGATAAGATTTGGGTTAGAAAGATGCAATTTCACTATCAAATGAACCTTTAAAAGTGCATGACTAGAGTGTATTAGTATTTTGAGGAAGGCTTTCGTGCAGTGCTTATTTCCTTCTTGCCCCCTTCTCATCTGTGTTCTCACCTGTTCAAAGATCAGATTTTGATTCCTACGGATGCCAAATTTCAGTTCTGTCTAACTACAAGCAAGGTATTCCTAGACTCTGCAGGTTTCTGGCTTTCTCGGTAATTACTGTTCCATCATTGTCCCTAAGGGGAAAAAAAAAAAAAAATCCCCTGTTGCCCCATTACCAGCTGTCTTCTGATCTTACTGTAACTCCTGTCTCCCTTGAGGTATTCTTGCTACTACTGTTGACCTTGTATTTTCTGATATAATTTGTGATCTTTTTCATATCAAAAAGATCACAGATGTCTATTTGTACATAGAACATCCTCTCATTTCTAACCCTGTTCTCTAACTTGGGTTCAGGCTGCCAGAGCCTGAAGCCTGCTTCTAATCGCTGCTGCATACTCTGCATTTCTTCCCTAAATCTTTCCTGAAATAGATTTTGCTGAATCTCTAGCCTTATTGTCACAGCTTAAGATCCTGAATAGAATAAACCTTTTAAGACTCAGAGCATGGAACATCATCCTGGGACCATAGGGGAACTCAGGTTCTTTCTTAATCCTGTTTCTTCTCTCAGCTCTATTCCTGGATCTCCACCCTTGGAAAAAAAACATTTGCTACCTTTGATACGAGGTAGGGAATTCATTCAATTCCTTTTTCATTTAAAGTTGCCATTTCCTTATTTCCAGACTTCCATTACCCTCACACAGTTTATTCTGAAAGAGATTCCCACGGTAGGCACAGCAGAGTTTGAAATCTGAAAACGGGTCTGTCTGGATGGTGCTCCAGAGAACAAATGGTGCCAGTCAAGGACTGCTGATGGCACAAGCTGTGTTGCGTAGCGGCTTCCGAGCCATCATTCCCTCCTCACCCCCCATTTTCCCCTGTGGAACAGAGCACACACAGATGTGTATTAAGTATCCAGAATGAAGCCTGCCCTCAGCTAAGGGCAGCACTTAGTCATAACAATCTTTCAGCAATCTGATCCTTATACTGACAGTCAACATGGGCATCAAGTCCCACATAAATCTTCTGGCTGAACAAACTCTTTCTCTAAGATTGTTGCACCAGGCTCCTCATTTCATTATCATCTCTTAATATTGCAGACTATTTTGTACATATACCTTTATACATATATATATATATATATATATGTATATACACACACAAACATATATATAAAAGAAAGGGTCTTTTGCACATAGTCTCTTGACTAGTTGAAAAACCTTTTGCCTTTACTTTCCATCAGTAGAAGCAACACTAAAATAAACAGTCTCAATTAACCTTGCATTTAGGTCAATAGGCACAATAGTGCATTAAATGTGTTATGAAATGCATTATTTACTATTACAAGAGGTTAAGGGTATGGGTAGGAAAGGGAGGAAGGAAAAGCTGCTGTTTCTCTTAAAGCTCATTTGCCGTTTTTCTTAAAGCTATTTATTGTTTGCGATTATTTAGATTTGCTGCCTCCGAAAATGAACCATTTCTATCAATCATCTGCTCTTCAGAAGCATTGGATTTGGTCACCTACATGGTACAGAACTGTTCATGCATCTTGCTTAGTTGGGTCAAACATCTTGAGCAGATTAATACACAATCATTTCTAAGATCATGTTTTCAAAAGGGTTTGAAGGGAATAGAGTCAACTGGCCTCCAACAAGAAGCTTTTTTCCCTTGGGAGAGAGAAAGTTAGAGTTATCAGCTAAACTGATAAATTGATATCAGTTAAACTGTACTAAGCTGTTTGACTAATATTAATGAAACTTCCGTGTTTCCAAGCACTTAATAAGCATGTTTGCTGTAATATTCACAAGTAACACAGCACTCCCAAAACTTAGCAAGAAATACAGTGCTTTTATTCATGAATATATTCTAAAATACATTATTTAAAACTCACCCAATAGAGACAACAAATAGCTCACAGTGGCACAAAATGGTCTAGAGATAGCAGCCCAATTCAGAGACAGACCAGCATTCAAAACAGCTGAAGTAAGAGACTCATTTCAAGACAAAGGGCAAACTCACTGGTAGGCATGAAATAACACAAGCATTACTAAAACCAAAAGAAAAGCTGGTGAAGATCTTTGATTTGGAAGATTCTGAAAATACTTCCATTTTACAGATAAAGAAGAGGAGTGACCTGCAAGCAAAACAGGGAGGTAACAACTCCCGTGCCTCTTCGGTGACACACTTGCCATGAGGAAAGTGGCTGCCTTTACATAAAGTGGGCTGCACGGTGAAACCTTGACCTTGACCACAGTTTCCAGATGCTGCTAAAATACAGCTAATCCCTGAAAAGATGGGCAGCTGACGCATGATTTCTACAGCATAAAGAAAGCGTAGCACCCTCTTTTGAGCTAGGCAGCTTCATTTCCTACCAAAGTACACAACACTACTTCAAAAGCTGGAAGTATTTCCCAACTACAAGACCACTTTCTAAGAGCTAATTAAACTGTCCCAAAATTGCAGCACATGTAATGCAGAAAATGGCAGAAAACTGCTGCTGTGGTGGCAAAGAGGATCATGCTGAATGCTGATGCAGTGGGATTCATATATAACGGTTACAGAGCGTTTTAGCTGCAGTACCCATTCATTGCATATAAATTCTCCCATTCTTTGAGAACTCAGGCCCTTATCTGTATGCAGACTGCTTTTGTTCTGAGC
The DNA here is from genome assembly GCA_013398735.1 of Nothocercus julius. Lineage (NCBI taxonomy): Eukaryota > Metazoa > Chordata > Aves > Tinamiformes > Tinamidae > Nothocercus > Nothocercus julius. Next base: position 2,828,062 of record VZSV01000001.1, on the reverse strand, counting down.
CTTTCTTCATGTCCTCCCTCTCTTCTTAATTAAGAGAAAACAGTTATGAATATTAAAGAAGAAATTAACAACAGTGTAAATAATTTCTGAGTGTTTGTAGATTCCATATTTAGTTTTTAATTAACCCCCACTGGTTTCAAAAAGCTGTTTAAGAGAAAGATATCCTTTTAAAATTCCCCTTGTGTTTAGAAGAGGGAGAAGAAGGTAAAATTGTGAAATAGCAGTTTGGCATTGCAGACTCCAGCATCATACGAGGGCACTACGCTCATAAGATTTCTCCTCCACTTAACATAGTTTACAATTTGGTTTCAACAGAATAATTCACACGTTGCCCCTGCATTCAACAAGCAAAACGCAGGGATCTTGCCAAACACCCTGTGTGTCTACGATAAGACTACAAGCCACTTTGAGTTAAAAGTGTCCAGCAGAACCAGGCAACTTCAGACATCAGTGGAATCCTCTGTCTTAATCACTGACCATGGCTGATGCCACATGCTGGAGAAAAATGCTAGAAAGCCTAAAAGCAGGTGTTACAGAACCTACTTTTTACGGGTAGGGCTTTTCCTCACCCTTGGTTTATATCCTAGGGCCTTGGGGATTTTGTTTTGGCCTGTATAGTGCTCACCATGGCAAATTTGAATAGCCTTACTAGCGATTTGAACATCTAACCTGACTAATCTGTGCTTCTTCAGCTCCCACCAGCATTCAAGGCCACAGAATAAGCTCTTCTGGCTTTAAAGGAAGTGCTCTCCATGTCAGTTTAAGGGCTTCTTTACCCAGTGCTTTGGCATTCATCTAAGCTGGAAGTGTGTGCTGTGCAGTGGATCAGAACCGTGTGCACAGGAAAGCATATATATAAAAATATATATATGTATCGATGGGAGGAATTTGTGTCTATTCTACTGAAAGCGAACAAAGGTGGCACCCCCACCCCGTCTCTGTGCGTGGGCAGCCCTGTTGGGTCAATGGGAGCTCTGCCTGAGACAGCTCAAAGGCAGGTGCTCCAAGAAGTCTAAGACGCCTCAGGAAAGCTCTGAATTGCTCTTCCCGGTGCACGAAGTGGGACAGATCGTGCTCTCCCTTGTGCTTAACACCCATTAGTGTTAACTCGAGTTATCCATGTTCGCTGGGAAGAGAACATGGCCTGGTGCTGCTGAGCGAATGCCCTGGGCTCTCCCTAACGCTCGCGCTGCCTGCCTGTCCTCGCACAGCCGGCACGCACACGTGCCGCGCTCAGCCCCAAGTGGCGCAACACACAGAGGTTTCCCACGCACTGCAGCCAAAGAGTCACCTTCACCCAGCCCGACACACACCGATGGGTCTTGTTGCCTCTGCAACTGCTGGGCAACAGTGAACTTGCTTAAAATTTACAGGAAGACACTCGTTACACGTAAAATACTGCTTTCAGGTATGAACCTTGAGGTCTTGATTGCAAAAACGCCTACAGAGAAAAACACTTTACAAGGTTTTCCTCAGCGAGGGCTGCACCATTTTTCCCCCACTGAGCACTTTTCTTTCCAGAACAGGAGGGGAAGACATTTATTTTACCCCTTCTCTTGCTTTTAATCATTTTTTAAGATTACATTTTATCCTAACAGGAGAGTTATGCCGCACTGTTAGAACAGCATGCACCGTAATAAGAAAGTGGATTACTGCCCAGTATCCGGCGCAGAGATAGAAACCAACCGAAACCACTGCTATGGAGGGCGGCACGAGCTGCCGTTGGCCTGGCAGAGGCTCAGAGCCTCTGCCTCGGCACCCAGAGGAGCAGAGCACTTCAGCTAGAAAGTGACGAGGAGCCGCAGAGCCGGGCCCCGGTGCACAGCCATGTGCTGTGCCGCAGTTTTCCAGGAAGGACCTGGGAGCAAAGCAAGAGCCTAGGAGTGCGTGGGGAAAAACACAGTGAGACCAAATCCTTGTGAAGACAGTGTCTAATGAGTGACACAGGCACCGTCGCACTACAAGACCATGTCTCTCCTCACTCTGCAAGCGTAACCGGACTCACTGCATCCCCCTGGGTACAAGTCTTCACTGGCTCTGCTGAGGCAGTGCCGATTACACCAGCCACACAGCTGCTCCCGGGACAGAGCATAAGCTCTTCAGTGCCCCGTCCGGCAGCTGCGCAAGAGGCAGGGATCGGGGAGGGAGCAGCTCGGGTGCTGCTGTGGCCCCGCACGCCCGTGGCCCCGCACTGCCACTGCGCAGGACGGGCTGCACGGACGGCGGCGCTCAGGGCCCTCGGGAGCGCAGGCAGAGCGCTCGCCAAGGCCACACCACGAGCGGCTGCTTTCACGTCAGCCCGGCCGCTAGCAGCCTTCCATTCCCACGCAGGAGGGGTTAATCCTGCCTCAGGCAGCATTAACTTACACATTAGCTCTTTAACGTAACATCCGCAGCGCTGGAAAAGAATCATCTGGTACAAATATTTTCCCACATGACTCCACTCACTTTCCCAGTTACCACATTCCCAATTCTCTTTTGCAGGCTTCTTGTATACGTGGTTTCACCTTGCAAGGCTGGAATTATCATGGCAATATCCACAAAGGTGTTTTTATCCATGCATTATAATTTTGAGCCTGTTTTTTATCATGTCTCTAGCAACACTTGTTCAGTGCTCTCTCGTGGAGAGAAAATGAGCCAAGGCTGTTGCTGACCAAGCAGCAAAAAATTTGAATATTCTTATGAAAAGCTCTATGTTCAGCTTGTTATTGGCAGTGGGGTCACCACAGAGGTGTTACATATTTGCGAAAACATGCATAGATCAAAGCTTTCTGAATTTCAGGACATGTGATGATTTATTTAAAAAATGAATACTAAATGCCTAATATATAAACTATTTATAACCCAGCAAGGGAGCAGAAGCTATACTGTTTTACTCGGATTCTCTATGCAAAAAACTGAAAAATTAACATTTCAAGAAGAAATTGGACTGCTTCCCAACTTGTGTAAATCAAGCTAACTTCACTGGATATAGTATTATATATTTTGTGTTCATGAATAATACCTTTTTTCAGATAATCAGGAAGAGATTATATATTTTACTGTCCAAAAAAAAAAAAAGAAAAATCCTCTTCATAAAGATGCTGTTTTAAAACTGTTAAAAGAGTCTTTTAAGTTGCGAAATTGCACGTTTGGATAACACTTACAGAAATACTACAGGAGAAAAAAGCATTTATAGAAAATAATGCAAGAAAGTCACTAGAACAAGAAAACCAAAATTGTTGTAAATAGGCTTCTAAACCTGTTTCACTGGAAAGTAACTAATGAAATCCTTAGAGAGACTAGGCAATCTTTAGTTTAATAATTCAACTTTAGACACCCTTCCCCTATTTCTTTCCACTTTTTCAGATGTTATCCAAGGTGTCTGTGCTCAGCAAATACCTTCATGGTACAACAAGTACAAACACAACACAAAGGAAATGTTGTTTATGTCATTTTGAGGGGCTGAGGTTGTCACCTTATTGTTCAGTGACATCTCCTGCAGATCAACTGCCATAAAATCAAGCAAGTGTTAAGGTGAAACAGAAATACCTAAGCCAAGGTGATAAAATTACTTGCTTTTCTGTGTCTCCTGACAGAGCCCTGCAGCCATTGTTGGACACTTGTAAAATACTTTTTCCATGCAACACTACCACCTTACCCCCGCCTAGGTGTGGGGCGCCCATCTAAGGCGTCTTCCTTAAAAAACTGCTCCTGCCTTTGTGTTTTTCCTCTTAGGTCTCTCCACGTGCAGCACCTGTTACTTCACAGCAACCAAACCAGAAGAGAATATGGTACTCAATCATCACACCAAGGTAAGACAGTTCTCACTATTATGTTTTTGATTACTATACTCAGCATGGGCTCAAGTTACTACATCAGCGAGACTGCCACTGCATCCTTGGGGAGATCGTTTCACATTCTGATTGACCTAAAGGACACAAGTCTGTCTGCGCCTCTGCAATTAAAAAATCCCACGCGCTCATTACAGACAGGTAGGTTGATATTTCAAAAGAGAATAACAGAATTAAGTGCCTAGCCTAACTCTTAACTGTGCTCCATGCATTGCTGAAAGGTAACGGGATGCTACAGGCAGACCAGTACAGTGCATCCATCGTGCAAAGCGCTCATACCCTCCATTATCACTGTGAAAATCTACTGCGCTTTCAGTGAAAGAGCAGCGTCATGTGTGTCAATGCCTTGCAATTTGATGGGATTTCCATTCATTAGCAGTAATAAAAGAGCCACTTCTTACTCATAAAATTATTCTAAGTGACAGAAATACCCCCCTTCTTAGGACAAGCATATGCACAGCTGCATTTTTTTCCTATGCAGTTGGGATCACCCTTCTCAGCACATTAATATTGTATTAAAGGATCACTTTTTCATCCTTAATTGGTACTTTAAAAATTCTCTCTAGTGAAAATACTGATTGATTTGATGTTTAAATTAACTTGTTCATTGTAGCTGCAAATACACTGAATATGAAATAGTTTAAAATAACTTGTCAAAAAAAAAAAAATGATTCACCTTACCTAGGGAAAAAAAAAAAGGTGTTATTAAAATTCAAATTTTAACTTCATGGCTGTTTTGCAGTATTACTGAATAAATAATATTAGGAAGCTTGAAATAATCCTTCTCGAGGTTTGCACCATTTTTCACTATTGCCAGCTTTGAGAGGTCAAAAATCATGAATCTAGTAGAAATTGAACAAAGTATTAGTGATACAAAAATTCATATTCGTCATCTGCTTTTTCATTTCTGAGTCTTATAGGATTTCACATTTTCAAAATTTTCTCTGCAGCTGCAAGGGTTTTTTTTAAAGTAATTTTAATCCATATAAAGGAAAGTTCGCACAATTATGAGCTAATCATGTAATCTAAAGAAAGATTTGGCAAGAGTTACGAGAAAAGCCTGCGCTTCCTTCTCTCGCTCTCTTTTTCTTGGTGCTCCTGCTGGTAGCATTAGCCCTTACAAAGCCCTTGCAAAGGTGCCAGGCACTGTGGCAGCAAGAGGCACATGCACATGAAGGGCTCCCAGAAGGACATTGCTGCTCAGGGCAGCCCCGTCCCTCCTCAGGATGCCTCAGGAGCCAGCGAAACAAGGTTCACAACGGCTCCATCAGAGCTGCAAGCAGCACGACCTGAGGTAACGCGTGTGAAGCGCCAGGCACCGACAGAAACCACAGCTGAGGGAAGCCACAAGATCCTGCAGCAGGGCAAGGAGCAGAGGGAGGAAGGGAACAGCCCAGGCGCAGTCAAAGGCTGAAGGGGCCCTTACCAGGCAGACGCAGAGACAAAGCCCTCCTGTAGCCTCCAGCCCCACTGGTATCGTGCAAGGGCCAGGCCAGGCCTGGGCCAGGCCAGGCAGCCCCCGCCCACCCAGGGCAAAGGGGCCAGAGCTGCCCCAGCCCCAGGTGCTTGGGCAGCGCTAACAGGCAGCACCTGCAGAGCAGGCCGGCCCCAGCGCTCCCGCACAGTCATGGGAATGCTGTGCGCTGGCAGGAAGCGCTGAGCTATCCTCTAATGCAGCTCTCTAAAGACCGAAATGAAGAGTCGGTGAGTTCCTTATCTTCGCTGGGAGCCGCCTCTGCGCTGCCCAGCAGGACTGGAGGCCAGTGGCCCTTTGATCATGGAGAGCTCGGTACCCCAGCACCAGCTCTCTGCCCAACAGGGGAATATGTGGTCGTTAACAGTCACGTTTCTTCAGTTCTGTGACCTTACTCAAAGTCTGCTGAAACAGAGTCTAATGTATATGACAGTCCATGGTTTCTACTCACTAATGATTTTGTTTCCTCCATGTAAAATGCTTTCTAGAAGTCTTTGATTCTCAGGCAATGCTGAGCCTGAAAACTTAGCTTTCTGCATGAGCATCCAAAACGTGACTTGTTCTAAGTGTAGGTTACATGTCTCTACTTTGGCTTTCATTTTGCAGAAATGACTTTGTATTTAATGTGGCCCATTCATCTGCTTTGTTTTTTTTCCCATTTCCTGTTCTGCTCAGCAGCATTGTCGATTGCTTCATCAGGAGTGGTCACAGCCCCCCGAGAAGAGGGTTTAGGAAAGTCAATTAACACTGTTGTAGAGTGCAGCCCAGGAGAGAAATGGACATATGGCAGGAGATGACACGCAATTTGATATTTTTTAATTTCTTAGTAAGTAGGGTGAGCTGGAGGACAGTCTTGGTCATCACATTAAGATGAAAGACCAACTATAGAACTTTACTCATCTGGTCTCACTTTAAATTCATAGATGTTTTATATGTCAAGTAAGCTAATCTCTTGAAGATATACAGGAATGAGATTTGAAAATCAGGATTTTTCTGCGATATCAAATATTTGCTTTCATTATACATTCATTAGACTGGGAGAAGTGCTGCAGGGCAGAATTTGGGCTGCTTAATGTTTACTCAGAATCTTCTGTTAGACATATAAAAGTCCTAATGGGTCATCAGATTCCTATCTGTTGTACCACTGTGGTGTAACCCAGCTTTATTTCCTCATCATACACAGCTAATCAATTTTTATAGGTGCTACCGAGTAGCCAGTTAAGGTTTCTGTTACTAGCAGGGTTTCCCTGCTGATTTTCTCTCGCCCCGAAGAGCAGGAGCGGCGCGTGCGGCGAGAAGCGGCAGGCTGCAGGGCCCGGCCCTGCCTCCCGCTGCGCAAACCAGCATCGGCCCCTCGGGCCGCTCGCAGCCACTGCCACAGGGTCCCCTGCGGCCGCATCCTGCCCCGAGGCTTGGGGCACTTGCCCTCGTCCCTCCTCTCGCTCCTAGGCATGGGGAACAGCCAGCGTTAGCTTGAGGTTAGTTCTGCTTTGACATAAACCTTTGGGTTTTCCCTGACATTTATCACATTACTTCCTCCGCCTTTTTAAGTCTGTGTAGGCAGCACTGTGCTATTGATTCCAACAGAGCTTCACCCGGCCACTGGTTACACCATTTACACATGCAAATGTTTCCTCAGCATTCACAAAGAAAAAGAAGTGTTTTGACCTTTTTGGCCTTCTTGTGTTCCCTTTCTCCTTTTGAAATTGCCCCTTCTCATGAATTAGCAAGGAAAGGCACTGATTGATGAATAAGCCACAACAATGATGGCAGGACAGGATACAACAGTGGTGCTGGCAGCTGGAATGAAAAATGAATCCACCTGTCTCTAGTTGGCCAATTCAAAACCAGGTTAACAGTACCTGAAATTCATCACAATCTAATGTCTTTGTGAAATGAGACTCATGTCAGTTTAATTTAACAGGCCAGGCTGAAAAATGCGACAGTTCAATAATTGATTCATGAGTGGATCAGGCACCACTGCCTCAGGGGTGGCAACGTCCACCAGAGGGTGGGGGTGACGCCCGGGGCTGGGGCAGCTCTCACGCCACAGGACGCGCTGCTGGCAGAGCGGGCGCAGGACGGGCACCCTGCGGAGGGCACAGCACCCTGCCTTGCCCCACAGCAGCAGCACAAGCAGGGGGAACGCACGCTGCACGTGCCTGTGCCGCCTACTCTGCTGGGAGTAAACCGGGGTAGCAGGTACCGAGCTGTCAGCCGGGTGCTCTCTGCAAGCACTAAATCACTAAATAAATAACGGGAGAAAGGGGAGATGAGAGCCCCTTTGTCTTCTTCAGAGATGTTCTTTCTTCATGCCAGATATGGGAATCAACCTTCCCTGCCGGCTACCTGTAACAGCAGTATCCCCACTGCTGTTTCTCCTTCCTGCTCTTCTGCCTCCCCGTCTCCTTTCCTCAGATAGCACGTACTGATGCCCCAGCCTTTTCCAAGTGTTTCCTGCTTACTGCCAAGTTGCAATTACTCCATAGTGCATTCATCAACAGATAGCCATGTATGTCCA
>VZSV01000001.1:2794669-2819994 GCA_013398735.1 Nothocercus julius | reverse complement strand
AAGGGAAGGGAAGGGAAGGGAAGGGAAGGGAAGGGAAGGGTGTAATTTTTTTAAGTCACTGCCTTTTATTAACAGACATAATGTTTGCACAGTGCTTGTTTGCTTTTCATGCGGATTATAAACATATAGGCATCATAAGCTATGTTACACTATTACACAGTATCAACAGGATAGATAAATTCACTTTTAACACCTGTTAAACCTCACTGCATTAATTAAATTCAAATTTTATCAGAAAACAGTAAGGTTCTGCATAACCTATGGTGCTGCTCTACATGTTTATTTGGGTGAGAAAAGCAAAGTAATTCTGACAGTGCCAACTCCACACTGGACACAGAAACCTCAACCGTACTGCCCACTGTGGGGTCCTAAGAATTTAGGCATTACCACAGCACACTTCCATCTTCGGAAAGCAGGTATTTTATAGCTCGAAAAGGAGCAGAAATTTAAGGAATGTTAAAATATTATTTATTTCTATACCGTTTCTTCCAAAGTCTCACTTAGACCCAAGGGGGTGAGCACACGAAGTGGCTGCTGTCTGGGAATCTCTTCCACCAGGTCATGCAGAGCTAAGGGTATCTGCTGTGCAATTGCTCTTCTATGTGTAGAAGTTTTCCACAAAATCCCTGCTTACCTTTTTGTTGAAGGAGTTGTTCTGCTGTATTTAAACGGACACGGCAGCACTACAAACGAGACCCTGAACAGCAGCGTTTTGGGTCGGTCAGTGGTGCTTTCTTCCTTCTTCTCCTGTAAAGAGCAACCTTGCTCCCACGAAGGTCCCCGTCGTGGCCCCGGCCCTGCGGCACTGGCGCACAGCCCCAGCCAGGGCTGCACACACGGGCTCGTCCCCCGGCACCAGCCCGGCCCGGGCAGCTGGTGTCCCCGTGTTTGGAAACCAACAGGCCCAGCCTGACCCGTTACCGCTCTTGCCATCGGAAGAACTGAAGTGGCACTTCAGTGAATCTTCAGAGAACATAAATACCTCTTCCACTGTCAAACTAAGTGTCGTGTGAGTAGATGAGAGGCAGCAGAAGCAAAAGAAATTCCTGAGCCTACTCTGCTTTTTATGAAAGTAATCAAACTTGGGACACTTCTGAAGCACAGAGGGCCACTGTAGTCAAGATAAAGTAAGTGTGCAAATGATCATAAACATTGCCAAAAAAAAAAAAAAAGCTTTTTAAAAATGCTTGGATATTATCTCAGTTGCTTTTTTTCCTGGAAACAAAAGTGGGGTTAGGCACAAATTTGGATTAAGTTTCAATATCCAGACAACATACAGAGAGCAGTCATTCACTAACGCCGATGAACGTCAGGAAATAGAGTATTCCACTATAAGAAGTACTAAACAGAAACTTGTGTGTATACAGATGCATGCTAGAAGTAACACAGAAGCAAAACAATATATAGGGTGGAAGAAAATGAGCTGGTTTGCCTCACGAGCCAGGATTTATAGTGTTGCCCTTGTAACTCTCACTGAGCAACGTTCTGCAGCCAGTTAGGACACGCTTTGGTGCCTGTAACGAAGAGCTGTTGCACGTACACGCGCTTTTACTGCTGCCGTTCAGACCCAGCGTTGCCAAGCTGCTGCTGCTGCTGGCCACCACAGCCTGGCCTCGGCGCTCGCGCTGCCTCGGGCTCCGGCCAGCCCGGGAGCACGGGGAGCGACCCACTGCTCGTGCCCCGAGGCCGCGCCGCGGTGGGGCTGGCGAGGCGGCACCACCAGGGCCTGGGGGCGATGTGCCCGCGCTGGCTTCGCCCACGCACGAGGACGCGCAGAGCAGCCCTCGCCAGGAAAATCCTGAGTTCTCCCGCCAGCCGCTGGGCTGGTTGAGGCTGCCGCCTGAGAAGCGTGAAGGCAAACGGAGCAGCTCCGTGCCTGGCATGAACCCTCAAACGGCAGTGAGCCTGAGATCGGGCTGCCCGACCCCGACGCCAACGCCACCCTGTGCGGGACACAGCCCGGCCCGGCGGACGGGCAGCGCAGCAAGGGAAGGATCTGCCCAACATCACCTTGTCGCCGAGATTCAGACAGAAACTGAACACCAGCCAGGTACAGGTGTTTTCATACCCACGGCGGTGAATAACAGTGCTCTTGCTGGCTGTTATTACCCTGCCAGGAGCACTCGGAGCTTAGTTTGCTGTTTGTTCTGCAGGAAAAAAACAACCCACAATTGTTCGTGGTTCGCTAGAGAAGATCCCAGTTTCAGGAGCACCAGGGACAAGGGCAGACTAAGAGCATTTTCAAGGCAGGGTAGCTCTCGTTCAGGAGCACGTACTGCTCACAGCTGCTCAGCACACAGAAAGCAAGCACTCTCAGAGCTGGGGAAGCCCCAGCCCAGCGGCTCCCGCTCCTCCCAGGCCGCTCTGCACCGCCACGCACAGCGCCCTGTCCAGGGGCTGCCCCCGGCAGCGGGGACTGCATTGCACGGTGCCCTGTGTCACCACCGCCTCTCCCTTAAAACCCATTTCACTCATGTTGCTAACACTTATATCCTCAGACAAGAACTTAAAAAAAATCTAAATGAAAAGCACTGCAGAAACGCTCAAAATTCTTGCAATTATTTTAAAAGCCAAATGGATAAAATATGCCAATTATAATCATGCCACCATTCTGGAAAGACAACATTTTCTGGTGTCTTTGATCCCATGTCACTGGCCCCGTCTTGTATCCCAGTTATTTTTAATGTGCACTTTACACAGTAAATAAGGATGGAGATAGGGAAGAGAAGGGAGAAGAAACCATCAGTCAGTCTCCTCTTCGGAAAATAAGACTTAATTAAAAAGTCTGCCATTGCTCTGCACTTAATTAGGGCTAACACAGTTGTTAATAAGTTTCTGATTGATAGTAAACCTGATGTCAGCACAGAAAACTACTTACGTGGTTCAAAGATGCTGATAGTTTCATACAGAAAAAAGGTTCTGTTTTGAAATTGTGCATAATGTTAATATTTGAAACATTCTTAAGGGTGATTGTACCTATTAAAATTTCATATGTGAAATGAGAAATAAATGAATTGGTGTTGCATTTTTAAAGGATCAGATTACTGTTGATTAAAGCTTTGTCTACACTTGAAATTTCCCCATAGAACAGCTTTACTGGTGGTTATAATAATAGGAGGACAAGCAAAAATGGGCTGCCAGCAACCACCATCATTTAAATTACAATGACATATAGACCTGATCTGTAATAGGTTATACAAGACTGTGGCTATCATATGGATGTTACAGTTGATATTACCAACCTAGCTACTACTATGGAGTGCCTGATAAAAAAGAATGAAAAAGCCAATACAGTTGCAGTCAGAAAGTTGGTGTTTGTCAGTAAAGCTGAGTTACAGTATGTATGCACAGCAGGGTGACCTGGATGATACCTCAGAGTCTCATTTTGTCTTGGAAGTTAAATATCAAGCAACAGTAAGTGAAGGGGAAGATGAAGTGGAAAGAGCAAGAGAGAGAAAGGTGAGTAATATAAAGTGGAAGTCGAGAAGGGAGCTTCTGCGCATGGGTCAACTTCATAGAACTAGGAGGGAGGAGAAATGGGGTCCTAGTGGTCAAGGAGGAAGAAGCAATTTCCATGCAATCTACTTCTAATTTTTAAATAGGACTCATCCAAGTAGCACACACAGTGAAGAGACTAGAGTAAGCTCTGAGGGTTGAAAGGGAAACACAGAGAAAAGCCACATCAAAAGGAGAAACAAGAAAGAGATTTGCTTAAGAACAAAAGTCTTTTGACAAATGAAAAAAAAAAAATCGGCAGTGAATATGTAGGCATTGAAAAGGAGTGGTGAAAAAAAGCATAAAGAAAAGGAAAGGAAGAAAATGGAAAAATGCATGGAGCTTATAAGAACTCTGTGTTATTTAGCAGGAGGTTTCCGGCCAGCAGGCACTGATATAACGGCAGCTTCTTCTCCAGGCTTTGGGGAGAACCGTTGCTCTCGGGATCTGCAGCACAGAGCTCCCGGCCGCTCCTCGCCCGGCACCCTGTGGCCTCTCCTGCACCAGGACAGGTAGAGCCGGCACCGGGGCCGCACGAACACAGCGGGCACAGACTAGCCGGATCCAGAACCACAGAGCAAGGAGAGTGAAACCAGAGCAGACGAGATCACAGCAAAGTCTGCCGAGGAGCTGGCCACGAGGGGTGCACTCTAGCTAAAGCAGCTGGAGCTCTACTGAAAAACGGAAAACTGCTCAGGATAGAAGAATACACCCACGCCAGCAAGGAGCTCACTTGCTACAGTAAATTACACAGACTGTATTCTGCTAGTGCTGTAAAAATGGCATAACCCTTTGCTGTGAACCAGGGCGTTTTCAAGCTTCCTTGGCTGAAGAGCGCAGCGGCGGTGGCACCTCCCAGCACATCCGCTGGGCTTCCCAGCACATCCCGGGTGCCGGCCGGGCGCCTCTCGAGGGAGGCCGCCCGCGCCCTCAGCACCACACAGGGCGCTCGGCTGCTCAACGACAGGGACGACGTCCTGCTTGAAGTGAAACTCTTACTGCACGCTGCCAGAAACATCGAGGAATTTGTGACCTCCTTCAATTTGCTATATTTGGTGAAAAACACAAACTAGAAAATCAATATTCTGAAATGGTGCCAATTATACATACAGTGTATGTATATATTCCTCAGTGAGAAAGACTGATGTGTTACCCTTTTAATATTACATGATGACAAAAAGCTCTTAATTAGTTTATTGTAAATAAAGTCTCTGCAAGTTTAGAGGTATCTGCAAAGAAAGAATTGTTTTTTTAATAAAATTAAAGCTTAAATAAAATCAAGGCTGGAACAACTGTAAGAGAAATGTTAAGGCTATTGTGGAGAAAGGAGCAGATCTAAGCAGTTGGCGTCTGCTCAGACTCATGTTCTCAGCAGAAGTACTCGACTGGTACATAACACAGAACGTGCATGTATTGTAGGAAATTGTTCTTAACCAACGAAGAGCGTGTACATTTTGCTCTCATAATGTACCACAATGCCAGGCTACCAATAAGATTTGTCTTCAGAGAATGGCACTGTCTTTGGAATGGTAAATCCATTGCATTTTACATATATGTATAATGAACCTAAGCTTAACAGTAGCTCATCCTTTTGAAAATGAAGATTAACTTACTTGTAAAGGCCATTATTCTAACACCTGTTTTATTTAAAGAACCTAATCAACACACCAGAAATTCTGTAGCGAGAACCATAGCAATCCCATTGTATTTAAAAATACATCTTCCATTTGTCAAGCTTAAAATAAGTTCCGCTTAAAAATAAGCAATTGACAGCAATCTAAAACAGCAGGAACAAATTCCAGACTGAAGCACTTGTGCTGTAATGCCTATAGCAAATTTATAAGCAATTTCCTAGAATATTCTCATAGTACAAAGCCCAAAGTTATCAGGAATCCCTATTACAAATTCTATCCTCATTTTTCCCCTTAAATGTTTGTGACAAAACTAAAGAAAGTAAATGCAAGTAAAGCACAGGAAAATGGATTTGGGAAAGCAAACTGCCTACCTGGCAGGGTGCCTCTTAGAAGAGAACAAATAAATTACATACATTTTTAGACAATTCTATAATTTGTACTTTGACAGAAATACTACCAGCGGATGTCCTCTTATAGGTTAGGAGTTCACTGTGCTGTTAGATTTTCTTCAGTGTTAAAGGAAAGCTAAAGCTTTCTGATTAAAGGGTTCAGGAAAATAAAAAGCCAAACAGTTCAGGAAATATTTGTCTGTCCTTATGAAGCCTGCTCATCTTGGCACAAGCAATAGTTGTTTACTCTGAAGTCACTCAGAGCTGAAGGATGTCCTATGACTTCTTTTTGGCTCTGAGCGCGGCAGCAGGCTTCGGTATGTTTTTATTTCCCAGTCCCTGCGTTGAAGGCCCTACGGACTTGTCCAATTCTCCCCTCTTCTCTTGGCACTCCAGATTCCGCTTTGCAGTTGATACTGGAGATGCTGACCTACCTGCAGGGGACTATAATTTAAAACAACACAATTAAAGACTACTTTTTTTTTTTTTATACTCACCTGAAAGGTGGGAACAACACAGATTCGAACAAAGTAGTGCAGCGGGGAACAATAATAAAATACTATGGCAGTTAAACTCCACTGTAGAATATATCATAAAAATATGCAAAAATAAGATCATAAAGAAATAAAAGACCTGCATTATAAAAGATATTTTAATCTCTCTTTATGGTACACAGAGAGAAGCTTCTTACCTTTAAATGTTAAAGCCCATGTTTAGGAGATGATCTTTCTTGTTTTAACAACTGTATGCAACTATATTGCTGATTTTGATCTTCGCTAGCTAGGCTTCTGAATCAAGATCACAGTTACTAATTCATCACAATATTCAAATACAGCTTTAAAATGTATCTTCATCTTTCATAAGTATGATAATGCCCCTTGGTATTTATTTCGCTGGTCTGTTTTGTGATTAAAACCCAACCTATACACGAGCCTATTAGGGGTCTTAACTGGACCCAGACTTATTCTCTGGTCTGCAAGTTACTCATCTTGCTGTAAGATATATTACTTTGGAAAGCCAGACAAAGCTAGCAGAGCAGCTGTATATTCTTGAGTACACATCTTCATTTGATAAGAATAGGTGATGTTAGTAGTACAATCATGATTTATACTTCCTGAAGGGCTAAGAACTACTATTGCTCTGTATCAGAAGCTCATTCTTTGCTAAGTAGACCTTTTCTGAAAGTAAACCCACCCAATATTACCAGTGATGCGTTCAGCCTATGACAGGGCTTACTGCCTTGTGGCTGATAATCTGAGAGGAGCCTTACAGATCACAGCTAATGCAGAATCCTTGTTATTTTCGTTATGGTTTTTCTTTGCTTCAGCTGAAGGATTGAGAGGCACTGAAATAGAAGTCAGTATCTTGGGCAATTACCTAAAGAAATCAAATGACTATCCCAAATTTGTTACTACTAGTGGCTTATACATTTTGTTGGCTATGAACCACCATTCTCTGTTCTTTCCCCCACGCATTAGTATCACAAGATGGCTACTTATATTACTCAGAGAGAATATATATGGGCTCTCTATGGAAAAGTTCTCTTCATTGCCCCTGCTATTGCTGTAGTAAGATACTACTTTTTTTCTGTCACATTCCTGCAAAAACACAACTACCCCTGAAGAGAATGAACAGAAGCTGTAACACGTTAGGGACTCCAGGCATTCTGAGTCAGGACCGATTCTTGAAGTACACAGCACTTAAATGACACTGAGCAGTGCGGACTGCATCCTATATCCTAATATTGATTGCAATTCTTACATTACATGTAAGTATTTGACCAGTCACCAGGTGTTGTCCCTCACACCAGGTCCTGCCCAACATTTCCTACTTCACTCTTAATCCTGCTTCCTGCTTGCTTTGCCATGTATTTTTTAAACCCTGCGTGCAGCCCCACCTGTTTTGCTGCCACGGAGGATTTGTTGCCCCCATCCTCTGCTTCAGCTTCGGCACCGAGCGCCACGTCACCGTTGCTCCCGGCAGGGCCTTCCTGTGCCCCACTGGTCTCGCCCTGCTGGCAGGCAGCGGCCGGGTGGCTGGAGTCCTCTTCTGCGCTGCACACCTCACTGATGTCCAGATTATTATTCCACTCCTTCATCAACTCCAAAACATTACATGGTCTCTGGACAGCATGTGTGTCACCCTAGACATAAGAACAGATTTTATTAATATTTGACTCTACTGAATCTAGGGCATATTATTAAAAACGTAAACCCAGTGTGGTGGCCCTACCTGTTATAAACCGTGCACTTTAAATCTACTCTCAGAAACAAACAGTCGTTCCCTGATGGTCTCTTCCACAGTCCCAACATCCTACATCTTCACTAATGCCAGGAGGAAAGATATTTCCCTTACAATTCCTTCAACTGTGGATCCCCAAAATTTGCAGAATTTTCATCCCCAAATTCTTCCCAGCTCTAACAGCCACAATAACAGCAAAACCAAAGATCCAGAGCCTGACTCTCGAATTTTTCCACTGCCCGTGTTTCTGTATCCATGAGTATTCGTTTTGGCTAGAGGCTGTGCAGACATCATCTGGACAGCATTCCCATCTTACGCAGCCTGATCAGGAAAGGGCAGTGAACCAAGCTATGGGTTCAGAAGAAAAAATTCACACAGGCAACACGCTCTGTTAGATTTGTGGGGCTCCTGTCCTCCCCGCTCACTCGATACAATCTGGAATGTTTTTTGCCCGATTCCTTTGGTGATTCGGTGAAGTTGGCAATTACGTGTCTGGAAGTTGAGGAGAGCAAGGGAAGTGCACACAGTACCTGCAGAGCTTGTTCTCAGGCCAGAGCTGGCCTCTCAGTCATTTTTAGGACATTACAATTCATGTTAGTGCCACCAATCTTCCGAGGATCTCAGAGCATTTCACTAACAGTAGGGAGGGATTTCTAACTCCACAGCTCCTACCTAGTTTGTTTTCTGCACCACACAGTGTCTTCAACTGCACCGCAGAAACCAGAGCTTATAGAGGCCTTTCTGAGCCTCACCGTGGGTGCCACAGAGGGAGGCAGCCACTGACAGAGGACATTTTTCCAAAGCTCCTTCCCCCATCTTTCTACTAGCCTGACAATTCTTAGCTCAAACCTAGGTTTTGTTTTCTTTTACCCAAGGACAAGTACATACAAAAGATCGCCTTTATTTACATAGATAGCAATGCATATGTATGTACCATGATCAAGGAAGAAACATTCACGTGCATTTAGAAAGGTAGCATTTGATTTTAAAAATCAAACTTGTATTTTGCAGATGCAAATTTGCATTTGCAATTATGATAACTGTGGGCAAAACTGATAACACTGGTTTTAACTACCTCCTCTGCAAGAACAATTATGTAGTTAAACATGTAGAGTGCAGTGAATTGCTCCCACAAAATCAGAGGCTGAGTTTGGGCCTTCTTAAAAGACGTAGGCCTTGCAGAGCACCAGCTAATTGTACACCACTAAAGGAGGAGAGGGAGTTGGTTCCTGAAAGTTTTTAAGAAAATGGAGCCATTTGAGTTAATTATCTGCACTGGCTCATTTGAACACCTGTCGAGTTTAATTCACCAGCCTCTGAAGCCAGCTGCGGGCACAGGGATGAACAGACAGGCCCCACTGGTTCCGTTTCTTTTGTTTCCACTTCAACTTTTTTCCGCTCAAGTTTTAGGAAGCATACTTCAGCAGGATTCAAGAAAGAAAATCAGAGATGTCCAACTATTTATGGAAAAGACTGGAAAGTATTTTGTCCTTGAAAACATCTACCATTCCTAGAAATGCAGTCTCCACTGGACTCTGCTAATCCTAGCAGCATGTTCACCAACACCATGGAGGAGAGGCTGAAGGGGCCCTTTGCTGTTCACAGAGTATTTGAGGTGCTACATGAAGGGTCTTGGGGGAACAAAAGGTATAAGGTAACACCAGTAAAACAAGAGCATGTAGCAAAATTGTTAAATTCTTGATTCGTTAGCTAACATTCATACTCAAATAAACATGCTGCTGAAATAGTTAGCATATTGTAAAGGTAAACAGAAGAGCCTTCAGATTAGTATGATATGCAGGAAATGGAAAAACAAGATACTTAAAAAAATATATATTCAAAAGTGCTACTAATGTCATAAGGAAAGCTGGCAGAGGCACAGAAATGTCTTCATGCATTCAGGGAAGTCCTAGGTTTGAAAAACAAAGTCACCTGTCACCACAGACAGGGCAAAACGGAGCACCTGTCTTGCCTGTTTTCTCCATTTTTCTATTTCAGAACAAAGCTAAAGACAAATGCTCTTAATTTAGTTAAAAGAAATCTTGAGTACAACTGTCAAATTTTCAAAAGGTGATTCTGATCCACAGAAATTAAAAATCTAAACGTAAGATAACTAGAATGGAATAAAGTTACAAGGATAGCAATAAACCAACAAGTAATTAGATTATAAAAACAAAAGAGAATCTGTGTATTAGAAAAATACTGTGGAGAGCATCATGCGACTGCTTTTTGTTGAGATATGAAAGCAGAAGGTATTATTTTACTGCAAGCAGAAGTGTTGAAGCTGTTTCAAGATCCGTATTTTGTACAAAGCTAAGGTGTACGTGAGAGATTAAATCCCCCTGTGTTCTCAGCATGTTAGCCCTTATCGCTGTTTGCGAGCGCACGCCCCGCACACCCACAGGACACGCTGCGGCTCGGCGGCCTTCCCCGGCGTCGTGCAGCCCGCTCGTCACCACCGGGGTCGAGGGCGAAGCACCGCGGCGCAGCCGTCGCGCTCCTGCCCTGGCTCCTGGGCAGGCTGCCCTGCACGCGGCGCCCGCGTCTCCTGCGCCTTCCTCTGCTGCCCTCCGCACGCGGCTGCGCCCCAGAAGGGTCGCGGCTCTGCCAGCTGCCCGAGGCCGGGCGCTCGTTACGCGCGGCGCAGGAGCTCGGCAGCTCCGCATGCAGAGGGATCCATCAGCGCCTGCAGGGTGGACGTCTGGAGGCCTGGGCTCTCTCTGTCCTGACCAGGCCCAGCTGCCCTTCGGCTCCCATCTCCCGGCACCGCCTCGGCAGGGAGCTCCGGCACGCAGGGAGCTGCTCCTCCGGACAGCTATGGAAATCTCAGCGGACAGGTCTCCTCCTTGGGGCCACAGGAGAGCCCCAACAAGATTTCTTTGCAGAAAGAAAAGTACCTAAGTAACTCATTAGTCCAAATTTTTAAAATCCTAGCATAAATTTGGAGACATGCTTAAGACATGCACATATATGCTCCCTGCTGAACTGGGGTTATAAATCAGAACACAAAGGATTTGGCCTTTGGGTGGGTTTGTTTGCTTACAAATGCCCATCTACGGCCAAAGAAACAAGAAATCTCACTGTACATGTAAACTTTCTATTCAGGAGTGGGATTCCACTCTCTAGTCAAGCACACTCAGATACTCACAAATGTGACCAAAAATCGCAGCCTTAAATAAAGAAGCTTAAATCAGAGTTCACCTTCAACATGCTCAAAAGCTATTCCAAGCAGAAGAAAATTAGTAGGAAAGGAAACAAGAACAAAAACAAACCCACCTGGCCACCTGTGGGATAACACCATCTTCATTACACCAGCCCCAAGAAAGTGCTACATTTCTATTGGTTGGAAGTTATGCAAAAGAGATAAAATGTTCTTAAAATATATTGTGATCCATGCAACATGTAGTATTAGGAGGAAAAAATGGAATAGAACATGTTTTAAAGTATCTAGAGTTTAACAAATTGACTGGAAATTATAGAACCAAACAAAATATATGCATCCATATAAATTCATTGAAAAATAAGGCTTACCCTGTGCTTCATGAGTATTATACTTAATAAGTAAAATCATAGTTCTGCAGATCACGCAGAAACAACCTCCTGGTAATATGACCTTTGCCTTTCTTAATGATATTCTGCTATCCCGTGGTCTTTTCTGTAAGAAGCTAAATTTGTCTGCAAAAGTTGTAGCAGGTATAAAGCTTAGAATAATCCAAACTAGTAACAGAACTGCCTTAATTAGTATTTCTGGTAAATAATTGATCTCCAACTCTTTGCATAGCCCACGGCCAAAATTATATGTGGTCTCAAACTGACAACACGTAAACCTCTAGAGGTAACCACTAACTAAAACAGAGCTTGAGGTCATTTCTTTAGCTATAAGTATGCTGTAATTTTTAAATGAGAATTTCTATTGTTACAGTATAGTTCTGGAATAAGTTCTGCTGCATCCATGTTTGAAATGTCAGTTTTCATTATACAGAATGACTTGCGACTTTATAAATTTTTGGTACAGCTGGTAGAGCTTTCCTGGCGGGAGGCTGTGGTGCCAAGTGCATTAACTGCCGTGCAGGAGCCCCTGTGTCACCTGGCACCAAGGGGTTGTTTCTACACGCAGAACTCTCTACATGATAATGCACTTTTGTGTGCCCCATCGGGCTACAGCAAAAGCACCGAAACGACACACGCACGGGCGCGCAGCAGAAAACGACAACCTGCCTTCGGTGGTACCAAATACCTGCAGCTCCTGCGGAGCGGGGACGGGAGCCAGAGGTGCTCGGTGCCTCTGGAAACCCGGCCACGTTAAGGCATCCTAGGAAGAGCTGTTAGGCAGCTCTGCCCAGCATCGCTTCCCACCTAAGGTCCCGGTTTCTTCTCCCTGTGCTCCTCTTAAAAAACTTTCTTTGAATATTTTTTCTTTTCTTGGAAGTTTCTTACTAGAAATTGAGACGTATTTAATTAGCACTGCTAACGCTGCAGTAAGCGATGCACATGAAAACCATAAGCAGCAGCACCGAAGAAGGCGAGTGCGGCACTGGCAGCATCCGCTGGAACGGACAGGTGGAAGGTACCAAGCAGCAAGGGAGCCTCCTCATCACAGCCACCCAGCGAGACTGTGGAATTCTTTACCTCAGGTTAATTATGAGTTCAAATATATTGGGACAAGTTAGAAAAGTCAACCGAATTTTAGTACCCAAACTCTCCTCTGGTTCAGGAAACTCTAACCAACCACAGAAATAGTGGTTTAGAGACCAAAACGTCTCCCGGCAGTTCTGTGGCAAGAGGAAACGCTGACCCGCCACGTACCGGAAAGCTGGAAGCGGGAAGGAAGCATCACTGCCTGAAGCCCTGTCTGCTCCACACAGTTCTCCCTTACGGTAGCAGCTGTAAATTGCGCTAGGAGCCGAGCGGCCGGAGGGACACGCGGGTTCAGCATCGCTGCCCAGCTCCTTTCTGACTGCCTTCATTTCTGACCAGAGAGGCCCCGCGATGCTGCCCGTCACCCAGCGCGGCGCAGGGGCTCCCTGGCGCGAGGGGAGCCCGTCACATTCAGGCTGCGACGGCAACGTCTCAGCCTCCGCACACTCCCTCTCCATCCAAGCTTGATGGAGAATCCAAATTATTGCTCTGCATCAAAACTTGTGTTTAAAGGTGTCACACAATTACTGTGAAAGTGCAAATGAAAAGCAACTCTTATGGTCTCAAGTTTGTAGATATTTTGTAGCTAACTGGGCTACAACCTACTTTTTCATGAAAGAAAAATCAAAGACAGTAAGTTAGAAACTACCATGCCTGAACTGATGTATGATAGAAACAGGATATACCATATAAAATGGTTTATTACGAATTGCTACAAGGTTTTGTTTTACCTTCTACACGTACTTCTGTTATCCTATGGCATTCACTCACAAACTTCGCAAATATACGTGGTGGCAAGTTGTAAAAAAAAATCACAGGAATGGTAGATTTCCACACCTTAACTAAGCAGAAACAGCAAGGTACTCATAGCATGGCAGGGCTGAACTAGGATGAATACTGTCCCGTTTTTCAGGATTTTTTAGAGTTCTCCTGGCTTGTCACTTCTCTCTCTGCCACATGGATGCATGGAAACTATAAGAAAAAGCTTTTTCTTCAGCTACAGTCAATTAGCAGGAAAGAAGAAAGATGGGTATCCTGGTCCAGAATGGCTCATTTGTACATGAAGGTTTGAGGGAAAATCAGTGGTCATTTAAACAATACAGAGATCTATCCTTCCACACATCAGAATATTTTTAAATGATTCACACACACACATCTCTTCCTACCTGCTGCAGGAGAAATTAAGGTCTGCTATCATCAGTGTTACACTGGAGCAGCAAACATACCCATTCCGACTGGTTTAATCTCAGTGAGCAGCTGAAAGGTCAATATTCTCACAGCGCCATGTTCTGCACCCAGCCAGGAACTCAGAGGTCCCTTGCTAGAACTACAACTCTCTTGCCTTCAAAAAAGGCAAATTTCCCTGTAACTCAATCCCTCTGATTGCAAATTTGGAAAGAAAAAAGAAATGACTGCAGTAACTGGAATGTTGTGAGAATTAATTAAACATGACCTGAACCCATATTTCCATATTAAAGTTAAAACATGTGCAAAGTCAGGTGAAGTGAGTCTGGATAAAGGTTTCCGTGTCAGGCAGCAGGAAGTTTTTTGCTACTTACTGGACTGATCAGAAGCCCATGTGATACGAACAAAACATGTCGATTTGGAGGCTGTGGATAAGGTCCTTACAGTTTGCTTGTGTTTTTTGTTGTTGTTTTAATTTTTCACCCTACTGGATTGCACAGAAGCAACAAAACATCCTTACATACAATGCCAAGTAAGTATGGGGTAGAGGATGATGCGAACAAATGTAACTCCTCAAAACTCACTGTTATCCACTGGTTATCAAGTAATTCATTAGCAGTGATTCGGTGAGCAGGATCTACTCTCAGAAGAAGTCTCAATACTTGTTTTGCTAGGAAAAAAAACAACACTCTTTGATACATCTCATTTCTGTTAACAATAACAACTCAATACACTTTCAACTGAGTGCTTTAATTCAGCAGAGAGTATTTTACTTACAATGCTATGAAATTATTTGATGATATCATTTATGTGAATTTATTTCTTAGCATCAATTTCACTTTTCAGAAAAGGCACGCTACTTAAAGGCAAAAAAAAGAGATCACAACTACATTTGTGGAATTCATTGCAATGCTATCGGCATCTGTTTTGTGAGAGCATTATATACTTACCAGCCTCACTAACTGTTTCCCAAACTGCATTTTTAAAGCACAGGTCTCCCTTTCTTATTAGTTCAAAAAGCTTCTCTTCTAAGCTTGCTGTAAAAGGAGGTTCACCACACAGTCTGCAAGAAAATTAGGGTCAGTGAATGGAAACCGACTATTTTTCACCACTGAGACAAAAACTATGTATTACTGGATCCCTGCAAAATCAAAAAGTTAGCATGACTGCCAAGGCTTTAGAAGAACTCCACAAAAGTGACTCAAGTTCTGAAAAATACGTCACTCGGAGAGATTTAAGGGAAAGAGGGTATGAGGTTGAAAGGTGATTTGATCTTGGTCACTATGTATCCACATAGGGAGAAGATAATTGATCCTGTATGGATTTTTACACTAGGAGTCAAAGATATAAAAAGATCCAACTTAAAGCTGAAAATAGACACTAGAAGGAAAAAAAAAAAAAAAAAAAAAAAGAAATTAAACTGAAAATACAGTATTTTGCTGTTCTATAACTCACTCATCCAAGTCCCCAGGTTAGCTGAAAGCTGACCCACGGCCACGTGTAGCACTTCTGTCATGGGACTTGTTTACTACAAACCTTTTTTTTTTTTTTTTTTTTTTTTTTTTTTTTTTTTAAATTTGCTTTATGCCAAAATATTACTTTCCATAAAAAAAAAAAAGAAAAAAAAAAAAATCACACCCAACAACCCATTCTTTTCAATAATATAACTGTCACTAATCTATGCCCACACCACACACACACACTTTTAGATTCACTGATTTTATAACAATCAGAACTGAAACAAGAAGAAACATCACATTTATCTCAACATTAAATCCAAATCAGCTATCTTCCTAACCACCACTTTTTGGATCAACTACAGGCCATTCGCTCAGTTCAATAAGGAATTGAGCCAATTCAATGGGAATTACTCGATAATAGAATAAAATTTACCTACGAAGTCAAATCGGTTCATACACAGTGGATGACTGTGTCCTTAAGTCCAATGTATTGCTGCACTGTTTAAAGAGTAATGAAATCAGTCCTGAGATCTTAAAATCTAGGAATTATGTATTAGTCAACGTTCAGTCTACAGTTTTGGGGAAAAAAAATTTCTTTTTTCTTCACTGGATAGTAGATCAAAGCAAGTGTCATTGAGGGGAAAACAGATATAAGCCTTTAATATTACAAAAATGTGCTTTTCAGAAAAAAAGAAACATAAAGCAGAAAATAAGTTGCGGAAAAACTCATTTTTAATTTATTGCTTTTTCTTATCATATGAAACACTATCTCCTTTACCTACATAGTGTAAACATGACCTTAATTGGCATAATCTAAACTAAGGGACCAGTAGAAATATAAATATAAAGTAGAAATAAATATTTTTAAAATATTTATAAATATAAAATATAAAATATATTGGAAACATCAAAGATTCTAAGAGATACCTCAAGCGTCCATAGAAGGAATACACGTATGTATAAAAACAGGTGCTGACTGCACTCTTGCAATATATTCCTTGTTATTTCGAGTAAAATATTTAAGCAAATGTGATATCAAAATGTCTGTTAAATCAATTACTCTTTCTGCATCTTCTGTTTCATTTATGTCAATTAGTAGCATTTATTGCAATGGTAACAATAATGATATATTATATACAAAACCAAATTAAATGCATTCCTAAAAATATTTGTGGCAACATCAAATTTGGTGTTTCCTTTTTTTTTTTTTTTCTTTTTTGTATTTGGTTTCTCTATTACCATTACTATTACCAGTAGAACCATCATCTATAAATGATTATTAGAGAATATTCTTTGAAAGTAAATACTGATCTGTGTTCTACTAATCACATCATGAATGAAAAAGCCTATCATGTAATCTGTGTTTTCAATCAAAACTAATAAAGATGGATTAAATTTCTAAAGGATTTTACATTGAACCACGTACATACAACTGACATGCAAAAATTACATGGAAAATACTTTCAAGAAATGAATCCGTCTATCTGTGGCCATTTAAAACACGGAAGAGCCTAACTTCTTCAAGTACATTATTTGCACCAAACTATGTTTTTAGTTCTACTCTCAAAACACAGAAGTAGCTTCTGAAAAAAATGGAGCTGTCACAACCTAGTGAAGGATGTCTGTCACTTAATATCAAAAGACAAAAATACTGTGGAATTTGTTTAACATGACTTCGATTTTTAATTTTAAGGTAAAACACAAAAACTCACTTTCTAGCACATTTCTCCCCAAACTTTTAACCTCAGCATTACTTACAACAAAAACTGATCCTCTTTCTTTATCCCCTAGTTTTGCTTCGCCATCTCCCTCGGGACTGAAACCGCCCGGGGCCGCCGGGCACAGAGTGGGGCGGCAGGAGCGCCTCCCTCCCAGCACGGCTCCCGCGGCGCCTGCGCTGGGGACGCTGCTGCCGCTGCCGCAGAGGGGCCTGGGCTCTCCGCAGGCTGAAGCCGGCGCAGGCAACGGGTAACTCAGCTAAAGGCTGCAGGGGAAGCAGGGGAAACGCGTCACGCCGAACCCGGCAACTCTGCGAGGGAATTCTCCTGTCTTTAGAAAGCACCAAAAGCTGCGTGCTTTCTTAAGCGGTTTCTTACTCCTGCGATGTAGGAAGTCACGTGTTAGGCACGTGCGACTCTCCCAGCGCAGGAAGGTTTCCAGGGAGCCTTCCAGGGGCCGGGGCCCCCGGGCACAGGCCGCAGAGCGAGAACGCTGCGCAGCAGGGATCAGCGCTCGCCCTCTCCCGTCGCACACGAGCGCTCGGCCGCGCTCCCGAGGGCGCCACGCAGCACGGCGCTTGCTGCTCCGCTCCAGCAGCGTGCCCGCACACCTCCGCATTTTAAGGGATTTCCTTTTTCGGTTACTATTGCTTATGTGTCTATTAGCATGCGTTAGCACAGAAATGAAATGGGAAATAAAAAGCACACCTCCATTTAAGTTACGTACAAACACCAACCACGCTGGCACTGCAGCGCTACGCGGGCAGCCCCGGGCGTGATCAGCACTGCTGGGAGCAGGAGCTCGCGAGTCACCTCAGGGCTCTGCTCCCCGCGCAGGACAGGTCGGCCCGCGCGCCACGAAGGGCCGGCACTAACCACGGCCTGGAAGGGTCACGGCGGCGCCGGGAGCAGCGACGGCCCTAACTGCACCTTCAGGCCCATGCGAGGAGCACCACAAGCACACGCCATTATTCCGGAAAGCAAGAAAAGTAATTTGCAAAAACAGAATTAAAATCAGAGGATGATCTTACGGCTTTTGTATTACTATTTTCAAATTGAGCAATAAAAAGCAGTGTGAATTGTATTAATTCACACACAATATTTTCATTCTTGTGTAGCAGACACAACAAGAGGTGAATTAATGTTACTTTGTTCTGACACTATTGTGATTACAAAATGCTAATTTTCAAATATATTTATACTGCTAATTAAGGCAGCAGGTCCTGCAATCAGCACAGGTCACTGCTCGGAACGTCCCGAGTTCTGAGCTGGGAAACGTGCCCATGGCAGCCGCTGCTCCGGTTGCTCACTAGCCAATGAAACCAGCCCATTTTAAGTGCCCATTTCGTAGTATTTTCTGTTGTACTATGCTGTGCAAATCCTACTACTGCAATGCAAACGTTAATACCATGAAGCACAACGATAAAACTCATTTTGTACCAGCATGAAGTTTAGAAATAAACAAAATAAAGGCAATAAAGCTACAAACACTTCATCATGCTGACACAAGAAGAAAAATGGGCTAATTGTACAGAAAAGAAATATAGAGTGAGGGGAAAATAAATCAGAGAAAAATCCCCAAAAGAGGAGATTATGAAACTGCACGCTTGTGTCCAAAGTCTTCAGCTATAAAAGAAATTGTTTGTACGTAACAAAAGTAAAGGAATAACAATACAGTCAAAGCATCAACAAATGAAATGGCAAGAGTTGATGTTCTAAGACATCTGCACTAAAGCATCAGCTAGGGGCATCTGAGAGTAGAAAAAAACTGAAAGAGGTTTAAAAAAATGCAAAAAAATTAATGAGAAAAAAATAGATCCTCTGCCCACAATGTGACCTTTTAATTATCTGTTTCTCAATTTTAACTGCATAATCCAAACCGGTGTTTATGTGCTTTGCTTCATCTTGTTTTCAATTACTGGGTTATGTTTAGATGATATTTGGTAGCATATGCACGAGTGGTTATTTTGCAGCTAAGATAAATCTTACAAACCATGAAAAACTTCAATAAAAATACGCATGCAGGGGAGCGCCACTTCCTCCTCTAAAAGGCAGCCGGCTTTGCTGCCTTCCCAAGGACATCGGGCGCGAGGAGACCCGGCAGCCTCGGAGCGTCGGCGCTCAGAGCTCCGTGTGCGGAGGCGCAGAGGAAACCCCCTTGCCCGGACGGTCGGGCTCTGCACCCGCTCAAGGCTTTCACCAGTACTGTGTAAATCAGCACCTTGCTTCCCACACGAACCTCCAGCCAACACGTGCGGCGAAAAAAAGGCTTAAGCCCTCAGTCCAGTTTTAGAGTATTGCACAGCAATAATAATAATACCAATAATAATGTAATACCATGTCATTTCACAATTATAAAATAGTTCATAAATCACACACTGTATGTTTTACTTTCAAATAAAAATTTGTAATGTTTACACACAAGCAATTATGAGACTACAGTCATTTGTTAGGGTTTGGCACACAGGTTTACTTTCTATTCCAATGCCAAATTGTTAAGTACTTGTATTATAAATGGGTCTGTACATTTTATATTAGTTTTACAAGCTACTTACAGCATGTACATAATGACACCTATGCTCCAAACGTCACACTGCTGGCTGTAGTCATGGGCACTGATAACTTCAGGGGCTGCCAACCAAGCAGAAAAAATAGTATTAATAATACAAAAAAAAAAAAAAAAAAAAAAAAAACTTTTAAATGCTTAAACACAAAGCATGAAGAATGTGCTGATGTGGTATAATTTATTCCCATATGTAAAGAGGAACCAACAGCAGATGTTTAAATGAATAATGTACAGACCTTAACAATTCATGCTGACGTGTCCTCACTTTTATCATTTAGCTGTTAAGGGGGTGGTGACACTTTGACATTAGCTGTGTGATTAAACTTAGCGTTGTTTTTCCCCACAGTAAGTTATTAGAGCAGTATTCATAAAAGGCTGGCTTGAAGGACTGCAAGATACCACACGAGCTTCACCGGTCCCTCCGAAATAAGTGCAGCACACAAGAACATCCATCTTTTGTAAGACACCGCAGCCTCTGTTTACACTTACTAGCTGGAATACCTCACATAATGAACAAAATCAATGCCAAAATACTCTAAAAATATTCACACTGTTTTATTTATATCCCAGATCAAAAATTCACATATTGTAACGTATTCACTAATCACTTCGTATCATTTCAGTCAGATGTTAAAGATGCTGCTTCGGGGCCATCTTGCTAATCTTTTATCTCTTAAATTGTGGTAAATGTAGTCGTGAGATCACAGCAAAACTTGTGGTTTTCACTTCCAAAATCAATGAGGATTTTTGCCCCAGGAAGAAACAGAAAACTAATTCCTTTCCGTAAGAGAAGTACTAATAACAGAAACTATTTGGCGTTTTTCCCAACAACTCATAAAGTTTGCTTGGACGTCACCTCAGTTACTAACGCTTTATGTAGGTAACCAATTTCAGCCATTTATTTACTAGGTAAAGGAACTAAAAAATATACTTAATATTTTGATAATACCATAAGTGGAACATCAAGACTTCAAAGGAGACTTTTTATTTTTAATATTGCCAAACTGACCAAAAACTACAAATCCAAATATTACCTCGTATTTAGCATATTATTTTGCAAACATTTTAGACTAGCAATAATTCATGCTATTAACACCAGGGCTGAAATACTTATTCTACACAAAATAAAATCACTAAGCTGGGGAAGTCCTACAGCTCGATCTCCAGAAAAATATACTGAAAGGCCGAATTCTCAGCTGATTGAATTCCATTGATTTCACCAGAATTGCACTACCAAAGCTTACACCTTACAACATGTCCATGTGTGTAATGAGAGCTTGCAATTCCAGAATGATGCTCTATGAAGGAATAGATACAAAAAATATTACATTTATTAATAAACCAGGCTGGCTATATCATGAATCTCTTTAGGCCTCAGACACAAAAGAGGAGCATGAAGGAAGTGCAATAAGAAAAGAAGGAAAACAAACACAGAGGGGCAAAATTTCAAAGGAAAATTACGGAGCAACCAGTAAGGCACCTAAGTAAAAAATGAAATAATCTGTTAAGTGTATGGGCAGCACAAAGACAAAGACTAAAGAGACCGGCATTGCATTCAGCCATGAAAGCTGCTGAGAGATGATGCGCAGAAGGTAAATGTATTTAATGTCTTCTTGCATCCATCTGAACCAAAATGTCAGCTGCAAGCAGGGGGTGGCCCAGTCGACATCAGTGACAAAGGGGCAAGACCTCAGCTTTCAACAGAAGCAGAAGGTTAGCAAGTACTTAGGTTGGAAAAACTTAAATCAACTGTAACTGATTAAATCAATTCTAGAGTATTTTAAAACCTGACAGGACTTTTCAGAGCTTTATTGGTTCAAGAACTTGTTGAAGACAGAAAAAACACTGCAGGACTGAAACGAGCAATCAAGGCATCTATCTGTAACAGGGTGGAAAGGATGGCATCAAAGAACTGCAGATACATCCCATTAATTTTAATTCCCAAGAAAACATCTGAAATAATAAAAGAAAACAGAGAGGTAACAACCATTACATGCACTTGTCAGGAAAAGTACTCCCTATAGCACAGGCTGACAGGCTTCAGGGCTGGAGGAGGAACACTGTATCATTTATTCTCATTTTAGGAAGTTTTTTTCATTCTGCTTCACATAACTTTTTAAATATTATTTTCTCAGTTAAAATATCACACAAGCAATGTACATGTGCTTATAAAGACTATTCTCAGAAAGCAGCAATTTCTCGCTCACGGTCAAAGTACCGGCTGCAATAAGGAGTGTTTTCTAAGTGTCTGTCCAGGTACGATACTACTCAGCTGATGACCTAGGCGCTCCAGGAGAGAACACGCCGATTACATCTGAAGACAACACGGAGCGAGGGGCGACGGCGCGGAGGGGCGAGCTCCGGCGGCACGTGCGCGCAGGGCAGCCTGCTGGGCAGCAGGTCAGGGCTGCCACGAGCCACGCGCTGAGCGCGAGCTGCCTTTCAGCACAGGCTGATGGTGCCTCCGCAAGGCGCGGTGACAGTAGCCAGCCGCTCCAGTACAAACCCTCCACATACAGCTGCCCTCTCCGAGGGGGCAGAGGCAAACACTCCTTCCTTCTTCTGGCACGGAAGCCTATCCAAATCACTGGTTAACGTCTCAGCTAGGTACTGCGCTTCTCTTTGGATACTCCACTTAAATAAATTATGTACCCAAGGGAGCCTGGCCAGCCAATCAACACGACAGAAAACCAGAAATGAGGGACAGGACTGGGAACATTTGTGTTATTCAACCTGAAGAACAAACAACCACGGGAGAGGTGTGGTATCACACTGCAGAAAAAAGGAAGGTGCGACCTGTTCTTCATATCCAGGAAAGGCAGGGCAAGAAATAGTCTTAAAGTGCACAGTGTGATTCCCGTTTCCCTTCCTCCTGTGCACATGCCCCCACCACTTCCCCTAGGTCAGCTCCAGAAGCTACGTGCACGCAGGTGAGTTAACTGAAGTCCTGCAAGGGGAAAAGCCCTCAGGTCGTGGCCTGAAAGCATCTGTTAAAGCTGATGGCAAACTGAATGTGCAGGGCACATTCGCAAAAACTGCATGTTCTTGAGTCCAGATTCTTTGGGCAGTAGCATCTGCTGTCAGTCGCGTCTAGGCTTTAATTTCCAGGAATCTCCAAAGAGGAAATAAAGGATGGGACTATTTTAATACTTTCAGCTCTTTAAAAAAATGAAGGAGTAAGAATAGCAACAGAAAGAAGGAATGTGTATAGACAAACGTACCCAAAGTTTATGCACAACAAATCATTGCTTCTTTTCTTCAAAGGCTCATTTATCTACACTCCAGTTTGCTAAACCAATAGGTCTAAATAACACCCACGACTATTAAAAGAAGCCTCATCAAAATAAGAGCTACTCATTATCCTTCCCTGAGCAGCAATGTAAAGATCTATGCAGTCACTCTGTTTATCTACCAGACATATATTCCTCAAAATACAAAAGCTAATAAATAACAGCAGAATGAAACATAATTACTTCACAGGGAAGATCATCCCATGATGCTGTTTGATAAAGGTATCATCCAAAATGTGGTTTCCACATCCATTCCACAAAAAATATAAAGAAATGACATTTTTCTGAAGGACTAAAATCAGAGCTTGTAAGTCACACACCGTAGCACCCTCTTCTCAGAGTAGAACTGAGAAAATAATCCTAACTGAATCACTCTCTCACCTCCATCATTCTTGTGCCCAGCAGCAGCCACCCCTTAGAGTCCTTCTAGAGAAGAGGAAGAGCTTAAAGGTACCTATGGCTTTGTGATGGGGAAAGATCTAGTGAGCTGTAGCACACAGGCATTATGGAGCTCTGTACTTACCCATGTACATAGGAGTCCCACAGATAGACTGAAACACACTACCACCAGCCTTTTGCACTGCTAAACCAAAGTCAGTCACCTAGTAGAAAAACATACTGTATTAAAACTAGCAGCAAAGATGGAATTTTTAAGTTCTTTGGTCCAGCTTAGAATGCACGGTTTATATTGAAAACAAGTCAGAGAAAAAACAGTAGAAGTTAGCTTTCCCTTCTCCCTGCTTCTTTCAGAAAGATAGGCAGCTTTATGTCAAACACCACTATGGTTGTCTTTTCTGGGCTTTTTTTTCCCCCCTCCCCCACTGTCTTAACCTTTTTTTTTTTTTTCCTGGGATATTCTTTTCCTTGACATTCAAATTCACATTAAAATAAGTGCCCTCCAAAGACATTGGGCAAATTCCCATTTATCATTTTACACTTTCCTGTGAATAAAGCAACAAAAACATATGGAAGACAGAGACACTACAAGGCTGCAGGCAAGCAGAGATAGAGCCAGAAGTTAGAAGGTCAAGAGAAACAAAATCACGTTGCTGATTCAGAGTGCTGCTTGTAAAGAATCTAAACAAAACCCAGACTGTCAAAAAAAAAGGGGCAACTTTGGACAATAGTCCTTCCTCAGAGCAGCAGCAACATGAAGCAGCAAAGAGAAATGACTGAAAACATGTCCCCATGGTGCCCACCCAAGAGGGAGATGATCCTTGGCAAGGAACAAAGCAACGAAGCAACAGGACTCCCTCCTCTTTTCTCTCAGCAGCATTTCAGGGTCAACTACTCAATGAGTTAAGAGCTCTGGTCCGTTGAAAAATGCTTCTCCTTTCATGCTGCTGAAGGTATTTACAGTTGTCCATTGGACCTGGATTCTACCGTCACTCAGATGGGTCTTTAAGGAAAAGAGGATGAAAAAGGAAAACTTCCTCTGCTGGAGACAATTTTCTGTGTGTTGTTCTACTGGTCTGAAACAGACACTAGAGACAACACCAACATTCAATTCAAAGGTAAGACTACAAAATTTGAACTAAAAAAAATGGAGAGAGTAACTTGTGCTTTCGTTTAAGGTGAACCAAATGAATTTTATTCTATGTAGAAGTAGTAAGAGTGAGCAGAGTTAAAAAAAAAAAAAAAATATACACACACACACACACACACACACACACCAGGAGGTGTCTGTGGCTGGGTTTCACTTATAATCCTCCCTGCACCTCCTGGACAAAAAGAGAATCATAAAGATTCAGGAAGGTTGTACCTCACAGCCGAAAACAGGACAGTGTGAATCTTGGCCTTATGTTTAACATTAGCGGCCTCTAACCTGAAAACTCTGGACCTAGATAGGAAATAAATGTAGAACTGTGATGAAGAAAGAAGAAATGACAGATTTTGGTAGTTGTTGTTCCAAATAGATAGACAAAGCAAGACTATGCAACAAGAGTAACTGCTGGCCACAACTGTGTGTATTGATGGAAGAGGTATACTGAGTATAAGGATGGAAAGTCTGTTGATGAACCAGCAGGCCTTTATCAATGTCCTCACTGCCTCTAGCATTTCCAGGAAGAAAGGTACAAACTGCCCCAAGCTGAAGGAGATAAGGAAATTCAAAGTTATGTTTCTCAAAATGAATATAAAAATACAAGTACATTATATAAAATGTACATTATACATTATGTACATACATTACGTAAAAATACACAGGGTCTAAGATACATAGTAAACTGGATTCTGTACCCTGGAATTATTCCATCATGAATTAGTCAGTTGCCCACACTCTTGTATGGGCTAAAACACTTGTCAACATGCACCTAATGCAGTAGATTGACAATCCAATACTTTTTTTTGGCAGGGTTATTTTAAAAGATGCATACATTTTCACAACTATTAAAATTCTAAATCAGTAACCGATAACTATCATGTGATTTATTAAGCATCAAGAACCAGTTCTTTCAATGAAAACAAGGTGTAAGCACATGGCATATTGTGTTTGGGTAGGAAATATTTATTAATATCCAAAAATTCCTGTGATATGTTTTGTATGTCAATCAACTGCATAACCTAAATAGGCTTTTTTTTTTTTTCTCCTCCTCCTCTCTAAACTACTAACAGATAAACTATATGGATAATTTCAGAATTAATTACATGTTAGAGTTCCTGCTGACTTACTGCAGCTAATGGCTTGGAACTATCCTAATGCAGACCTGG
>VZSV01000001.1:2769646-2794594 GCA_013398735.1 Nothocercus julius | reverse complement strand
TTTTTTTTCCTCATTAATAACACCATTTAGTCGCTCATTTCAAAAGCTGCTAATAGGTATTGAAATCAAGTCCTCAGGAATACCTGGAGATTAAAACCAGTGCTAGAAGCAGAACTACTACAATTGTACTCTTACCTTTATGTTTAATTTCATTTCATTTGCTTCATCGATGTCACTGCTTTTAACTAAAATGTTTTCCAGTTTTAGATCTCTATGAACAATATCTGCCAGGAAAGAATAAGAAATAAAATGTTATCAGTTGCAGTGAAGATATTCTGACAGAAATGTTTTAGATTATTTTGAATGAAGAATTTCTTTGAGCAATTCTAGACTATTTTACTCTGAGCTACTGGAAACCTAAAGAAAAGTATCTTTCCCATTTTTGTCAGGGAATCATATAGGTATTTCAAATCTGGGTCAGATTTATATCCACTGCTCCTGTAATGCAGGGAAAAATTCACACTGCTTCAGTCTTATGTATCAGCTGATCAGCCAACACCTAACAAAACGTAGGCTTTACCTTGTATGCTTATCAAACTTACATGTTTACATACAAATGTACACATTTTCATAACCACACTTTTTTTCTTAACCAAAAACACTAGGTGGCTTTGCACAACAAACAACAGCTCAACAATAACAGCTCAACAGCTGCAATAAACAGACACAGCCTTAAACATTCCATACACAAGGAAGTCTCAATCTGTATTGAAAAATGGTAAATAAAGGATTCCTGCAAGTGTTATGCTCTAAGACAAAGACGAAAAAGTTCTGTAGAAAGAAGTCCAGAAGTACTCATAGGATATGTCAGCTCTAAAGCTCTGAAGTTTTAGATGAACATGTTGATTCTGTCATGGGCTGTGCAGAACTGTAGCACTTCCACGTAGTGGATGAAAATGCTTAAATTTACCAAACCCTAAGTGCAAGAAAGGCTACTAAGAGATCTCAAAGCACACCACCTTTGCTATTTTTCCCTTCTGCAATAGACTATACACTTAACTACTAAAAGAAATTAATGTTATAATGCAAAGCAGTCATAAGTTAAGAAACAATAATACATGCTATTATCTGATAGTACAGAAATAGAAGAAAATGGTAGCAGTTATTACAAGAAAAAAAGTGCTTTTAAAAATCATTCATGTAGTATATTTTACTTTTTTACTGGAATATTTTTATACTATTAAATAAGTAATAGAAAAGAACAGCAATCTGTAACTGTTGTGGAGCATACGGACACTCAAAATGATGAACACAGAGGAAAGACAGAGAAACTTAATTACCTTTTTTGTGCAGATATGCTATTGCTGAAGCAAGACTCTGAATGATGTGCCTTGTCTCATTTTCTGTAAAGTGTCCTTTACTGTGAAGAATGTTTTTCAGTTCTCCATCCTCACAGAGCTCCATTACAAGATACATCCGCTAATGTTAATAAAGAGACAAAGTAATGATTTTCCTATTTCCGAGTTCAGTATTTCTTTTAAGGTTATAACAACATATATAATTGCAGTGCTCCAGATGCAGCAATGACCCAGATTTTATGAACATAAGGTAAAAAGACAATTACACTGCCCCAAATATTACCAATGTCTGGAGTACACTGATATTCCAATGTACTCCAAATTCTCCAAAATCAAGGATTTCCCTTGATGGAAACTCTTCTTGTCCTCTGTTCAACTGCCAGTTTAAGCTTCTGACAACAGTGGCTTAGAAGGAATTTAACAGAAAATAAAAAATAAAGATTCCCACAATCTTTTCATCAAGAGCTGTGAGAAGATTTGTCCCATGTGACAATAGTGTGACACATAATGAGGAGTTTTCTTGGAGCAGAGATCATTTATTTGTTTGCTTGTTTGTCACTCTACCAATGTGGGTATTAATACTAGGTGTTACAATTAATGAAATCTTACCTTTGGTGTCTCATACACTTCTTCTAAGTGTATTATATGTTCATGGTTCACTCTTTTTAAGATGTTTACCTCCCGTTCAAGTAATTTCATAGCAGAGCTTCCAGCCTTAGTTATTAATAGAAAATACATTGTCCAGACATCATAATAAGCATTTTTAAAGAACAGCAATTTATTTAAAAAAAAAGTGATAGCACGTATTTTAATAAATTAGATTTCAAAACATCACTACAGTAACTCCTACTGTATTTCAGGATTGCTTCAATTAATCCAGTAAATTTAGTCTTTAAGACCTTGTAATTTCAAATACACAACTCTGAAATGTCTAGGAAGCTTTTAGACACAGGAGTATCTACGCATACAAGCATAAGCATCTTCACCCTATCCAATGGCTTAATGTAACTCTATGACTTAAATAAAGAATATATTTAACGCACCTTTACAATCAACAAAAAATGAAGATGTTGGGGCAACGGACTTAAATAAAATGTAATTATTCATATTGTAAGCTGACCAGCTCCATGGAGCTGATATTCCATAACCTCATGAATATATAAGCAAGTACAAATGACCACAAAAATTATTTTACAGAGCACCAAGCATACCTGTAGCCAAAAGGAACAAGGCGGATTTGGTTTGGTATCAATGAGACGAAAGAATTTAATCTACCCTTCATGACAGTGTCCAATTTAAATACAATCAGACCCAATATTACCATGGCTGTCACACGATGACAGGGACTGAAGTACAGTATTTTTCTAACTAGTTTAAGAAAACAAAATTTTAAAGAATTTATTATTGCCAATATAACAGCTTGAAAAATTCTGCATGATATCAAGGCTGCTCAGAGATCGTATATATAAAAAAAAAAATCCCATTAAGAGAGTTAAGGAAGATTTTAAAACAAATCACTGATCTACGTGCTATTTACCTTTTTCCTGTTGACCTTTTTAATAGCCCATTTTTTGCCAGTGCCTTTGTGTTTCACTTCTATTACCACCCCAAAGCTGCCTTGTCCTAGTTTCCTTCCAAAAGAATAGATTTCCTAAAGAAAACAGAGAAACATATAAAGTACAGTTTTTATTTTTTTTAAAACAGACAGAATTTATTAGCCAAGAACATATAGCTCATAAAACTAGACTTTCCAATTTAAATATTTAAAAGATATCTGTAGTGGTAGAGAAGCTGTGTGATCTTTCAGTGAAAATACTGACAGCTTTTCACACTGCTAGCGTGGACAGCGACGTTCAGATCCAGGGCAACAACAGGCGCGTAAACATCATTTCCAAAACAAAAACCTTGTTCTCCCTTGGTGCCACTGCCGCTGCACCCGCAGCGTGGCTGCGATGACAGCAGTCCTGCTGCTTGGGCTTCTTCCGTCACAACCGAGGAGTCAACGGCCCC
Organism: Nothocercus julius; assembly: GCA_013398735.1. Classification (NCBI taxonomy): domain Eukaryota; kingdom Metazoa; phylum Chordata; class Aves; order Tinamiformes; family Tinamidae; genus Nothocercus; species Nothocercus julius. The sequence continues at coordinate 2,791,286 of VZSV01000001.1, read as the reverse complement.
GTCGGGGCTGCTCAGGCTCCCGCGGCGCTCGGCCTGCAGCTGCACGGGCAGCCCCAGCAGGCGCTGCCTGCAAACACCTGCCATGGTTCTGGGAAATGCCCACCAGCTTTGCAGGAAATCATGTGCATTTCCAAGGAACATCCCCTCTGCTTTCCAAGGATATTACCTTACCTTTCTAGGAAATGCTCCTCTTTTACAGGGAAGTGCATTCCTCTTCTATATGCTTCCTAGAAATTCCCCCTCTGTCTTCTAAGAAATTATCCCATATGCCTTCTATGAAAACTCCCCACAACTTTCTAGGCATCTCCCCCGTCTCTTGCCAAGAATTTCTAAATGTGCTTTCTAGGAATCAACCCTGTGATTCTAGGAACTAACTCCTCTGTTCTCTAGAGGTTGTCCATATGCTTTCCAGGAAATCCTATCTCTGCTTTTCAGGAATTTCCTGTTGTTTTCTACGTTTTTCTATGGAAACACCATTTTTACTTTCTGGAATTTCCCATATGCTTTCTGGAAAACTTCGCTTTGCTCTCTAAACAATTTCCCCTTTCTTTTCTTAAAAATTCTCTCATGTGCTTTCTAGAAATCCCCCTTTTCGCTTTCCAGAAATTTCACAAGTGTTTTAGGAAATCCCCTTTTCCTTTCCAGGAATTTCTCCTGCTACTTTCTACAAGTTCCTTCCTTCTGCTTTGTAGAAAAACATTCCACACAGCAGAAAATTCCCCTCTCATCCCATCCCATTCTGCTTTCCAAGAAACTCACTTTCTGAATTCCACAAGGCCTCTCCTTTGCTTGTTTTGGACTTCTCCCAGTGCTTTCCAGGAAAACCTCCTCTGCTTTCTAGGAATTTACTTTGGTGAAAACCACACAAACACCCTCCCAGCTGATACTGGGCTACCACTTTATTTTCCTGCATTTATCCTCCTTTTCTAGCACGAAATTCCAGCTTGGAAGGACAGAGGGTGTGTCACATACTCAGCTATTTGCCAAGGACTTCTGGCAGCCCTGGAATTCTGACAGGGAAGCCCAGGTTGATGAGGACCTATGGAATCCATTAGGGAGTCCATTAGTAGGCGTTGCAGCCAGGAACTCTACATACCTGGATAGCAGCTCCATCGCTTACTCGCGTATGGGGGATCTTGACTTCTGCGCTATGGCTGCGACTTGACTGCGGGTACATTTTTCTGTAAGGTTCTCTTAGCTCCAATTTTGGCATCTTCATGGGAAAAGGAAGCACTATTAAGATGCAGTATTCAAAAATTCTTACACAGTTTCAGATGCATCAAAATCCAGTCCACGCTATGGTATATAACATAGAATAGTGCACACTAAATATTAGAAAAGATGTTAAAAAAAAACAAAAATGTATTTATAATCTCATGCAAACTCAAGACAAATAGAAAGCTGTGGAAGATTAAAAAACTGTACCAAACTCTGCAAGAATTTTTTTTTTCTTTTTTAATCTTTTGCAGAGTTTTGCTGCCTCTTTTCATATTTCACCTCAGTGTAAACTGGATCTACTGCTTTATGGACAAATGAAATGACTTGGTCCAGGATGAATTAGAAATGAAGTGACTTAGTTAAGGCTTATAATTACATTTGTCAATGCAGCAGAATTCTATATAGCTAATTCAACTAATATGTTAGAAATGTTGCAGAATATATTTTAAGTAGTGCGCATACAATTTTAATAGCATAGAGTCTGTTCTATCCTACATTGTTAAGTTTTTTTCAAAAGATATGTTAAAGAAATCATGACACCTCAATTCCCAGAAATTTCATTTTTCAATAACTATACGTAACTTACTAGAATGGCTGAGTACAAAGAAAAGCAATAAAGCCCATTTAAAACGAATGTAAAAAAATTAACTGTACTTTTAAATGCTCCAAAGAGCAGAACATTTACCAACAATATCTGAGACAGGTTAGTAGGGTCAACTGTATAATTAACTTACTTAAAGCTAAGCATATATTCAAGTATCCACGATTTTTATTGTTTGCAAATTGTTTGCTAAACATGGCACTTCATCTTTGGCAGAGATATTTACAAGGTTGTGAAGGGAAGAGGAGGGAGAAGCAAATTCTTAATTACAGTAGGTGATGGAATAATCTGAAAAGGCTGGAAATCAAATGAAGAAAAACATTTGCCACTGCCAAAAAAATACCTACTGACTTCTCTGGTCAACTTAGGACGACGACTTTGCTGGGAATCCAGAGATGATAAGTTTAGCCAGCAGCATTTAAGTGCTAGTTATGAAGAAAACAATGCAAAACAAAAGCTTCTCTTGTGCCTATGGAAAGTCACTATCTATGTCTGTAATGGAGGATTTGCACATTAAAAATTGTTCTTAATAAATTGGTGTTCCATGAACATAGTACTAAACACAAGCCGCTTGCCTTTTTACAAAAACGAGTGCCATTTTAACCTAATTTCCTCACACATTTCCATTTAATTCCTATCAGATCTAAAACTGTGTTCTGTTCATTTGACCAGCAGCCAAACAGTCAAATAGAAAGTTACTACGTGTTCAATTCCTAGCATTAACAGGGATGACTCTTAATTGATAACTGATTCAACAAAATGTGACACTTCTCTTGCAGTAGCAACAAATATCTGTATCTCTAACTTCTTTGTTAAGACTTTTCTTTCTTTGTTCTCATATTAACCACATTTTTCATACAACTCACAGAAGTAAATAATTGCTTGTATATTCAGATATTACTCATTTAAGATAATGGTTACTTTGTATCCATGTATTTAGAAATGCTATCTGAAAGCAGATCCATTTACATTAATATCCCAAATGCTGGATTTTTGTCTGAAATTTCAGTTTAAGTGCTTTTTCCAATTTATTCTTTTTCAGATGTACATGTAATACAAACTCCTCCAACAAAAGCTCTTAAAGGCTCCAACTGTAAAATTTCGGAGTCCATAATATTAAAGAGAAGATTATGATGTAAGATGAACATATCTCCAATCAATGCATTAACTACTGCAGGAATGATATAAAAATAGACTCTGTACATCAATAAGAATGGACTACAGAGACATTAAAGACAATCAGTTTTAAATCTAACTTGAGTCTAAATTTTTCTACTTACTCTTACTGTAGTGTAATGTTATTATTTATATACTATCATACAGCTGAAGAGTACCATATTTTAAAGACATCAGAGGGTATAGCGGGTAGCAGGAAAAAAGAGAAAATTGCCTTTCCCATCCAAAATCTGACTCTTAAATCCAAAGCTTGATTTTCACAGTGTGATGAACATGCAAATTTCATTAGTTTGAATTTAATGTGTGTGTTCTCTGTACATCTAACCACCAGGCTAGTTGCATTTAAAATACTACACAGCAAAGCTGTTAGGCATATGACCTCACAGTTCAATTACTTCAGTCAACAAATAATCTCAATTCAGAAAACCACATATATTCACTGAATCTGGGACTGACTAACCTCTGGGTATCACCTGATTATTTCTGACGCAGAAATAGCCAGACCTATTTCCTTAGTCTAACTTACAACTTTATAGTCTGTAAGCAAAATCTAACATATGTTAGGCAATTGCTAAGTGGTCTCCTACAGGCCTAAAGAGCCCTTTGGAGTTAACATTTCTTCATCAGTTTACACGGTAGTAAAAATACATATGGGGCTTATAGACAAACCTTCTGACTGAACAAGTTTGAGAATTAAGATGTGATATCATCACATGAATATCGCCATGAACCATTATACCACTTCAAAAATACTAATTCATCCCATTTCACATATCATCTTGAGGTTAAAAAAAAACATATTATTTGTCTCTATAAATAGTTTTTTTAAAGTTGATATTTTAAGTTAATTTGTTCAATACGTCCTCTAATGACCAGATTGCTCAGTTAATAGACATATTATATAAACATGCTATATATAGACATCATAGATGGTTAATCCTTCTGCTGTAAAATTTGTGCCTTACATAGTTGTTTTAATTACCACTCCATTTGCACTTTCTGTGGAACAAGATTTCTACAACCACTGGAAATAAGGTCACATCCTCAATAGGTGCAAGAGTTCAAAAAAAAATCTCACATAGCCGCTCCTGATACATACTCCTTAAGAGAGTCCACTGGGAAACTCACCCTCACTTTAAATGGAAATGAGCATCTACTCTATCCATCTACACGGAAATGAATATCTACTGTTGCATACAAACTTAATGAATAAATAAGAAAATAAAAAGGGAGATCCAATTCTAATTTGCTTACCTCCTCCACAGAAACCGATTCTTTCAACACGTGAGGCAAGGAGGCATGCAGGGAGGCTGTGCTGTCCCTGGCTGCGTGCTCAGACGTCTCTGGTAACACCCTCCCAGAACACATGGGGTCTTGGTTGCAATAGGGGCAAACATCCTCACGATTGCTTGGTTGAAACGAGGCCAAGCACAAGAAACATGTTACAGTCTTCCCCTGACTGCTTTCAGCCATTTGCCCAGTCTTACATATGCTCTCCCCAAATTAAAAAAAAACACAGCGATTGGCAGGAATCCGTCCACTGCTTGAGGAAACAAAATAAAGCCTAAGTGGTGAGAGGGCTGGTAGAACCACCACCTCGAATCCTAACTACAAGTGTCTGCTGCACTGATGAGGAGACTGATCTGGGCAACACAGCATCCTGGTCTGAGCAGTACATCTGCAAAAAGAAAAAATGTGGTCAAAAACTATACTTCAGCTTATCTATCTACAGATTACTGGTTGGATTCAGGCACAGAAAAAAAGCATTTTTTCCACCTGACAGTACAAACTTCTAACAGATTTTCCCATCAAAGCAAGTGGAATGCAACACATTTTTGAAGGATTCAAAACAGTTCATTAAACCCGGAAAGCTGCTGATTTGGAGAGTCAAATTAAAATGACCTTTTGCTCCTAAGAGGTGCCATGCAAGAACACAATTCAAGAATACTGCCAAGATGGTAACACTGAAAGCACTCTTTAATTCCACTGGAGAGCCATCATTCCTCAGTCTACTTTTCTCAAAAAAGGAGCTGCAAAAGGCTAAAAGGGGTTGAGAACACTAAAAAGGCAGGTTCATCTAAACATCCTGAGGTCAGAAGGCCACGGCTCAGTTCCCCAAGAGGGAGGACAGAGACGAGGCAGCATCTGAAAGGATTATTTAGGGCTATAAGATACCTCTAATTCTTGGAATATGTCATGCGGAAGCTGTCCACCTAAAAGGGAGGAGTTGTGCACGCTCGGATATGACAGAGTTTTAATGCTATTGAGGCGCAGAAAACTACCTGCAATTGCGGACACGGCTTCACTTCTTTCAGGACAGGGACACGAGCACTTGCAGTCATCAAATACGGAGCTCTTACTCCTCATGCTGAAGCAGTCAAGCAGCTGCTGCCCTGCCCAGAGAAATACCAGCAGTTATGAAAAGGAACCTCCCTTGTCTCAGGCAATTCTGGGTTTTAACCACTGAAGACTGTAAGGGAGAAGGCCTTTTAGAGATGACAGAGACAAATGAGCTAAAAGAAGGACACAGGTTTCAAGAAAATGAAGATTGACTTAGGTGAGAGTATACAGCTTGTGTTTCTGCAGAAAGCAAGGACTGTATTTCAGTTTGCACTCTGCAATATATCCTCCATGCCACTACTACTTATGAACCCCACAGAAAAGCTCAGATGTCACTTGTGTATCTTTAAATCTTCATTCCTCTCTACCCTCTCACTTCCCAGATCTCAACTTTTCTTTTAAATGACAGATGGCTTATTTAGGAAACAATAATATAAAATCCTTACATGTGAGTAAGAAGTACTTAAGAGTATGTTCTTTTTTGATATACTGCTTTTATAATGGGAAAGTTTCTAATCTCACTAAATATCCTATATTCTGCAATTTAAATGAAATGTTATTAATACTCTATTTCCATATTTAAGTCTCTGACAATATTAGTGCTCTTATTCCTACCATCCAAGAATTTAACTGTAACGTGATAAAAGTGTTACAATCTTTGATCCTCTGAAACCAGTCAAAGAGATGTCAAAGCAATGCCCAAGGATGAGACGAGCTTAATGATATACAGAAATATTTTTTGTTCTCTTTACATATTCTGAACATATAAAAAAGTCTAAAATTATTAATTTCTTTTATGTTTTGTTTCTGAACAAAGTTTTTGAGTCCTAAGAAATGTTGTTGAACAAAGTAAAATCCTCTATTGGCTAACACACTTCTTTTAATATTATCAAATATTATATTAATATAAAAAAGCAAACCTTAAAAAAAGAAAAGTACTTGCAGCTGCTTTAAATAAAAATATTGCCAAGAGTAAAAATCAAAGTGATCTTACACTGGCCTCTGCTTGAGCCTTCCTTTTCTTCATGCTTGAATCCTATTCCGAGAGTCACATGCTACCTTACAACAGCAGCAGAACAGGCCACAACATCAGGCAAAGCCAAGGCCGACGTCTACAAGCTTTTAATAGAGTATTTTGCAATGTTTTATTAATCACTTAAGCTAGGAACCATAACAACAGATTTAATTAACCAATTAAAGAATGAACAGACGGCACAACAGAAAGTTTTATGGGCAGAAAAAGAATTGCTGTACAGCATCATGCAGCAAGAACACACAGTACTGGTAATAAATATCCAAAGTCTAGTTTGTTCAAACAGCAAATTCTCTGCCTTACTAACTAACAACGACAAACGCATATTTCATACAACTAAAAAGCTGTACAGGAGGAGCAGATAAATATCTACCTTGTTTTTAATAAACAGGGACAATACAACAAGCCTGTGACACAAACAAGACAAGAGCAGAGAGTGCAAATGCTACCAGACAACATCTCTGGGCACCTAGAGGTATTTCCCTACGACACCTGCGACTTGCTCTCTTTTTCCACTGTGAATTAACAACATGATCAAAAAAAACAATCTGAAGGTATTTTTCCTTCATCATCTGAGAGTATTTTTGGTCCTTTTGATCACAGATATGATGGAGTGGGATCCAAGAGGAACACGAGCTCATGCAGATGCATTTAGCTGTTACCTGAGCAGCCAGGGAATAAAAGTAGCCTCGCACCACGAATCACAACTTTCCACCTTCTGCTGCTGAAAGACAGCGAGCTCCTTAGCCCACGTGTCACAATGTAACAGCCTGGACCGTCTTCTGTTTCGATTCCACTATGATTTTTAGCACCTACACTACTTCAGGGCTGGGCCTTAAAGCTTACTGATTACTCTATTTCTACTTTTTGGCACATCTGCTTCCAAACTGAGTCAAAAACTAAATCTTGCCTCAGACAAAACATCTCGTTTGGGATCTGAGAAGTTACTTCAGCATCCTCCTCCAAATTCCTTTATCTGTTCAATTCAGATAATGCCACTTACCACACAATGTTGTAAAATATTAATATACGAAAAAATATTTTGAACAGAGAACATGCCCTGCAAGAGCTATGAATTAATACTGTAGTCTCCTCCTGCAGTGTTATTTATAACAGAACAAGACCTACAGCACACAAAAAGCCAGGCTGTGACTTCAGTATAGCTGGCAAAGTGGGCAAACAAAGCAAGCTGATGGTCTCTGCTTACAAACAGCTCACTCTAAGCTCTTCTATGAAAGTAGCAAAAATATTTTCATGTTACATTGCTTTTCCCCAAATCTGATTATTTAGAAAGAAACACTAGAACTAATCACAGCCTCCTGCTAAGAGAATAAATAAAAAAAAAAAAGTACAGGAGAGACTTACTAATACAGAGAGCTAAAACAGAACAACAACAACAAAACTTTCTGAAGTGATCCAAAATATGTTTTCTAGTGAATACTCATCAGTATTTCTCCACCATTAACTATTAAATAGTCAGTTTTCTTCATGGCCATTAATTTTCTTCTCTAAATTAGCGTATTCCTTAAGTAGACAAATTATTTTCTAAAATATGATTACTGAGTTCAAGGTACAGCTGATACAGGAATATGTTTTTATCTTCAATTTAAACAAAAAGACTGTAATAGTCACATGAAGAAGCAGAATGGATCACATTCCTAAAACGCTGGGAGAAAAGGAATTCTTAAAACTGCATTAATAGATTCCTGGAAAGAAAACACGCTTAGCAGAGGAGTTATTCAGAGAAAACAAGGAGAAAAATACCTGAAAAATGCAAACAAATTCCCCAGAAAATTAAAAAATTACATTAGACCAATTTATTAACAGAGGTACAAGAAACTGGTTACTACAATTAGTAGTTACTCATAATAGTAGTTATTAACACGAATATCTCAGACTTTGATCTAGAACCACCTTTTATTAAAGATCCTAAAATATTGAAATAGGATACTTTCAGAAGCACAAGTGAAAAACAACCACAGACTTTCCATTGATTTTCATTATCAGTAGGATAAAGTTTGCCTCATGGGTCTCAAAAAAAAAAAAAAAAAAAAAGAAAAAAAAAAGCTTTCAGTGTTAAGAGAAAGTCCTCACTAAATAGCAAACATTCATGTGTGTACCACTAAAGACAACCATAAAGACAACCATAAAGACAACCATGCTATACAATCTGCAGCAAAAAAGCTACATTTCCCTTTTGCACAGAGCTAACATCTTAGTCCCTGCTATGAAGTCAGAACACCCACTGGCAGAGGTGAAAGAAACAACTGCAGGATGAAGTTTTACATTTCAAAAGTTTACTTTTGGTCATTTACAAAAAAAAAAAAAAAAAAAAAAAAAAAGATATTGCAGAGTGCTTCCTAAAGGTTATGAATAATGAGGAATTATAGTGATAAATTGCAGGAACCTCAGAGAAACTCGATGTGGCTGAGACAACTACTGTGTGCATTTAGCAGGATGACCTTGAGCCTTTGCTACACGTGCGCTGGCAGATACAGAACAAGTGTAACAACTGGTCAAAGAGGAACACTGCTTGAATAAGCACACTGTCACAGAGACATGGAAAAAGCCATCTATGTCTTCCTTTCTCTGGTGACTTCTTAAGATCCTCCACTGGAACCATAAACACAATGAGCACAATTCAGATTTCACTTACACTAAGAGATATTTATGGTAAATCCAGCGAAAGTCAATGAAAATACTATGCATTTACACCAGGGTCAGTGGGATCAGGATCAACCCCAATGTGATTAAAATCAACAGAGCACATCATCTGCTGATACCGCTGCCCAAGAAATGCAATAAGCTCCAGGCAGGCTATTACCAGATTACACAATCTCACTGACAAGCTGAAGAGCTTGAAAAGCAACTGCAAACTGCAGAGGATTTAATTTTCACAGGCAAAGGATCTTTCAATTAAAAGGACAACATCGTATCATTTCTTCAGTCTGGAAAATAACTTCTGTTCTTTGTTTGGAAAATGCAAGACAGAAACAATCTTGTGCTCTATTCTATCAGGACTGTTTTTTATCTGTGGTGAGCGTGTAGAACATGCAAGCTACATTTTGCTTACAAATGATGGGCCGTACTTATCATGCAACACTGCCAGGGAATATAACATCGTTGTTACCATCATTACAGCTAAGGTAACACCGTAAAATGACTCTGCAAACGGCAGAAACAGTGGCCACTATTTTATTTTGTTCTCACAGCTAGTAAGTCGTAAGACAACATTTGTCCTTCTAGGATCAGAAAAAAAAACTTTGTCTAAATAAGGACTGAGATTATAAAAATTCTGGCAGAGGCAACTGCTAAGAGACGGTGTAAGTGAAAGTGGCCTGGGGGGAAAGTTGGAACTTCCAGAAGCCTGCAAAGACCTGGCAGATTTCTATCATGCAAGCTAAAGCATAACAATTGATTTATTCATTACACAAGCTACCCATGAGAAGTTGACGTATTATTCACCTGGTAAGCTGATCAAGAGAAAGACCATTACTCATTCAAACCTCCACTGTGCTTGGCACTTCCATCCTGCTCTCTGAACTCAACCCTTATTAGAACTTTCTTTTCCTTAACTTTGCCATTCTTGGAAATTTCTGAGTTTCAGTTTTAGCTGCTATTTCCTTTCTGCTATTTTCCTGAAGTCTTGCTCTCTGCATTTCAGCATGCTCAAATGCTCAGTTAATTATTTTGACTAGGCACAAAACTTCACAGCTTTTTAATTGAGAAAAAAAGTCCGTGAATACGCAAGCTTTATTATTTGGAATGATCTTTTTCAGATTATTTGCTCTTAACAGCTACTAAAACTTAGGAAAGCATAGGCTACACTGGTAGTTTTGGGCAAAAAAGAGCCAAGAAGTGTGGACAAAAGGGACACAGCTCCTGATCCAAGATTTGTGGCTGCCTTCCAGCATTCACAATTGCCCTCCTCCAGTCTGGCAGGAATGTGGGGTGAATGTTCACACTCAGAGAGTGCCAAGGCAGCCTGTGATGCTAAAAATCAGAACATAGAGATTTCTCAGTAAAAGAAATTTACTCTGACTCCAACAAAACTGCAGCAGCAGTTAAGTCGAAATTTAGCAGCCTCTACCAGTGCAACTGAGACAATTAGAGAAATGTATTAAATATACAGATAAGCCAAGGGACTGGGAAACAACTAATGAAATATGTGGAAAAACCTCATTCTTCGGCAGCCAAGAACAACAACAAAAAAAGCAGTTCAGACAAGTAAAATTTAATTAATTGGTGCCTCCTGAGTTGTGTTTCAAATTCCTTCTTGTACTCAGTAACTAGAATACCTAACCTAAAGCTGTGACTGAAAAATGTTTCAGTATTAATGCGCCTACCTCAAGGAATTCCACTTGACACTGCAACATACATACCAACATACATACAATCTGCTAGGTATTTATCAGCACACAAGCCTGCAAAAAGGATATTCCATTAAATAAGATTTCAATTTTTATCAGCAAAATAATGAAAACTTTTAGATAAAGAAAGCTATGTTAAGTTGTTACAGTATGCAGTATCAATCAGAAGACAGTTACAGGAAAAATAGTAATTGACACTTTTGCTGTATATGAATAAAACATAATATTTAGAGAGAATAAATAATAACGCCTACAGTAACCATCAAAATACAAACTTTCAAAATGTACAAATATACCTAGAAATATATGTAATTGCACATCTAGCATAAATGCTGTGTTCTTTCAACGCATGCTACACTTTCAAGATTTTTGCAAGTCATGTGTTTTGATTGTGTCATACTACATAGCTACTTGACCGCCTGAGGACAAACTTAGTCAGAAAAAAACTAGAACTTTGTGTCCACAAACTATTATTATAATCTATTATGTTCAGGTCTAACATATTAAGAATCTAAGCACAGCATTAACTGCTGGCAAGTACTGTATTTAATCTTACTGAAAGATTGTACTGTTTTTACTAGTAAGAATACAAAAGTTTCTTACCTACCACTTTTCTAAGTTCTACTTTATCTGCTAAGATGGAATAACTCATCAGAGCTGCGGTCCAGGGAATATTCCATTTGCGGCAGACCACAACCTAAGAGACAAATCCCTAAGTTCAAAGAACTAGGAACTGCTTTGCCTAAAGTAATCAAATGCAAACAAAGACTTCCCTGCAGGAAAAACATCTGGGTAAATGTACACATAACTTCGCTGATAAATACACCAAATAAATATTTTGTTAGCTATTTCAATATATTATTAGATGTCACTATGTTTAAAAATAGAAAAACCTAAATTATTCTTTTATCTTTCATTTGTTCAAACGATTCATGACTTGGGCCTTTCAAATTACAAGGCTCGTCAGAAGACTTAAAAACGTATTAAAAATCCCACCTTCAATTTAAAGGGCAAAATACCTGGAAAATTATGGTTATAATGTCACAAAACCTAATGGAGTATAGATTTCTGCTTGAAGTATTTCATCCAGAAACCTCACTAATCTTCAATCTGTGTCTCCTGAACATAATAAATATTAAAGGTTTGAATGGATTTTCAGAGCATGTTGCACATATCCTGGAACTTCTGAACTTCAGACTACTACTCTGCCTCACCAAAGATACATCTTTGATAACAAATGCACTCTTATAGGATCTTACAAATAGATACCTGTATTAAAATAATTCCAACCAATAAATGTTGTTTTCTTGCACGATATTAACATTTAAACATACATTAACAGAATAGTAATAATAGGCTGAGGGATCACAAAAGAAGGAACTTGGCATACTTGATGATGTGCATAACCATATGCAAAAAGCTGCTTATGAAATAAAACGTACCTGAGTATTTACCCACCTCTTTGGGCAATTCAAGTGTCACAGATCATTTCCCAAGAATACACCAACTCTGAGCAGATGCAGACACAAGGCAAGGGTGGGACAGCAGTGTGCTAGACAGCAGACTTCTCCCCTTGGGGTGCCCAAAGGGCGTGATGAAATGTGACCAAAAGACCTCATCTGAGACTGTAAGATGAAGAATAACAATACCAAAACACTGCAGCCTCATTCAAGGAAATGCCTGGCTGGCCCACTCCAAGAAATACTATCACTGCAGTCACAAGACCCTTCTTCATTACATGCCATGCTCATGGAGAACATTTTTCCTTTGTGCACCAAGATAATAAACACATCAAGCTAGGGACCTATTATCTATTTGGCACAAGTCTATTACTGTATGGTCCAGTAGAAACGTAGAGTACTTTATATATTTCACTCTCCACTGACTAAATTGAAAAGAATTGTAACACAGAGTCTGGATCGCTCTGTCTCAAATTTGGGCAATAGAAAGCTACAGAAAACAGCTACTACAATAAAAATGCATTTACCAGTTATACTACTGAGGCGACAGACACTGGGTCCAAACCGAGGGGCAAGTGCTCCCTCCCATGCACCATGATGCCCTGATTTCCCCATAATTTGGATAGGGAACTAGACCGGAGTGGGAAGTGTCTCCTTCCCAGCACACACAGACAAGTTTCCACAGCAATCGATGTCTCTGAGGAGGCAGAGCTGTGGGCTACAAACTCTGCAGCAGCTTCTGCTCCTGGTGAGGTAAGGCCTCACCTTACCTCTGGTGGTACGGGATGCAAGATGCCCCTTCACACACACACTCCCTCAGCCACCAGCAAAACCCAGAAACTGAAAAGTTGCATGGGCCAAACAACTCTGAGCTACACAATGTGGCCTATGAAAAAAAAAAACAAAAAAACAAAAAAAACAACATGTTGTAAAGCATGAAATCACAAGAGTACTTCTAAAAAAATTTAAACAACACCTGGAAGTCATTACACCCCACACTGGTGAAACACCAAAGATTCAAGACGACACAACTAGCTCAACTGAACCTGAAGAGTTCATTATGGGCGTATTACACCATCAACCTGCACAGATGGCAAAAATGTCTTTTTCAAAGTAAAATACCCAAATAAATTAATCTCCAAGAACCCCTGAAAGAACAAAGCGAGCAAGTAAATTCAGATTTGCCAGAGTAACTTCGCTTTCATACAGAGTCTTTCACCCAAAGTACTTCACAGAGCTTAGACATTATGTGGAAGCTCTATAAACAGAATACGCAAATATCACACAACAACAGCAAGTACGAAAATCCGATTTTGACCTGATGCTGCTTGGGAAATTGCTGGCACCTACCTGGAATCTGGCAAGGACACCAAGCTTTGCATCTCTGCTTGTACAAAACTTCCATGAACTCTCACAGTGAGAGCAGTACAAAAATGCCAGGTTAGCCCCTCATTCAAAAGTCAGCAACAGAGTACAGTAACACAGAACAGAGTGCGCAGAGCATCCCAGTACAAGGGTAACACTCCATTTATAAGAAACTTATGTCACTTAAAGTGGCATTTGTTTACAAGTGTCACTCACTTGTTTACATTTGGGCCATAGGGTCTGCACACAGAGATTTCCACAAAATAGCTGTGGTATTCAGGAAGCAAGAGAGAAAGCAGCAGACCCTCTCAGCAGCTATCACTCCAGATTCGCTGCAGTCACTTTGTTGTAAATAAAAACCAAAAAACAAAATGGTTAAAGCATATGCTTTGAACTCCGTGCACATAGGAAACATTGCAGCTGAGAGAGCTGAGAGAGTTATAGATAACACTTCTCTCACTTCCGTGCCCCTCATATTCAAGAAGCTGTGACAGATCACAATCTCTAAATGAAATTAAAAAATGGAAACAATAGAGGCCTCAAGACCCAGAACACAAGACAAATACCTCCCTAAGAAAAAGGTGATTAAAAACCATCACCGTGACATCTGCAGAGCCTGGCGATTATACCAACTGCTGTAAGAAATTACTAAGTGCAGCTAAGACAGGCAAGTTAATACATGTCAGGCATTATTCCAGGCATGCAATGAAAAGAGCCACAAGTTCTGGTTACTCACTCAGGGTGGGAGGGATTTCAAGAAAATTGCCTTTCAATGCATTCAGAAAATACACTGACTTTGATGCCAAAACTATGCTGTGATTAGGCGCACAAATGAAGTTGTATTTTGTGACATGCAAGATCAGAAAGGTCCAATTGCAGTTACTTGGCTACTTTGTACAAAAATACTGAATATGAAGCCAAAAAGTAACTGCAAATGTTTAGGATAAGTGCAACCTAAAATTCCAGCAGCCAGTCACAAAGGTACATACTGCAATCCACAGCTAAATGGGCTGTTTTGGGCTATGTCTAACAGCATCATTCCTTACATCCACAAGGTGGCATCTTTATTCTACTTTTTCTTTCTTTAATAGCCTGGCTGGGGCTGACCTATCATTTATAAAAATACTGTAACCTCAGCCGAAAAGTGGAGGTCACCATATTAAGACATGTTAGAATTTATAGACAGAAATCAGCAATATTTCTTCCTTTACAATCAAACATTTATTGATTTTACCATTTAGATATAAACCAATTTGCAAGTCATGGTTTCTATTTCAGCCTTTTTCCAATTCCACTTATCTACTAAATACAAGGGACAAATTGCTTTCTAAACGATTGCAGAAAATATCTCAGAATGCTGTGTACCAATGCTCAGTGTTCTGAGTATTAAAGCTTTAAAAATGAAAACTCCATGAACCTGTATAAGGCTAGATTTATAGTCAAGCTACTCTGATACTGATAAAAGCATTTAAATCATTCAGTGCTCACTTTTAAATATATGAATTTTAAAAATCAGATAAAATTTAGTATTAAAGAATATAATCTACCATTAGCTAAATATATGCTTGCCAGAAAGTACTCTGGGCAGTACGAAGTTACATATTAATACATACATTACATGGGTAAATACTTATATAATTATGTATTTTAAATAAATTATAAAAATGAGTAATTATGGATTGTACTGTGGCTGCAAAGAATGTACTAAATGCAGCAGTAATTAAAAATTAATTATAAATTACAGAAAGATTTCTTGGATGCTATCAAGACACATTTTAAGCAAGCCATAAATAAAGCAATTATATTATGAAGAGGAAAAAGATAAGCAATCAAACATGCCTTTCTGTCTAGAACGTATGTTAACCCTGCTGTCTTGATTTATCACTGTTCTTTTGTGTTTGCTCCTCTGCCAGAAGCAAATGTATGTATTCCTTGACTTCCATACTTCGTTATCTTGATCTGGGGAAGTACCAATTTTTCTTTTGCATTAAATAAAAAGCAAGTTCACAGGAACAGACATAATTATGTGCACACAAACACACGCTAAGCTAGCTACTTTATGCAAAGAAGTTCAGAATATCGATGATTTCAGCCATTGGCACTTTGGAGGGGGATCAGTCTACAGAAAAACACTTCCAGTATCTTCTTTAATGTAATTTACCAGATTTTGAGTATAATATGTCAGATTTGTGCATTTTACTTCAATCTTTCTTGAAAATGAAAACTCAGTGGTACTAAATTGAATCTCATTCATTTTTATACTGCCATCGACATGCAATTTGAACAGTCATAAAAACTAGAAACCTATCAGGATTTAAGAATACAAACAGGAGAATATGAATTATATGCACTGTTATAAGATTGTATTTACTGAATAGAAATGTCAAGAGCATAAGTTAATTCTTACAGGTACTTTGCCCATGAAACACATATCTTCTATATATCTTCTTAAAGAGCAGCTAACATTAAATTTAATGCGGTAGTTCCAAACTTCTTCATTCTGAAGATCCCTACAAATTTTCCAATAATGCCAGAACTATTTCAGGAATTTCACAAAAAAAAAAAAAAAAGCTGTACAGTGTGTATGAAATTCATTGTCTAGTTAAAAACAAGTGAAAAAAGTTATGCAAGGAAAAATACCTGGTTAAGTAAATACTCATCTTAGTACCTGTTTTAGAAATCAACCAAAAATATCAACTATGATGTATCAGTGAAAGAGAGAGATGATCAACATCCTGCACTCCTGCAACAACAAATTATTAAATTTCTCTTCCTACCATGTTCTGGTAGACTTCTACTCTTTTCACATTTAAGACTCTATATAAATAAATTATGCTAATCACAGCAGAATTAACTTGGCTGTATGCCAAGAGATTTGAAAATCTCTTTATGCATTTGGTATTTTGATTAGAGCTTCTGGGAGTAGGCATGCCCATCTCGGTGATGTTTCCAATTCATCTTGGTGCTCCTGGATACTCTTCTGAGTATTACTACATAACATCATCATTTGTTAGCTATTACTAATTAGCATCGGTAATGAAAAATGCAATACGCTAAGTACGCTGCTTCTCCAAATGAAAACATACATGTCTCATATCTAAAATACTCTGAAGCAAAGCTACACTAAGGCAATGCATGGTGGTGAAAGTACCTTTCTCAAAAATCAGGACAGGTTAGATTTATGACTGTATATTAACTGAATGCTGTCCCTTGTGTAACTAACTAACCATGGTGAGCATAGCCATCTAGCAAAATCCAGTATTTTCAGTTACTTCCTAGATATTCCAGCTAGAGATAGGCTTTAACATCAAGTACCTTCTCCTTTACACTGTCCATTAATTTCCCTCAGAAAAAAAGAATATGCTGAGACAAATGCAAAACTTTTTACCACCCAGAAGTGACTGAAAATTGCATCTTCTCCTTTACCAAGAACATGCTCATGCCTACAAAGTCAAATATCTTTTTCCAAAACTGTTTGCATTCCCTAGCACTGTATTGTCAGGCGCCCGTTCAGAACAAGGATAAAGAGATTTAGGTGCTCATACATTGCATAGCTTAAACTTGGTTTTCCTTTCACATCATGGAAGGACTTGGCAGTTCCTTAATGCACTCTCATGAACACAAGCAAGCATCAGGCTCTCTCTGTACCTCAGCACTGCAATTGCAAGAAAAACAGCATTTGAAATAACTTCTTTGTGGGGAATTACTTTAGCATGATAAATTGAGTAGAAAAGTCTATTAAAGACAAAAATCTATATTGCTATTATGAGAAAAGCAGAATTAAGTCTGCTTGGCCATTTCAAAAACCATAGCTCACATATCTATATTATTTACTGGATTTCTTCATAAAAACCATAAAACTGTGCAAAAATGTGTCAGTTTGACTATATATAACAACCTATCATTCAAAATGTATGGTCCACATGCAAATTTTCTAAACTCTTAAAGGATATATTCCACCTTCAGACATGCAAACACAATATGCCATTTTCCCATTTGTTCTTACAGCTTGTCAGAAAATGTGAATCTATAAATAATAAATGTATTTAGAATTCCTACTATTTCTGGTCATCATTTTCCTCCTTCAAATAACAAACTATTCAAAAGAATGAACATGCTTTTACTTCATCAACCTTAGCATTTTTATTATAGTTATGCGAACTAAAATTTCTCTCAGTGCAAACAGAATAACCCTATTCCACTACTGAAATCAGTCACTCGAGAAAACTGAATTTGTCTTACTCTCCCAGAGATCTAAAACGATCCCCTAAAACACTCAGTAGCATGGATGAATGCATTTCAAAACCAATGAGGGAAGTCATGAGAATTTAAGAATAATTAAGAATAAGAATCATGACAAAAAGTACAAGACCTGATCTTATTTCTGTCTCAAGTGGTGGAAACTTAAAATACTGTACTGGTTTAAAAAAAAAAAAACATGCACTGAAACACAAAAGTTCAGTCTACTAAAATCCTGAAATTACCAGTATTTTGTGGACTTATGCTGTATCTGGGTCTGCATCTCAGACAAAACACTCACTTCACATGGGCATGTTAACACACTAGTATCTTTCAATGCTCTGAAATATGAAACTACTTATGGAAATTGTGTACAGTGCAAAAGTTGGTGTGTCCAGCATTGAGGGCTGCACAGAGTACTTGGCACAGTAGGTTGGAATTACATTAATAAAGATCCAAAATCGAGAATCTCAGGCATCTGTAATCTCAATAAATTCTCCTTCATCTGCTGACCCACAAAAAACTTGGAATTTATTTTGAAGGAAGAAATGGTACTACTCAGCATTCAAATAATCAGTGCTTCACTGAGCTGCCAGCGGTGGTGATGGAAATATGCACCATGAAAAAGTGGCTCAAAACAAATTATTTGGGAGCAGTATTTTCTGGTTTTATACATAACCGGGCACTCCACTGCAAAGAAAGAACAACAACAAAAAATTTTGTAAAGGAATTGGAAAAGAGAGTTGTTATTTAAAGGATATTTGCATAGGAAATGGTAGTGGTAAAAACTTTACTCTCCATCTCTCTCACGCCTTGACTATCTTCTTCTACTAAGCATTTCAGCAAGACTGCCACGAGCAGATGCTAGCAGGGTAATTAATTCTCAGGACCCTTTTGTTTTACTATAGGGACAGAACATGAAATACTTGGGTGAACTAAATTGAGCATCAAGTACATTGAGTTTGCTGATGGCAAATTGATTTTATCGCAGCAGGCTATCAGTACCATTTCAGACAAGCATTTCATTAAGATCCAGCATACATAACTCCTCATAACTTTGAACTACCTTCAACACAACATTCAGATCAAAGAGCAATCAAGTCTTTAAGGCCATTCTTAAAATAAAAAATGGCTACTTGACACCATGTTCTCCAGACAAACAGACTGAAATAACTTCAAACTGAAAAAAGCTCGCGTGAGCAGCATTTAGGTTTGCTAACAACATAAATGGCATGAACTGACTGTTGCATGGCAATTTCTTTCTATATGAAAATCCTAGCATTTCCTTTAAAATGTTTTAAGCACCTGACACCAGTTCTAGATGAAAACCCACACAGCACTCCTGTTACTCTGCTTTGTTCCAAGTGGCTTGTCACAGCAGGGCTCCTCTGATCACCAGGCACCAGGACGGCTGGCTCAGCAGCAGGACTGAACAGAGAGAAGTACTTCCCAGGTCTGACAGGCAGTTGTATCATTTCCCTGCACCTTTTGGGCCATTTAACATGTGAATATACACAATAACAGAAATGTCCCTGAAAAGACAGTTCTGAGCAATGCTTCTGAAGCAGGCTAAAACTCCACCATTCTCCAACTCATCCTACAAGGAAGACCTCTACTACCTGTTATACCACTTGGCTCCAAGTAGGAGGCTGGAAGGAATCTGGACAGCAGAAATGAGAAGCAGGATTGAACTGGAGGATGCAGAAAACAGTACAGCCCATCCTAACAGCAACTCAGAAAGATACAGACTTCATTCCCAGTGGGAGATACAAGAGGTACTGGTTGTCTTTACCACACAAACCTAAACCTGAATGCGTAACGACAACCATCAGGTTTGGGAGAGCCAAAACCCAACGAAAGGCAGCAGGTACACTTTAAATGATCAGTTGGTACGAAATATACTCACCAATCTCTAATGGTAGAGTTGAGTTCAGCTGTGAAATAAAAATGAGTCATATAAGCAAGTAACATATATAAACAATACATCCTATATATAGGTATCAGCAAGATGCAAGTATTTAAATGGCCTGAATTAGGACAGGGTATCAGATTATAATTGAAATTTTGTACTTGCAGGACTTCTGATTTTTTCACAGGTGACTTAAAAATGTTAGCTAAAGTTTTACATGGCTTGGTTGGTGTTCATTTTAAACAAAGCCAAATATTCTAGGTACTTGGATGTTTTTAAGATGTGCAGAATATGAGGAAATGCAAAAAACCATAAACTATATATGACCATTCAAGAAATAAAAGTAACTACTAAAGGAAAAACAGAGCTTTCCCAGTCCTGTAGCACACTGCAGATACTTAAGACGATACAAAAAAAATAATAATAATAAAAAAAAAAACTGTCTGTTGCTTGTTGCTTTCTATACAGTGTTACTTTCCCTGTGGGACTTAAAATAAGTAACTGGAAATTAGGACGAGAATTAGTGTGTTATTCTGTAGCAATGACACTATGATTAATTATATTAGTTTACTGCCTCTTCTGCTCTAAAACCCTGCAGTCATGAGTTTTGTTCAATATTCCAGAAGGCATACAAGAATTAAATTTACAGAATTTAACAAATTCCTACAAGAAAGCCATATTCATCTAAGATAATAGACGCATGGATCTTCTAATTCACAATAATACGCAGAAGGCATACCCCTTACTGAGACTGAGCAACGCGCAGCTAAGCAAGCTTCCCAAACGAATCGGAAAGGAAAAAAAAGACTGAAGAGCCTTGAGCGGAAACAGATCAGACAAGTCTGAGCTTGTGTGTCCTGTTGGAAAGCAGTCAACAATTTTTCATTGTAATTCTATGTATACCTAATAATTACACTTTCTTTTACCAAGTTCTTTTTAAACCATATAATATTTTAAACGCTCTATGTATCTTCTAAGATCTCCTGAAGGTGTAATGCACAATGGCTCTCCAGGAGCCGGAGGTGACGGACGGCAGTCTAGGATCACTGTGGCACAAACAGGAATCCCCTCATCTTCCAGGTTGCTGGTAAATAACGCGCTTTGAAAAGACTACTCGCGCTTGAGGAGCAATGTTTCTGCCACAGCTTCAACGTCACAAAATACTACTGCAATCCTACCTTCTCACCACTTGCCTGTTCCTTGATGTTATTAAATAAATTGTTTTAAATCAGCCAGCTTCCAGAAACCGAACGTGGTGCGATGAGTAAGGCCCGGGAGAGTTCTGGAAGACACGGCGGGCAGCCGCGCTTCCCCCCACAAACCACCACACCGTACCCGCTTTCAGAGGAGCCAAACAAACCACCCGCAAACCGCCACACCTGCGCT
Organism: Nothocercus julius; assembly: GCA_013398735.1. Lineage (NCBI taxonomy): Eukaryota > Metazoa > Chordata > Aves > Tinamiformes > Tinamidae > Nothocercus > Nothocercus julius. The sequence continues at coordinate 2,770,189 of VZSV01000001.1, read as the reverse complement.
TAAACGAATACCAAAAGACAGAACAAAACTTCTCCATAAAGAAGGCAAAGGCTTTACAGCATCAAGCACCACGCGCCTGGACTGCGAGGGTATACGCAACGTAATAAAGACAGTTATAGCACCGGGAAAGAGGAGAAAAGCAGCAGCAGTAAAGCTGAAGGACACATTTATGGCTTGATAAGTAAATTGGCACTTAATATCACCAATATACTTTATTTCAGTACGGCAACTCTTAGATGACCTTTCCAGTAATCTCTGCACAAACTGGAAGACTACGGGCAAACAGAGAAAGTTAATATAACGCCACCTAAGAATACATTCAATATCAAAACTGAAGCAAATTCCGCTCACAGTAAGGCAGACAGACATACTGCGGACGTGAAAGAATACTACGGTCCTCAACTACTGAGGAAAATAAATTAAAAAAACAAACAAAAGCAAGCGGAGCAGCAGCAAAGGGAAACCTCCTCAGTCCCGGGGGATCCACGCCACGCCACGCCACGCCACGCCACGCCACGCCTCGCACACGCCCCCAGCCCCCCG
>VZSV01000001.1:2755987-2768891 GCA_013398735.1 Nothocercus julius | reverse complement strand
TTTTTTTTTTTTTTTTTTAAATTTACAGGGTTGCTACTTATCACTCTGTAGTACTGAAATTTAGAGTATTCCCCCAAAATTCCCATTCAGAGATTTGCAACTGCCCCATCTACATCTCATCACTACAGTCAGGAGGGTAACAACTGAACCCTGACTCTGTTCCCCAGTTCCAACCCCGTATTGGATCAATCACTTCTATAGCTGATTTGCTATAAATATGCAAATGGCCTTGTTCCATTTAACCGGCATTCCGTTTAAATAATTCACCTACTGTTCGACTTCCATTTGGATAACAGCATCAGTGTCATGTTGCAATGTTCTTCGGTAAGTGAGCTGCATCCTGGAGGTGGGTCCAGGCCCGACACCAGGTTCCTAAGCTCTGGTCTGCGCACAGAGCTGAGGGAGTTGAACTGCCAGAGTTACCACCTGGCCGGCCTGTAATAAATAGTGTAGCGTGCAGCAGCAGATTAACTCAGAGCCAGACAGGTTTATCTCAGAAAAATACAATATTCTTAAATAAAGCATTCATATTCCATATAAGCAATATTTTCAATAAGCAATAATAATTTGCTAGGAATATCACATCTGATACCATGCAGCTAATGACGGTGTTCCTCCGGCGGCTGCTGGCGCGGAGAGCCCGTGGGACGCCCCGCTTGACGGCAGCGGCGGTTGCTGCAGGGAGCGCTCGGCACGGGACGGCACCTCGCGGGATTGGAGTGTAAAAGCTACGTGAAAGTAGTAAGCATACATTTTCTTTTCTGAATTTTGCAGTGATATTCTCCATGCTAAAAATACTGTCATTTCACTCCTGTGGTTACAAATATCTGAAGTGTCCGACTGAAGTGTATTTTATTTTCCAATAAAAAGTAGAGAAAAAAGGTTTTCCTTTAAAAAAGCACTTCTACCCTGTTCATTATGCCTTATGAAATATATATCTGAAGTTACTGCAGTGTACCTGAAGTAATAGAGCAGGGGAAGCTCAGCTTGTGAAAGTAGCTCACCTCTGTGGCCTCTCCCTTTGTCATACATGGTGAAAATTTGTGTTGACCCAACAAGATGGAATGCACCCTCGCTTGCATTTCAGGCGGCGCGCAAACAAACACTGTATTATAAGGCTGCTAGAAAAAAGCCTGAATTCCTGAATTGCTAAGCAGTACATGGCACAATAGTTGCAGCAAGGTTCTCCCAGGACATGGAGTGCACAGTGCTGGACCTTTAGTATCTTGGCTGAACAGAGGAGGAAAAAAAAATTGTCAAGGGAAAAAGAATACTAAATAAGAGCTAACTAGGGCAGAAAAGGAAGACTTCTGTATTTATGCAAATATGTGATATTAAAATGTAGCAGAAAGTAAACCAAGTTTAGTAGAATTAATAAAAGTGTTTCGATTGGCTTTTCTTTAGCTCATCTGGCCTTCTGGCATCTTTCTAAGTGTCTGACACTTCCCACTGAAATGAGTATTGACTCCTCCTAAATTCAGTAAGGATTGATCCTTAAGAAGGGAAACGGAGAAGCAAGCCTTAAAGATATTTTCTAGAAGTATCACTATCACCTTATTGAATTGGCCTTTGAAACCAATATTATTCAAATAGATAGGCCACATTTCCAGAGTGTAATATGAGACCTCAGATATGCTCCATTTAGTACCTGAACTTTTAGGAACTAAGGTAATAGATGAATCAGTTACTACACACAAGTTAACATGCATTCCTTTTATGCCAATTTAGAGATAGTCATTTTTTCCTGAAGAAAAATTATTTATTTTCTAGATAATGCTCATGGGATTGTATTTTAGTCAGCCCTAGAATAATCTGAAAATGAGTGAATTTTGCTCCTGTCACAGTTCAGAGAGAAATCATGATTCTCCCTGGTTCGGGAACAACTTCAGGGCATTCCCATTGAAGTTTCTATGCTTGTGCTGTCCTTTTCCAGGAGAAGGTTGTCTTGTTTTTTCCGTACATTGCATGAGCCACATGAGCCCCAACTGCGGCCCCGCTCCGTCCCAGCTAGGCACAGCTCCTCCTCTCCTGCTGGTGCCATGACCAGCGGGAGCAAGGCTAAGAGGGCTCTCTTCAAACATAAGCTTATTTAATTAGAAACAAGGCCAGCTTGGGAAGAGCCCAGTTCCTTAAGTCATCTGTCTAGTCTTTCAGGCATCCTTTTTGGCTTTAGTTCAACAAAAATGTTACAGATCAAGCAGAGCCTGAGGTGACAGTGAGATCTAGGCCTCTGTGACAGGCCACTCCCGGGGGGGGGGTCGTACCAGGCTTGCCAGGTACAGAATTAAAATTGCATGTTTTTTGCTGTGCATCATCCAGGTGATTCCTTTGAGGTACCTGGAGTGCAGATTTCTGTTCCCATGCACAGCTGCATGGGAACACAGCGTCGTTTCTGCCGTGTCCCTCCCAGCCCCAGGAAAGCAGGCCATGAGCCACCTCACACAGCCGCCAAAGCCACCTCGAGGGAGGGCACGAGGGTTTTGTCCAGGGCGGGTGATAACAAAACATCTAATCTAATCTACTGCAGGGCTGTTTTCAGGGTTTTTTTTGCCCCATTCTCCCTGGCCAGCTGTCTGCTAAGCTAACTGCCTTTTTTTGGGTCAATTAGAGCAGCATTGCTCTTCTGAAGTAATTGCACACTTACAGTGTGCAGCCTTTTTTCATGACCAGAAGCAATCCCTCTATTCAGATCTCAGAGGTTTTAATATAACCTTTCCCAGCCTGCCCATGTTGTAATTTACCTCCATTGCGTCTGGCTTGAGCTGACCTGGCCAGTTCAGTCTCATACAGGCCCAGCAGTTGTTTATCCCTTTGGTAGCCTGTACAGAGGAAATGCATTGAATGCATCTACTGAAAGGTTCAAGCTGAAATTACCTGTTTCCTTGCTAGGAAACTTGAAGACCAATAGCAATAGGAAAGCAAATATTTCTTTCAAACAAACGGCATCAGTTAATAGGAGAATAAGCAATATTACTGCAATACACCAACAATAGTAAGGCAAGAAAGAAAAAATGCATCAAAGCCTCACACAGCAGATGATACTTTCTCATACTGTATTTCATCTTCTTAGTTCAAAAGGTTAAGTACAAGTAAGAGTCACATATAAAGTAAAAGAACCACTGAGAAAGCTGCAGTGCTCCTCTCGGTCAGTACAACACAATCTTGACCTTCTTGCCATAACACTAAGCCAAAGCTCTTGAAAAAGGCATTGTTTCAAAAGAGCAATTTTTTCAAGGGTGAAAAATGTCTATTAAGGATTAGGCTGACCACTGAGGTCAGCTCGTGTTTGACATGTGACATCTAAATTTCTCTATCTGGATGGGGAATTTTTGAGAGCTCTCACTTCTCTGCACCCCTTGGCTGTGCTTTGAACAGAATCCATTTTAAGTGCGTACTAAAGGAAAGTCCACAGAAAAGCTTAAGATATCCTTCATATTTATATAAGCATTCATCTTGTGATGTCTTAATCTACATGCTTTTCTCCTTTGTACCTGCAGAAACGTATTTTAGTCTCTGATAAGTGTGGCATTAAATAAGCAGTAGATGAAGTAACACCAGTCCCCACATACTGGCAGCAACACCATAGCAAACAATTTTCCAGAGATGGAAAATTACGTGGGTTATCATATGCTGGTGCAAATCTTGTAAAAGCCCACTTACAGATCTATGAGAATTTTTACATCCTTCACAGCGCAGAGCATAATGGCTTTATAAAATGCCACTATCTTTAATTATTTGCCATGACAGTGACAACGTGGCACTAACAGCTGCAGTGTCATCACAGTGGGAGAAATTCAGGAAGCATCCCTTGAAGAGAGGCACAAAACAGGAATGCTCATCTGAATTTTTTTTGACAACCTGACTTCTCAAAGCTTGTAAAGTGCTCCACTTGTATTACTTTCTCAATGCAGGTTCGAAGGGAAAAAATATCATAACAGACAGTAAATATTAGCAGCACATGAAAATGGCAAAATCTTGGCTTTTGTCTTCAACTTTAATTTTGCAGTTTCTTCAGTGATTGGAGTCTTTTAGCTCCATCTACTGGTACCATGTAATCTGCAATGCCAGTAACAGGCCCAGAGAGCCTGCCAGGGAGGCAATATTCCCAGACAAACCACAGCTGCACCTGGAATTGCACATTTAGTGCTGTCCTTTCCAGGCCGCTCCTGCAAGGTCAGAAGATCCTAGGCTGCATGACGGTACCGACTGGTACCGATGTCTAATGATGTCCACAGCCAAACACCTCGTTAAGAGCCCTGGCCGCTCATTAACCAGCTGATCTAATCAGCCCCCTGCAGTGGGAAAGACCCCAACAAACATGTGGGTATCTACCAGAGAGAGAAAACGTGTTGCCTTATTAGAGCTACTGAAAGTCTCAAGTACCTTCACATGTGCTCAAAAACATAGAGAATCCACAGTAACTTTGAAGCACTGCCAGAAGTCACTTACACTTAAATTAAGCTGCTTTTTGTGACACAGACACGTGCTGAGTAACTGAACATTACATGTATTCTTCCTGAAAGGAAAAGCAGTTAGAGACAAAGTTATCAATTGTGCAAAAACACATAAGTCATGTCAAGTGACATCTGAGATGCCCTAAGGTACCTGCAAGAGCTACATGGGGTGGGCAGGTACAACAGAGGAAACCCAAACCCTTTGTCACAGGCCACTGAGGTGGGCAGATACTGAGGACATTTCAAAAGGCTCTAGGAGCTACGTTTCACTGGATAACACAATTGTGCCAATTGTCACATCCCTGCAAGCTGCCCTTTTTATTACACAGTGTCAAATATCCTAAAACTAGTGCCTATAAGATGGTTACCAATAAATGTCTGTTAAAAAATAAGAAAAAAACAAAACACAACTGACAAGTTTCCTGGTCCAGTTTTCTTTTTTTTTCCAAATCAATTCCTTTCTGCCTCTAGAGAAGAACTTTTTTCCAAGTCAGTTTTTTACTGAGGATTGGCCTTTCAGAGCTCTCCACTGAAATCTTCACTGATTTAGCACAGCTGAGAGTCTGGTCAAATAATCGCATTTCAGCCAGGTCATAACTGTAAAGCTTATTTGTATTCATTTTACAGCTATCTACCAAGCTATTTTTATATCCAACAGCTTTGATGCCACAGAAAATATATTAAAAACAAACAAAAAAACCATTTATGTGCTTATTCATTTACATGTCTATTTATATGGCCACAGCTTTACTAGAAATGTGGCTGCTATGTCTTTTCCTTAATTGGTGCATAAGGGTTAAACAGACTTCTGGAAAATTCTGCTATGTTTTGACATTAGACATACACGAAGTAAGCTTATTTGACAAACACTTTCAATGTGGTTCTCTCATATATTTGAATTTAAGCACTATCTTTTGCTAGAAAAAAAACAAAGGGGAAAATGTAATTTCCCTCTTCCGCCATAATATCAGATTGAGAGAGCTGTCATGAGATACATAAACCCTAACTGTTTTCTACAGGGTACCTAAGTGAAACAGATAGGTGTAATTGTGGTTTTATGGAGGTCTTACCTAAAATGCTTATATTCAGCTGCCACATTACAGTTTGATTCCCCATTATAAATATATACATTATTCTTTGTAAAGGTCTGTACAGATTTTAAGCTAAGGAGAATGTACAGCTCACTAGCTACTTCAGAGGGAAAGAAAACCACATTAAAACTAAAAGGGACAGTGACACAGAAACCTCTGGGACTTGGGAGAGTTCTTGCTGCTTACGATGACTAAAATCATGCTGCAAATCAGCAGAGGGAGCCAATTGCCTTGTTTTAGAAGTACCAACTCTGCTTAACAGCCTGTGTGCCAAGGCTGCACAACACTTCCCCAGAGGGTGAGGGTGAATCTGCCATTAATGGGGGATAGACAAGAAATGACCTTATGGATTTGGCCTGGTCCAAAGAGACTGTTGGGAAAAGCTGAGCTTTTCTGTACTGACCCATCCAAGCTGTGCCACCACGTCCAGAAGCAAGCACTTGGAGGATCCTAGGAAAAGAGTTGGTTGCCAAGGGTTTACTGAGGGGAAAAAGAAAGGTTATTTTACCCCTCGACCATTACCTTTGCATGAGCATCTTAATCTTTCCATATGAGATGTGGAAGCACTTTTGCTCAAACGCTGAGGACCCAGGTATACAGTGTTTTATTTCTTTATTGTAAAAATAAATAAATAAAAATCAAATAATGCTACTGCAGTGCTATTCCTATAGCACTGGGCATCTGTACTTACCTACCTTAACACTTGAATTCTCCTTTTGTTCCCATGTCATGAGACACTGTAACACAAAAGCAGAAACCACCTAGTTATCAGGTAGCATTTTAAAATCAGAACTTCAGTGCTGACACTGTAATGAACTCAGAAGGCCATGTTTGTGGGTCTCCAGAACCATTTTGCTGCATGGGAATTTAAATAAAATATGCCCAAGATTAAAACACAAATTTGCCATGAGTCTTTTCTTCCTGATATTTTTTTCCCTTATTTCTCATCCTTCATAATGGAGACTCTGAAGGCTAAAGTGACTTCAGCTAAATCACTCGGGCTTAATGTGCTTGCACATCTTCTGCTGAGGAAATAACTTGATCAGTGGATCATTTAACAAGTAAATACATCAATAACACAGAAGACCTAAGCTCAGGATGAGTAGAAGGGTGTTACAGGACTGACAGATGGGAAGAGGGAGTGAACAACATAAACTTATTTGTCAAGTGCACATACATTATTTGGAAACAGTAAAATACAGCAAGCACAGAATTAAACTAATTCTGGAGATACCTTTTCTAGTCAGAAATGTAGAAGGCTGAGTTCTGTTGAATATAAACTTACATATTGTTAGTGTTCCCTAATTAGGACCGGTGAATGGACAGAAATTGTGTTCTCCTTCCATCAGCTCGGCCTCCGCTGTATTAGATGACGGCGTGCCGGAGCTCCGCTTTTCCCCGCTCGGGGCTGCACGAGGAGTCCCGGGCGCTGCTCTCTGTCCCGCGGCCGCCGCTGGGCCAGCCGCCGTGGCACCTGCGGGAGCAGAGGCCTCGCTCGCAGCGCGCGCACGGGCTGCACGACGCAACGTGGCGCAAGCGAGGGAGCGGGCGGGAGCGCCACGCGGCAGCCGCGAGCGCGCAGCCAAGCGGGCGGCTCCGGAGGGCCCTCCTTGCCCCGCAGACGCGTGCCGCTCGCAGCACGGCCCTGCCAAGGTTTGGGGGGCTTCTCTGAGGGCACACACAAGAGGAGGAGCCTTTCCTTTTGCTTGGATGAGAGCCTTGACGAGCACATTGGCTGCAGGGAGCGCACTCTGCCTGCAGTTATCCTGAGATAACCTTGCCTGTAAGGTTTCTGTTTACCTTTAGTTTCTGTGGTTTACACAACACTTTTGCAAAGCCTGCTATAGTTTTATAGATATGGCCACATTCTATTAATATTTCCATTATTAGAGATTGTAGATTTTTCTATTTTCTGTCCAGCTGCAGGAGAAAACTGCTTAGCTTGACGCCGTGACCTGTAAATTCAAAAGCCTTTGCCTCATGCACCACAGAATATGCAACACCGTATATACATGAATATAAGCTGTTTCCTTGGGTTAAATTTAGGTCTCTTAATGCAGCTGCAAGATTAATAACTATAAGAAAGAGTGAAAGTATGGTTATCTATAGAGTGAACACACTGCCTTACAAAGTGCAGTATGAGCCAGAAATGAGCACATAAAATACCCCACCACTCCAATTCTTATCTTGCCTATTATAAGGCACTTTATCTGTCTTACTTTCAGTGTCTAAAGATAGCACTGTTCTGGTGCTTTTTCATTATTGCACTGTACAGATATTTGCTGGGTCTGATCTAAAACCAGATCAAGCTCTATCAGTTTCTATGAGAATAATTCGATGTTTGAAAGACTGTTAGAAGAGTGTGTTTATTCAGCCACGAGAGCAGCTCACCCCATGCAGGCTGTCAGCCCAAGTCCTGGCAATCAGCAAACTCTATAACAAAGTCCCTCCAGGGGAGCAAACCTCACCTGGCTTCAGAGTTTCTCTGTACATTGCCCATAGGGGATCCCCTTAATGCTTTATCAAACAGCTCTACTGAGACTACTGCAAGAAAAGACAGAGCACCAGAGCGGGGTTTCCTGGAGCTGGGTGACACAGAACGAGCAAGTACTGAATGGGTAAGAGATGGAAAAGCTACTCCTGCCCTTTACTTCCTCAGAAGCAAGAGCAGCCTGATATGCACACATGGGGCCAGGGAAGTTTGATGATGATCCACTTTCTGCCCAATGTCGCTGTCTAAGTGGTGGTGCTTTTTTTAAAGTCTAAAGTGATTTCACAACACTGTTCATGAGAAGCATTGTTGAAAAGTCACTCCAGCACGGAAATAATTCCCACCTCAGAACATTAAGCAAGGGAGTGCTGCAATAAAAGACATACATTGCATTGGCACTGATCATATGGGAACACAGCACCTATGTCGTGCCTAAAATACTTAAGTGACACCTTTATCACCTGAGCTCCCTCATAGACTTCCACAACAAAGTTAACGACCTTTGCCTACAGGCTGCCTCTGGGATACCTCTGTCGCAGTTTTCCTAAACATTATAACCAAGGTCAAGAATAGTAACTTATAAACTACAATGCGCAGCACAACCATACGTCAGTATTGCTGCTACTTCAATAAAACTATGAACAGTCTGAAACAATTTCAAAGAGCGATGAAATACTCCCTGGCCTTCGGGCGCACCCCTGCGTGCCCTGGGGATAACAGTTGCCAATCATCTCCTTAATTAAAAAAAAAACAAAAAAAAACCTTTTCTTTCAAAAATCTACAGTGACAGAATTTACATAGAATATTGTTACAAACACCACCTTCTGCCAAAAGAAGCTGTTTGAAAAATACCTTAGAAGGAGTAGTTTGAAAAATACCTCATTTTCAAACACAACAAACAAAAATGGAGCAAGGGGAGCTGGATATGGACAACAGGTTGGAGCACTGTAACTCGTCTCCACAGCAAGCATTCCCAGCACAGTCAAGACTCTTCACAACAGAGACCGTCAAATCACATTTCTCTACAGTTACACATGCTAGTATAAACTTCATCCAACTTTCTAAATGCTCTCCTAAAAACTCAGCAGATGAAAATACTCATACCTATACCCTAAAATGAGTTTCCAAAGCATTTAGTAAAGGACAGTAACTGACAGCAAAATAACATATCTGCAAAACAATCACTCCACTTCTCATTTCTTGCTCCAGTTCTTGCTCCTAGTTTCAAAGAGGTGCATCCTCCTTAGCCCCTGCAGCAATTAACTGTCATTTTTCCTCAGATGCTCTCAATGATACCTAATTAAATTCAGAGACTCTCAGCTTCTGAAATTTATTGCCTGTATTTCACACTTGAAGGACCTGTATGCCCAAAACATTGTCTATTTTTTCCAGTTTATATATTAAATATAAAATTACCTGTATCTACAAATTCTTTCTTAATTGCATCTTAAAGTGCATTACAGCTCTGAAACAACCACTGAAAGGACTTTTTCTCTCAAGTCAGTAGATAGTCAGATCAGAAAGTTTATGCAGAGTTTTATACTCCCACAAACAAATTGGGAGGAACCAATAATCACAGAAGAAAAAAAAAAATATATATAGGCTTTTTTTTTTCCTCTTTCCTCTAAAAGCATATTTAACTATTGTATAATTCTTCAACCTTCAGAATTTTAAAATTTAAAAGACGCTTTTTGGATTCCTTCTGATAAAATAAACTGGAAAAGTTTTTTCATCTTACTGGTAAGTGCAATATTTCATGGCCTTGTTACTTGTGGATAGTGCCTTTGGTTGTCATTAATTCGTAAACTTTTAAAAAAGGCAAAAATATCTATTTGACATTGAGAATTTCAGCACAAAGTATAAAACTGACTGCCTGTGTTAGCATGGGTGCTTTTATAACCATTCTGCTTTGCCATCACAAGTTATCAGTAGCTAAGCTAGTAAGTGCTAAATGATGTTATATAATCCATACATTAATTGAAAGCAAAAGTATTTAGAGCAAAAACATCAGATTGATGTACAAAAATATGTTTCACAAATTTTATTGTTCAGCAAAGCACATTACATAATATAAGCATGCAATCATTCAATAATCTGAATTGTTAAACACCTGTTTGTATTAACTCTGATGTCATTCATTCTGCTTTAATCATACTGGAAGAAGTACAACTTTGAAATTGTCTGTAGGGGAATGAAAGTCAAATTCGTAGCTGTCATTTCTTCTTCTACAGACCTATTACTGAAGTGTAATTAATCTTTTTTCCAACTGCTTAAACACAAAGAGGATTTTCCTGTTCTGTGCTTAACCCATTACCAAAGACAGAGAGAAAAATTCTGACCTTGGTTGCATTTCCAGGAGCTTAGTTTATTGCCTGGGATTCCGAGTGTTCCTGGCAGATGTTTCTACTATACTTACTTCTAATGGAAAATTTCAGCAATTCTTTCCCACCCCTCTTCCTCAATACTTTGGATTGTGAGGCAGTCTATGCGATAGAAGAAAAACAAACTACCAAGCCTTTCACCTGTGTTTGGGCCACACAGGTTGTTCTAATTTTCGAAGAGTCGCTCTTTTTTTGTACCTGTAAGTGCCGCTACTCACATGTAGCTGAACTTCAGCATCCCAAGAAGGCGATGGGACTGGTGCCTGGTGGCAGCAGACAGACATCACAAGCAAGCACCTTCTCTGATGGGTGATTTTGTATCTTATATGCTGCATCGTGAAGCTACTGATCCCTGGATGCTCAAGGGTGCTCAGGTCTTAAAATCCTGCCAGAATTCATTCAAATGACTGTGCATATATGTCAGCAAATTGGTATGTTTCATTTTTTATAAAAGCATAATATACCCTGGATAAACTTGATTAAAAGAGCTGTTCTCCAAAACTAGTGGCACAGTTAACAAACGTACAACACTTAAGAAATAAAAGCAGGCTCTTGTTGACTTTGCTTTTGCAGGAAAAAAGAACTGATAAGACCCTAGTCTCTCCCATTTTTACTTTGCTCCCAGCTGAAGGCTACACAGCATATCATTTTTGCACTGTTAATGGTAAAAAGAGGTCTTTGGTGGAGGAATTAGTTACCATCTAAGAAAAGATAATACCTGCAGCACAGATACGCGTGATTAATTTAGTCACAAACCTGCACTCATTTCCCTGTGGCAAGACACTTACTTTTCTGAGAACATGAATTTGATAGAAAGCAAACACATAAGGAATTCACATCCAGAAAATATAAAACAGCATCCCGTCATCTCTCAGTTTTTCAGTCAGTTTGTACAATATCAAGACTTATTTTTCAAAGCAAAGAAAATATCAGCTCACTACCAAGTTAAAGGGAAATAGTAAGTCATAGAGATAGCAGAATATAACATTCAAGTCTTATTATTTCATAGATAAACCTTTACTTTAAAGTGTTATCTAAAATAACATACATGGTTACCAGACCAAATAACCCTTATAAACTATGCTGAAAATATCATCTTTATTTACAGGAAACTAATTAAAATGAGCTTTAACTGTGCATGGAATCTGCAGCAACTCTTTTTTTCCCTCAGAGTCAAACCATGGCCCATCTTTACAGCACTGGACAGAAGTACAGAGGATGACAGTCTCACCCCCACAACATACACACAGGAAGCAAGCACTGGCCAAGAGAAGATCTTGCTCACCTGCTTCTGGAACAGGTGGGAGGCAGCTTGCAGACTATTACTTTCTAATCAAGCATCATGTTTTCTTACCTATCCCACCCTTCAGTCTTTACAATTACATGCAACCTTTTGCTCAAGTGAATAGTGAAGTTGCTATTCCAGCCCTTGGTGTTGTTCTGCCAATAGATTGTGTAATTTAGGAAAATTAGGCTTAGATATCCTTTCATTATGTATGAGCTTCTATACACACAAGTTATCATTATCTTCCAGGTCTATTAGCAATCTTAACTACAAAAAAATAGCCAAAGGAAAAAATGGGAGTATATGATTATTTTACAGGCACTTACATAACCATGTAAATTATTTCATAGTTAATCTACTAAATTCCAAAGCTGCTTTAAAGAAAAGCAACTAGTTGGGTTGTATAAAAACATTGCCTCTGAGACCCAAGAAATCCCACACTGCTTTACAGAGCATGAATTAGATACTAGAAAATCATTCTTTGCAAACACAGCATCCAGCATGCACTCAGAATTAGCTCACACAGAGCTTTAATATTAGGACTATTAGCACCCGCTCTTTTGTAATTTAATGGAAATGCTCTGCTTCAAAAGAAACAACTAATCAGATAATCACATTAGACTATATCCCATTGGCCTTGCTCAGTGAAGCTCTCAGGAAAATCACTGAATAAAACAACAGGATTAAGTCTTTTATGACCACACACAGTATCTATCATAAAATATGGCCAACATTCACATTGAGGTTATAAGATTATTACATGGTTACCTGTGCTCTATAAAAGTGTCATGTTAAACAGATTATAAAATGGTACAGGAGTATTAAATATTAACATGTTACTTTTATTATTAATCACCATTGCTTATCACCAAAACAGCAGTACTTCAGAGTAAACACTGCAAAACATGTATGTGGTTTAATAGAAGGAATATTGACAGATTCAAGCAGTTTGCATCTCTTATCTATCCCTAAGATCTAGACATAAGGCATATGGTCAAAAGACTAGGAGAAGTCAAGTTAACAGCCTGAGAGTGCTTTGCTTTCCTTCCACACACCTGAACTCTGTCAAGTTATGCTGCTGGGTTCCTCAGCGCAAATCTGGTATCTTCAGGAGGTCATACTTGAGGAAGGCTGTTAGCTGGCTGAAACATCGTTCTTTTATTTTTTTCATTTCCCTGTGTACAAAGGAAACAAATAGTGAA
>VZSV01000001.1:2724950-2755941 GCA_013398735.1 Nothocercus julius | reverse complement strand
GAAAATAACTGTGTGGCCTGAGAGATTTCACTTGTTCAAGCTCACACGTTTATACACAACTGGCACTTTATCCCACAAAGTTGGAGAACTGATGACAATGATGCGATAGAAACTTGACAGTTTTCCCATACAGCCCTGTCAAAACTTCTCATCAGTAGCTGTAAACAGAATTAGCAGGCAGGCCACTTAGCAATCAAATGCTTTTGCTTTTGCATTCTTACAGCATGGCGCCGCCTCCTTTTAGGCTGAACACACTCCTGTCCGTATGACGGCCACTGGAAGTCTTTGGAGGGCATTTTGTTATTGTGACTCTCCACCTCTTCGGAATCAGAGTCTTCTTGTTGCATCGAAGGAAAATTTCTATCTGGATAAATCTCCCTCAGTTTGCCCTGAAAAAATACATCTAAGCATCGTCCAGCCTCAGCAACCTCTGAATCTGGCTGTAAGAGAATAAATAATCAGTTAGTGGTTTTGCACACAGAAGTCACCAAGGATCAGAAAGAGGCTCCTACTCTACCCTACCATCTTGCCTTGGTTCTGTTTGCTACATCCCCATTAGTCTCCTATGCACTTTCTACAGACCATTAGTGCCTCTGCATTCTCAGTCTAAGTAAAAAACAGATGTTGCTATTAAGGGAAACATTTCTGCATCTATAAGAGATGTGCAGTGGACTAGAAAGAAGAGCAATCTTCATTGCTCAGGAATTTCTATGCACCTACCTTCTGCTGGCTGTTTTGCTGGATTGCCCGGCTTCTCACAATGAGCTCAAAATCATTCCAGAAAGCCGGTAGCTAAGCCATCCTTCTTTAATTTTATAACCATACACGCTCCAGATCTCAGAAACAGCACTTTTGTCATTAATAAATCTATATAATTTCCAAAGAATTAAAAAAAACCCCAAAACTTTCTGTTTATCCCAGACACACATCTGATATCAATGGAGCCAACAGTTATATCAGTTGTGACAGCCTGAAAGAGCGATGCTCCAGCTGATGAGCTCTCACCCACGCATATTAGATACATACGTAATTGAACTTTGCACAGTTCCAAAACATGAGACGCACGTCAGTCACGAGTTCCTCCGGAGCCGAATAGTGGGATTTGTCCTTTTTTTGCAGCTTTTTTCGTATCGTTGATAAATCCATTGGCTTTTTTATGATCTGATAATAATGTCGAGCCTGCAATAAGAATAAAAGTAAACAGATGTAACCTTTTTAATTCAAACATTTAATCCCCAGTGACTTCTATCCAAGTTTGGATAGAAGACTTCTAACCAGAGAAGATTCCTTGCAGAGCAAGGAATAAAGGTCTAGTCTCTTAGAATCTGTACTTACACATCATCTTCCTGCTTACCTTTTCAGGTTTGAGGAAAAAAAAAAAAATTTGCTTGCAAGATTTATCTCACAAACAACAGACTTCAGGGACTATTCTATCTGCTTTTTCTAACATTTATCCCATGATATAGCTGTTGTCATTTAAACATAATAATATATATAAAACAGACAATTAGCTGATATAAAAATAATGTGCAGAGACACTGTCAGTTGACCCTGTGGGAAGCAGTCTGTCTAGAGTGACTAAAAATATCATGCTACACTCTCTTTTTAAAGTCTAGCAAAAATTTATTTCAATGGGCACCCACTGCTGCTCCTTAAATTGTTCTGGATCAAAACTTGAGCCAGGGTTATTTCTAAAGCAGACCTCTCTTACGGCACAGTAACATTCTCAGACAAACAGCAGGTCAACAATTCTAATCACTAGAACACCTCATTTTACCTTAGTGTCCTGCAAGCATCTTTAACACTCAAACCTGGCCCACAAACATTTGCCAGAATTTACCTGCCTTTGAACTGGCACCTTTCACATCCCTTGCAAGAGGAAGGCACCTACCCCTGCAACGCAAGACTGCTGAGGAAGAGTGCGAGTGAACATCTTGTGAGGAGACCAAGGAAGAACTTGTGAGCAGCACCACAGTATTGCCTGGATGCCCCCAGCCCACAAGCGTGCAGAACTTACCAGGGGGCTGACGGGTTCATGGAATGGGAGGCTCAGGCTACTGCAGAACAGGGAAAGCAGCAACTTTTCACACTTCTGTAAAACCCAGATTAGAAAAATGTTTTATTTCAAAGCAAGCAAGTTTTGCCCTTGCCCTTAGCTAATCCATACTAATGATAAAGGGTGTTTTATGTTTTATGTAGCCTATGCATTTCTGATGCAAGATGGCACACCTCACTAACTTGGGGGCACCATATAGCATTTTAGCAGTTTTGAAAGAATAATAAGGGAGGACAATAGGGAAGAAAAGAAGGCTTAACTTTTTTTTTTTTCTTCTTCTTCTCAGTCTGTATACATGCATCTTTCCTGAAAACTTATTTTTATTATTAGATGGAAACTGTTCAGAATTCATCCCTGTCCCCTTTCTGTACGCACTCTTTCTTGGCTCTGAACTAAAAGAACAGCAACATCAGTGTGGAAACAATTTAATGGAAAAATGTTTCACTGTTCATATTCCTTTCATATAAGCAGGTATAGGTTATGCAGTTAAAAGCACTGTATGAAAATGGTTGTTAATCATTCATCATTAGCATTACCTTGCAAAATACTTAAACTACTCTTCCTCCATTTTTTGTTTTTTTTTTCATTGAGGCCAAGAAATGTGCTGCAAAGCAGTTCAAAAGCCACAACTGTTAACTGAGCAAGGGAATTAACTCCATTTTCTAATTAACACTTCATTAATCAATGCTCAGATCACAGCTATTTCTGGCTAGTTGTACCCAGCACAAGAGATACAAGGATTACACGGAAGTCCAAAATTTATACTCAACCCTATATGGACAGGGTCTCAACCCTCTAGGCACAGATGAATTAGTGTGGTACCGTGGCTAGGCTCTCAGGCCTTGCCATGGGCTGCAGTGCTTTAAGAACTATTGCTGTTGTCTTTGCACAGAGAGTCCAGACCAGACTAGCATCAAATCACAGATTTAATTAGTGCAGGACCAAGCTCAGCATCTGCACCCAGCTGTGTGGACTTCACCTCCCTGTTCAGCTGTCACTCACATACACAGGACATGTATTTGGAACCTTCTGCTTCCTGGTACCAAGTGGACTTTAAGGAAAGCTATTTTTCATGAGAGATTTATTAGAGGAAATTAGTAATGGGGAAGCAAACAGCATAAGCTTTCAACTGGGCTGGGTTAACAGCACCTGAACATCATCTTAAAGTTTACTAATGGTCCATATGAAGTGAACCAATGATTCCAGTCCAACTGAGAGTCAAATGCTGTCCACATCACAAAAAAGAAGTATCACTGCAACTGCCCTAAGTAGTTGTCTGAGAGGATGCCAAGTCTTAAATGAAAAAGTTTAAGAGGCAGAGAGCCAGGCAAAGTTGATTCATGGAAGCTTGCTCTGCTGCTGCTGAGTGGGCCTTCCCTGTTCAGGGGAGAAAAGGGATTCCAGATCTGTCAGTCTCATCTTTCTGTAACATGGAACTCATTGTAAAATTAAACAAGAATTTGTAGAAAGAGGAGAATGATATAATTGAACATTAAATTAATGCCTCTGTTGTATTTACTGTCATCTGAAATGTTCTAGTACCAACCAAGTCAGAACAGTTATAAGAGGCAAAGCTGTATAGTGAGATCATAAGGTTCTTTTCCTATAAAGTACAGTATAGAGTTATTCCCACCTTCTGGTCATACTCATCAAGGCCGTATTGTGCTTTATGACTGTGACTGTAACGTGTATTTTCACAGTCATATTCTACTTCTGGCTTCACTGGATTACGGCAAAGTGTACAAACCCATTCTCCCCTGCAAAACAACAAAGCAAAGAACTTCTGTCAAATTTTGCCAACTACTTTGGCAACAAATCTTAGAAAACATGGTATTTGGAAACAATTCTAATTTTTAATCAGTACTAGAATAGCAGTCTTAAGTCCATAGTACCAGACACTCTCCAAGAGATTTAAATCTAATCAGAAGAGTAGTATTTCAGTTTCTACTCATTGCACTTATTCTGGTATAGAGTAAAAGAAAAAGAAAAAAAATGTAAAAATTGGAAATCCTTACAAAGAACATGTGCAGCTGCACACATTGAAATGTTCTCTTCTCAGAAAATGAAAAAAAAAAACATCAATTAGCTAACAGCTGGTTCATAAAAGAAAAATGGATCTGTTAAGAAATACATCACAGAAATCAAGATTGTTATAAAAAGATGTGCATGCAACACACCGTCAAACTGATATAACTCAGCAAGGGCAGAAGTGTCCTTACTAGTAAATCCATTTTCAGAAATCTCTTTTGTCCTCATAAAACTCTTAATGATGCAACTTCTACAAGATCCTTAACTAGATTAAGGATCATAAAGAAATATGATCTAGTTTAATTCCTGAGAACCTAACTTGCCTTAGGGAGTTTATTTTACAAGGAGAACTTGCTTTTCACAGTATTTTGATACCAGAGCTTTAATAAATAGTTAGCTCTTTAAGCAAAGAGTGAAAGGACAAAAGATAACACTTTGTGTCTTTTGAACAGAAAGAACAAGCCACAATCTCTAAACTAGCAACCCCCAAGGCATTTTGCTCGACTGAGACACTTAATTCGCTTTGGCATAAATGGAGTAGTTTCTGGATGTCACCTGGTAATGATTTATAACAGAGTTCAGAATTATGATTTATAACAGAGTTCAGCAGATAATATTTAGCCAGTCTCAATTTTTTTCAAGTTTTGTATGTGAAGACGTGCCTTATTCTGTATCCTTGCCCCATACCATTTGGCTGTAACAACTTGCTAATATCTGTATGTCTTAGGGAAACCTATGTCCTAAACATGCGCACAAATTCCTTCAAAATTCCCTAAAAAGCATAACATTGCATATATTTAAGAGAATAGGTTATCTAAAGCTTTATGTTTTGATGCTTGAATTGCATGGTTGGAAAAACTGAACAGGTGCTCCCTGACTGCACTTGTCCTCTGTTCTTGCAGGGAAGAGCTGATCTTTACAATACACGTCTCATGATCACACCAGACCTTTACTTGTCTCAAGTAAGTTGAGAGAACATTTTTAAAGCTCAGGTCGCACATCCTTTTGGCTAACTGCAGAAAGAGCACACATGGTTGGAATTATTATTGATAATAATTTATTGAGTTCATAATATGTCAGTTAACTCTTCCAGTTTTAAGAAAAAAAATTAAAAATGAAGAAAAAAAGGCAAGTGATTGATGCAATGATTATATTTCTAAGATTGAAACACATTCCTGAGCATAAATTCCAAAGGAGGCAAGCAAAAACTGAACACATTAGGGAAATGTCACATCTACTCACACTGGAAAGCTGAGCAGAGCTGGAACATGGCATGAGAGATGGAACACCTTGGGGCAGCGATCACAGCACAACAGTTCTCCTCCATTAAGACACACAGCACAGAAATCCTCATTTTCAATTGGATTGATTTCCTGAGTCACTGGAGATTTCTTCATGAGGGAGCTGCCGTTGCTGAGCTTCTGATCAACTGACAGAGGATCTGCTGGAGGAGACAGCATGTGTCCTGCCGTCTGGGTAGCAGGGACTTTTCTGTCTTCTGGGTCCTCTTTGGATTTTGGTCCTTCAGAAAGACTGTTTTTATTTATCTTGAAGGGAAAAAAAATTGGAATCACATCATGATCATTTTCATGACCAAGGATACAACTATAGCAGCTACCTGCAGACAAACTGGCAGTGACCTCTGGTAGAGAAGGCACTGGAGTTCAGCAGCTCAGCTCAGTATTGATTGCAGGCTGGCCAAGCTAGCTTGGTCAAAATGCCTCCTCTAAATAATATCCCTCCAGTGTAATAGCATAGTGAGACAGTTGTACAGATTTCATACCATAAGAAACAGAAACAGGATAGTGGGCAATGATATTTGCTCTTTAAAACAACTATATTCTGTGCAGCATCTCTGCCAAATGCAAGTTTTACAGGCAACAGTTCAAAATAAAGACTACAGTCTCTGTTCCCACCTGAAACTTTACCGAAGAAATATTGGCTTAAACTTCAAATAATCTATTATACTAATTTCTGGAATCAGTCCAGTCATTCAAAGATACGATGCTTGAATAGGCATCCAGGAGAGTTTTAAGCTATTTAGCCTACATTTACAACAAGACAGAACCATGTTTTTGTATTCTGACAAACAACCTATAGGCTACCCAATCCCAGCAAATGACTTCTCAGAAATGTAAATAACAGAGCTACACAGCCAACAAAAACTGCTTCCTCTCTCTAAATGCGCATATTACTCAGCCTATCACAAAACTGTTTTGCTTAGCATATAACAACTGCTAGTAACTGAAGGTACAAGACAGTGGGAAAGGCAGGGAGAAAACAAATAAACCTTCAGGCAAATTCCACTCACTTTTATTGCCATACTTGAAGACTGGGACCCACATTCAATTATCAGGAGGAAAGTGCCCTCTTGCTCACTCTCCTGTGGCTGCAGCCTAAACACCGGCAGATCTCCCGCTTCTGACACACACATCTTCAGGCGTTCAAGTCGCACATAGGGGATCTTCAGCTCCTTACTACCAGCTCTGCAGTTAAAATGACATATTGTTAAACTCACTCATATTCTACAAAATCCCCATACATACCTGTGCTCAATACTTTTCATTGCAGCTAGCTTCAAAAAAGAACATGATACTTCATTCAATTTTACTTTAAAATAGTAACAAAACAATATCTGAAAACAAAATTGGTACAACTATTGAGGTAATTTTAAACCCGTTCTCACTATGTTACCCCACTGAGTAGCTTTAATATCCAATTGGAGGCTAAACAATTTCCTGTTGATCAGTGAGATAAGTTTGTAAATATTGATATTTTCTGGAAAAGCACAACAGAATAACAGAAATGAACAAATTTGCCACTTTTTAAAATTGTTTTCAAGTTTAAGAGAATCCTTTACAACTTTCAGAATTATTATCTACAAGGAATCTTGCATTATTTTTTAAAACAAGTTTCTCATTAGCATTAAATCTGACAAACTTTCTAAATACATGCATAAATTTCTGTGGCCAGTGCTTCTGTATAAAAAAGACAGTTACCTGACATTCTGATTGCTTTTCATACCCATTTCAAAATGTTCCTTTTCACAGTTATTGGAATCTGGAACAGAAGATAAGAAAATGAATAAAATATTTATAATACCAGGGTCAGATTAGGGTAGAAAGTATTCCAATATTCATGTACATCTGACTGGTGTTTAATATGATAATATAAGTGAATTATGGAATCATTTCATCTATATACATATATAAAACGCGTATGCTATTTTCTATTCTGGGATCCAGTCTTTGTCTTTCTCTTTTTTAATCACAGTTCCTGTCTTGAATCTGAGGAGCTTTTTCAAAACACTTTGTTGCAATGGTTATGCTCCCAGGGAATCCCGTATTTCCAAATACATGGAACTATACAAGTTAATCCTCTTTGTGATACAGCTGTTACTTAAGAGTTACAGACTGACTGAGGCCTGAGCCTTTCAGCTCAGGAATTCTCCCCAGCATCCTGGTCCACGTTAAGAAGCTTCTGGATAATTCTAGTTACTCAAAGGCAGGAGAGAGATTCTGTCTCCCTAACATCCCCAGCACTGAGAGATGGGTGAGAGATGGAATGGGGTAGAGATGATGGCCCTGATGGACACCCTCGTTAAGACTAGTTCATTGACAAAGTCCACAGAACCTCCTTCCCTTCTTAGGAACTAGCTTACTAACAAGAAACAAAAACAAATACCATGACTTTATGGAGACATGTGAGTGCCATGAAAAACAATGCTTTTTTTTTTTTTTTTTAATTAAAGAAAATCTAGCTCAGATCTAGGGTCCCTATCACATGGCTTAACAGCACTATGTTTATGAAATAGATTTTTTTTTTTTTTCTCTCAGACATAAGAAATAAAATACAATGGAGACTAACAAGGGAAGGTGTATTTCATGTCATTCCCAATGTGTTATTCATTTGTTTCTGTTGCTCAGGTGGAGGTTGGTAGTCATGAATCTGGACAGAATTACTAAAAGCTGAAGGCACAGTGAGCTAAAGGAGCAGCTCTTGTTGTCTGCTGTCAAACTGGAGGACACTTAGTGGAAGTGATGGTCCTAATCAATAACTTGGTTTGCAAAACAGTGTGCTTATAAAATTTGTGGATGTTACCACATCAGAGCGTTTTCAAGTGCCTCAGGGAATGTTTACAGTTTAAAAAACATCAGAGAAAAAAATGTCCCAAGTCAGTAAACCTGTGTTAGAGAGCAGCAAGAACAATGCTTATGAAGAAAAGATCAGCTGCATCAAAATCACCATAGAAAATAACTTACTATAGATGTTATGCTAAGAAAGAACTGAAGATGCAGTACAAGAGAGATGTGGATCTGATGGAGGGAGTCCAGCACAAGGCTTTAAGGATGATCAGCGGCCTGGAACATCTGCCCTATGAGGAAAGGCTGAGAGAGCTGGGCCTGTCCAGCCTGGAGAAGAGAAGGCTGAGAGGAGACCTGATCAGTGTCTATCAGTACCTCAAGGGAGGCAGTGAGGAGGATGGGGCGGCCTCTTCTCAGTGGTGGCCACTGATAGGACTAGAGGAAACGGCCACAAACTGAAGCACCAAAAGTTCCACAGGAACTTTAGGAAAAATTTCTTGACAGTGGGGGTGACAGAGCACTGGAACAGGTTGCCCAGAGAGGTTGTGGAATCGCTTTCTCTGGAGACCTTCCAAATCCGCTTGGACGCAGTCCTGAGCCACATGTTGTAGGTGACCCTGTGTGTGCAGGGGGGTTGGACTAGATGATCTCTAGAGGTCCCTTCCAACCTTAAGCGTTCTATGATTCTATGATTCTAAGGTTAAGGTGACCGTTCATTACATATGACATTCACAACATATAACATTCACAACAATGTAATGCTGCAGCTGCAAAAAAGACAAATATCAACCTGCAACATATCACCAGTAGTGAGGACTGTAAAACAGAGTAAGTCAATACCCTACTCTGCTTGGCACTCTGGAGGCCTGAGGTGCAACACTATTTTTTGGACAACTCCTCCTTAATTGCAGAGAACTCAGAACATACAGCAGGTGGCATTAAAAAACAAAAGCAAAACAGAAACAAACAAACAAAAAAAACACAGATCTCTGAATAAAGATTGAAATCATCAGATTTTTTTACTCAAGGTGGTAGGGAGGGACCAACTCAAGCCCCAGTAATAAAGAAGCAGTAAGACAGAAAATGATGAAACTATGCACACTTTTTACGACATCCCTTGAGGTTGGATAAGAAGTATTTTGCTGTAAATTAAGCTGAAATGTTTAGATTAGATGTTAGAAGAGAATGAGTCACTGGAGAGACACACCAGCAGCACCGTATTTAGGGAGCAGAGCACTGCTGAAGCCAGCAAGTCCTACTGAGAGCCATTAGCAAAGCTGCCCTAGCAGCAGTTACCACCTCTCCCTGTGCTCATTGCTCGCCACGGTTGCATCACCTCCAGGCCCTGTGCTGGGCTCCATGCACAGCGAGGGCAGCACCGGAGCCCTTCACTAGTGCAGCTCCTTCACAGAGCAGGAGCAGCCAAGCATTTGGGGCTCCAGGCTTTCCACCCGCCCTGCACAGCAGGACTAGGTGCTCTGCATGGAGCAAACCTGTAACATCTCTAAGGGACTGTGTGGCTCTATGCCAGGACTGTCTTTTATACAGTGTCACATGGTCCGAAGCAGATACTACAGAGCTGCTTGCTCCAAAGAGTCTTAGCTGACTGAGGCTGTTTCTGCATTCTTTTGAGGGGTGCTGCTGATCTTTACTATGTGTGCAAATGATCAGGGTGTAATTGTCACAGATTGGCTTAGTGTACATAAGAGAAGACAAATACATTTCCTTGGCTCACTGAGCTGGGCCTTCTTTGTACTAATTAGAATTCTCTGAATATAAATACAGCACAGCGATAGAAATATTAACTCATCTTTTACAGAGAAAAGCAGCCAAATATTGGCATAAGTCAGAGAATAACAGCTTGATTCTGCAATCGCTTGTTTGCATGAATAGTCCCATTGACTTTTAGAGATTGCAGGAATGAGGCTTTATAGTGCAGCACAACAATAAAATTTGCACTGGCAATTTGCCCACGAGCAGAGTTAAGTAAGGTCTAATTCTCCATTAAGACCGAAGAAATAGACCTTGGCTGAAGGGAACATTGATAGTAGACAGAGCCAAGGAGAAGCACATACTGTGTAAAATAATATCCTAACAAAAATTTGCTATACTAGTGATGTGAAGGGCTTAAGAGAAGGCACATTATATTTTGGATGCAATATGTCTTTTTTTTTTTTTTTTTTTTCAAATGAATTTGGATTTTGCAAACCATCTCTTTAACAGTAATAACTGCAGGTCTCATGAGTCAGAGTGCTTCTAAGAGAACAAATACTCCAGGTACTTCACACAGACATGCCAGTGTCTGGTTAAGAGATGGGAGATGTTACAAATCCAAGGCATATCATTTCCATTTTTTCCCCCATAAGTGAGATCAAGCACTCTTTTCCATCTCATTAAGTACTTGATAATATTTGAAGCTTCCTAGAAAAGCAAATTTATGCAAGTACACTAATAAGCACACTGCTTTGCAATGCTTGCAGATGTACAATACTAAGAAATACCCCAAACCTAAATGAAATAGCAAACAGCCTAGTACCTTCTTCATTCCTATGTTGTCTCATTCCAACATTCAGCGGCAGGAAAGTAGTATTGCTGAGCAGTTCAGGAGGAGAAGCACAACACTGAGGCTTTTTGACTGACAGATTGATAGGTTCTTCCAGTACTTTTTGCACAGAAAGAGTGAATTCATTCACAGCATCTTGCCCAGCCGTAGCCAAGTTGTTTTCTAGAGGATGATTCACAGTACTGAAGTCTTCCTCTTCCAGCTTCAGGGAAAAACAGATAAGTTTTACTACTTACTTCCTTTATTCCTGCCTAAAGAAAATACTTTGTAATCAGTCCTTGCATACCAGTAGGGGAGCAAAACTTTACTTACTGAAAGAGTCTTTAGCTGACTTAGCTGACTCCAACCATAACAGATGCTACCACTGACTGTGGATTCCCCAGGAATAAGGGAGTTTTACTGATTCTTACCTTGCACTTAACACTGCCCTGGAGTGCATCCCCTGGTGCAAGGCTGGCAGCTGCCCCTGGGCTCAGGTCACCTGGAGCTCTGCCCAGGGCCAAGCGGTGGCTGGGCGACGATGCTGGTGGTGTGTTACACTCACGGAGGGCGTCCTGGGCCGGGCTGAGCATCGCAGCAGCACCCTGCATCTGCGGATCTGCTGACCTAGATAACCTCGCTGAAGGTAATTCCATTTCTAAACCGCTTGAAAAGTCCAAAACGTTTAATGATGATGAACGCTAGGGAGGAGGAGGGAAAAAAAAAAAAAAAAAAGTAATCAGTTTTTAAGTGGCAAATGCTGTTGTTACTTTTAGAATGAATAAGATACTGCGTTTCAGTCACGATTAATGAAGCAGTTTGGTCACAACACCTTGAAAGTATCTACTGTAATCTCATACCATCTACCAAACCTTTACAGCTGCAAACCAGAAAAGTTTCTCTTCTGTAAGCTACAAAAACTGTCTTTCCTTGATCACTCCACGGGATCCTGATTTCTAATTCTTTACAGTGAATAGAAAATCTAAGCATTTAGAATGTTATACTATATCTGTCCTTAATCTAAACCCTATCAGTGTCTGTTAAGTTATTCCAAAGAAGAAATAAGTTTCAGATCTGAACTAATTGGACAAAACAGTCAATACTTTAATGATGCTGAATACTTTATGCTAATTAGTGAGTCCTTCCCATTAAAACTTAAGGCACTTGCCCTTTAAAATACCAGTGTAAATGAAAAAAATCTCAGGTACTAAATAAACATAGGATGCGCTTGTTTTCAAAGAAAGGGAATAACCTATTTACCAAAGTCTGAAATAATAATTTTAGCAATATGCATTTGCTACTGTCTCATGATTTGTCACTGTCAAAAACACAGAAATACTGTTACGCAAAACAAATCAAATCCACCCATCTACGTGACTTCCTTAAGCTGCCTTACATCCAGGAATGTATGACAGAACTGAAATCACAACATTTCTAATGCCCATATGAGACAAATATAAGCAGCCTCAAGAAGTATGCAGATCTGTGTCATCTGAATATGTAATTTCCCACTTACTTTATCATAGTTCATTGGTGTTTCATTACTCTCAATAATTCACTGAATAAATCCTTTTCATTTGACTACAATACAGTAAGTAGTAGTCATTATAATAAAAATCAAGTCAAAAAGAAATATGTTAATTTCATCTGGAGT
The DNA here is from genome assembly GCA_013398735.1 of Nothocercus julius. Taxonomy (NCBI): domain Eukaryota; kingdom Metazoa; phylum Chordata; class Aves; order Tinamiformes; family Tinamidae; genus Nothocercus; species Nothocercus julius. Next base: position 2,743,576 of record VZSV01000001.1, on the reverse strand, counting down.
TTAATTTCATTGTTGCACGGATTTTTTTTTTCTGTTTTGTATTCATAATTCGTTTGTGCTTTTTAAGTGAATCAGAAAGGATGTATATTGTAGATTTAATTGGTATTTTTCTCAGCTACTATTCTATTTTGGATTTTGACAACTTTTTCCATCTTAATCAGACAGTGGCAAAGAGTAGTAGACTAGATCCAGCTGTCAGTTGAGCCTGTGTAAATCCTACATAATGCCAAGGCAGTCAGTCTCAAACTCCTCTGCTTACCATGCATATCACCTATGTGCTGAGAGTACGGTCTGCCCACAGACATTAATTTCCATCTGAGGATGTAATTTAATTTCCTTTCTCTCACTTTGTAATAGACCCTAGAGCAGGAGCTTTGTCTGAACAGCAATTACTGATCCCGGATCATATTCAATGAGAGAAAATAGCCTGCATTGGAGGCAGAAAGAGGTCAGCGCGTCTGCAGTGCCAGAAGAGGTCTGCAGCATCTACCATGGGGTGCTGTGCTAAACAGTCCCAGGTGGTCCTTTCCATGTTGAAGGAGTCCCAGTCAGCACTGTATCTCTGCAGGCAGCTTAAGGGCCCTCTTCCTTCCCTTGAGGCTACTTGTCCCTGAATGTAGGCTGCCTGGCCTATAAAAACCTCTTGGAATTAGCTGGAACCAGCCAAACAAGGCTTTTTCCTACCTTACATTTGGGTTGAAAACTACAACCGAGGAAATGAGGAAAAAACGCCTTGATGGAGGCAAGATTTCCTGTACTCTCCTTATGACAGCAATTCTAAGATTGCTGAAGTTTCAAACCAAAGGTGATTTGATTCAGAGCAAAAAGGAACCCAGACTTCATGGTTACAGCCTAAGATGACCAGAAATATTTACTTGTTGCAGTAGTTTGCTTGTGATGGTACCTGCACATGTAGTGCCAAATGTGGCAGTCAGAATGCCCTGTTGAGGATACATTTTCCTTTTCATTCTATCACTCCTTCTCTTCACATGCCTTTTTTTTTTTTTAGATTATAAAATAAGTTATGCAAATTGTTCTTATATTGCTTAACAGAAAATCAAACAAATAGAAGCAGGAACTCTGATGGAACGGAGCAGATGGGCTGTAATCAGACATACCTTTTCCTCTTATTCCAAAGTCCATTGTGAGCATTAAGTCTCTGGAAGGTGGGTACATATTTATTTAGCCAGATTCTCAAAAAGTGTGAAGCATCCCAAAATCCTGAGCCAACAGAAACAACCTAACACTGTGCAGCACTGGAGAAGGGTGGCTGAGGCACGTGCATGGTAAGTAGACCATCCAAAGCTGCCTAGTAAATCATGGATTTTCTGGTTTATGGTTACTCTCTTCCAATCACTACATGCATTTTCCTTCACTCACATTACAAGGGTGGGCAACCACCTGTTAGGAACAGAGGCCTGACCCTGCCAAGACCCCTCTGTGTGTAACCGCACACACTGAGAGGGAAACACAAACCCTGCTAAGACAACACTCAAAGGTCATTACAGGCTTTAGTGGGCCAAGTTCACTTGCTGTGAGTAATCACTGGGTCTACTCCTATTGAAGAAAAACACACGCAAGAGATCTTATTATAGCTAATATTTTTAGATGGATAAAATTAAATTACATTATATGGGTACATCTTTTTTTACTCTTCTAGCAAGCATCAGTTTCTTAACAGATCTTTTCAGATTATATAAGCCAATATAAAATCTTTCTCTTATTAAAAAAGAAAGAGAATAATGAGGCCATCAAATTGCCATCTGTCTTTCCCTTGGGGCAAAAGTTAATTTTGTGGTTATTTTAATGATGAAGCAACATTATGATCTTTCAGTGCAAAATATTAAAATCACAGTTAAGAACAGACACATTCCATTCTGATCCATGAAGCTGCTGTCAAGTGTGAAGTGAACAATGCACTGGGAACAAGGCTCATTAATAGCCTATTAATTCACTCCCTAAAATAATCATTTCTTTTGCCATTAGCAAAAATTCCTCTTCTCCCTTGACAGTTCAGCTAGTGTTTGAAAATGGGATGCCTTTAAAAAATTGATCTCTGTTTTATAAAAGCTCTGTTGCTCTTACATTGCATCCCTTGAACAACAACAAGCATTAATTATGCTCTTGGGTAGAGGGTGGCTTCAGTTGCTGGTTAATTTTGAAACTTTTGACATTTTAATGTACAGAGTGGCACATCCAACTATATCTGTGTCATTACAAATGGAATTCTCATTGTCTCATAATTAATTTTGGTCTGATGATCTGTATGACATAATGGCAGTATCATTACATTATCACTCCAAAAATGCCTTCTACTACAAATTTCACAGCTATAGTAGTGAAAGGTAAAAACAAAGAACATGCAAAGTGCTTTCAAAGAAAAAAATAAAATAAACACAATGTTCAGCTCAAATATTTCTTTGACCACTGTTGCATTTAAAAAGGTCCAGTGTAAACATGCAGCACTAACACAGAATAATTCTGAGAAACAAATACTTACCTTGAAACACTGGGGTTAGGATTTGTTAGGATTGTTTTGGCCAAGTCTCAGGGCTGTTGACACTAAGTGTCACAGAAAAAGAAAGATAAAACTACGAACCACCAATTCTCTTTGCTATAAGAAAAATACCACGCTGCAAATGGTTGCGGAGTAATGAACGGCTGCTACTAAGTGGAGCAATCCCCCTGGCAGCTCATTATGCTCGGAGGTTAAACAAATGTACTACTCCAATCCAGTTGTTTAACTCACCACACACAGCAGCACAGATACACACAGAAAGCATTTGTAGACTGTGTTATTTCCCAGTTTCAGAATATAATCCGAATGATTTCTTTGCCGTTTTCGTAAGAAAAAAAATCCAAATCTTCCTTAACATTTGTCTGAATAAACTGAAGCTGGCTTAAAGCGGAAGGAGGAAGAGACTGTGTGGAACAAGCTGCATCATGTTTTATTTATATTCTTTTCCAGGTCAAAGCAAAAGGTTTTGTTAAATCAACATTCTGGGAAATGTACCTAATTGCATTAAGCATGAACACATTTGTGCTGTAAGCTGCTCAATTCTCTGAAGTCAAAAAACACTCTGATACATTAGGAATTTGCAGGATCCTAAATTACAGGCTATTATGATAATTTCCTCCACTGTTAATCCTGCTAGAATTAATAAAAATCAGACACAATAACCCTACCTCCTGACAAAGATTCGATGTCCTAGGTCAGATATTAAATTACTGCTCTCAGCCACTAAATAATGAACAAACTCAGTAACAGAAATGGGAGCCTATCCCTGCTTCCAGACCTCCTCCTTCCACAAATTTTGTACTGTTTTTGAAAGAAAAATACCACTAGGTAAGCACTTGCTAAGATGGAAGAGTTGTCATTATTAAAGTTTAGAATAAATGTGAAGTTCTAGGATAAAATACTCAACAGTGCCAGCAGACTGAAATCTCCTGTTCTCTTTCACAATCAAGAGCTGAAGGTGGCCTTCGGACGTTGGAACTAGAGATGTTCTTGCTCATTATGACTCAGGAGAGGTAAAGAGGTTCCACTGTGAACTATCAAGGTGTCAGTATCACATGAAGTGCCACCATTGCATGTAATCAGAATAAAGCAGAAGCATCTCTCAATGCACTCAGCACTCTCTAGTTGGCACAGAATATTTTCTGGGATTTCCCTGTTCCAGGTACTCTACAGTGCCCAAGAGATAAAACAAATAAAAATAAACCCAGAAAACTTCCTTAAAGCACTATATACATTTTCAGTGTGCTAGATCCTTACTTACTAGTTTTGGTCAACCAGACTCAAAAAAGATGCATTAAAATTATAATAAGGCCGTGAATATAAAGAACCAAAAGCACAGAATAGCTTCCATCCAGAAAGACATTGGAAAAACAAAAAGGCAATCACTTTACAGTCTTGAAAAGAAATTTTTGAGAGGAAATTCACTGAAGACCTATGAAATCATGGGTATTACGGAGATGGTGGATAGGGAGTGATTATTCACCATTTGTCCTAACACAAGAACTAGAAAATATCCTACCGAATTACCAGGTAACAGATTTAAAATAAGCAAGTAAAAATATTCAAAATTCACAATACTAAGTATTCAATACTACTAATAGTATGAAAATGGGCTCAGAAGAGGGATTAGAGAAAATCACAGCTGAGGGATCTACCGGGAAAACACAGTAGTCTGAGTTGTGTTTTGCGTTGCAAAACACCAAAGTCCAAGTTGCACCTCGAGCTCAGGAAGTCAGTAAAGTCCTGGTTTCCAGGAGTTGGGATAACACACCAGCAAAGGGTCAGTTAAGATTTACCTGTTTCTTATCCCACTCTCTAAATATCTGCTATCGGCTACAGTTATATATGATCAAACATGGTTCTTCAGTAATTTTCCTTAAAATTACTAATGCAAAGTATGGCATCTTCAGATATTTATTTTAAGAGTTGAAATAATGGTTCAAGGAAGGAAATCCTCAAAGGGACATAATCAAATCTTAGTAGCCAGCGATAGGACGAGAGGAAACGGCCACAAACTGAAGCACCAAAAGTTCCACAGGAACTTAAAGAAAAATTTCTTAACAGTGAGGGTGACAGAGCACTGGAACCAAGGTTGCCAAGGGAGGCTGTGGAGTCTCCTTCTCTGGAGACCTTCCAAACCCGCTTGGACGCAGTCCTGAGCCACATGCTCTAGGTGACCCTGCGTGTGCAGGGGGGTTGAACTAGATGATCTCTTAGGGTCCCTTCCAACCTTAACGATTCTGTGATAAGGTGTCCAATACATACATTCACAACCGATTGCAGTGTCCCAGAAGACAGAACCATGAGAGCACCAAAAATCACTTTGTTTTAAAGATGAGTGGGAATGGCACAGAACATACCACAGTCCAGGTGGTCCTCATCTAACAACTGGACAAGCCAAGCTACATCTATTTTTTGTCCTGACAGACGGTGAAATACAAGATTTGTAGATATTTTGCAAGTGTTTGAGGTGCTCTATGATTGCTTCTCTACTTTTAATTTATCAATAACCAGTTTTAAAGATAATAGATAACACTACTCAGAGAAACTGACACACATTCTCTGAACTTGAATGTGCACCGGGTGCGTGGGTACCTGGCACCACGGTGTAACGGCTGCACTAGTGATTGTTTGGAAGGCTCTGAATAACACACCTGTGGTTTCACCATTTACAAGCAATGCAGTGATCCCAAACTACTAATAGCATCTGTTCTATATAGTTTCACTCAGAAAAAAACATGATCCTATATGCGCATGATTCATTCTGGGCTAATAGTAGATGGGATGGATTTTTTTTGACATATATCTAAACTGTTAATTCTGGGTTTTGCAGCATCCTGCTTCACGCTGCTGCTTCTTTAATTAAAAGAAATCTCAACAGGCAGAGAATTAATTACCTACTCCACAAGGAATGATGCACATGAAGGTTGTCAAAGTCCGGCAGAACTACAAATTATGGGCTTAGAAGTCCAGCACCAATTACCGCATAAGAAGCAGAATAAATTTCTCTTCCAATAGAAAAAGTTCTGTCTTGCCATTTTCTCTACCAGCTTTTCTGACTGGAGCATTTTAGACTTCTGCACAGTTAGTTACTTTCACGTTTTGTGACCTACTTCAAGAATTTTTATTAAAAAGTAAATGGACAGAAATCTGTAGAGAAATATTTGTCTTAAGATGGATGTGGGAATATTTAAATAAACAAGTAAAACAGATGAGAGTAAGTAGACACATCTCCTTCTTCTGGTATAAAAATTAATCTCCTGTTCAAAACTAGAACTAGTCTAGAACTAGAATTAATCTCATTGCCAGCAAAAGCAGCCAGAGACCTTTAAACAGCATTCACGAAGGGTATTTACAGGGTTTCCTTTAGTCATTCCTAATGAGCTTTTGAACTCACTATAATAAGATTCCAGCCAAACAGGCTATTTCCAAGAGACAAATATGGCAAAGATGATGTGCTGTAGCTGTTGAGTGTTCTCATTTTTTTCTAGAGCTGCCAGGAAACCAGTAAAAAATGTAGACTATGCTTTCTGCACAAGAGCATATAATTCTGAGCATCAGAGAAATTTCCCTTTTTTTGTAGGAGTATCCTCCTCTTGCCTTCTCAATTTATATAACAAAGCATCAGCCTTTCTTCTCATCTTCTCTCCCCCCTTCCTCCAGCTCCTTTTCCTATCAGGTTACACTAGTTTCTCTTGTACATCCATTTCTGCCTTCTTGCCTCTTCCTGACTTCTTTCTTTTCAGCTCTTGAGAGAAACTTCATTTGCGGGTTCAGAAGACAAGCTCATTTAACACATATGTAAGAAAGAGACTCTGGAAATTGATTGGTTAGCTTTCCTTCCCACCCACCTCCCCCCACACAATTAGCTTTGGAGGTCTGTCTACATTTCAAGAAAAGTACACACGCAGATTGATGTTCTTGCTCAAATTTTAAACGTATTTCCTGGAAATTCTTAGAGTCATTTCCTAAGGTAAACATAGCCCAATCCTACATTTGCACAGCTTTCCTCAATCCCGTGCTCCATCATTAAAGGTCCAGGAAGATCTGCTTCCACACACTAAAGTTCAGATCCAAAAACGTCAAATCCCAGAATGTTGTGATCCCATCAGCCTGGTCCAGAAATGTTACCACAACCATAGGTTTAAGTTAACAACAACAGATTTTACTATGGCTTCTCAAATTGGTTCACCTATTTCTTCCACTTCTCCCTAGTAATCACCTTTCCATGTCTCTAAGTCCCCAAACTATCTCCAGTAACTTCAAATTAGTGTTGCATCATAAAATATATTGGGTGCACAAAGCAAGGTATGAATGTAGGAAGACAGAAAGACAAGTTCTTCTGCAATACTCCACATGCAAATTCCAAGAAAAAAAATATCCATGAAGGACTTCTAGGACCACTTCCATAAACATGAGTCAGACATAGAACTACCATACAGATGTGAGCAATCAGGATGCAGACTACAGTTTAGAATGTTTTAAAATAAACTGTATGGAGATGTAGAAGGCAGTTTGCCTGCCTCGAGTGCACAGGTGGTATTCAAAGCCAGCAGCTACTTACTGATGGAATATGAGTTTGCCTGGTTTTGTTTATGCTGCTTCGCTTCTCCAATAGTTGGAGACTCACACTAGGCTGAGGGATCAAAGTGTGGCCTTAGTACATGTTGAGTGGGAAGAAATATTCTGGAGATACAAAACCCTATGATTTTTCTGCTTATATACACAAGGAAAAAGTGTCTGACAATATCTCTTTCAGACACCACATCTTCAGTAACAATCATGTTATTTCCAATGCAACTATTTTGAAGGATGCTTATCATGCCAGATATCATCAGAATCCCCAATGCACTCTTTTTAAAATACATCTGCTGCTAATATGAAAATAGCATGTGCTGATAGTTAAATCCTTAGGAACAGGGACTGAATTTACTCACTGAAGAAAAAGATGTATTTATTTAGCAGTAACACACTTAACCATGTCAGTGAGACCTAGGCACTACTGGCTTAGAGAACAGTTGTCAATCCTGGCTACAGCACGGTGTATAACCATATTACTGGAGGGATGCAAACTAGGTAAGGCTATGACCATCTTTCAAGATTTACAAGGCAACTTTTATTGTATTTGAATTTTCTCAATTTGAATGCAAATTCCAATGTTGTACTACATTAAATATTAAGAAACCATGTTTTCCTTTTAAAATATCTATTTTTAAAAGTTGTTTATACCTTTCTCACAGGATGGAAAGCTGATTGTTGCAATGTGCTCTCAGAGGAGTGACTGCTGACACTGGATCCTTCATCCAGTGATGGTGACAAGGAGGGATTATCACTTCTATCAAGGGGAATTACAGGCTTCTGGGCATCTAGTTCAGTAGAACTCTCACAGATCTACAAATAAAGATGATAAAGTAGTGGTTTTAAAATCTCAGAAAGTAAAATGGTGGTAAAATCAAATCAACTCTCAGCATACATAACATGACAACAATGAAAAGACTTTGAAGCAACAGAGCTACTCTAACTAGAGAAGAAAAACTGCCTAAACTGCATGACACCTCTTTGTTCCCTTAATATCTCCAAATGTTCCTGTTTACTAACACCTAGGCACCTAACAAATGAAATGAAGAACAGTTCTGTCACTAGAACACTGGACCAGGAAAAGATGTGGCTTATTTCTTCTTTGCTATAAAACTAAAGTTATTTTGTCTGCCCTTTAATTACCTATCCACAAAGCAGGAATGATAATGCTTTTATTCTTCCACTCTCCTTTTGCCTTGTCTATTTAAGACAGTCAGATCTTTAGAATATATATTGTTTATCACTCACTTTACAGAAAATAATGGCCTTATCCCCATTAGGCCTGAAGCCTCAGCTGAAATACAAACATAGACAAGAAGAGTGTAAGACTTACCAAAGACTTACCAGGAGAGCACCTTTGTGGGATTACAATGAGTAAATGCAATGGAAAGTTACTACTTAAGAACTTACTTGTGCTTCATCTTGGATTTGCTGCTGAACTGGGGCTGGCTGCCTCACTATATAGTTTATCTGACCAACTATGGTCTGTTGAACATGCTGAGGTGGTTTGGCTTGGTTCAGCTGCAAACTGGGCTGTCCTTGGGCTTGGAGAAGACGCTCCAGATCCTTTTTCATCTCTTCCAGTTCAAACTGGTGGTGCATTATGTCCAGACTCTGCTGGATGACCTGTTTGTGGGTGCTCTCACTCTGACCTGAGGGCGGTGATGCTGGTGGCTGCTGTAAGTGGTTAGGCTTTGTCTTCTGGTGATGGCCAAGTTGCACTTGCACGGTTGAAGCCTGCAAAGGAGCCTGCGTGCACAATGGCTGCTGGTGGCTTGTGTGAGCTTGCTGAGCCTCGTGCAATGCAACAGAGTAACGAGGAGGTGAAGCCTGCTGAAGCTGCTGGGCTGCAGAATGCTTTCCGATTCTCTCAGGCATGCCCTCTGCCTCCGAGAGAGGCTGCTGCTCCAGTCCGGGCTGTGCTAGTTTCAGAGGCTGTGGAGGGCAACGCTGCTCTTTGTCATGTTGCTGCATACTGTACTGCAGAGGAAAATGCTGCTTATGAGGTTCGGGAGGTTGTCGAAAATTCTGCTGACGGTTCATGTTCTGTTGAGAAGGCTGAGCTTTGTTCAGTGGGGGTGCACTGAGGCAGTGTGAGCAACACACGGGTGTAGGACACTGAGCTGGAGGTGGCAGCTGGTGGGGCTGGATATTTGCAGGTTCTAGCTGTGATGCTGGTGAATGGTGCCCGTGATACAAGGGTGCCTGCAATGCTTGCGCATTTCCACAGAGGAGCACATCTGAATGAGAAACGTGTCCACCATCCATAGTGAAACATCCTGTAAAACAACTATATACTTGAGTATGCTATTCACACAATCCGTTAAGATGCCTTTTTTCAAATCACATTTTTGTGTGTTTTGAAGTCACACCAAATTCCTTTGATGCCAGTGGAATCAAAATTAAACTACCAGTCAACGTTGTGATAAAGTACCCTCAGCTTACATTACATTAATTGATGGACATAGCTTATGCTTCTATTTTCCACTACAGTATTAGCATATCTCATCATCCATAAGCAAAAGTACAAAAGACTGCTTTCAGGGTGAAAGGGAAGAAAATAAAACAGATATTGTTACTTAAGATTGAATCATAGTCACAGAAGCTAGAAATAGAAATGACCAATGGAAAGATCTTGTCCATGCTCCTTACCACGATAATATTATTCCCTGTAACACTTTACGTAGTTTTTACTCCATCTAATTTTATATAACTTAAAAAGGGAGGAGAACCAACATTTTAGACCACTGATCTGAACACTGAGTTGAACTTAGAGTAAAAGCGCAGTACAGTTGGAAAAATTATAACTTATGAGAAACAAACCCAGTATACGCACATGCATTATATAAATAAGAGAGCCAGTATTATATGGCTAGTGGCTTAAAGTCATCTTTGTGCCCATTAATTTTAAGTGTCTCAAGCACTGCTCAGATCCCTTGGCTGTTGAGATACTAGAGGATGTGTGGAGGTAGGAGATGGCAGAGCCTAGCTCTCCCTGCATAAGGCAGAGGAAATATTACAAGGTTCACATGTTATCACAAGTTTTTATACAGCATCTCTCATTTACTTAAGAATGCATTAGGGCAGGGAAACAGTGCTTACAAACCATATGTTTTGCACCACCTAAGCCTTGGACAGTACAACCACTAAACTAGTAGTTGTGCCCTGTTCTAAACATTTATACGGTACATTTATAGGTAGTATTTATAGAACAGTATTTATATATAGTGATGTCTTAACGGTCAAGTTGCTATAACTGGGAAAACAGAAAAATTTTCTGTCACAGTAGCTTTTCTTCAGCTCTGTAAGAAGAGGAACTAAGCTAGAAGTCAAAACAAAAGGAGAGCACTTTAGGGAAGGTACTGTACTTTCTACATGTCTCAACTAATTTTGGATACCTGCCTAATAAACAAAAAGAGACTATTTTTCATACCTAAATTGGACAGCTGCTTAGTCCAGAAGGAGGGATCCCAAGTAAATCTGATCTTCAGGGGAGGGCCAATGTCTGTGTTACAGTTCGTCTCTAACAAGCGCTGTATCTGAAATACAATCTGGTGACAAAAAAAAAAAAAAAAAGATTTCATCCATGAATATAAGTGACCATAAAGAAATGTTACATTTGGGAAACATTAAATAATTTAAACAGTTTCACTGCACAATTTCACCTTGTTGAGAAAACTAGTACTGCTCTTACCAGCTCTTTACTGAAGAGAAATGGGATGCTGTTTTTACTGCATACTGCCCAGCTGATGAAGTTCTGCACATGTTCAACCTGTCTGCTTAAAACCACAATGCCTTGCAGCTGTTGTTCCAATTTGTGCTTCCTTTCACTGGTGATTCTCTGTTAATAACATGAAACATTAGGTCATCATTCAGACAGAGATAAGGTGAATGATCATTGGCATTTCATTATGCACTATTTGCACTATAACTGTTATGTAGAAACTCTACCAATCATAAAGAGAAAGCAAAAAGTATTCAACTGATATGTCTGAATTCAAAAAAACAATGAACATGAAAATAAGCAGCTAGTTTGCTTTGGAAGTATTCAAAATTGTCCACACATATTCTCTGTAAATGCATTAGAACATGATTAACTCATGATATCCATTCATTTTGTCACTTTGTCATAAATCCTTGTCACTGATCCAACCTACAATCACAAAAAAACATGTTTGAAACATAAGCAAAGGGACACTAACATTCACAAACTGTATACTTTCCATTTGCATTGGGATTTAATTTTCATTTAGTTTAATTTCCCAAGATATCAAAGAAACTACTGTTACTTACTTCAAGTTGTTCAAGAAGGATGTTTGTTCTTTTATTGATTTCATTCATCAAAACCATCTTGGCCATTTTGATTTGATTCTCAACTTTTTTGTATAAGTGTTTTACTTCAAGCAGCCTATGGGGAAGATGAGCCAACTGATAAGGTCATTCAGTGCTTGATAGTTATTCTTACAAGAACTGATAAGTATTGGCAAGGAAATTCAATGAAAGTTGTATCCTTGCCTCTGTATTTTTCTACACTTCAAACATGCTGACACTAACAAACATCATGCTATGAATAGTCTCAGTTTTTCTTCAACAAGCACATGCAAAGACCACATCCAAAACATTCACATGACTCAGCTAGGCAGTTAACAACAGAGTTTGGTATTTTTCATCTTCCTATTACTTCCTACTCACCACAAAAAAACAGAGCATCTGCAACTAATGGTGGTAACCTACATTTAGTGAAAATAATGTATTTAATTATCACCCGCTTCCATGAAATTAATGTGTAATAATTACCTGTCTTCAATCTGCTTAGCTGAAACCTGAATCCCATTTTTTTTCTCCTCCACTTTAGCTATGACATTCTCCAGGATAACTCTCTGATTACGCAGAGCTTCATCAAGGTGTCTGAATCTGAGAAAGGAAGGGAAATTCTCATACTATGTTCTGTTTTGTTGATTAATGACTATTAGGAAGTCAAAGAATATCTGTGTTCTTCTTTGATATGCTCAAATAAAGCACTCTGCATTTCCTGATGTTACAAGCTAGAGGGGAATTCCTGAATATAGCATGGCTGCTGCAACAGTGAGCCTCTAAGCAAAACTGCCCACTGAATCCCTGAAGCCTGAATCCCACAGTGAGCCAAGAGGGAGCTGTCCTAACCACTTGGACAGAGCTTATGCAAACAAGAGCCTTAGCTCTTCTTTTCTCTGTGCAATGGTTGAAGTATAAAGGCACAGATCTATTTAAGAAAAAGGCTGCTCCAAGCATCTGGTACATCACCAGAAAAACTAGGTTGAACTTTTAGGACTCGTGTTTAAAAACATCCTTTACCAGTCTGAAAAATATATCATTTACATTATTGAAGGTTGGTAAGATCAAAGGGGCCTTAACCTCTGTAATTATGCACTGTATTCTCAGATTGGGCCATCCTTTATTTTTTTTATTTTATTTTTTTTTTGCCTGCTACCCAACAACCTTGCCTGTAGGGCATGTACTGTAAGACCTGGCTCCTGTAACTCTGGCAATCCAATTCAGCTGTCACACTTCTTCTGTCTTCTTTCTAACGCAACTCCTATAGATTGATTTTAGCTTTCTATATGGGAAAGCAGAAGCTCTATGCCTAAAGCAGAAGAAGCATTTTCAAGCCAGTTACTGTCAGATGGACAGTTCAGGAGGGCAGCTGCTGTATAGTCTGTCTGCTATCACCAGCTTCTTTCCTACTACAATTGTGCCCTGTGACTCCTATCCCAAACTTTACCATCCCTCACAGAAACAGGCTCATGTCACAAGGACTCACCCTGTCACTGACTACCTACAATTTCTTACATGGCTCATACCCTTCTGCAGGCTTCGGTGTTGGTAATTCTCACCATGTCGGGTCTGAGTGTCTTTGATATAGGCAAATACTAGGATTTGAACTGCTCAGAGCAGTGTATGATCCTGTGAGGATAGTAACCCATACACCTAAAGCCTAAAGCTTCAGCAGACAGAAAATGCGGATAAACAACCTTAAGTTTAAATAATGTTTGTTTTTATATAGTATTATGAAATAGACACTGAGCAATTAGTGCTTGATACCTGTGTTCCTTATGCTCTGTCAGAAGGCAGCTGTGACACATCAGGGTATCACAGGTCTCACAGAACAGCTTGAGCAGCTCTTGAGTATGCATTGGACAAAACAAGCAAAGATCACTTGGTTCATCTTGGTTTGCTGAAGAACACAAAGCAATGGTGTCACTTTTTTTTTTTGTTAGTCCATGCCAATCTTTTTTTTGTATATACATGTATCAATCACCTCCATGGCAAAATTTTCATTGATTGCCCTGCAAGTATGCACTTTTGCATTAAAAACTGCAGCAGATAATGCAAAATAACATATAAGGAGGCAGTCGTACGTCAAAGATCATCTCTTCTTCCCCTATCAGATCAGGTATGAAACCTTGAAAGAAAAACAGAATAAAAACTCCAAACCCCAAAACATTTATCTTGATCTTTCTGAGTTGGAAAAGCCCCTCTTGGTCTTCTGTGCTCATTTCCCAGCCCCTGCAGAGTATGTGTTTCAAAAACTAAGGATTGAATTATGCATGAAATGTGTATTGGAGAAATATTTAAACAGCTTCTAAAGGACATGTGCTCTTTAAGGACTAAGTATATTGTAGCTCATTCACAATCTTACGTAATGGCTTTTTTTTTTTTTCTCTCCACGAAGTGTTCTTTAGCCTTTGGGTGACTGTAATCATCCCAAAGAAATCAGTATTTTTTTCTGTGTCAGATTTAAGAGACAAGTACATTTCAAATGCAAACTGGGAAGGATAAAAACCAATGTTATCTAATTAGAACACAGACTCACAGTCTCTGCCTTTAGTACAATAACTACTGCCCTGGTACAGTGACATATCAGGGTGAACTGCTATGCCAAACCACATAGGTAGGTAGATATTTAAGACCTAATTTATGCTCAGCTCAGAGCTAGGTATTTTGGTTTTGAAATTAGTTGAATTCAGACGAATCAGCAGCTAACCAAATACATGAACCTGCTTTTTCTAAGAGCAGGTATCTTGACCACAACTACAACTATCTATGAAGATCACATGAAGAGAAAGTTCAGTAGCCCAAATTCTGAATAAGCATAACCTGACTCACTGTTTCCTGCACTCTGCATTTTCTTACCTCAGGTGGATCTCTAGAATAATAAACAGGAAGTCTTCAATCTCCATTATTCTAAATGACAACTGAGAAAGAGTAATCTCATCTGGCTAACACAGTCCTCCCTTAACTTATATAATTTGCAATGCCTTGCACTTCGATTTTACAGGTTCATATTCAACCTTGAGAGACCACAAGTAAATAGCATTAAAACAAAGAGAAATTAATTCAGGGGTGAACTAGCTTATAAGTAGCTGGTATATAAATACCAGCTCAAAACCATAGTCCTTATCATGTCATCAACTGAAAAACAAAACATATTGTCCATCCAATTAGGGCATTTCGGAGTAGGGGTGGAATTTCCATTTATATTTTCTCCAGAAAAGACCTAGAAAAAAATAAATCTATCATCTGTGCTTTCTTTATTATTCTTACAGATTACTTTTCTTGTTTTCACTCTGTTTGGCAACTGGGTATCATGTCTCAGGTGAAGTGGTTCAAACTGTGTCTCATAGGAACGCTCGGCCCAAGATGCTCCATTTTCAACTGAAAAACTTATTAGAAAAACACATAAAAGGTATAAAATATAAAATGCATAAACATAAAATGCATCTTTAGTACCTGAACAGCTCTTCATGGATGCAGATAAGAAGTGGTCTCCAGTTTCCTTGCTATGTCTGTGTTCTTCCGTACATGAACTACACAGCCACTTATTGCAGCTTGTACAGAGACTATGAGCAGGTCTCTTCTCTTTACACGTGGAGCAACTCTGAGAACAAAAAGTGCAATTGAATACAAGAATAATGAAGTGGCTTGCAGATACTGCTCCCTTATACCGTGGTCAGCTGGTAAAGTTGAGATTTTTTTTTTTCCTCAAACCACTAAGATCCAAGTGATTAAGAGTACTGCTATTGTTATTAAAGGGATCAGCATATAATTTAAAAGCTCTGAATCTTTATTTTATTGCATGTCTTTCTACAGTATAGTGCAATTAAGCATAATTATGACATGATGTAGGAACTACTAAGTAAAATTCTAGGCTTTACATTACACAAAAGATGAGAATAAATGACTTTCTGAACTGAAAAATCCATGAATTTTGTCTATGTATTTTGTCTGATTTATTTCTACAGTTTTCTGAGTTATTTCTGAAAGTGAGCATTGTGCCTTTTAGTCCCTTGCTAATTGTGCTGCAATACTTACTGATGGCTTTAACACATCAAATTAGCGTATCCATTTCTTAAATAAAAATATTCTCTACCTCAAAGAATGTCTAGGCTTCAAAATAAATACAGGAAACATTAAAGATGAGTCAAAGATAGATTAAAAACTTTTTGATGGCTAACTAACATTTCCTCCGAAATGACAATACTATCAAGAAGCATGATATCTTTCCTTGTTTTAGTGTTATTCACTCATTTCTGCCCATTAAAAGTTATCAATAACCTACAAAATTTACAGTCTGGGGTCCTCATCTACTTTCATGTGTATGAATTTAAATTGGAGCAAATTCAGTAGCGCTACTCTAGATCCACATTGCTTACCTAGAGTTTACAGTATTGGCTGTAGAATCGTATGAAGAATTCCGTGATACAGTGTAAGTATCAGAAAAATACAGCAAAACATGCCAAATGGCATGGTAATTTTGAAAGCAATATGGAGACACCCACATACTATTAATGAAAGACTTAATTCCTATTCCCGTAAGAGAGCTGAACAAAGATGAGCTCGATTTATATATTGATAACAAATGTGATGAGAGATAGACAGATACAGGAATATGAGGAGGGCTGGAACATTTAATTAATATCATCTCTACTAATTCAACTGTTCAGGAAATGCCTTCTCCTTTATTACATAGGCTACATTGTTAGTACAGGCACTAAAGGTGAAATCAATGAAGCAACACTTAAATGAAGTAAGTAACTTGATTTCCTTGATATCTAGGATAGACTCAAGAGCTACTTCAAATTGCAATGATACTTCTCTTAAAAAAGATTTGCATGAGGCATGAAATATCTTGTCTGAGAAATGCCATTATCAATATTTATTGACTTACCGTAGCACCATACAATTTCCCAGAGTGATCATTCGGATAGAGTTTTACCATCAAAATATTAGAAGTTTTGTCACCAGCTTATCATTGCACTCAACCATTACCTACAAGTTTGAAAAACTTCTGTATTATGCATAGTCCTTGAGTACTGCTAATACTATCACTGCTACTCAAGCAGCTAATATGAGATGGCAAATGACTTCCTATGGTGACCTCTCTGCTGGGCATAGGTCCCACTTCAATTCAGTTTTGGCTCTCCGGCTTTATGGATGATCTGGTGATTCTCTCTTGGCTATCATTGACTTTTGCTTTAAGCCTTGAGTTTTTTGGGGGTGGAGAGGGCAGAGACACAGAAAGCAAGATTTACTGCTTTCAATAATAAAACATGTAAATAAAAATAATAAAATAAATTTTTTAAAAAGCAAGCAGTAAGCTATTAGGAAGGTTCCCCAGTCCCTCTAGGGTACTGCTAGACTCCAAGGAGAATTCTGCTTTTATTGAATTGCTCTTAAGACTCCTAAGGGATTACAGATAAGGGAAACAAAAAAAAAAAAAAAAAAAACTTCCAAAAGAAGATTTGAAAAATAATCTAGCGCTTCTGAAGATACTAAACATTCTCATTTGTTTTCTTTTCTACAGCAACTCTCATTGAAAGGTAATTAAGAAATCCCAGTACAAGCGCTTTCTAAACACAACAGCACTGTCTCAAGAATTTTGTTCTCTCTGAACAATGCATGTGAAGAGGCCTCTTTCTGATTTACACAAAGCTATATTGCACTACAAGCACCTTACACAAGAAGCCTTCAACACGATTTGCTTACATTAGTTAGCAAAATGCCCCCGTGCACTCCATGGATTAGGTTATGCACTCTTTCCTTTTTAAAGATGGAGAAAATGAACTGTGACAACTGCCTACTGTGACAGGGAAGCAGTACATGTCTCCTGTTTTTTTTTTTTTTTCTTCTCTCCCTCTAAACAAGATCACTGGGTTAGTCAATCACAATTTAAAGTAGTCTCAGGCCTTCTCTGTGGGACAAAACTGACCTCCAAAGTGCTGTTACTCCTACAGGAATGCAGACGAGTGGAAAGATGCATCTTCTGTCCTGCGTTCTGGAAAAAGTGTCCCCTTGTGCCCAAGATCCCTGTATAGCCAGTAGGGCTATCTGGCTTCCTTAGGAATCATAAGCACAAAAAAGACCCTGTGTTGTTCAGAAGGTGAAGCCCTAAATCCCTAGTTCTTCGATACTAATTCTTACCTTTGGATTAAACAGCCAGTAAATTACAGATTATTTTTAACATGTTACCAGTTGTTTAAACTCCATTGTAAGGTATGCCATCGCATTATAAAATCTCTTAATCACGCAGATAATAGAATACTGTACCACAGAGGAAAAAGATGTACACATCTTCCTCTATTTCTCCCGAGGTTCCAAAAAATTAGCAATATTGTGAAAGCAGACACATGCATTAATTAGATACTTCAAACAAGTGAAATCCATCTTCCTCTCTACATACAACATCAATACTGGGCCCAGCTGGTAACCTTAGGCCTTCCAGTTCCCCTTTACTCCACCACGGAAAACTGAAATGTGACGTGATCACTTTATCATTAAAACAGGTCACCAGAAAACAATAATATCCCACGGGATCAAACACAGATAATCTTGGTGTAAATACCCCACCAATAGTCCTTGTTTATGCTCACTTCATGGTAAGAGTAGAAGGGAAATACTGAAGAATCCAAAAGATTTAGCATCTTTCTAGTATATTGTTTGCCACATAGGTCCACTTCTCCCCCACTAGTATTGATATTTAAAATACTTTTGAGTATACTGAGTCAAACGCTTTCTTCAGGCAAAGAAAAGTACTATGAAGGCAGCATGCTGATCTCTAGGGAAAGATGCAAAGGAAATGCAATGGAAAATGTAAGAAACTCGTATCGTTCAATATGAAGTTCTGTTTATTGAACAGTGTTCATACGGCAGTGTTTTAACAACTCACAAAACACTTAGCTTAGTGTTTTTCACTTACCTTTGCCATAGCTGAATATCTAGTAGGAAAGTCCTTGAGAAAAGTATTTTCCACTACATCTCTTGCAAAGCAGGTCTGTTTGCACACAGGACAGGAAAGGATACCTAAATTAATAATAATAATAATAAATAAATACAAGAACGAACACTGGCCAACCACATGAATCAGGAAATTATATAAGCTGCACTTTGGTTATTGCTAGTTTTTATACATCACACCAACATGCTTAGCTCCAGAAACTTCAAGTATTCTTTAAGTCAGAAGCAATTAGCTAGATATAGTAAAATACATAGG
>VZSV01000001.1:2714507-2724845 GCA_013398735.1 Nothocercus julius | reverse complement strand
TAGAAATACACTATACTATACACTATAGTACTGGGTTTTATTTCAGTCTAAATTCCTATGAATTCATCAGCTAACAAAAATGAGCTGCATTTAAGCTAAATTTTCATATTACAGCTCTTCTGGTATTTCTGCCTACTAGCTATTGCTCTTATAGAGAAACTTTACCAGAGGTACACCCCAGAAGAATACACATTGTCTGATATTTTACAGTGAAGCACGCTATGCTTCAACTACGAAGCTGAAGAGGAGTATGAAGTTGCCAGCAAAGGCGAAAGTCACAACACACAGAGATCTATCCTCCCACTTACTTAACTGTGCATTTCATATAACAGAGTGTTGACATAGCCACAAGAAAGAGCAGGCCACTATTCACAAGTGGCTGCGTTACTCAGCTACAAGCCACCTCAGGGGAAAGGGATTGCAAGCAATTGCAATGCTTTGCTCATCTTCTGCACATGTAACTTAAGACTTGTTGAAGCTTAGCTCTGCCGATGGGAGTTACACAGGGGCTTCACTTGATAAAGATGCTGTGAGGGCAGAAAGCTGTAGAAATCTAAATTCATCCTTTCCTTTACATTCTTAGTACTATGAGTACACCTGAAAAACCTACAGTATCTATAGCTTATTACCTTCATATAATAATGTCTTTACATTGGCCACACAAACCTCCTCGCACTATCCTGAATTACGGTTCTGTGTCATGTAGATAAACTTTTAACAGCTCATTTCTCTAGAGAAATGTAAGAACAGTATTGCTACACCACTGTAGTAGCTAAAATAAAATGTTATATAGACACTGCCCTCCTAATCCTTTTAAATTCTGCATGCTACAAGCACCAGTGAACTGTAATGCCAAACCCTAGGATGAGAAAGTTTTGAAGTCTCCATGCAAGCACCTTACAAAGCATCAGAGTTATAACAATAGCAGCAGGAGTAAAGAAATCAATGCATTTTGACTGATCAGCTAGCAAGCGCTTCAGATATGTTCATTGGGTCTTGCTCTTAACTCTTGCTGAGGTCACTGGGAATCCATCTACCAACTTTACCGGAAATTATCCCAAGTCCTTCAAGACCTTCAGCCAGTTTCTTACTCCTGTAACAGTAATGCCTATCACCACTAGTTCTAGATCTGGCTAACACAACAAGAAAACCTCCCAAATGAGGCCACATAGGAGGTCACAAATTGACCAAAGAACACATTGGCAACAGATTACTCTCTGAAGGGCGAGCTGCCTGACTCAACAGCTATTTCTTTACCTATACATTGTACTGGTGAGCATACAGTTTTACAAAAACCATTTCTAGGAAGAACTGCTTACTGAGAAACAAAGGCAGTAACCAGTACTTTGCCATAGCAAGGGCAACTTCTGTGTATCTATTGCATAAAGAAGGTAAAATTGAAATCACATATTTTACTACATTCCAACACTATACAATTAATGCAAAACGTTAAACCATATTATACGAATGGAATGCTATCTAATGGAGTGCTCAGGGCCTCAGACAGGTTCACATGAACTTTGAATTGTACTAATTTGTTACAAACCAGTGAAACAAAATACGCTGTATAAAGAATGCACTTATGTGACAAGAGGAAGTATTGTCTTTTTATTGCTTTAAAAGAAGTCCTCAAAACTCCAGGAAAACATATTTCATGCATGAATTTCAGCTATGTACAAAAGCCTCTTTGTATATACTGAGAGATAGAATAGCATTAAGAGGCTGAGAACAACAATGATTTAGAAATGGATGACATTGCTGCTGATTAATACCAGCGGCATTTAAAGGCAATTCCCTTGATGCCATAGGGCATGTATTTCCCAGTTTTCAGATCTCAGCCATGTTATTGAAATCCATGTCGTTCCAAAAGTATACACAGAATAATTTGTATGCACAAGCCAGAATACTGTTTTAAACTCATTACCACAATTAAATGAGATACAGCTTTGATTTGGTATATGTCATAACGTGTGCAAGCAAGTTACAATGATTTCAAACCTAAAATGCCCTTGAGATGAACAAGACATTTCTAGCTCTCAGCTAAAACTCAAGCAAAGAAAACACACACACACACACACACAAAAACACAAAACAAAAAATGATAGAAATACCATGGCCATCTGCACCAGAAGTAGTTTCCTACTCATGCAATGATTAATCAGTAAGCACTTTCCCACTTGTCCTAATACTGATTTTGAATTCATTAGATACAAGGAGACATATCTGAATTTTGCTGAAAGAGGGCTCCCTCTGAATATGGTAGGTTTGGAGGTCATATTTGATCAGCTATTCGGGCTTCTCATGTGTTTCCTTTTCCTTTAAATAAAATTGCATGCTCTCTGGAAATGCCCAACTTCTTTTCAGTATAAATTCCCCATAGAATCTAATGATATTTGGGCATAACAAAGGCACTACAGAACAGCTTATGAAGTAATTATGCTGAAATTAAGCAAACCTTAAATCTTGTAAATGCGTGTTTACAAATAGCCACAAGCTGCAGCTGCTTCAACAATATAAAGCATGCTCACCGTGCTGCGCCCATGCTTAGAGCACAAATCGCTACTGAAGGACAATTTCCTAGAAACCTCTTACCTCTGGATAAGCAGGCACTGAGAGCTACGCACCCCGCAGGTGCTGTGCTAGGCAGTGGGCAGCTCTGGAGCAGAGGCGTGCTTGTAGCGTGCTCCCTGGGATCGGGCTATGCTGGGCTGCAGATGAAAGCAGCTTCGGCACAGTATCGGGGACTGCTCCCCCTTCTCAAGCAAGAAATGCTGACAAATCAGCAGGGCAGAAAGGTGTAGCGGGCCACTGCAAGATGCATGTTTTTCTCTTGCCTCCCAAGATTCATTTAGGCCTCTCTTAAGTTCTCCTGGTTGAATTATTCCTGAAGTGATGAAATAAAAATTCCATAGTGAGAATGAATAGCAGCACCCCACTTGCTTCTGCCTAGGTCTTCTCTCACTCCTCAGAGTAACCTGGAACAAGTGTGCAGAAGGCAAGAATGGAGTTTTTGTGGATTCAGGAAGCAGGTCTTACAGAGACATTTACTCCCACCACGTGCCTTGCAGACCATTCCCTGAAATGTTTCCAGCCTTCTCATCTCAACACTGCCTCTAAATAACAGTGCTAATTTGTTTTAAGTATCCATACTTTACAGACAGTTCATTTAAATATATCATCATTACTGCACAGTGGGTAAAGGGATGAGTAGTCAGAAGCCCTAGAGAATCACTGTTTGTACGTATGAGAATGATGCAATTTTTGGATCTAAATAGCAATCCCGCATGGAATTACAGGATTCAAACAACAGAGCTAACATATTAAGAGATCAGGACCCCAAATCAGCTCTGTTGCCGTCATGAAGATGTCCATTATTGTTACCACAGAATCTAGAATTAAGAAAAAGAAGTGCTGTTAACATGTTCTATTTTTGCACTTTTTTTTTTGTGGTAGGAAGGATGTAGTAATATTTGCATAAATCATTTTTAAGGAATTTATTGACTCCAGCTTATCAGCTGAAATCATTATTTATGACATCGCATTTCTTCGCTACAGAGATGATCATAACTTTAGAAAGGCTAGCAAGGATCCCATTGTTGGATTTAAACCCTGTTTCAGTATGATATGCAAAATAAATCCCTCTTTCCATGTGATATACAAGATAAACCGCATCTAAGCTATGCTGAATATTGACATATTGATTTATCAGCTAGAACTGAACCATTTGTGAAGACCACAATGTACTGACCAAACTCCCAGAAAGTTTCATGATGTGAAGGACACGCAAGAATAGTCCTACAGCTACATCCTTGTGATGCTCCACAACTCCTATAACAGCCTTCTAGGGCAGGCTATCAGGCCTCAACAGCATAAGAGCCATCAGCAGTACACAGCAATAGACATTATGTATACACACACACACAGGTATGTGTCTTTATGTTTATACGCACACACATACGCCTCGAAGCCCTGAAAAGCTTCAGCAACCGATGCAGACTTTGTGCTCACTTTGCTGAGCTAGTTTACAGCCCTTTTTGTCAAGGCACGTGTTCACTCCTACTCTCGTACTCTCAGCAGCGATTGGAAACAAACAGTAGGTAGGAGAAAATGAAAATTCAAAGTCAATGGCTACTACAGTTGGACATGGGCACCCAGTCCTAACACTCCAATCTCACATCTAGATTATTGGAAGTCAGCTTTCAGAAAAGCATATCCCATTCAAACCCTAATTCCCAACAGGGCCGATTTCTCACTTCCCACAGCCCTTTCGCTTCTGTTAATTAAAGTTGCCACACTGCACCGCACCCAGGGAATAGTAAGCGAACATCAAGGAAGCAATCCCCGTACAGAGTGCTCCTCTAGAGAAACAAAAATAGAGAGAGAGATGAAATTTCTGAGTGTCCTTTGGTTTTGCTCCATCTATACTGCAGCAATCTAATTTATAAGTGACAGGGCTGTGGATAATTTGCAGCAATCATCTCTGAAAGAACAAGCTGCAACCTCAGCACTGTGCGTAGGAATGGAGTACAAAGCCCTCTTGAACCTCAAAAGCCTCAACTCGCAGTTTTATTTCAAGGTCTTACAGTCTAGTCAGGTTTAAACAGAAAGAATGCTCAAGTCATTTGTCTGGGAAATAAATCAATGCAGATAATTAACCTATTATTATCCTGAGAATTGATTAGCATAACAAAACAAACAGTGGGGCTATCATACACCCCACATTTATATTTGCTGTCCACATGCTGCATCTATTCCTCCACTCCTTTTCCTTCAACAACCATCAAAATAATTATTCTCAGAGAGCATTAGCTAGAGCTCAAGCTGCAGGCATAATTCTCACTTCCTTGGAGACCCAATTATAGGTTATAGAAGACAGTCAAATAGTTCTGAAGACAACCTCCCACTCTATATCTTCATATATATTTAACCAAAACCAATTGTTTCACTTGTCTTTTGAATATAGCAGGTAAAGAGTGAGAACAGAGTAACTTTAAATCCATTTTATGATGACTAAATATATACATTGTAGATAAGCTGTTTCTCTGGAGTAAGTTTTCTACTTCCCTTTTTGCAAATAGAACACATATTTGGTGTCTGATGAATCTAATTAAAGCTAAGTGGTATTTCCCCTTCAGAATTAATAGATGCAATATATTGCATCACTTGCCTTATGTGATTGCATCAAAGCATGGTTGAGGCCTGCAGATGCAGCATCTATAACACACAGAAGGGTAAAATGTACTTCACCGGAAACCTGGGATAAACTGTATTCTACTGGAAAACCAGGTAAGATCTGCAAATAATCACCTACCTTACAAGCTAATGAAAGCTGTGCATTTTCAGCTGAGAATAATCAAATGCAGCAAAGGGACACACGCAAACAGCTGAAGTCACATTATATCTCTATAATGATACGGTTTCAATTAGTTTTATCTTTCTGGTTTGCATTTCTCTACTACATAACCTTATTACATTTCTTTGTATTTAAGTGGGGATTTCAGACTCTCTTGCATACAGAAAACTAACATGACTCCTGTGTGGAGAGAGAGAAAAAAAAAAAAAGCCTAAAAAATACCCAACCCTTGAGCTGGAACAGTCTTGCAGAAACCATTGACCTCTGCTCCTCCTAACTCAGCCATTTTCTAAATTATAACATTGATGATATTTAAGATACTTAAACTTTATTTAGAAAATTCATAATAGGCAAGGAATGCATACTTGTTATAGGCAATATGTTATGTTTCCTCAGCTGAAGTGCCTTGGCATTGTTTGCATTTACAGTTTATTACTACCATAAATATATAATCACACTGAAAGATAACCCTGAAAATTCAGTTGACATAGTAGCAGCCAAAACTCACCAACAAGTGCAGATAAGACAAGCAACACAGCATCTTACTATGAAATGATTTCACAGATTTTATCCTGGCTGACCTATGCTGGCTGCAGTTTCAGACACTGACTAAAATAGGAGACACAGATGTATTGCCTTTGCCACTTTTGTTGCTCATATATTAACAGAGTATTTGCACCTGGTGTCTCACTTCATTTATTGTGTCATTACTGTTCATTACTTTTCCTGTTATTTCTCCAATGTTGCTCTACCCCCATAAGAGATCCCAATCTATAAGAGAATGAGGAAAGAACTAAAGAAATGTCTGCAATACAGAGAGAAGCAAATCTTTGTTCTAGTTTACTATAGACAAATACTGCTGATCCATGCTCAGGAGCTTGAAGAAACATCTAATATTTTTATACTGTAACAATTCAGAAGAGCATCTAGCTGCGCTTCACCAAGGGGTATAGATTCACTTTCCACCTGATAAACAGAGACAAGAGGGAGAGGGTAATGGTTTAGGGGCCAAATGAGAGTACATGAGAGGCAATGTAATGAGTGCTTTGAACCAGAATTTATTAATGAAATAGCTCCCTCAGACTTTAATGATTGGATATTTAAAAATCTAAGGAGGCATTTACTTGAAATGGCTACATTTTTTTTCCTCTTTGTCTCCTTCTAACTTCCTATGTATGAATAGGGATTACACATGCTCTCACATTTGTCCTCTTTTCCTTCTCCTGATTCCTGCTAGCCTTTCAATAGCCTCTCCTAGAACCAATTCCATTTATTCTCAAACCTGGTACTTGGTTTATGTTATCCAGTCAATTCAGATAATCACCTCAAGGGAGGTATATTCACTTTCTAAATGTTTCTAAAATCTGGCAAGGAAGAAATAACAAATTATGTCTCTTATTCATGTTAACTTCAAGTATTCTTCATGCCCTCAGCCTTATTGTAAATAAGTAATGAATATGAATGCTATCCAAA
This sequence comes from Nothocercus julius, assembly GCA_013398735.1. Lineage (NCBI taxonomy): Eukaryota > Metazoa > Chordata > Aves > Tinamiformes > Tinamidae > Nothocercus > Nothocercus julius. The sequence continues at coordinate 2,718,019 of VZSV01000001.1, read as the reverse complement.
GACAAGGCTTATTCAGTTAAAAATGAAGCAAAATGTTTGTATTTCTGTGATTCAAGTCCTGTCTTGTTCCAAAAAATTATGTTTTCTTTTAACAACATTAGTAAAAACTTTACAAGCTCAGGATTTCCAAAACCACAGTCATGAAATGCTTCTCGGTATCACTGGCTTTAGTCAGCTTTTGAAAGTGAGTTACAATTCACCCTAGAGTCTTGAGAGTTCAGATAAAGCAAAACTAATTTTACAGTGAGATATAATGAAAATGCAAGAGAGTTTCAGTGCCCTACAATATTATATTAGAATAATTATTGAGTTCTCTGTTAGGAGAAAAGAAATGGAAGTTTTTATGTCAGTATTTGCTGTAGTGTTGGTGGGAGGTCGCAGACCGGGGCATGGGGAAGAGAATGATAAGTAAAGCAATCTCTGTCACCACAACCAGCATCTTCTAAAGTTCCAACATATCCAAAAGATTGGATAAAGATGTAGCTTAGCAACTACCTTGCCACATTTATTCATAAAGCAAAGCAAATATTCATAATGCTACACTTATTTAAACTAGTCATCAAAATCAAGCCCACTCTGGAAAATGTAAAACATTGCCTAAGTGCACCATTTATATGTAAAATGTTACTGTTGGATGGAAAACACAATGAATGAGACTTGTGCTCTCTCTGCCCCATGCTCATACAAATTCCAAGTCTCCTAGCTTACTCTTTACTGCTTTAAAGGAGTACACTACAAAAACAAACAAACAAAAAACTTCTCAGTCCTCTGTTGTTATAATATTGCATTGCAAAGAGCATAAGCAAAAAAAAAAAAAAGAGAGATTCTTAAATATTACCTTCATATATAACTTCATACTCAGTGGGAATATAGCTATATCCTTGAATCAAATTCGGAAGACAGTCCTTGCAGAAGGAATGAAGACAGGGCAGCATTCTGGGGCTTCTCCTTCGGAAGTCCCATGTGCACACCAAACAACTCCTCAGTAGATCCAAGGTCTCCATTTCTCATCTGAAGTTTGACATCAAGAACATGAAGAGTCACAAAATGGCTCATGACAGCCCCTTCATTTAACAATACGCTTGATCACTCAAGTGCAAACTACAAAGTAAATGCAGGATGCACATACTCAGAAATAACATTTATTTAGTCCTTTTGAAGAAAGAGGAAACTCCTTGCAACAGAATAAAATCACATACTCGCTTGACAAAAAAAAAAAAGAAAATCTTTGCAGGTTGTTGCCCAGGAAAGTGTGGTTTAAGGTTTTATATAAACCATGACCACACTATCTCTACAGTACTTGTAACTTTTGTAAGAACTCAAATAATCTGTTCTACAGATCTATTTACGAAGTTGTTACCAGGCTGAATTGTCACATGATGTTCACTTCCTGCTAGAAGAGCTGAAAAACTGTGCAATAAAAACAATGATATTCCCCTGCTGCTTTTATAATCTCATCTCAATGATTTTCAGTTTTGAGGTAAACCAAACAATAAGGGCAGAATCCAGGGAAAATGGTTAATAACTGGATCTTTTTCTATGATGAAACAAAATTATGAATGTCTCAAAGTCACAGTTTTTTTATTATTATTATTTTTTTCTAAGTGTTGCATTTTTTTTAATGGACCAGTTGCAGTCTACACTGCATTTTATACCTAAGACCCACTTCTAGGAACAAATGAAAATTGATAGACATCCACCAACTTTACTGAAATGACATATTAGACAAATCCGGACCTATATCCCTAAAGCTCATAGTTGACTGCAATTTCAAAATTAGAGATGCAATAACAGTGTCTGAGATGTAACTATTAAACATTATAACAGTACTTTTTGTACAAGCTCACATTTTACAGTGCATCTTCTTGATCAAGCATCTTCCAGAGGCAGATGTTCTTAGGGCAGCATCTCATACTGCTTTGGCTCCTTTGTTTCTTGCAACTACAGTTAAGATGACAAATTAGCACCTACAAAAACATATAATTTGTGCAATAGGAAGTTGAGGTCTTTAAGAAACCACATCCCAGCACCAAAGCATCAATACACAATGATTTTGTGCAAACACCAAGGCTAATATTGTGAAATGCTGTATCACCATAAATGCCAAACCAGTGGTAGAAGGTGCCAAAATGGGTTACTGTACATTTCAATTTATGCTTCTGACATAACTTTAGAAACTATATACAAGTTTTCAGGGAGAGTAGAGGATCAGAGTGTGAAGAAATTTCAAAGTTTTCTGCTGAACCAGGAATGTAAACGCACCTACATTAGCAGTGACTTGGCTATACTGATGGGAAACAAGTCCAGGAGCAGTGATTACAAGGAATATAAACTCAGTTGCATTTGGAGATGTGAAATGAGGATCATGAGAAAGGAAACAGATAAAGCTGAGGAGGCAGCTGACAGGCAGAGAGGCATACATGGAACAGAAAGAAAAGTACCCGGCAGTTGGTGCTTATTGGCCTAAACACAAGGAGGTGGAGGGGAAAAAAAAAAAAAAAAGGTGTTTCAGGGTGTCCCCTCAAGACCCAGAGACCAGTCAGGGCCAATGTAAGGCCTCAGCAGCCCCAACACTGATGAAAGAGAAGCATCTGGGTATTACAGGATTGGAGCTTCTAGTAAAGGATTTATTTCATACAAGAGAATTAATAAAAATAATATTGTTGTAACTGTATTTCTGTATTTTAGGATTAAAATCTTTCAATTTTCAGTGTTTCTCCTCTTATTCAGATTTTATCAGGTGGTTTGTATTTTCTTCCTTCCATGAAGTTTGACTGTTGCTGCAAGGGGCACATTGCAGCTTTTTAAAGTGTTACAACATTATTTCTACCAGCCTTGCCTGTAATTGTTTCATTAACAGTATCTTAAATTGCCAAAAATGTTAGTTTACTTGAAACCACAAAACTATTCCCATTTACCAATACGTATCAGGTAAATAACCAAAAGGAAAATGCTTTTCATTTGAAGTTCATTGGCTTTCGTTCATTTTAGCTTACTTGCTCCTGCTGTAACGTTATAGATCACCACAATACAAAAATCTTTACTGCGATGTTGTCTCCTCCCAGGAGAGAGGAAGTGGGTGTTGCCAGTTATCAAGTTTTTCTCACTAGCCCTCACAGGAATTTCTTGTTAAGGCGCTATAAAACACAGAAACGTCACCACCTGGAAGGCAGTGATACCTGCCTACTGAATTAGCAGTCTTAACAATTCACCCTAACAATCTCAAAAGCAGTTTTTTCAACAGAATCAATACAAATGAGGGGGGGAAAGGTGACAGAGCAAAATCCCACTACATTTTTACCCCTCAGCAATCAGGACCCCAGTGCAAGACACTGAACTCCTTTAAACAAAAGCATCAACAGAACTGGGTAAAGCGACTGAGTAGCTGCAATCAGAGCTGCCAGTGAAGGCAGTTCGCTTGGTTTCGCTCAGCGCCCTCCCACATCGCCAATACTCCCTGCCAGCGCCTTCCCCGAGGACGCGGCTCCCGCGGCGCTCCCGCCGCCTCACAG